>JAWWTY010000001.1:73592266-73677433 GCA_035222235.1 Margarornis squamiger
GGGAAGGGAAGGGAAGGGAAGGGAAGGGAAGGGAAGGGAAGGGAAGGGAAGGGAAGGGAAGGGAAGGGAAGGGAAGAGAAGGGAAGGGAAGGGAAGGGAAGGGAAGGGAAGGGAAGGGAAGGGAAGGGAAGGGAAGGGAAGGGAAGGGAAAGAGAAGGAAAAGAGAAGGAAAAGAGAAGGAAAAGAGAAGGAAAAGGGAAAAGATTACCACTCTGGGCTCCAGTGTAGATCCAGCTGGGGTGTCCAGTGTCCTGGGGCGCACACCCACGTAGCAAGTGCACTGGGCTTGTTGGGGATACTTTCTTATAGTTAAGTTTTCCATCCTGGAGATAAATTTCTCATTTGCTATGCAAATTAGTTACCATGCACAGTCCATTTTTCTAAACCTTTCTGAAAATGCATTGGAGGGCTTTGAGGGTATTTGGTGATGTTAATTCTCCTCCTGCCCCCTACAGTCCATGCCTACTTCTTGGCCTCATTCCTTCACCTGCACTGTACTGTGTTGTTCTTAGCTCCAGGAACTAGAACAAGGACATTTGTCCTAAAAACTTCCTGCCCTACCTCCACATATCCTGCCCTTCTCCAGCTCTATCCTGTTCTTTCTCACTGCATGTTATTACCAACTATCTTTGGTTGTTATTACCAGCAGTCCTTGGTTGGCTCCATGGGTATCCCAGCTATCAGTGTTTGAGACACACGCATTAGCCCCTTATCTTCTGGACTTCTACAGGGTGCCAGATGGAAACTCTCATGGCAGCAAAGCCTGGTAGCTGATGTGAGAGAATGGATTGGTATCTCACTGGATTATTTACTGGATTGGAACAAACTGTGTTGGGGGAGGGGCCAGGTCAGTGTCCACATGGTCAGGCCTGCCACAGAACGCACATAGCCTGGGAGCCCCAGGGCAGTATCGGGAGTCCTGTGACAGAGCCTGTCAGTCATAAGCCCACCTGCTTGTCCTCCCACATCAGACCCCCTGGAGCCTCTGAGTGGCTGCACCACCATTCACTCTGTCCTGGAGGGCACTGATTGTCAGTGAGCCAGATGTGCCGCCTGAAAGGGGTGGCCATAGTGGCCAGATTATATAAATAAAGGGTCAGAACCTGCTCTTTCTCTTCTCCAGCTGTCATCATGTGAAGGTTTCTCAGTGGTAAATACTTTTCTCCTTTTCTACTATCCTTTTTTACTCATCTCCTCTCCTTCTCCTTACTCCTGTCTCTTCTTTTAATATCTTAATTTGTTTATTTATTTATTTATTCATTTATTCTTTCCTTAAACAGTTGTGAGTAACTTAAGACAAATGGGTTGTATTTTACTAAGTTGTGGTTTGGTGTTTGCTGGGTACTTTAGTGAAACATTTCTGCCTTGATTGTATGTTATTCCTGTGAGCCTTTTACCAAAATGACTATTTTCTCACTAAATTAAAAAAGCTCTCCTGAGAAAAAGTTTGTAGCTTTTTCTCTTTATACAACCTCAAGGTATTAAAGAAGCAAAGCCTCTGCAGAAGTTCATTGAGAACTCTTGGAGTCTTAAATATAAGTACAACTCCAAGACTTGTACCTACAGAATACATTCACTGCCTACATAACTGATACAAAACTGAGACCACTCTAAAAACAAAAATTAGACCCAACTGAGCCTGAGCCACACAGGAGTACCCAGAGGAAGTGCAGAGTGTTAGCAGTGGGACACAGCTTGCTGTAGGCAATAGGGTTTCCCACCTCACACCTTATCTGTGACGAGGGTAGTGAAAGGTGGGAACAGGTTGCCAGGAGAAGTTGTGGGTGCCCCATCACTGGTAATATTCAAAGTCAGGTTGGATGAGGCTTTGAGCAACCTGATATAACAAAATATGTCCCTCACTGTGGTGGGGGGATGGAACTAGATAATACTGGGAAGTCCTTTCCAAACTAAATTGACTTATGATTTTATGATATTTCAGTGGCCCTCCGTAGACTATATATGACACATTATTACATCTGCTGTAAAATATTACTGTTCTGGATGAAATGATGTCAAGTAGCCTGGTAAAATTTGGGATCAAAATGTGTTCTCCATGTCTTGCTGAATAGTTGATGATTTGATTTTCATCAATATTGGAAAACATATCTTCCACTGCTGGTGCATGTTATGGCAAATGTTCATCATACAAGATATTTTATTTTAACTTACTCTGGTTTTATTTGACTATTCAAAAACAGAGAGAGGTAATGATTCATTTTATATTATTGGGGTTCATTTTATAGAACCTACCACTAGATTAGAAATTAATTCCTGTTCTCCAGCCGCTTTGAAGTCACTCATTTCTAGATAAGGTAAAGTGAACAATAGCCATAGTAAACTACACAGCTAATAGACACATGAAGCAATAAATACCCCCAACAAATCAGACTTAATATACTCCCATTAAAATTTAGTCAGAAACATACCTTTCTCAAGTTCAATTTCTACAAGTTTTTTTGTTTGTTTGGTTTGGTTTGGTTTTGTGTTTTTTTTTTTTTTTCTGTATAAAATCTACTTCAGGCTACACTTATTAAAAATAACTCCTTATTTACGAATAATGTCAGCTGTGATCCTTAACTGAGTTTATGAAGTTGTTCAGGAGAGGTAAAAACATTCAATGTCTGAAAACAATTTTCCTCTTTTTTTTTATTTTTTCCTTAACATGTAGTGAGTCAAATTTAGTTGTCTAAACATAATCACCTAGTGGCAATTTAGACCAATATCTGAACTATCCATTTGGGGCTGGGAGTTGGAACACAAAACATGTGAAGTCATTTTCTCTAGCAAACAGCAGTTAGAAGACAAGCAGGATGAGCCAACAGAGCTCAAATGACTTCAGAAGGTACATAATTATAGACAGGTGATCCCATCTCCCAGGATTTTTAGTTGTTAGTTACCTTTGCTTTACTTTGAGCTGTAGATCACTTTCTTACACCAAGTATGATCACCTGTTTTAAAAGATTATCAGCTCGTGGCGTCTGCAGGTAACTGCTGCATCCTGCTGTTTTTACCTTTCAGTGTAGGCAAATATTTCAAAATGGCAGTATACGATCCTGGAAAGCAAACAATATGAGATGTTACTGCAGACACTGCTGCTGGTTTTGAACTATAATGCATGGGTTTTTTGTCATAGTGATAATGTTCTTTAGAATATTTCCTCTCAGCTCTCCAGCTCATCAGAATACTTCCCTAACAATCCTCCAAGACTTGCCATCCAGATCTTTTTCCATACATTTGCAGGACATCTTCTTCCACAGGCATCCACTTAAAACACAGTATGCAGAGTGTGCAATTAACAATTCATTGCTTGAAACTGAATTAAGAGAGTGAAATTCACTTGCTGGCTGTTCCACTACATATGACAGGCATCTGATACCAGGAAGTATCATCAGAGTTCATCTGGAATCATCAAATTGTCTCTTGGACAATCAAACCATTCCTCTTGTTATTTCAGGATTGGTCATTTTCTGTATGACATACATAGTTATTTCACATAGTATTCAGTCTGCTTGCTGAATCCTGCACTTTCTTCTGGGTTTCTGAACAACTAAATGCCTATTTTTTCTGTTTTGAATTCTGTGATAAATTTTGCTACTCCAGGTCTATTTATTGTGAAACAATCAGGTCAGAATTCAGAAGTCATATATGAAATTTCAAAGTATAGTCTTGGTTCAAAGAGTGTCAGTAGAAAGAATCTGACTAAGGGGACATTGCTGAGCATCTGTCCAGACCATGTAGATAAATTAACTGGGTTGGGGAGAGTATTTGTTTCATTTTTATTTTTCATTATAGAGTTATGTGAAGCTGAATCCCCAGTTTGATTAATTCTAAAACTATCTCAAACACCTAGAACAAGAAATAATTTCTTTTTGGTGCAAAGGAAAAAGTACCAGATTTGCTGAACTGGGAAACAGAGAAGAATGTCTCTAGGGAGGTGAGAGACGAGGTGGAATTGGAGCTATCCAGGAACCAAAAATGGCACCTATTCATTCGGTTTGGGAGGGAGAATGTGTCGCAAAACTGTATGCCAACCTGAAAATACCATTCAGATTCTTCAATTAAATCCCAGAAAGGTAAGACTATGCCTCTGTCCTCTTGGCTACCTACAGCCGGTTTCTCAGTCAGCCACTGTTCCAGTTTGAATCCAGAGGCATATAACTGATTATGAATTGTACAAACGGTTTACACATCTCACATGAGCTTCCAGATTAACTGTAGGTGGTTGGTTGCACTTAAAAGTCAAAACCTAAAAAAGTTAACATTTCCAGATGCAGTCATTCATTAAATCTTATCATTATCTATAGAGCACAGGGAACTGAAAGCTTGTTCATTGGCCCAATTCATTACTGTTTCCAAACCTCTAATCGCAGCAGAAAGTAGTTATAGAAGTTATAAAAGTCTTTAGTGTGGTAGATTTTGCATGTGATTACATAATATATATAATGACTTATATTACCTTAGAAAATACATTTAGACATATAAGCCTTCTTATTTGATATGTCTTTATAAAATTTTCTTTCAGAAATCAGTGGTATTAGGATATAGAATTATATTTCAATCACAGTGGGACAAGCTACTGGTTAGAAAATGAGTCTGCTGGCTAGGGCAAATGATAGGAAGAGAATTGTGAGAAACCAGCAGAAATGTTTGATAGAGGAAATGATGATTAAACAAATCTTTAAAGTGAACTTTAAAATGTCCTTTTCATTAAAAAGGACTTTAAATGTCCTTTTCCATGCATTGTTGATTCTCATATTTTTCTAAAATATTACACAAATTGATACCAGAAGAAAAAGTCATTATGTGTAACAGAGGCTTATACAGCTGCAGACCAGTCTCAGGAGCAATATAATACATTTCAAAATCTGTTTGCCTAAAAGCAACTATTGGAGGGGAAACCACAATGCAAGATAAAGATTAATATCTATGCATCATGTTTCTAGGCCAAGTGGAAACCCCATCTCCCTTTCACAGCCGCCCAGCCTTCTGAGCCTAGAAGTCCTGCCCCTTTTGCCATCACATGACAATCTTACCTGCCTCATTTTGTCCCATGTGATCTCTGAATGCCCAATGATTGGATGGTAACTGAAGCTGGATGCTCTTGATTGCCCTAGAAATAGATGAAGTCCCTCCCATAGCCCCGCAGTGTGATGCCATTTTGTTACATGTGATTTGCAAATGTTCTGTGATCTCACAGTTGCTTCAGAAGACTCAGAAACTCTTCATAAATATGTATCTTTATATACATACATATATAAAAATAGATGTAGGATATATACTTGTTTATATATAGTCACATATATATTAGATAGAAACAAACTTGTCAATGTATATGTGTATATATTAAAAAGCATTTACAATGTGTATAAGTGCATATACATAAAAGATCAGATTTTAATAATGATTTCTAGAAATTTAATACAAATTAATATAAATCAATAAAAACATTAAAGTTGGAAAAAGTATATCTAAAACTATTATTCAATCTGAAAGATTTAAATAAGTTTAACTGTGAATGAAAAGAACAAATAAACTAAAAGACAGCTTAGGCTCATTGCTTCAGAAAGCTGGAATAACTCCAAACACGTTGTGGGGATGGTAAGATTAAGAGGTGCATCATGCCCTTGAAGAGGGAAGAGGGATGTGCACAAAACTGAACATATCTGTGGATCAAGGGATGACTCCTGTTAGGCTAGCCATGAAGCAACTCAAAGAGGAAACCATTTGTGGGGGCCTGATCAAGAGACCTGGGACCATCAGCTCCAAAATTTCAGAGTGACCATACAAACTTATTGGGCAAACCTTTGGGGTTTGTGCTGTACAGCACAATACAGGCATCGTTGTCAACTATAATGGAAAGCCAGAACAAGAAGACAGCATCTTATGAGTTTGTACAGAAAAATCACCGACAGAATCCTGGAAACAATTATATTATTAAGAAGAAAATGGGCTAGGTATTTAGAAACACTGAATCATAGAGTAGTTTTATTGCAAAGAACCTTAAAGACCACATAACACCTATCCCCTTGCCATAGGTAGAAACAACTTCCACTAGACCAGGTTTTTCAAAGTACCATACACTCTGGTCTTGAACAGTTTCGGGGATGGGGAGCCACAACTTCTCTATGAAACCTTTTCCAATGTCTCACAGTGAAGAATTTCTTCCTTAGGTCTAGTTTAAATCTACCCTCTTTCTGTTTAAAGCCATTACCCTGTTTCTATTACTACACGCACTTTTAAAAAGTCTCTCTCCAGTGTTCATGTAGGCCCCTTTAGGCACTGAAAAGCTGAAAGAAGGTGAACCTAGAGCATTCTCTTCTCCAAGCTGAACAACCCAAAGTCTCTATTGAAACCCAGTATATGGTTGGTTTTCTGGGATGCATTCACACATTGTCGGGTCATGTTGAGCTTCTTGTCAACAAACAACCCAAGTCTGTCTCCGCAGAGCTTCTTTTAATCCTTTCTCCACCCAGCCTGTATTTGTGGTTGACATTGGCCAGAACCAGATGCAGGACCTCGCACTTGAATTTCTTGAACTTCATGAGGGTAAAAAAGTCATTGAGTACCTCAACCTTCTCCATAACTTAGGTAACCAGGTCTCCTGTTTCCTTCTGATGAGGGCCCATGTTTTTCCTAGTCTTCCTATTATCACTAATGTACCTAAAAAAAGATTTTCTTATTGCCATTGATATCCCTGGACAGACTTAATTGTATCAGGACCTTAGCTTTTCTTATCTGATGCATGGTTGCTTGAACAGTTTCTCTGTATTCCTCCCAAGCTACCTGTCCTTGCTTCCATCCTCTGCAGTCTTTCTTTCTTTTTGTGTGTGAGTTTGTCTAGGAGTTCCTTGTTCATACATGCAGGCTTCCTTGTGTTTTGATCTGACTTTCTCTTGAGATGCATTGTTCCTGAGCTTGGAGGAGGTGATCCTTGATATTAACTATCTTTTCTGGGCCCCTCTTCTCTCCTGGGCTTTATCCCATGGTACTCTATCAAGCAGATCTCTTAAGAGGCCAAAGTCTGCTCTCCTAATGTCCAGAGCAGTAAGCTTGCTGTGCACTCTCCTTATCACCCTAAGGATTCCAAACTCCAACATTTCACTGTCACTGCAGCCAAGGCTGCTCTTGAGCTTCACATTTTTTTACCAGCCACTCTTTTTTGATGAAAACAAGATCCAGTGTAGCACCTCTCCTTGTTATGTCCTCTATTACTTGCAGAAATAAATTACCACCAATGTATTCTAGGAACCTCCAGTATTGCTTATATCCTGCTGTGTTTTCCCTTGAACAGATATTGGGGTGCTTGGAGTCTCCCATTAGGGTAAGGGCTTGAGAACAGAAGAGTGACAGAAGTGCCACCATAGAGATGACGGGTGGTAACAAAGAAACCCTTTGACCACACCTGTGAGTGAACTTACTGCTTGTAATGCCATTATGTGCTACAAACTTTGATATATCCCAGAATTCTCCAATACCAAACATTATCCTCTCCATCAAATGTTGCAAGGGTGATGGAGACAGTGCAATATGCAGTTTAGAGAATGTGCAACAAAGGGATTGGCCAAATTAGAGGTTCAAGGCTCCTCAATATGTAGAAGGGTGCAGATTTGTATTTGGACAGGATATTTCTACATGAAGCTTCTGAAATGTTTGTACATAGACCAGAACAATGCTGCACTTAGGATTTACACCAGCTGTTTGAACCTCTTGATTATGTTGAGGTTTGTCTTGAAGGCATCAGCATGCATAGCTCTCATGCATAGCTGCATGCATCAGCATGTATTTTTTGTATGTATGTTTAAGCAGTATGAATACGGAAAAATTGTTAGACTTGATTAGTAATCTATGAAGGAAAATGGAAATGTGTTTTGGTCAAACTTTCCACCTGGCTGTATTCAAAAGATACTGGAAGCTGGGTACACAGAACCCTAGATCTGTTCTTCATTCTGAAATTTTAGAAGTGGGGATATTTAACTGATCTAAATACCAGAAGAAATAGACTCTGCTGAAAGTCTTACAGTGCTTAGGGATCTGACTTCCAGAACTATTAAACAGTGCAAAGTACTGCCTGGACAAGTAGGGATGATAAGTGAACAATGATTTTATTGAGGTTTGTTTTATATTAAAATGTGTGATGTCATCTTGACAGAGCTTTAAAAAAGACTGGAGGGTGTTTCAGCCAAATTATAGTGTTTTCAATGTTGACTTTTATTGTGTTGTTAAGGCTATTTGGAAGAAAAATAAAAAAAAAAAAGGTCATATTAGTGAGACATTTGTCAGACTCTCACAGATATAAAAACTACTTCAGCTTACAGACTCCTGTACAGGCCTGGGGAATGTTTACGGTGGGAATAGGTCCTGGCAACTAAATTACCCTAAAAAACCCAAATGGATTGTCTAAGAATTTATGTAAAGCCTACATGGGAAAGTTTCACAAATATAAAGGCTGGAAAAGTGGTATGTGCTATGAACAGATCTTAAATATAAACTAGCCCAAGTTATTCACATTCATCATCCAAAAAAAAAAAAACAAAAAAAAAAAAAACCCACACACACACAAAAAAAAAAAACAACACAAAAAAACAGAAAGAAAAGAAAAACATTTTCTGTGACTTGGAATATATGTACAAAGTGGGGTATATATTCTGAGTTATAGTATAACTCTGGACTTAGCACCAAAACCACAATGGGAAAAATAAGATACTAAAGGGAAAACTGAAGGTGAATGAGAGCTTAAAGGTGACATGTGTCTTGTGGTCTTTATTGTGATGTTTATGGATGCAAAGTTTTGTGGTTACAGTTGCCTAAGTGTACAACATCAAAGGCTATGCTGACCATTTTTTAGTTATACAGATTTTGAAAGAAAAAATGGACATGTAGCTAAGGATGCAAGCCGATGAATTCATGTATGTGTAAGTTCCCATCCCTGAGTATACGTTTCATAGGCTTTAAATTGGCTGCAAAACTAAGCAGCTTTTCCTAAGTGCTGGTATTAGAGAGTTGAAAAGTTTTTTCTCCATTTTCTTCAATACTGCTGAAAATCAAAACTGTGCAGGCCCACAACCAGACTATTATGGAGTGGACAGCCTGGGGAGGAATAGAATTTTTTTGTATGGCCCACAGTGAAAAAGGAGAAGGTTCTTCACTTGCAAACAGAACCAAATTACTATTGTCAACAACTCTGAGGGAGACTTGTAGTTTACACAGGAATGAGGATATGGTACTGATTTGTATTGCAGTCAGTGAGAAAGAAGGTGATGAAAACATGTAGCTAGATCAGTCTACAGATCCTTTATAGTATCCTGTGCTGGTTTCTTCTTGTATGGTCGTTTACGCTTCTGTAAGGACTGTAGCTCTTCTGCCCTTTCAGATGGCTGCCACTGAGGAGGATAAAATCTTTGATTTACTCTGGTCAATAGCTGTACTAGGTGCACATGTCCTGGTTTTGGTACCAGCAGGACTACAAGGATGGTCTCTGTGAGGAGAGGCTGGGGTTGCCCTGTGCACGGTAGAACTTGTTCCAGCTGGCTCCAATGGACCTGGTGGAGAGCACAGCCAAGCCCTTCAGCCAAGGAGGTGAACACTTGAGGAAAGCATATTTGAGAAAAGACAAAAAAAGCCACACAGGAAGAGGGAGAGAAGAAAAAATTGTGAAACACTAGGGGAAAGCATATTAAGAAATGTTAAATTGTGCCCAACAGAGAGGAAGGAGGGGAAAAATTGTGAGAAACAGCTCTGCAGACACTAGTCAGTGATTAAGAAGATGGAGATTCTCCTGCAGCCTGTGGTGAAGATGAAGACCCAAGTGGTGCAGTTCTTGAAGGACTGTCTCCCGTGGGAGGGGCTCCAGGCTGGAGCAAGCAAAGAGTGTGAGGACCAAGGAGCAACAGAGGCAAACCATTATAAATCACCTAAACCCCATATTTTCTAACCCCCTGTGCTGCTCAGCAGGCAGAATGCACCAACAATTTTCAGTAGATTGAAAGGTGTTTCACATCTGTACCTAAGTGTTACCCTGGACCACATTAAATCATGTAAAAAGTAAGAACTTTAATATTACATCTATGCAGGAGATGGAATGGATCATTGTATTAAATCAGATGGGGAGCCTGAAGAATTTTTATAAACAAAAAGTCTACATTGCTAAATCCTAGTGGTGCTCTTTTAGTGGCAAGAGTAGTCTGCTTTTATTAAAAAAAAACCCAAAAACAAAACCCCTGATGAAAAGATCTTTCCTAGAAATTTAATAGCTTGTAGTCCTTCAGCATCAAAATAGAACAATATCCCCCTGGGAACCCAGAAATTATACCTGACAATTCTGACAACTCGACAGGCTATTTTTGTACACTGAAACTAAAAATGTATCCACTTTATGGTCTTTTCCCCCTGGTTTCTGTCAGGGTAAATGACAATCTATTCTTCTTATGCTGCACCTGTGCTAAAACCCTTCAGAGATGCTGCATTTACAGACATAATGCATGGATCCATATAATACTGCTGAACTAAAGAAGTCTCTGGAGAATACTTACAAAGTCTGTGTAATCTATGTGGTTTTGCATTTTGAAGAGATTAAAAAATGTTTGGGTTTGAATTTTGGGTGGGTTTTCCTTTTGATGTTGTTTTATTTGGCTGTTTGTTTTGGGGCTTTTTGCTTTGTTTTGTTGTTGTTTTTTTAGTTTTTTTTTTTGTTTTAGATTACATAAACCTGTACTTCCATCAGAAGCAGAAACCTTCAAGTTACCCCACCTGGTACACAGATGCTGACTAGACACCCCAATGAATCAGTGAGCTCAGGCAGAAAGAAGGCTTTGCTTTCCAGCCTGAGTTCATAAAGAAAAATCCCATAGAACAACAAATTACTCAAGTGTTTTAAAATTTTCTGGGTTTTTTTTGTGTTTGGTTTTTTTGTTTGTTTGTTTGTTTGGGCTTTTTGTTTTGTTTTGTTTTGTTTTGTTTTTTCGGGGGGTGTTTTTGTTTCATTTTAGTTTTGGTTTTGTTTTGGTTTTTTGTTGTTTTTTTTTTGTTTGTTTGTTTGTTTTTTTTGTTTTCTTTTTTCCCCCAGAAATTCAATTTTCCCCAGAGCAACATAATAAAAAAAACAGGTGATCTGTATGGTTACTTGTTTAATTTGGTTTATGATGCAGCTCCCTGTAATTTTCTTGATGAGGAAGTGGCCACTGTCTTGTGGAAGCATGGTAAAGGATGGTAACACTGGAATGCAAAACTAGCATTTTTATAGCATGTTTCACCATTACATGTGCACACTTACAGTTTTTTAATTTCACAGATGCCCTTCAAGATGGTTACTTTTATCACTAAATGTTGGGAAAGACTTCTGCAACAGCACATGTGAAACAGAAAGAGAGGATTATCCAGACTACACATAGTGGAAAGAGAAACCCCTGGAGACAAGACCACCACTGTGACAACATCCAAAGGACCAGAGACTTTATAATTCAACATTACCTGCATCTTTTGTGTACAGGTTTTCCCCTGCTTAGATTGTAACCCCTAGAACCCCCTGCACACACGTGAAAAGAGAGTTCATTTCTTCCCGGGTATCCAGCTCCGCCCCCCTCCTGACCTTATTGGAAGTATCACCCGTCATTCCCTATTCCTGGGTTCCCACTGGGTTTTGGTCCTCCTGCTCCCTTATTGGCCCCTGTGCCCCCCAAGCCGCACCACTCCCCCTGAACCCTTACCCAGTCATATCCTACTTCCCAAACCCTGCCCGAAGGGCTTAAATACCCTTGAGTCAAGTAATTAAAGGTTCTTTCTATGACCTCACCTATGTTGTGGTGCTACATCTCTTCACTCCTGACCACGTGGGGATTTTGCAATCCCTTCCAGACCCCGGGAAGCCTGGGGAAGTAGAGGAGCCGGCTCCCCCTCACAGCTGTTAACTAAAGGTGATATTTGTGAGTTGTTCAAAAGTTAAATGCATTTCTGCAAAAAAAAAGACCAGACAAAACAGAGATCCTATGTTAAATAGAAATGTTAATGTAGCTCCCCTACAGCTTTTCATATTGGGCTTTCAATGTCCATGGTTGGAGATATGACTGCAGAACAATAATTGCTTGCTATTTTGTTTTGTCTGACAAAGCTAAGATTGCCTTCTACAATGAAACAACTACCTGGATGGATGAGGGGAGAGTAGTGGATATTGCCTACGTCAAATTCAGCAAGGCTTTTGACAGTGTCTCTCACTATATCCTCCTAGGCAAACTCAGGAAGTGTGGACTGGAATAGTGGACAGTGAGGTAGATTGAGAACTGGCTGAACTGCAGGTCCCAGAGTGTCATAATCAGTGGTACAGGATCTAGTTGGATGCCTGTCACTAGCGATGTCCCTCAAGGCTCAATACTGGGTCCAGTATTGTTTAACTTACCCATCAATGACTTGGATGAAGCAGTAGAAGCCTCCTCAGCAAGTTCACTGATGACACAAAGCTGGGAGGAGTGGCCAATACCCCAGAGTGCTGTGCAGCTGTGCAGAAAGACTTTGACAGATTGGAGAGATGGGCAGAGTGGAACCATCTGAAATTCCACAAAGTCAAATACAGGGTCTTGCACTTGGGGAGGTATTCTTTTTTCTATCTTCTGTATTATCTCATGCGCTAGTATAGGCTGGGGGCTGACCTGCTGGACAGCAGCTCTTCAGAGAAGGACCTGGGGGTCCTGATGGACAACAAGCTGTCCATGAGCCAGCAGTGTGCCCTAGTGGCCAAGAAGGCCAATGATATCCTGGGGTGCATTAGGAAGAACGTTGCCAGCAGGTTGAGAGAGGTGATCGTCTATTCAGCTCTGGTGAGGCTACATCTGAAGCGCTGTGTCCACTTCTGGGCTACTCAGTACGAAAGAGACAGGGAGCTCCTGGAGCAGCTCCAGTGGAGGGTGACAAAGATGATCAAGGGACTGGAGTATCTGGAGTAATGTCTATAACTATCTGAAGGGAGGTCGTCAAGAGAATGGACCATGCTCTTCTCAGTGGTGCCAATCAATAGAACAAGAGACAAGTGATAGATGCACAGGAAGTTGCACCTGAATATAAGGGAGATCTTCTTTACTGTGCAGGTGACCACACACTGGAACAGATTGCCCAGAGGCATTGTGGAGTCTCCCTCATCAGAGATATTCAAGAACCACCCGGACACAATCTTGTGCAATGTGCTCTAGGATGACCCTACTTCAGCAGGGAGATTGCACCAGGTGACCCATTGAAGTCCCTTCCGATCTTACCCATTCTGTGATTCTGTGATTCTGCACTAGAGTGTTGCAGACAACTGCTGTGTCATCTCTATAAAGATCCTTTTATCCTATTTGGGAAGAAATATGGAAGCATTTTTATAGTAACTGGCTTATTTAAGCTTAATAAAATAAACATAGTTGTGATCAATGATTTGGCTGTGTGTATGAGTGGTGAAACTGAAAGCTTTTGCTAAGCATGTGCATCATTGAAAACTTAGTAGTCTGTACATTTTTTGAAGAGTTACAAAGAGTTACAACTTCAATCAAGTGCAAAATCCAAGAAGTTATTTAAGAACCAAGTTTTGTCCTTAACAAGACACTTGAAATCTTGGCAAGACCTCATTCTTTTAAAAGCATCTGAAGGTGCTACTAAGCCTCCATATGGATGTCTGTTCATCTGTTCAAATTCTCCTGGGCATATAATGCCTTTTAGGCAAAAACTGGTCTTCGTTTTTTTTGTTTGTTTGTTTGTTTGTTTGTTTGTTTTTTTCCTGACACAAAAGCCAACTATATAAATATTGGTGGAGTGAGTGGAAGCAAGATTGCTCAGCAATATGAAGAGATGAGCTGGATATATCTGACTGTGTGAACTACAGTGAGCAAAAGCTCTGAAAAATTTATGTATGCTCTCAGGTCGACTGTTTAAGTCAGGACACAATGATCAGCACATTCTTTTTCTAGAGACTAGTCAAAGGAAGAGTATAGCCCAGAGGCACATGCTTCCCAGAAAACTGTCAAGAAATGATCTTTCATACGGCTGTCAGTCATGTGTAAGAGCTGCATGTATTCCCTTGTACAGCAGCTGTTGCCAAAATCAGGTGCCACTGCACTTTTCTTCACACTGAGGAAACAGTGATAACCAGTTTATACAGACTTCCTGCTGGGGAGTTCATCAAACAAAAACTGTCTTTGCTGAGCATCAGCTTAAATTTTACATCCATACTAATCAATAAAACCTTTTCTTGTTAAATTCAAGGCTGCTATTCGGAGCCTTTGGAGAAGTGTTGCCTAAACCTGTTTAAAGATGTCATCCAGCATGATCAAATCCTGTTGTCTGTGTCTTTATAAAACAAACTTATGCAAAAGGGTGTAGACATTGTGTCTTACCTGCAACCGAGAAGTAACTTGATTAATGCATAGTATGAGTAAGATTTGCTGCTTTAGCTTATAAATTCTCCAGTGTGGTATCCAACTAGATGAAAATAGTTGCCAAAAGATAGTTGACCACACCCATTAGCATCAAACTCTGTCATTCAGATTGGACCCATCTTGCAGCAAACATACAGCTGAGTGTTGTGCCTGTATAATGCTTTCCATTCCCAAACTAAGAACATGCCCAGAGGTGCAGAATCTGTGACAGTAAAATCATCTCAGTGTACAGATTTTCCTTGATGCTGGTCTTCAAGAGGGTCACTACAAACTAATTCAGCTTGAATTTAGCACATTCTTCCAAGAAATTTGGAATGGAATCCATCCCTGTTAAAATGTAACTCCTTTTTTAGTAGCAAAAGAGGGGCTCTTTCTCAGCATTTCCTACTTATTTTGCACCATCCAACAAGGTGTGTTGTTTCTTTTCACCTTATCCTCATAAGTTTGCTGTTTGATGCCTCTAGAACTTTGTCTTCTAATGGATTTAGGCTGGATTTCTCTCCAGAAGTGTCATCTGTTTCTCTCAGTTTAAAACAATTTTCTATGAGCTTTTTGGGACTTTTCCTTATTGTCCCTATATATACATACTCACATGATATCACATTTTGCTTTATTAAAGTAGGTAACAATTCAATAACTTTATTAATTTCATTATTTTTTTTTAAATACTGTGTCATACATGTACATATTAATAAATAAATTTGTATTTTAACTGCATATATAAATACAATTATGTGTAATTGCACAGCTATTTTTATATATAGAAATGCTTACAGGGCTTTCTGTGCCTCTAGAAGTGACCAAGGAGTCATTACACAGTTGTACAGCACATGGAGTATAGATGTGACAAAATGGCATCCATAAGGGCTCACATTTTTGGGCTATCAGAGAATCTTCCTTCTGTGGTAAACTAAAAGGTGTGCCTTAATCTGCCAGCCAACCACTGGGCATTCTGGGATCACATAGTATAGGCAGAGTAAAAAATGCAACCCCTGGGAAGCAAAGGAAGACAGGATATGCATGTCATGTGACTGGAAAAGGTGAGTGACTTCTAGGCCCAAGTGGTCAGGTGAACATAAACCTGAGTGTCATGCTATATTGTTTTCTTACCATTCATGAAAGCTGTCCTTGAACTACTCACCAAGTACCCTGTATATCCTCTAATACCACAATCTTTAATGTTCATTAATGCTACACTCAATCTTTGTCTCTGCTATTCCTGCCTGACAGATTAAATGCTTTTCATTTTGAAGAAAATTAAAATAAAACATGGAAGGGGATATAAATACATAACCCCTCAAAACCCATACCCATGCTGAGAGACACATGGCCTCAGTGCTTTTGTGCATTTGTGGAGATACGTCTTGCTGTTCTGCTCTGTACTGCTAATGAGGAATTGTGGTTATACATTTATTATAAAGAAAATTTGTTATTATTCCTAGAAGTTATCCTGATTATTCTGCACTTTTGGGTTGGATTAAACTATTTTAATCATGGAGCTTTTGTGATGTTTTGCTTCCTTTCAGGTATTTATGAAGTTAGTACAGAGGGCAATAAGGAAGCACCGAAGTACACTTTGAATGCTAGTCAGTCCAGATCTCCAGTCCTCTTTACCAATATATATTCAGGAAGAATTGAGAAATATTTTGTATGAAATAACTAAAATATAAAGTATGATTACACTCTTAAAAAAAAAAAAAAAAAGGAAAAGAAGAAAAGAAAAGAAAGGAAAAGAAAAAAGAAAAGAAAAGAAAAGAAAAGAAAAGAAAAGAAAAGAAAAGAAAAGAAAAGAAAAGAAAAGAAAAGAAAAGAAAAGTGAAAAGAAAAAAAAGAAAAGTGGTTGTGGGGAAAAGACTGGGAAGAAAATTAAAGAAAACTGGAAAGTTACATTTTGACAGAAGAAAATTGCAGTCAGCAAACCTGACTCCCCACATACAATACATATTAAGGCAGGACAAAACAGAAGATGGAGTGGAGTGGAAAGTTATACAGTAATATACAGTTATAACCGTATGGAAATTACAGGGGAAAGTGTGGTTGGCTACTCCCTGGATGGAATGCGATCAGCATGCCCAACTTCCCACGCACAATGCATGCTAAGAGGGACTAAACAGAGGGTGGAGTGTAGACACCACTGACAGGCTGTCTTAAAATCCTTGCAACTCAGTGGTATCTTTTAGCTGATAAGTCACATAGCAGCTGTCAGCTGAGGGAGAAAATAGAAAAGATCTTGCTGTTGAACCAGCAACCATGGCAAAATCATAGAAATAATATGGACAGACACCTCTATACCAAAGTAGCCCACCTCCAAGGTAGGACCATTCTTCACAGAGCATGAGCTCTATGTTTTATTGACTGTATCAGAATTTTACATCAATCTGTGACAAAGGCATGTATGACTAGAGTCATTCTAGTTCCCCACAAATGTAAAGACATAGTATAAAAAGAAGTTAAGAATGGGGAGAAGTTAGAGAAGACTGCATCATAATTTCTGGGATCAGCTGACTGGCTGAACCTCTCTTCTCCCACAGGGAGGGGGGACACCTACTGTGTAAGAACCGTAGTCTAGGCATACTGAATGGTTATCTCAAGCTCGGCTTCATTGGTGATTAGAGCTTATTTGCATATTGCTTTGAATAAGTTTTTGCAGTCAGTTACTACCACTGGCAATCTTTGAACCTTAATCTCACAATTTTCTTTTACCAGTGTGTTTAAATATAGTGTTATTTCACAAACTAAAAATTTAAAATTAGTGTTAGGCCTTCAAGGGCACTGGCAGCATGTAACATACTTGACTGTGGAGAATCGGGAGGGGGTCTCTCTTATGCAGTTGGTGTGTGTCCCTGAATCCCTGAACATGCTAGTCAAACCACGCTCCAATCCAGCAGGCTGCTCAGTGAAGACTCCTCATAATGGGGCACTGGTACACTGGTCGGGCACAAGAGTCTCAGCTTTCCCAGAGTGCTGAGAGACCAATAAAACAGAAAGGGTTTGAGAAAATCATCTCCTTTTTCACATGACAGTAGTTTTTGCTAATCATAGAATCATTAAAGTTGGAAAAGACCTCTAATATCATCGAGTTCAATCATTAACCTAGGATTGCCAAGTCCACCACTAAACCCTGTTCCCAAGTGCCTCGTCTGCACATCTTTTAAATAATTCCAGGGATAGTGATTCAACCCTTTCCCTGGGCAGCCTGTTGAAATTCTTATAGCCTTCTTGGTAAAGAAATGTTTTACTAATATTCAATCTAAACACCTCTGGTGCAACTTGAAGCTGCTTTGATTCAGGAAAATCCCTTGTGCACTGCACTAGAGCACTCTGCTGCACATCATTCTGGCACCAGAGCTTCTCATCTCAGCAACTTATTATGCATTTAAGCAGAAATGATAGCACAGTTATAACTCTTCTGACATTATAAGCATTCACAAGGTATTACAATGAAGGTTTTAAAATTTACATATTTGCATATTTACAGAAATTTTATGACAGGACACTTTTATCTTACAAATTTGAAACATTTCCACACGTATATAAGAATAATAGAACTCAAATTGTCCTGTATGCAAAAATCTTTGTAATATAGAATATAACCTCCAAAAGAGTGCTGTATTTCTGGTGAACAAATCTATTATGGTTAGTTAAATTTTTAATAATCTATTATTTTGCTGAATTTTTTTATAAATTTTTATAAAAATGAAATTAAAAATGCTCAGGTTAAACTCAGCTATCTAAGTCATAAAGTAAATACCATGAATAAGTCACATATTCCTATTTGTTTCCTTTCCTTAGTAATTGTTGAAATTTTAAATTCATAATGGAACAGTCAAACGCAACTAACTATGTATGATCTTATGGACTACTTTCCAGTGGCTTAGAAAAAACAAACAAAGCCACTGAAATGAGATTATAGATATGAACTCAAATTTTTTATTACAAGATGCTACATTATCAGCTCCATTTCTACTGGTCTTTCTGTTTTCTTTACAGAAAGAACTCCAATTTTCCTCCATAACAGTAATAGTTATTATTACCCCTACCAGACAGAAACAATATCCTTTACAGAATATCTCAAGTGTAGCATAACCAGAATAATAATTCTGTGATGATAACTTCTTTTATTGACAGGCACAAACTTTTCTAACTAGATAAACATTAAGTAATCAAGATACTATTTTCCTACATCTTGGTGTAATTTTTTTAGATAACAAAGGCTTAACACAGATTATGTTAGGCTGCTCATTTCACAGATAATGTTTATAGCTCTTTTCAGTTTAGCACCCAGCTTCTATCAATCATGTTATGCTTTCAGCTAAAATTTTTGCCTTTATATGTAGGTTCTGTTTGGAAATATTGCCCTATAAATATCTGAAATGGTCTCTTATTTTCCCCTAGATTCTTCTGGTCTATCATGATTTTTTTTATAAAAGAAAAAACAAATTAACATTAGCAGATATGCAAAAATCAGTCATGTTGTCTCATTGCTTTCCTGGTTTGGAATATCTGCCTATCTATAACCATCTGTTATATTGCATCATACACTTAGATTTTAAGTTCTCTCAGACTAGGAATATCTTTGTTCTCTAAACATAGTGCCCGTCTGGACAAAATGTCCTGCACACAGCTGGATAAACACATCATGAGCAACTGTCTCACGGATCGAGCGCAGAGGATAATAGTGAATGGGGGAACATCAGAATGGTGACCTCTCTCTTTTAGGGTTCCACAGGGCTCCATCTTGGGCCATGTGCTCTTCAAAATCTTCATAAATGACTTGGACAGAGGGCTGGAATGGATTAACCTATTAATTGTCAAGACTGAGGGCCTCCTATATGTGTTAAGAAACAGATATTTAAGTTATTGGCTCACAACCTGACCAAAATTTAGCTACCTGAAAGTTAGACTAACAGGAGCAGAAGCTAAGCGATCAAGTTTCCTATAACAGAGAGAAATACTTAAAAAAACTTGCAGAATGTATGCGATTGTAAAGTACTGTGAATTTAAGTTGTCTGTGTTATCTCTGCACTTGTATAGGTAAAATACTCATGCAGTTTATAATCTTAGTTTAGAATAGCATTTTTCTAACTTTAGACATCTAAACCTGGATAGGAAGGGTCTGTGGGAGTAATGAGTAGTGATTGTCATATACTCCTCGTGTTCCATCTACTAGATGATTACTTCACACATATACTAGAATGATAATCAGGATAAACAATGAGTAACTTGGTACTATTTAAAAAAAAAACAAAACAAAACAAAAAAAACCACCAACAATTTTTTATTTGGGTCTTTTTTCAATTTCTCAAAAACAGGTCTCCTAAATTTAGACATCTGTGATGAAAACATCTGAGGGAGCTGGTTAGGTCTTTATTGACCATGGATGGGTAGACTCTCTATGACGCAGTTCATGATGTTTTCAGATGTCTATTTCATACTAGACGAACTGCGTCTTAAAACTGCATATTTCTATCCATCTCTCTGTAAAGGATACTTAGATTTATTATCTCACTATAAGGTATCTACTCCACAGAAATTTACTGTCATATCACCCAACCCATCTTCCGTGGAGTCATTGTAAATGTACATAAACTCAGAACCTTCTCAATAGCAAACAGAAAAAAAAAAAAAAGAAAAAAAAAAAAAACTTTTTTTTGTGTGGGTGTGGGGTTTTTTTTTTTTTTTTTTTTAAACAGTGGGCAAGCACCCTTAATATATTACAGTACTCTTTTCTCAACAGTAAAAATCTCAGACTCTTGAGAGAAGTCTTACAAAAGAAGAATCTTGGATAAAGCTGTAAAAGACAACAAATAAGTGAGACAAATCTAAAGAGACCACACCTCAGCCACTTAAAAATGCTCAAATCAAGTTATAGTGGTAAAAAAATAGACCTTCCAAAGAGCACTATCTGTCATAAGTACATTCAAGGACTTTGGGCTACATTTCTTACATCAAACTATGCAAGGTATTTAAAAAATGTGGGCAAAACCCCTCTGAGGCTACTAGAAGAAACTTACCAAAGGGATGATCACATGGGTATGTACATTATATGTTTACAGGACTTTGTATGTCACTCTAAGTGAAAATAATATAGTGAATATTACAAAGACTGTTCTTAAGCTTAAATTTGTTTTCTTTATGTTGCTCTCATTTTCTCTGAATTACCTATGCAATCTAAGTATTTATTCAAGGCCACTGACTTCTTCTGAATCCGTAAGTTCTCCATTCTATCTGCAAAATTTAAAATACAGAGGATGTTGTGAAGGAAGAGTGATAAAAATAATACTACAACATAAAAAAATAGATTGGAATATCTTCAGATGGCAGATTTGTCTGTTGGAGCTTTTACTGTGCTTTCATGCATCTCTGATGACTTTTTTAAAACCAGTTTACCAATGCACAATTATCATATATAGTTAGTTTAGATCCCAGCTCTTCTCAGTGCTAAACTACACAAAAACTAAGCATACTTTTCAATAAAAATACAGCAAAATAATAAATTAGACTATACTCTGAGAAATAAGTCTGTTCGAAAAATCATAACATTGTAATTACTTGGGAGTTCCTGAATGCTGTGTCTGTACAGAGGGGAAAGGATGAACAGGATTGCTTCAATTTTGGACTGGAAGACTTCTGATGTTGCTTGTTTCACACTCCTCTTTTTCTACCCCTCATTCTCTGTTGACCTTCATTCTTACAAAGAAGGCTACTCTGTTTCTGAACTTTCACCTGTCGGGAGTGGACAACTGCATAAATGCAATAAATCACTTAGTCCTCCTGGTTTACTGATACTCTAGTCTAAATGGAACAAATTATAACAAATTACCCTCCTCTCAAAATGTGTCCTTAATAACATTTACTGGTTTTAATACCTTGAAAATGACATCCTCTAATGTCAAATTTAATAAAGCTGGTATGACTACACTATAATCATAGAAGATAATTAAGCTAATTGTAGTACCTGAACTAATAAGTTCCAGGTTCACTCTCTTATTATATAAAAAAATTTTCAGGACATGCTTTTAAATAAAATAAAATAGACAGGGCTTAGCCTAAATTCCTGAATTATATACTGTGCTTTCTTCTTGGTTTTTGTTTTGGTTTGATTTTCGTTTTTGTTTTGTTGTTATTTTTTTAAAATCATAATTGCTTATACAGCAATGTAATTAAAGAATGTGTTTTCCTTGCAAGGTTAGATGTGTGAACTCAGTAGTCTCTGAGTCTTCTTACTGCTCTGTGTCCTGGATATCTCTGGATAAAAGTTTAGGATAAAAAGTTCTGGATAAAGAAGTTTCTTCTTAAGAAAACAAAAAACCAAACCAACACTAAAAGTCTGAATATTTCTGATTTTTTTTTGTGTAATAATAACTCTCTTAGAATATGTGCATGAGAGGAATTTCTATGCAGTATAATTTTGGTGAAATATGGGGGGTATTTTTGCAGTTGCTGCTCTACACCACGTGCTAGATGTGAGAAAAATCTCTTTTATTCAATTTAGTTAGGATACAAATATCTGTGAGATAAAGAAGTTTAGCAGAAAAAGGAAGGTTTCTATTTCAGCACGTGCTGGGTGCCCTGGCCACGGATGTCCAAAAAGCACACCCCCACCCCAAAAATCATGCTTTTTATGTGTCCCTAGGGTCCTGCCTTTTTAGTAAAATGAGAGGAGTGGGCCTCTTCTTCTGATTAGATTTGACATGCCCCCCCTATACAGGGAGACGGGGTCTCCTGGTCAGAATGACCACTTTACTCTGCACACAAAGAGCTTGCCATGTGGCGGGGGCCCATTTCAGCGATATCATTATCTATTTTCATAATTCCCTATTCCCGAATACAAATTGTCCCTGGCACCAGTTCCAGACAGGACCTGGTACCTTACAACTTCCACTATATGCCTAAAGAAGATAATTCCTGAGTTAATGAACTATTTGCTTGTAATAAAACCATATTCTTTTACTTCCCACACTAGACGCGTTATAAGTGAATTCCAGCAGCATAGAGAGAGTTAGGAAAGAAATCTCAAACAGACTCATGCCTTTGTATTAATATTCAGATTACTGTTTTTCAGTCTATATTCTTGGAATTTGCAAGGTCTAATCTACTTGTCAGTGAAAGATGGCTAGATGAAAAAGACACAGTGTTATGAGTAAAGCAGGAGAAAACTATTTAAAGGTTCCTGTGAAAGACTGAAATAGTTCATGGCTTAAAGATTGTGAAAATCATTGAAAGATTTTTGTCTACTGTAGCAAACTGTGCAGAGAAGCAACTGCTCACCGAAGTCCACCCTTTCCCAAATATGCCAACAAATTTGGACTGTGATGGGAACTTGAGATAAGATAAAGGTTGTACTATTGTTTAATTACCCCAGGAAAAGAATCCACAGGTTTGAATGACTGGAATGTGAATGGCTCAGACACGTGAAACCTCAGGCTACAACGTAGGTGTTAAACAATATAAGGAAAGAGGCAAATCCTGAGAGGCAGAGTAGTGTTTCTTTGTCCTTACACAAATGGCTCTGCTGTGTAATTCCTCCAGGGAATTACTTAATAATCCACCTGTATCTTGAAAATATTAGTCTCTGCTAATGGGCCATAGTGGTACCTAATGGACTCAACCGAATTGACGTAAAAGGCCACTGTAATATCTTAGAAGGTATCAAAGACTCCTGAAACGTCCCATGATCCAGTATTGCATTATCCATTGTAGAACTCCCCACCACAGGAGAGGTTCCAGAGGCATTTCTACCCAGCCTAAGCATAATAAAAACACACTTCACTCACACCCAGACATCTCTCACCATACAGGTTTCTTTCCTCACCTCATGGAATTTCCCTTACCACCATGGGCTTCTTTTCTCACTGCACAGGCTTCCCTCACATCCTGTGCCTCCCTCTATGGATACAGACTGCAACCATCACTTTAACAAGACTGGGACTCTCATCCTGAGGATCAACGGGATTCCATTGGAATCCAGAGTGGTGATATTTTTTCTACTTAATCTGTCTCCCTGTCACTCTCTTTCTCTCCCCCCTCTGTCTTTTTCCTACTTTTTTCTATATCTCTCTACCTCACATTTACTTTTTAAGTAAAATTCTGTACTGTTGACTTCAGAATATTGTCTCGTTTACACCTTAATTTCGGTAGAGGCACCTCTCTAATATGTTTAAGGAACCTGATCATAACAGTACCACATTCCAAAATTAAATTAGGTATTCTGTGATCAAGAAGTCTCTTAAAGGATGAAAGCAACCAATTAATCATCTGAAAACAGTGTGTTTAAATATATGAACAGAGAACATGATAAGTCAGTATTAGTAGGCAAATTCTTGAATACTTACTAAAACTGTTTTGGCTAGCCTGATTTTATGATGGAAAATTCTAGGTGAATCTAATGTATAAGGCTGCATGTGGCATTTCTGTAAATACTTGTACCTCAAATATCACTTCTTATATGCTTGTAGGTGTTGTTACTGCAAAAATAACAAACCTTTTTCTCCTATTCATGATGTATATATAGGATTGGTAATTTATTTAAAGAAAGAACTTTAATGTTACATTTCAATCAAGTGTTGTCTCTGTGTACAGTAACTCACTGTTTCAAAAACCAGAATATATCAGTTCTCTGCCATTTTAAGAATCAAATTATTTTGATTAAAAGGAAGTTGTATCCATTTACACTTCTATTACGCATCACACATATTTGCTGCAAAGGAATTAATTATCGCATTACAAATGGGCTATTATAACTGAAACATCAGTAATTAAAAAAAAATAGAATTTTTGAAGAGGAAATTTTTCAAAGTCATCTGAATTCTTGAGGAGTGCAGCTGAATGAAGAACAGTTTTGCAAAATGAATTTTTTCATTCAAGACTGAGAAAATTTTGTTCTTCCTCCCAAAACGTTGTAGTTCATAAGAGAAGCATATTGCAGCCAAGTAACAAAGAAAGTAACAGAGGAAGGACGGGGGAAAGAGAATAAGGATGGGAGGCAAAAAGAAGTTTAACACAGAATGATGTACCAACCTAGGAAACAAGAAGATATGTATAACTCTGTCTATATTTCTTTCCCACTTACTTTCCGTACACTAGTTTGACTGCAAATTTTGGGTTGTAAAAGTCAGAACAAATGCCCATGTTACACACAGCATTATTAAGTGACTGAGATTCCCTTGGTCCTACTGAGGTAATACATCTGCAGAGTTCAGAGGATAACAGTCCTAGTTCTGGATTTTCTTGGCTTAGCTAACTGACTCAGACCAAATAGTGTATACTCTATCCTTATGATGTAGGGATATAACAGGTTTTGTGTATTTTGGTTCTATAAACATAAATTCAGGAAAACGAAATAAAAGAAACCAAAACAACATAGCCTCTTTGCGTAGTATAGTGCGAACTTTGTGTAGCAGTATACTCTCATAGACATATAGCAAACTCTAAGGCGAAATTAGTTACCCCTATGAGTACAATAGACCTGATTCACATGCTATACTTATGCAGTTGAGAAAATAAAAGAAAACCAATGCTGATTCTAATAAATCAAAAACTGACTGGCAGTTTCCAGACATTGGAAGGCTACTATTTGTCTGATTATATTGCTGGAAAAGATCTCTAGACAATATTTGTCTTGTGGTAACAAGTATTCTCCCAAGCATTTATCTGGAAAGTGGTGAGGATTTAACACAGGATGGGGACTATTGTTAAAAGGGTTGCTGCTATATGACTATCTTATGTTGCCAAGTAAGGAAGTTTAATAATGGGCTGTTTGAGTAGTTTGACCTCTAGGCTAGGAAGATGAAGGATTTCTTTTTATAGATGAAAACAGGGTAGTTTCTTTGCAAGAAGTCCCACTGAAGATGATAATTCCCTCCAAGATTATGACTGTCATGCAGAGGTGGTTCAGATAAACTACTTTAGCTAGTTACTTGTAGCAAGTTTTTCTCATGCTGCTTTTGTTGCCTGTTTACCTCATTTATTACGTGTGTTCTTCCCCTCCTGTTTACCTACTTTTTATGAGCTTAGATGTGATTTTGTCTTTTGCCATGGGTTTCTGTGATTAGTTTTGGTTTTTGTTGTTTTTTTTTTTTTTTGGTTTGTTGTGTTTTGTTTTGTGGTTGTTTTTTTTGGGTTTGTTTGTTTTTTGTTTTTTTTTTTTAAAGGAAGAGTAGCTTCTCTTGGAAGCTGCTGGAAATTTCCTTCTATCCTATAGAGCAGAGCCAATGAGGGTCAGCTCCAAGGAAAACTTCCTGCTTTTGAACCATTAAGTTACGCCCCTGCGTGAAAACATATTTAAGAAGTTGTTGTGCCATTAAAAATTGGAAGCCATGGATTAACAACATCACAATGCAGACATCAAGGTCAGTGCAGGAGGAGAAGCGGAGAAGGAGGGGGAGGGACCCCACGGATCAGGGAAAGGACTTCAAACTATTATTCCCTGACTACCGTGGTGATGACCATGGTGATTACAAGCTGCCCCCTCAAAGCCCATGGGATTCATCGGGGTGCAAAGACCCCTCTGCCGGAGCGAGAGAAGGCATGAAAGAGGCTGTTGCTCTGTGGGAGGCCCCAAGATGGAGCAGAGTCCTCCAAAGATTTGTGGCTGAGACCCACAGAGGGAGAAGCCCACGCAAAGCAGGTACAGCCAGCTTTTCATAAGAGACTGCAGCCCATGGAATGACCCACGAGAGAGCAGAGGATCTCTCTCATGGGGAGGGACCCCACGGAACGCAGGGGAAGGACTCAGAGTTATGATTCACCTGTGACTGTTGTGATGACTGTGGTGAAGCAAGCTGTCCCCTTTGCAACCCACAGGAAAGCCCCCTGAGACAGAACTGCTGCTTAAGTTTTGGACTTACATCTGCGAATGGTTGACCCAACAACAACTGACTGTAAACCTTCCATTGCCTGTCCCCCACACCATCAGGGGTAGGCGGGGGGAATGGACAGACTGAGGGATGGGAGTGAAAAGGTGTTTCTAACTTGTTTTTATTTCTTATTTTTAGGTTTTAGTTTGTTAGTAATAAATTTCAGCATTATTCTAAGTTCTCTTTTGCCTGTGGTATTAATAAAGCTCATCTTTTGGTTGTTATCTCTAGGTGTTAATTCCTAGCTGTTTTTCTTTCCCTTCCCTCCGGAAGGTCAAAAGAGGGTGGAAGAAAGGCCTTGAAACAGTTTTGCTGGACACCAGGCATTTATCCAGGCTCAAACTACTGCATCTTTATTCTTCTGATAAGACATTCCCTTTTGATAAGACTCTCCCGTTTGATAATTGAATGGAAGACAAGTAGGAACACACAGGTGGCACAGTGGAGCACTTGTGTATCCATGTGAGGACAAAACATTATAAGGAGAATAATAATAATATTGGGGGAAAAAAAAGGGGGAGGGGCAAATTTCCCACAGTTTATTTTAGTCTGAATCTCTTACAGTATGTGAAAGGGCTTTATGATTCCCACCATCCAGTTTCAGTGGAAAGAGATGAAACAGGAATCCATAAAGCCTGTGTAATTAACAGTAAAAAATCACATCAAATATGTACACTTAAAATGTCAGAGTGACCCTGCCTGAGTATATTATCTGAATGTCAGTACATTATTGCTCTCTAGCTTACAATATTGAATCTCCAAGGTGACAATGTATGTGCATATGATTGTGGGTGTATTACACTTTCCCTGCATCTAGTATGAAGAAAAGCAAACAATCTGTAAAGACAAACACTTCCTTATTTTTTCATATGGGGGAAGCGAGCAAACTAGAACGTCATGTTCCCTTGCTCAAATCTATGTAAATGGAAGTTAAATGCCTTTGGAACAGCTAAGAAAATAAATTAAAAAAAAAAAAAAAAAGAAAAAAAGGAGTTAGAAGAAGTAGCAGAAATCACTTCTTTGGCTCTGTTTTGAATCAGGCTTGGCATTCAGAGAAGATGCTGGGGCAGCTGCTACAGGAAACCAGGCAGGAACAGTTAAACTATTGTATAAAAAAAAGAAGAAAATGACTGCTAGTTAAAAAATGCAAAGCCATAACCATTGATAATATACATGGAAATGTTCTTGGCAATAGCTGCAGAACCAGGGACAGAATGCAGATGGCTAAATGGCAGTGTTAGTGGCATCTTCTCCCACTATGCTCCCTAGGGCAAAACAGATTTTTGAGATTCATGCCTTGTACCCATATTGCCCAGGGAGCTGATGTTCTGAGATTGCCACTGTAGCTTGAATTGTACAGTAATGTTGCCTTTTATGGTAATAAGTATATAATACGTAAATAACACACAGCAATAATGTCTAATGATTAAATGAATATGAAATATGCATAATTTGTATACTTCATAGTTATATATAACAAAAAGGGTACAAGTTCTTTCCATTAACTATTTAAGAGATTAAAGGTGGCAATTTCAGATGACATCTGCACTTTATGTAGGTGCTGCTCAAGTAAAGTATTGTGAAGTCATTAACTAAGTAAATCTTACCACATTCCCTGCTCAGATGTATCTACACTGGAGGATATGTGGAAAATAGTAAGCACTTACAGTAAAAGACTGTTCTGAAAAAGACTGAAGTCAGATGACTTGGTTCTTTGGCACAAAGTTTAATATTGAAGTTCTAAATAAGTCCACAAATTATGTGAAATTCATTCAAATGAAGAGTGAATTAGTTGTAAAATATCCCAATTGATATAAATAAATGTTTCAATTGAAAGCAATTTATTATGAGACCAGGAGGGAAACATCTTCACCACAATCTTACAGTAAGAAAACAGACACAAAGCAAACTGCTGTACTATGCTGTGTAACTGAATGGTATAACATCCAGCAAAGCATAAAATACTTAAGTCTGTAAGAATCCACATTTCTTACATTACAGAAAAGGAGAAACACAAGATACAAACAAATTTATTAGGTACACTGTGGGACTTAAGCTGAAATGAGGCATCTAAAATTTCTTGAAATCTTCCTTTGATTTTCATTTCTCTTGAGAATATATAGCAGCAGACACTTCTGTAGGCATATGACTGTTTTAACTTAAAATTCCCTTGAGCACTCAGGATAAGATTCATACCGTTTAACTGTCTGAAAATTAAGCACCTAAATTAAGTAAAAGTGTTTCATTACCTAATCAATAAAGGCATATAGGTACCTTCAAAGCATGATTTATTCCACCTTAAACCATGATTCAATATTAGACAGCAAGTACTACACGTGGCTTCACATGAAATTCTTTCATATTCTTTGTCTGTGGTAGGCCAAACATTGCCTAACTGATTATGCAAAGCCTACCTGTTTGTATCATCTCCTTCATGTGATCACGATATTTGTTGCAAAAATTAAAGTATCATGCTGTCCTCTAGTGAGACATAATCCAGCAACAAAATTTTCAGAAGCTTTTCTCTTCAGTTTATCAATTTAAACACACACAGGCAAAACCACACAGCCGTTCACATACAAGTAATTTATTCCTAATTGCAGCTTTGCAGCAGTAGTTGGGAGTTCAGTCTCAGTTATATGATTACAAGGTAGAGGTTGTATGGACACATCATTTAAATTTAAGTGTTGGAAGAGCTCTCTCATAAGGTTTTCTTTCTGTTTAACTTGCCTGCAATTCTGAAGACTATTCTCTCAAGCAAGCAGTTTCCTCTCACCGCTCTACCCCTTAGATATGATCTGAGTTACAGGATACTTGAAAGACTACACTGTTTTACTTCTCATTTTACCTTGATTTGTGGATTCAGCACTACATGAGCTTGTCATTTATTGATACTCTTGAGAAATAACCAGCCCTTTGGCTTTTCAGCTTATTAGTTAGCCAGTCCTTGGAAAACTTTCACATAAAATTTTTACAGTTCAGTATTTCACTGCACATTTAACACTTTTATGTTCTTCAGCCCTTTATTCTGGCAAGGATTTCTCATACCAAACGAAAACAGTAATTTTTCCTGTGTTTTTGTTTATTTGTTTTTGTGACACATCATTTTGCATTGTAATGGTAAACTTGTTTTCCATCACAAACAAAAAAAGGGATCACCTAGCAGATGATTGTGTTTGCCTTCATCATCTGACTGCATATGAACATATCCTCTAGGTATGTCAATCACTGCAAATTCAGCCAGTTATATTTCAGCCAGGATATCAACATTTTGATTGAGAAGAGAAGGAGGCAGTGTCATACTCAGGAAAAGTGTTGTAGTACTTTTGACAATTTTTATGTGTGATGTGTATCTACTTCACACAGAAGGGAGAATATTCATAAAATCTGATTTTTCTATTCCATATCCAATACCCAAATATATCAAATAGACCATAGTGAAAAGGCATATTTAGGACAGTTTGGGGTTGGGTTTTCATAAACATGTAAGGTATTGAATCTTGGTCTTTCATTTCTTCTGTTGATGAAAGGAACAATTCAATACAAGAGAATATTCTGGTTATTTTCTGATGAAGAGACCATCCTTAGGAGAAAAAAACCCACAATTTATTCCCTTCTTTTTGTTTGCGTGGGTTTTTTTGTGTGTGTGTTTTTGTTGTTTTTTTTTTTTTTTTGTGTGTGGGTTTGTTGGTTTTTTTTTTTTTTTTCAGATGTCAGGGCAGAATGGTTGGCACAGTATTGTCTGAGAACAGAAGTTTATCACAACAAAGGTACAGAGGGACTAGTGAGAAGTCAGAAGGAAAGGACAAAAAATACTCGACCTTTGAGAACTCTCTCTCCTTTTCTATCATCTTTTCTAATGATTTTGCTACAGCTGTTCAATTATTTCCTTCTTTCAGGATAATTGTAAGAAAATATTTTTACACACTGTGCGCTGGGCATCTGTGCTTTTCCTCCTACTATCCATTTTTAGTTTTACATCTTTGTTTTTGTACTGCTGTGTATCTATCCATATAAACTTGTGAGACTGACTTATAGTGAAAAAGTACCTTTCTTGCATTCCTACAAATAAATTTAGGAGAAAGCTGTGTTCAAATAGACTTCTTATTTTTTTTTAATTCTTGCCTATTCTGACTTAGCAAGGAGTGTGAAGAAGGCACAATATATGCCTACTCCAAGAGGATGGTGATCAGTAGCACAAAATCTATTTGGATGCTAATGAATAGTGCTGTATTCCACGGGTCAATACTGTGTCCAATCCTGTTCAATATGTTCCCTAATGACCTGGATGATGGGGCAGAATGTGCCCTCAGTATCTTTACTGATGACATAAAATTGGGAACTGGCTGATATACCAGAGGTTTGTGCTGCCATTTAGAGGAAATTTGACAGACTGGAGAAATGGGCTCACAGAAACCCCATTAAGTTCAGCAAAAAGAACTGACAAGTTCTGCATCTGGGCAAGAATAATTTCATACACCAGCACATGCTGAGGAGCACCCAGCTGGAAGGTAGCTTTGCAGTAAAGGACTGAGGGTTCTGGTGGACACCAGGCTGAGAGGGAGTCAAGCTATTTTCAGTGGTGCCTAGTGGCAGAACCAGATGCAATGGTCACAAACTGAAACACAGGAGGCTCCCTCTGACCAACAGAGGGATATCAGAGTAAAACAATATTTTCCTGTGGGGGTGACTGAGCACTGGTACAGATTGCTCTGGGAGATTGAATAGATTCTGAACATGGTCCTGAGCAACTAGCTCTTGGTGATCCTGCTTGAACAGAAGGATGGACCATATGACTTCTAGAGGTGCCCTGCAACCTCAACTAGTCTGTGATTCTGCAATTTTGTGATTCTGTGTATGCACATATACACATGTGCCTACATAAGCATATAGTATGGATGTACACGAACACGAGGTAAATGCTATGCCTAGATGATATGTGAATATCCAATCATGTATGCACACACATATGAATAAAGAGAAACACAGATGTCGGCTTCTATTACTGAGCTGTTCTTATTTGCATTTCATGTAAACATTTAGGAGAGACATTGCCTGTATTTGGCATGTGAATAATGTTAAAGACTACCTCTAAAAAACTCTATGCATCTTGCAATATGAAAACTACAAGTGAGTTAGGAACGTAAAAATGAACATAAGATCTAAATATATTTTGGACTTTTGATAGGTATGATGTAAATGATCTATTTGTTTTAATAGATTGCTGAATCTAAGCCTTAGTGATGCTATGTAGGTTTTATAAAAACATTTTTTTTTTTTTAAACTGTATGTGAGATTAATAAGACAGTTTAATTGCTTCTGTTTTTTACGTGTTTTCCTGCTTGGTTTTGTAATAGTGGTTTGCTTGTTTGTTTTTATTGGAGTGGTATGGAGAAGTACTTGTAAATTTTTTTTTTGTACTAGTCTCTAATAAATAGACATTGTTCCTTTAGAATTAAGTGATATGAAAAATCCTTGTTAATGTAGTCATATTCATCTACCCATTACAGCTATTAGGCTTTGCAAACCAAATAGACTTCACAGGGCGTATTTCAGTATTCCTTATTTTTTGGACCGTATTATGTTAAAATATCTTGTATTATGTTAAAATATCTTGCTTGAAAAATCCTACATAAATATTTGTTGAACTTTATCTTGTAAACCAACATTATGTCTCGATAAATTGTCAGATTGTGTCCCAAAGTCTTACATCTTTGTAATTTTTTGTGGCTGTAACAGAGTTGTCAAACCACACTCTCTTAAACCAGCAACTAACAAATAAATGTTTTCTTCAATAAAATTTTATTAAAGTGATCATGGTGTATAAAATGCAATTACAAAGATTTCTAAATGTCACAAATAAGTGAAACACTAGATACAATATTAAATTTTACTGGTAATGTAAGTTAAGTAATAATGCCTCTTCTTAACAGCCTGAAGTGCTAAAAAGAAATACCTGATTTTGCCTTTGATCCCTTACTATATCTAGAGATGGCCAGATGGCCCATGTCAGTACGAGTCAAGAGATGCTGTTGGAGAAGAAGGAGGCAGAAAAGGCACTAAGTTAGATAAAAAATGTCCTTAAAACTGAAGAAGATGAAGCAAATGAGTACTGGTAAAGCATCAATTCAAGAAATGGGAAAGCCCTACAGGGACATCTTACAATTATGAATCCAGGACAGTCAGAAGAAAAAAATAATTAAAATAAATAGAGGTTAATTCTCTGGACTATGATTAATGGAAAAATAGCAGACTCTTTAAATTAGTCAGTAATTAAAATTACACAAAATACATAACTAAAAAACATTTCCTAATTTTTAGCAAGGTTTTACTGAGAAATTGTCCAGCTAACGGCGTTCTCTCTGCTGCCTCCCTTTCAAGCTCACTGTATGATGAAAAAAATATATATATAAAAAAAAAAAGGACTGTAAATTCCACACTGAGTTATTAAAAAAAAACCAAACAAACAACTTTGGGACAGAGCATTTCAAGCATTATCAAAACAATTGATCTTGTGAAGGTTTTTTTGTTTTGTTTTGTTTTGTTTTGTTTTGTTTTTAAATGTAAATATCTTTGCAGCTCACAAAAATTTGTGATGAAAAATTAATGAAAAATTCCACACAATAATAATTTTCATGTATATATTTGTATAAACACAAAAGATCTAGAACCCTGCAAAAATTTCAAATGTGAACTGTGCCTGTGATCCGCACCTGAGTAAACACTATACAATTTACAATATGTTAACATCGTGAAAGATAATGAAAAAAAAAATATCACCTAGAGTTTTTGACACTTAGATACTCTTTAATGAACACTCTGTCCTTTCTTCATAGAGAAATGAATAACTAAGCCTTTACTGTTGAAAGTTTCCCTGTACCTAAAGTTAAAGCTCATCTTTTAAAAGGCCTGGGAAAATTATATACCATCTAGATGACATCTGATTTGTGTCTCCCATCAAGATCATTTGTGTAAGAACAGTGAAAAAATGTGAGTTTAGGAGCACTGGATTACATAGTTACTGGCACCTTCAAAGGAGCAACACTGAAGAAGGCAGAAAAATGGCTAAACCAAACAGGAATCAACATCTCAGTATTACCTGAGTACGTGAAGCTTTACAGAAGCTGAACACAATGAGAATGGCTGATATCTCATGAAATATATAGATGTTATGATTGAAACTGAAATGGATGTTGGGATTGATGCACTTGACAGATCAAATAATTCCATTACTCAGTTGTCTAAATAGTATCCTGTTTGACTTCTTCTGCTTAGAGCAAATTGTCCATTTTCTTTTGAAGTGGAGGAGTGTGGGATGTATCAGGTGCTAATTACATGAAAAAGAGAAGTGGTGAGACTGGGTATAAGACAAAAGGTCGACCTGCACAAATGATTAGTCTTCTTTGAAATACTTTAAGCTACTTGAGAAATTGAAGGAGGGCCAGTGAACATGAAACTCTTTAGAACAGGAAAGTGAAGAGATGGCTATAGGACTTCTCAAGTGGCACCATAAACTTATGCTTAATCAATTTAATTTAACCATGACAATTTCCTTGACTACCTTTTCATTGACTATATCAGCAATGAATATTTTCCTAGGCATTTGGCATGAGGTATTTGGTTCACATGTGAGTAACTCCCTGCATGCATGTTTGACTGTGGAAGACTCTGACAAATGTCTATGACTAAAGAGCAATCACAAGTCTTTGGAAAACAAAGAGGTACTCATAGGCACCACAGAAAAAGTAAACATATATATATATCTATATCTATATATATAGATATAGATATCTGTGAAGAGTTCTTTTAGATTTTATAGTCAGTGAAATAACCTTCAGAGCTTTCTGACAAATTTACCCTCACAGATAGATGTATATTCAACCTTTGTTCCTGATGAGTTTTTTCCCCCCTTTAAATCTCAACAAAAGTCATTAAAAGTCTGCTCATTTAGACATCCCTATACAATGCATGTATTTCATACAGTAAATCTCAGGCTGTAGTTCTCTACTCAACATTAGGAAGGCAGAGATTAAGATGAATCATTTATTGCCATGGATACCTGCAACATCACTTTGGAGTTAAAGCAGAGTGAAATGTCTTGTAAAATAATGCCCTCAGGTCAATGACTTGGCTGAGTTTTAATTGCCAGGGTATGTTTTAGGAAGATACTCCAGTTTATCATCTGCAGCTGGCTCATATTTGTGGGACTCAGCCCCTGAGCAGCATATGTATGTATAGAGGCCCACTTAACAACATCTGTCATACATGGCAGGGCATTCATCGTGTGATTGCCTGTGTTCTATCTGCACCAGATGTACGCAAAGATTGCTGTGTGCTGGTTCATCTCAAGGAATATGGCTTATACTGGGCTTTTTGGGAATTTTATTGCAAATATGTGATGTTGGTTTCTGTTTTATTAACAGATGCTACTAGGCTGTTACACAGTTGAAGTTGCATATGGGATTACCAAAAGCCTGCCATGTCATCTGTTTCTTATTGAAGCTCTTAACTTGTCAGGCCTCTGTAATTGCTTTCTCAAGCAACTGACACATGACTGTCAAGGTAGAGACTTTCTGACATGCAATGATCTGTGATGCCATAAACTATATGACCCTGTATCATCTTGTACTGAAGTCTGCAAATGAGGGTGGCAAAGTTTGCTATGATTTAATGCATGGGAGAAAATTTTCTACTTATTCACACTCTATAAAACAGGCATATGTGTACAGAAACAAAGGAATTAAAGAGATTAAAAATTATTAGAAAGGGATAAAGCAACAAAAACAAATTCACTAAAACCAGCAGCATATGATTATTTTTTTTTATTTTTTTTTTTCATCTGAGATGTCTGGATGAAGGTATAGCTTGATATTTTCTACCTGTGATTCCACCAGATACAGAGACATTAATTTGCTATTCTTCTGATTTTCTTCTGGCTTTCTAAAAAGAAATTCAGTCCCAGGCCTGTCATTATCAACCTTCTAAGTAAATTGCCTTGGAATAAATACCTCTGTTTAGAAGTTTTTTGTGGCCATTGCTTTCCAGACACTTTTCCTCACAAATCATGTTAAATATGTACAGAGTGTTTTCAGGGTTTCCATGACCCCTTTTTGCCAGAAAATTTAGAATTATTATATTATTTCAGCAAAGCTAAGTGCACAGCTCTGCTCTACAGTGTGCTTAATTCATTGTCAGCAAACCATCACATTAAGATGAACATTTCCTGAACAAGTGAAAAAAAGCATTCCAACTTAATGACCCATATATTTACATTCTAATAACAGCCTGCATAAATTGTGCCACTTCACAAGCTCTAACTGCTGCAGTTTTGTTCAACTTCATTTCCTTTTTCACCACTGATGAGTGCAGAAATATTGACTAAGGAAGTCAATCAAGAACTGATTTTCTAACAATGATTTTAATATTAAATCATAAATAAAAAAATAGTAAATTTTAAAGAACTATAAATAAAGAAGGTACACTAAATTCATGATAATGCGGTTCTCACAATATGTAGACTTCCAAGCAATATATTTATCTTACTACTGAATAGATCTTTTTTCCCCTACTGCTTTCTCAGGAGGCAGCCGATCATGTATAAGCAGAATAGAGAAGGTATGTGAACCTCTCATCTTCATAGTCAATCAGCTAGGGGAAAAAAGTGGTAATGTAACCCTTTCTTTTTATAAAACCTCCTGTAATATTCCCTGTGCCAGTAGATATAAGGAAACATGCTTAGACTGGTTGTCAGAGCTTCCTAAAACAAAGACTCTCAAAATTTTTGCTTTCTTTGGTAGTTCTGGTAACAACTGTGAAACAATTTGAGGAGGATGGAAGTAATGAACAAATGGTTATGTGGTTTCTTACCAACTGAGAAATGAGAAGGACATTTGGAATTACTGTGTCTTAGATAAAGTCTACTAAACTCCACCTGAATTAGAATACTTTGACTCAGAATCAACTTGGAATTAATGAATTTGACATGGATGTAAAGTTTGCCCAGGTGTTCTCTAACCCAATCCTCCCTGACAAAGTGAAAATCTTCTTTTATGTTCTGTATGTATAAGCCATCATTGTGATGATGCCTGAAATCCTGGAAAACAGGCACTCAGAAAACATTAATGGAGAAAGATAGATAAATACCTTTATTGGAAGCTTACATCCACTTAACACGCATTGATAGTGAAGATAAAGCCCAAACATAATGAAAGGCAGAGGAATGTATAAGCCAGGAGTAAAAAAAAAAAAGTCAAAACCAACCAAACAAACACACAGTGGGGTGCAGCACCCTGGGCAGGGCTGGCCACCATGGCTCCCCTCCACCTGTCCCGCCCCGCACAGCCCCCATGCCTAGGAGTGGCCCCTTGCGCAAGTCTGAAAAGATCAATAAGTCCAGATCTTCTACAGACTCCACCACCTGTATTTGGGGAATAGGAGGCTTTTTGGTTTTTTTGGTTTTTACCTTCTTCAAATGTGATAACTGACATTTCTATGGGTGGTTTCTCAGGCTGAGACCAACTACCTTTCCTTAAATAAGGACATTCTATTAGTATTAAAAATAGATCTGCATATCTTGCTTCCTTCCACCATTGTTCCTCATGTAGGAATGACAAAAGCTGTAGAACCATATTACTTTGCAAAGACCCATAACCAGGCCATTTCCTCTCTTCCTTTTAGTATATACTGGCCAAGTGCATGTACTTAATCTTATTAATTCTTGTTTGGTTAGGTCTTGTTCTGAACCAACAAAATTATACCAGTATTTCAATATCAACCCTAAGGGAGTATCCCTAGGAATTTCTTGTCCAGCTGAATGCTGGAGATCCATATTTCCAAGTAAACTATAATCACAGTATTACCAGTGGTGGTGGTGCAGGGCTGAGGCAGTGACTCCCAGTTTTGATGCTGTCCTGGCAAGGCAAGAACAGTTACTGGTGACAACTAAGATGCCAGAGCAGTTCCGGGCCACAGCAAAACCCCTCTCACAAACTTCCTGTGCCAGGTGAGAAGAATGATGTAATGGTATGAATTTTCATCACTATATCTCCCTCCCTTGGCTTGTACCCATAACACCATGGATCTATGGCAATCATGATGGAGAGAAGCTGAGATGGGAATGATATGCATAGAAGAAGACAAGTGTGCTGCTAAAAAAAAGTCTTGTTACAGTTTCTGTTTAAGCATTCATAGGTCTTATTGTATCTCAGGGTAAGGCATCTTCCATGCCCACCCTTAGGCCAGAAATCTCAATTGCTTCATGCAGCTTTCCTGTGTTACTTTTTTAGCATTAGTTCAGTCTCCATGAGAAAATAGACTCCATCCTTTTCAAGAGAAGTCTTCTAACAAACAAAATAATTGTACTTCTCCAATTCATGTTGAAGCTGTGCTGTTAACCACATCCTTCTTATATCTTGCTTTCCTTTTCTTCATTTATGAGGAGACAGTCCATAAACTGTATCTATTAGGAATTACTGCATGAAATATAACACCATCAAATAATTCAGTAACAGCTTGTTGGTTATCATTAGGAAATTATTATACTTTTTTTACAGGTTCATTTCCTGGTCTGTACTGTAAAAGCTCATTTTTTACTTTGTGATGTGCAATTAGACAGCATTGACTGGATCAAGTAACACATAAAGTATCTCTAATAGAAATTCAGGTCAGTCAGTATACCTTCTCTTATGACTGAAAAATTTTGTCCTTCACCTTGCTTATGCCTAAGATTTTCAGCTATCTTTTTTTTACCTATTTATGGTTTGCTGAGTTGTGGCACTTAATAAAATTTCAGCTGTTGTAGACTGAACAGGCACAAAACATGTGCCTTCTGCATATTCAAAAAAGATAATTTCCTTCTTTCTGGCTCAGGAAAAAATGTATTGCCTTGAAATTAGACACTTCTGAGCATTCTGCGTCATTGAAGTGAATATTTTTCCAATACTGGTCAGTTCTTGGACTTATGGTTGAAATCTCCATCTAAATATTGGCCAGACAAAACTTAAATGAAATGCTATTTTGATAATAACAGTAATATGTGCTAGAAAGGAAGTCACTTTTCTTTCTAAATGTCTCAAATTGACCCTGGCTAGGTATCAGGTGCCCACCAGGCTGCTCTATCTTTCCCTCAATAGAACAGGGGGAGAAAAGGTTCATGGATTGAGACAAGGACAGGGAAGTCATTTAACAATTACCATCACAGCAAAAACAGACTCAGCTGGGGAAATAATTTATTTTTTTGCAAGTTGAGTAGAGTAATAAAAGTAGAATAATAAAAGCAAATCTTAAAACACCTTTTCCCCACTCCTCCCTTTTCCCCAGGCTCTGTTTCACTCACAAATTCTCTACCTTATCCCCTCAAGCAGAGGAGGGGGATGAGGTATGGCTATTGCAGTCAGTTCATCACACTTTGACTCTGCCAAAACTTTTTCTTCACTCACTCTGTTCAAGCATGGAGTCCCATCCTCCATAAATTCCTCTGACATGGCTCCTTCCCATGGGCTACAGTTCTTCATAAACAGTTTGGTTCCTTCTCATGGGGTGCAGTCCTTTAGAAACACATTGCTTCACCACGTGCTTCCCATGGGGTCACAGATCTTGACAGAAAACATGTTCCAGTTTGAGCTCTTCTTCATGGGTTAACAGATCTTGCTACAAAACAGGGTTTCCATGGGGTCACAGACACCTTCAGGCATCCACCTGTTAATGCATGGGGTCCTCCATGGGCTGCACCCCGTTGACCTCCATGGGCTGCAGGGGGTCAGCCACGGGCTGTAGTGTAGGGGAATCTCTGCTCCAACGCTTGAAGAACCTTCTCCTCATCTTTTTTTTTTCCTCTGACTTTGGTGTCTGTTGGGCTGCTTTCTCACATATTTTTTCTCGTCTGTCCCAGCTGCTGCTGCACGGCAGTTTTTACCCTTCTTATATGTGTTATCACAGAGACACTACTGCTGTCACTGATGGACTCATCTTTGGTCAGTGGCAAGCCTGCCTTTGAGCCAGCTGGAACCAACATTCTCAGACATGGGGGAGCTTCTGATGTCTTTTCACAGTAGCCACCCATGCAGTCCTCCCACCTCGCTACCAAAATCTTTCTACATAAACCCAGTACAGTAAAAAGTAAACTGCATCAGGCCCTGAAATCAAAATGAGAGAAAATGCATATTTTTCTAGGTATGTTTAGTCACTTGAGTATGATATTATTCTAAAACATATTTATGGTTTTTTTATTGATATAGAATCAGGGAACTAATACACATTTGGAATGTGTACTAATCAGTTTCACTGGAAATTTGAAATGGCTGTTTATGAGAATATATTTTACTTTAAATTAAACTTTTACAATGTTTTGAAGTTACCTAAATTTTGGTCTAAAACTCCATAAGCACTGTAATACAACCAATGAATCACAGGAAATAGGATCTACAGGCATAGTTTAGCATATAGTTGGTAAATAATAGAATCTGAAATAAAATTGTTTGCATTGGCAAAAATCAGGGACTAATTCATAAACAAACAAACAAACAAACAAACAAAACACCCCCCAGCATTGCTTTGTTATAAATTTGCAAGTTGAAATCCATCCACTGAATTGAATAAGTACAATAATCATTGGTGATAATATTATTGGTCTTTTACTCTGGAGGTTTCTTAGTTCTGTTTGCAAATGGTTTACATTTTGAATGAAGTGCCTGATGACATGGATTTCAAAATGATTTTGCTGAACTAATGGACATTTGCAAATTCTTCATATCTTTTTTTATAATAAGAAGTGAAATACCAGGTGATAGAAATTTTGCAGCTGCTGTGTTCTTGCATTATCAAGGCAACTAGCTGCCATCTTAAGGTAAAAAATGGTAGGCTGCAGCAGCTGAAGATCAATACAATATATTTGCAACAGCTTCTGCCGTTAAATTAATATTACCATGCAAACTTTCTTATTATGTCTTACTAAAAGCACTGCTTCTCAAATATCTAAACTACTATCACTTCTGACAAAATTATCCTCCCTCAAGAATAAATAAATACTTTCTATTTTCTTAACTTTTGGTTAGAAAGTAGAACCTTGGGTACTACTATGAAGACAATTTGCAGAAAATGGACCATAGTTCAGAAAGGTGAAAATAAAGCCATATTCAAGACAGTTGCATGATTGATGACTCTGGAAGAATATGTATCAAGTTTTCAAAAAATCAAGAACTTGAGTCATCAGCAAATGTCAACAAATTCTATTCAGAAAAGGTTGTTCAGAAATTGTTACCTAGGCTTATTTTGTTTTTTAAAATGTGTCAGTGTTAGCAGTTTCTCAGTTACTGATTTATTCCTTCTTTCTTTTTTTTTTTTTGCTAGCCAATAACATTTTGATTAACATTTATAATGAAGGACTTTCCTTGATGAAGAAAATACTTAGAAATATTTATATTACACAACCAAAGACTATAATTTTTCATAACAGAACATTTTTGAAGACTACAAGGTCATAGAAGACCATGAATTCCAGTGGCTGGCTAAGCTACAGGGAAATAAGCAACAGGCTTATCCTATTGCAAAAGGCATTTTGGATAAAATTCCATCTGGCATATGGTCCCAGCAATTCCCAGCTGGTGAATGGTCCATTGCACAGTCTACAGCAACCCCTGGTGGGTTAACACTGGGCAGCAAATCAAAAAGCTGCTTCTGGCTTTCCAACAGAAACTCAGCTGCTGAAATTCAGCAGATCAGAAGCTGTATGAGTAAGACTCAAAAAGTTCAGCACTAATGAGGAAGAAAATGTAGTTGTAGCAAAGGCACAAAATTATTCATGCTGTCTAGATGGAAAATTAAACTTATTTCTCCTTTGCAATCAGAAATTAGATGAGTTCTTGAGTAAGTATTAAGAGTAGCAATGGAGAGTTGTACAGTGACTTAGAGACACCAACATCATCTTTTGCCACAGCTTCCTCCTTAACACCTTGTTTGGAGAAAGACTGTCCACTCATCTATGTTGATTTATGTGCTCATATACTTAATGGGTAGTAACACCGAAGGACTTTTTACCATTATGGATTACCTGCATGATATGGAACACTAAAAAACCTCCCTCAAAATTTTGTGAACAGTCTTTAGGAGACAAAATGGAAGTAGTAAAATCCCAAATTTGCAAATGCAAATAGGTATGCTAATGTAGCATGTCTCTTTCAAACTGAAGGAAAATATAAATCTTTGTGAATACAGACACCTGCAGTGAAGATTCCTATTTTGTTTTGTGTGACAACAATGTATCTCTCACACTTCAGTTTCATCAGAAAAAAAAAAAAGAGACCTTTCACCTGACAGAATTCTCTCTTTACATAGATTTCTAAAAATGTAGTAGTCAAAAGGATAGTAAGCAGCTCTTTGTGTTTGCCTCAATAAAAATTTTGTGTCACTAAAGTATAAGCAGGAATTTCTGGCCCACTAAAATGACTGCTTGTTTACTTCCTTGTAATTACTAACTTTGCAGTAGAAGATGTCTTTGTCAGTGGAATTTTTGTTTAATGAAAAGTACTTAATATCATTAAAACCTAAGAAAATTGTATTTCCTGGAAAACAAATGCAGAAGATAAACATTTGACAATCTTTATAGTGGACAGATTTTATGAGACAAACTTTTAAATTATACTAATTGTTCATTAATGTGTTACATTTATTATCATTATATTAATTATTACTATCTGATAGCATTGACTTAAGGAATCGTCTGGATGCATAATGCAAAGTAAATTTCACAATTTACAGGAGTGAACACATAATGTTAGATTTATGGCTACGGAACACTGCAAGTAACTGAGTATGCATGACTTTCTACACTAAAAATATTTCACATGAAGGCAAAATAAGAATGAAATAAAAATTCTCTGCAAAATATAATCAACACTATTTAAGAGATCCAGCTTCATGTTTTTACTAGATACTTCAAAATTCAATATAGAAAAGGGAATAAATTTTTTCTTGGTTTTGGGATGGTTGAACAGCAAAGGCAAAAACTGAATCTATTTGAAATGTTCTCCAAAAGAAAGTGAGTTTGCTGATTTTGCTTGTTGTTTTTTAAAGTTAGTTTTTATGTCACATGAGTAATATCCCTCTTAATATTTTGTGTAGATTATGTGTTTTATTTTCTATTCAGTTGCATACAGCTCTACAAATGTTATAGATATAAAGAAAGAATAAATTTTATTTCACTTACTGCTAAATACTCATAGTAATTCCCAGTCCAAATTTAGTATCTACAGTTCTGTCCTCTACCTCCATGAATTACACAGCCCATCTCCCTCACCTTGCCATGCTGTCTCCCCAGTTTTGTTCATCCATCTATAAGTCAGCAGTATTTTTCATCTATTCAAAATTACATACCAAATGCTGTCTAAGCAAATAAATAAAATAAAACTTGGCAAGTGTTCTCCAAAGTATGTCACTTACGAATTTAAACCCAGCATGTGACTAGTTAGCCTATCACATTTAAATCTAAGGAAGGGAACCAGAGAAAACAAGGACTATCTCTGCTCTGGTTTCACAAACAGTTGTGTAAGACCAGAACTACACCAGTAATACAGACTTACATCCCTATGAGTAGGTGTTAATACCAAATATTTCAAGAAGGCTCTTTTTCCCCTTCACTCTTAGAAAATGTGTACCTAATCTGAGTTATTTAAGAAAGATTTCAAAAGTTGCTTAGTTGTGGTGGGGGTTGTTTGGTTTTTTTTTTGTTTTTTCTTTTTTAAATAACCCCAAAATTAACTTAATTACACACAAAATGTCTACAGTGTTTATTTTGCTCTTGGATACTATTGATAATATCAGGGTAATGTTGCTGTAGAAGAGTAAACTTATGAGAAAATTGAAGCCACATGAAGTCTCCACAAGCAATCTGGCACTAACTCTCCATCTCTGCAGGGGAAAAAAAAAAAAAAAAAAAAAAGAAGTACTCTGCTTTTAATGCTATCCATATCCATCTCCTTGTTTTGCCAGAGAACAGCTTGTTTTTCTCTGAACTATGATCTTGTTTTCGCTCCTGATGTGAGAACGAACCCACATGCAGTGCACAGTGGGTCTCAGGCTTGGAATGTACCTCGTGGTGGGGCAGGAGGTTGCTTGAAGTGTGAGCTGGAGGGTGCCAGCAGCTGTGGCAAGGCAAGGCCTTCATCACTTGTGCCAGGGCCACTCTGCACGTGCCTCTGCACTGAGCCTGGGGCAGCAAAGTTTCTCTCATGTGGCTGTAGTATTATTCACTCTGTTTTAACACACTATGATGAAGGTTAGCGTCATAAGGATGCTAACTTTATGGCATCTGGCATCTTTGTAGTAACTAACTTTTATAGCATCAGTGTTTGATTCCTTATTTGCAATATTCTAGTTACCACACATCGTTAATACTGAATGAGAAGTTTATTTTTGCTGAATTTCATATAGCAGCTACTTTTGCATCTGCAGAAGGGAATTTAATTTCTTAGCCCCATCTAATATGTAATTTTAAGGATTCTGTTTGTGTCAACAGGCCTTGAAAACCAATTACTTTGTATTAGATTTTTTCACTGCCTTTAAAGCCTGCACATACTCCCTAAAATTAGCTTCACTGTGGGCATAAGTGACAGGCTATATTTCTAACCATTATCACATTACCATTGGAAAAAAATTATACTTTACATTATCTGAAGGCTAGTTTGTAATCTACTATAGCGTTCATAGACTTTTGATTGTGTATTTTATTTTTCTAGTAGTTTAGCTATGTCTGTCTATCTTTTTCAAAAAGTTCACATAATCCCTTTTCTCTGAGTCCAGTAGTTATATAGAGTGGAATTTGGTTTAATATTCCACTACTGGTTTTGGACAGTTTCAAATTGCTTATCCAGAAAAAATATTCTTATTCATAGAATACGTCATTGTCAAGCTATATTTTATAAGGTGATTCTGTCTCTCCATAATCATCTTCAAACTGCTTAGATTATTTGATGAAAAAGCACTCATGTCTGTTCTCCTGGGGTAACATTTCTTTTCAACTGTAGACTTAGTAATTGAAGTTCTTTTGTAGAGTATTAAGAAATTCAGACAACTATTAGAAATATTATTTTTTGATGTGCTACATTTAGAACAGCAGCAGATATCTCGTATCTGTCCTTTTAAAAAATACCTAACACTACTACTCTTCACTTATTTACTGAAGTAATTAAGAAATACTATAATTTACATGCAAAGAGAATTAGTGCAACTAAATTATCAATCTAGCTGAGTAAATCTGGGCAGATATTTTGCAGTTTATGTTGTAATTCTGGATAACGGGTACTTCATTAGAATACAGAAAATTATCCAAGTGCTTGATATAATGGTTAAGGGTGATTTAATAATCACAGCACTTTCATACATTAGTCTCTTTTTACATTAAAAACCTGAACTTTCAGACCTAAGTAAATAAATTTTAATCAAAATGAAATGACAATCTGTAAGACAAAATGCTTACTGCTTGTTTACATAAACATGAGTCTTTAAAACTTCTTCAAACAAAAGCAAAAGCTAAGTTCATTAGCTCATTAAACTTAGTCTAAGTTAAAACACTGAAAGGTAGGTATTTTCTTGTCTTTTTCTCATGTTATTTCATGGCAACAAATGCAGATGGATGGAAAATTATTAGCTTGGTCCAAAAAGGTTGGCCATGCGAAAACAAAAGGGCAGATGTAACTAAATTAAACTGTTCATTTCAGATCAGTTATGTCACTATTTTAAAATTAATTTAGTTCATGAATCAGCTACCTGTTCGCCTCTTGTTGACTGCCATTAGTGGGGATTAATGAATGAAAAATGCTGAACCACAAATAAACAAAATGGATATTTATATCTCCAAAACATGCCCTTTGTATACCCAGTATTTATCTATATAAAGAAGAATTGCTGTCAGGTTTTAAATAAGCAAATTGTGAAGGGGTTGGTTTATAGACAAGGCACTCAGTGTACAGGAAAAATTTGCAAGTAAATGTTTCATGTTGTTTCATTGACTAAAATACTCAGCAGTTTACTGAATGCTGGGTTTATATTTATTGACTATTTTGTTGGGTAAGATATATTGTTATCAGTTGCAATAATAATTTATAGAAGACACCTTTTGCTTGATGAAAAGTGACAGTTTCTAATGAAGGAAACTTCCAAGTACTTATGTTGAAGTTGTTTCACTATATGAAATTCTTTTTCTGTCATTGCAAATTTTCATGATATATGTCATTTCATACTTTCCATATGCCAGATGTTTCAGGACCTTAAAATCTATGTAGTCCTTTGCTGGTCTGGTTCCAGTGTGTCCATGTCTTTCTTAAATGGGGGTGTCCAGACCTGTGTAATGCACTCCATTTCTTTCTTACATGAGGTAGTCCACACCTGCACAATGTACTCCAGATGTGACCTCAACAGAGCTGAGTAGAAGGGAAGGATCACCTCCCTGAACCTGCTGACAGTGCTCCTTCCATTGCAGCCCAAGCTGATTTTGCATTTCTTTGCAATAAGTCAGCGTTTCTCATTCATCTTCAATTTGTTGTCCAGCAGGACTCCTTGCAGGTGAGAAAAATATTAATTATTTCAAGATAAAAGAGACACTAAACCAAAAGTAAAAACGAAAATGTCACTGTGCTACCCAGCAGTATAATTGAAAATATTTTTTAAAATAACTCAGAAAGCATGCAATAAGAATTCATTTTAAGACTTTATTTATGCATTAAGACATGAAAAGTAGAGGAGACTCCATGTTTTAAAATGCAAATCATGACCATAATAGGAAGAAACTGTGAAAATGGAAATCAATAGTTCCATGTTGGAAAAAACCACAAGACTTTCAACACAGTGCAAAAGGTTGTGCCCACAATGGAACTGCTGTGTGTGAAAGTCAGAGCATGAACCAGGACACAGCTATGGGGAGAGTTGGAAAAAGTTTCTTATTTTCTCTGGGTCTGTGGTGCTTATCACAGCTGGACCAAAGGGTCAGGCACCTTGCCTGGTGTGAATGCAGATTCTTAACAGAAGGTATCTATGTGCCATAAAATAAGAACCCTAGAATATAAATTGGAGGGAAAGTTTACCCTAGGGTCTGATTTGACAAAAAAAAATGAAAGGAACTAGGCCGTTCTGCCTTTGACTAAGTTCACATTGAACACTTTGGGAAATTTTGTAATTTGCCTCCCTTTAAGCATCCTTTATGTTCTGAAGCCACAGACACACACTGGCACGTGACATGTACCTTAGGCTTTATGCCCTACTTTATGCTTTAATCTAGTAGTCTACAAAAAAAACCCCAAAAAAACCAAAAAACAAAACAAAAACCAAACCAAACCAAACCAAAAAAAAACCAAAAACCAAAACCAAAACCAAAACCAAAACCAAACCAAACCAAACCAAAAAAAAAACAAAACCAAAAAACAAAAAAAAAACCAAGGAAAACAAAATCAAGAAAAAAAAAAATCAGATTATTTGAAATTAGAAAAACAAAAAAAAAAAAGGAGGAAAAATAAATCTCTGTTACTCATTACCAATGAAGGCATCCTAACACGGCTGTGGGCAATTTTGTGAGATAAACAAAAGCCCCTACAAGTGTGCTTTCTTAAAATGAAGGTGATTTGAAGATAGGAATTATGTCTAAGGGCTATAGGAGTACTCATGGAGTCTAGAAATCATCCAGGGCCAAATATCACATAGTATGGACACCATCAGTCTGCCTTATCCCTGTTGGGGTAAGATAAAAGGGGATTGCAGACTTGATCGAGTTAATTGCACTTGCCCTCAGAGCCTGAGGTCATCCTTACCCATTCTTCAAGTAACATCACAGACACTTTCGGCATCCTTCCTCCCAGAGAGTTACACCATTGTCTTGTATCTACACCATTTGATACTTGGAAGAAATGCTTGACACTCATAGGCAGTTGGGAATTTCTGTGTTTGGGAGAATAGCTTAGACAGGTAGTATCAAAGTTTTCTAAGTCTGAGAGAATCAACAATGTTACCTTTATGACATAGTACTTTGCCTTGTCTTCTGCTTCTACAGAGAGGTTCATGTTTGCAGTTCAGAGACTAGTGGGTGAAAGAAGCCCTGCTCACAGAGATGCAGACATAAATTGCTTTGTAGAAAATTATGGCATATAGGTTGGCATTTTTTGACATTTCATGGAAAAATATCTCATATCTCTCATTAAGTTTGGAAGATCTCTTACCTAGATTCTTTTACCCAGCATACCCTCCTGTTAAGCATACAGACAATAGTTTATGGCATAAAGTGAACAGGCTTTCAAGCATATGAGGCCTCACAGGAAGGAAGGAATAATTTCCTGTGAATTATTCAGATATCGCTGAATCAGACGATGAAACTTATGGACATGTCATCAAGGAATATCTATGCCAGTGGTATTTCCAAGAACATCATCATCTTTCAGAAATTGCAGGCAGAATATTCCCAACCCTAACTCCAGCACAACAATTCTTAAATGCTTCTGAGGAATACTACCTACCTTTTCACTGAATGATCAGTCAGTTGCTTTAGTATTTTAAAGTGATGATGAAAATTTCATTCTGGGAGTGCTTCTGTATTCTGCTCCAGGTGCAATATACCATAATTCCTCAGGGTATACAGATACACAGGGCATATTTACTACACAGCACCTTTATCCTGCTTGATTCCAACAGCTTTACACTGATATTCCCCTGAAGCATTTCTTTTGTTTTCCTGCTTCTGAGCCTTGTTGATACTGTAACAGGTACATCTCATAAGGCCACTACACTTGAGAGATAATGACACAAAAAACTACAGGTAGACTGGTGGTAGAGTTGCAGGTGAAAAAAAAAAAAAAGAAAAAAAGAAAAAAGAAAAAAAAAGGCTAACACTTCTCTGGAGTGATCTTTCCAGTCATTGTCAAACAAAAAACATTCTTCTTGATAGAAAGCTTTTTGATAGACACCTCTAGCCATTTTTTTTTGCTAAAATTACGTTTTTCCTGCACTTAATAATAGCAGCACCTGTCAAGAAGCACTGTGACAGCTCAGTGGATATAAAAAAGTCATAATAAGTTCCAGGGCATTGTTGTATGCACTAACATTTCATTGTTCCAGTTGAGTGAAAAAGAGACAATGAATACCTTGAAAGGCCAGGGATTTTCCCGAGATACTTGTTGTTATAGACAACAATGTCATGTGTTTTAGTACTTGCAGAGTGGGAAGAAGACTGTCCTACTGATGAGACCCTTTGAGGGTAAGAAGGAGAGGCACACTTTGGGCAGGAATATGATGGAATGGCTATGGTGGAATGGCACACTTATTAAAATGGCACCAGCTTATATAAGGGAGACATGGAACTTTCTGGAAAGGGGGTTGAACTTGGGAGGAGCATGCAAATCCTCTTACATGAAAGGAAAGACAGGGGAGGATCACAACCATAAAGGGTAAATGAGGGTGGAGATAACCATATAAGGAAAGGCTCCACTGTGGCAAAATCTGACCAATCAGGGAGCGGGGACAACATGAAGGGAGAAAACCAAACTTCATTTTGTATAGCATGTAATAATGATATTTAACTTCACAACTGTGAATTCATAAACTGGGAAACCTGTAGCTCGATATATGGCAATAAACTTTCTCTTATATGAAATAGCTCTTGCTTGTTGCTCTCCTTCTTGATTCCTCAATCTCATCAAGTCACTTCATGGTTTTTCTTCCATTTGGCATAATTTCCTACTCCTACATCCTACCAGAGAAAAAAAGCTAAGACTTTCCTGCAACATCAAGAGTCTCCCATATAGGGCATTTGAACAGGTCTCTCAAAGTGGTGCACAAGAATTTTATATGAGTGAACAGCAGGTTACTTATTATTGTCAATACTTTGTTAGATCACTAGAGACTTGTTTACCTTTGTTAGTGTAACTGTCCTCGTTTATTCATTACCAAATGGAGGCATCATAACAAGTGACACTGTGGCTGTGAACAACTTCATGAAAGTACCAAAACAAAATTAAGGTTTTCAGAATTAAAGAGACTTTTTTTCTGGAAGCTTATATTTAATTATTTATTTAAAAAAGCAGAATTCTCAATGGTATAACAGGTTGTCTCAAGATTTTCAGAAAAAGAGAACTAAAAGTACATAACATTTTTTGTATAGCTTTTCATATTTATTCTATTGTTAGTTTAACCTTTACTTACAATTCTTTCCATAATATTCATCAGAATTGATTGTTGATATGTGGGGAGAAGATTTATTAAATTGCTTAGAAATTAAATGTAAATTATTATGTTAGGTTTCACTGTATTAAGTGGAGTGTTTATTATATATGTATATTTTATTTATATAGCATTATCTTAGGTCTTAGGTCTTATATCTGTAGATGAAACAGCTACCTGCAGTAATTATTTTAAATGTATGATGAAATGACAATTTCTTAACCGAATACTTGTCATTTCATCATTCAATAGCTATTTTATAATGAAAATTAATAAATTTTAAAAATATTTACGTCACATATTTATTAATTTCTAAATGTTGTTTTGCAGTAGTCATGAGTGTATAAATTTAAGTAAAAAAAGTGGTTGCTAATGAAACATTGAGATGTTTTAGACTCTGATGACTATCCTTCATATATTTACCAATACTGTTTTATTGCTATGTGCACTTTTTGTTTTGAATAAAGTATCTTGTATTAATAATATCTTCTAATCAATACATGATAAACAAATTAGACTGAAAAGAGCCTGAAACTCCACAGAACTTTGTGGCAAGAATACAGGTATTTACTGTTAAGAGAAAAGCAGTATGCAGAATTATACTACCAATTTTATTCTACAACAATTTCAAGCACCCCACAAATAACAGGATTTGAAATAAAAAATGAAATCCTCTGAACAGCAATACAAAAAACACAGCTTGTTCCCTTTCACTAGGTGAATCAAAAAAATGAAGTTCATATAGGCCCAGCTGAGTGCACACCCCTTTTTGAGCCCCATTTTTTGAAAGAGCTAACAGTTACTTTTGTTTCCTTTATCAATATATTTAAAAACCATAAATCATTCAATCATCTCCACAATCATTCCATGTATGTTGTATTCAATTTCTGGGTGACAAACCAATTCTAGAAGAAGATAGAATAGTATCAGTTGTATAGCATACGTAGGGTGAGGCATTTAATGTTTCCTGCCAAGGACAGGCGTTTGGCGAGAGACAATGCCAATTGCAGCAACAAGGAAGTATAATGACTGCAATCCACCTCACTACTGCCTTTTTGATAACACTTATACACTTCAAAACGCAAAGAGTTTGTAACGGTCAGAGTGATGTGCAAAACTTTCTTCAAAATTAAGCAAACCTGTTAGAGTTAAGATTGAGTTTTATAGGATGGTGTATTGCAGCTCGGTTTACTCATTCACCTGCAATAAGGTCTACACCGAGTGTAGGCTTAATGGCCAATGAAATCTTGCATTATTAAAATAATGCCTCTAAGTTAATAAAGGACAAACAGAGAGCTCTATGTTTTAACAGTAAATATATATGAGTATAATCATTGATTCATTTTTTTTTGTACAAAGAGCTGCTTAGTATTATATAATCATAGCAGCAATATGCTTATTTCATAGTAGTATGTGGAAACTGCTAAAGGAAGCAAAAAAGTAAATAAATAAAACATGGTAAGATGAAGCTCATAAAATGCTAAGAAGTCTTTAAATTTCTTACATCTAACAGAGGACCAGGATCACTTCAGTTGTCCTGTGAATCCACACTGGACATCTATGGGTGGGCAACAGAACTGATCCTAGAATAACTGTCTCAAATGTAGGGACTAGATTCGGTAATGTATTAGTAAATATTCAATGCTGTTTTAAACAATTTTGAATGTCTGCTTAGCCTTCACTTGCCACACCTGCTGCACAGTGCCTTGACTATCCTTTTTGTCTGTGCCATCTCTGTTAGACCTGTGTTTATATCTTGGATATTCTAAGACATCGCATATGGCACTAGAATATTAAAAAGGTACCTATATGTCAACACCTAAGTTTTGGCTAGTTTAGTTCTGAACCCCTAAAACTTTGGTGCTAGACTGTATACAAGCGGAAAAAAGACGTATCCTAGGGATTTGTAACAATTTCTGCATGTGGTGAGCAGAGGAAAGATACTTAAATACACTAACAGCTCCTGGTTTCTTCTGGACCCACCCCTAAGAAGTCAAAGGCCAATGCAGATCTTTGTTGGTTCATACCTCTGCGTCTGTGAAAAGATTAAGTTGAGCTTTGAAAGTTTTACTAATTTGAAACACAAAAAAATCTTTCACAACATTAAAAAAGAAAAAAAAAAATCTTACTCCCCAGTTGTTCAAAAACCCCTCTTTTGTAGCTCTGGAAGGTATTATTCCTAGAAATTATGCTCCCTAGTAAAATCTCTAAGTAATGACATTTAAGAAAATGGTTCATATAATTGGCAAACTTGAAAGATACAGACAGAAAATTTCAGGCAGATTTTTATCTATTAACCTTGCAGAGAAGATCTGGGAACTTCAATATATTGCATTGTGAAATCTTTCAGTGGTAAACACAAATAATTCAAAACCTGTTTTACATCCCAAGATGAATGCCTGTAATGTTTTCTATGCATAAAATTATCTTGGTCTTGACTTCAATTACTAACAAACGCCCCCCAAGAAAACCCACAGAATTTTTATATTAGTCGTAATGAGCTAGTGTGGAACTTCTGTACACCCTTGACTGGTTTGCACAATTTTCACCTCAGCGAACATTCATGTAGAGATGTCAGAGTAATTTGTGTTTATTTTCTGTAATCATGTTGAATGTTTTCTAAGTATTAAAATGTGGCATACTTCTGCTGCTACAGTAGTAATATAGGGTCCTTAGTACAACATTAAGCTAACTAACTTTCAGTGTCCCTAATGAAATTAAATGTGCAAATGGCTATTTTCCCCTTTTGATCATAACTGGAAGATAAGCATGGGATTCATATCCCTTCCCATAAGGGTGGGGTTCACAGGCATCTCATCCCATATTACAAGCTGCAGTTTAAGGACCTCCTAAATGATTTCTGGCAAATACAAACACTTAGGTGCAAATCATACATCATGGCAGTATCGTACCAGAGGTTGGCTAACCAAACTGTGCAGGTGTGAAAATGATAACAGTCAGCATACAGGAGATAATTTTTTTTTTTTTAACATATTTTACAATGGAATGTAGCATAACTTCTTATCTTGTCTTTCTCTTGTTCATTCTTTGCCTTAAATACCTTATAGTGATATATGAAATAATTCAGTATACTTGAGATGACAGCAGGAAAAATTATGACAAAAAAGACATACAGACTTTCAGATTGACATCTGGAGGTCCAGGAACCACTGAAATATCAAACAGCATCAGATATCCAGCTTTAGGTAAGAGAATACAGATACAATTCTTGAACAAAGTAAATTTTGGATTTCAACTCCAAAAGAAAAGAGTTAATTCAAACGCCTTGATTCACATATCTCCAATATAGGTAATATTTACAAACATACTCTTCTGTTAGTAGAACTGCTATTAATGGGATATCATTTCCTAATATATTAAAATAGGAATCAATGAGAGGACACGTGTGATAATCTACAGAGTTTAGATTGTTGTAAGTCAGCTGTGTTTAAAAAGCTTAATTTCAAACATTTCTGCATTTTTCAAAGTCCGATTGTTTATTTAATAGTTCAATCATGAAGTTAAAAGTTCAATTCACTTTCCTCAAAATATGCACCTGAGAAGTTCTAGTCCTGTGATTCTGTCTAGCCTCTGACTGACGCTCGGTGAAGGTATGTATTAGATCTATATTAGTGTAAAGAGTGGTGCTTCAACTTCCTTGTGGTTTCTCAGCTATAAGTAACAAATTATGCAAAATTAATGGGTCAAGAGACATCAAAGAAAAGAAAATGTGACTCTATAGTCCAATGATTCTAACATTCACCTTAAAGCACAGATAGTCCTTGATCTTGTGCTTTCCTTCTATATTTTTTTTATTTATTTTTTTTTTTAATATAAAAAAGAACAAATGAGCAGTCTTCAGCCCAGAGAGTAGGATTGCCATCTTCATAGCCAAGTGAATTATATTGTCTCCCACTTAGTGAATTTCATATTTCTTGCTGATTAGTAGCCCAATTCAAACTAAAAGCTCTCCCATCCTTTTCATTTATTTTCTTCCTAGCATTATTTTTGCACTTACATTAAGCAGTCAGTAAATAACACTGTAGGAAACAGACTTTGTAGGACTGTTCATGCACATATGCTAAACAGTGGATATGTAACAATCTAGAAAGAAGATTCCTATTTCATTAGTCTGGAATCACACTCATGCTTGCTGTTCATCTAGGTCTAGCCCTGCAACTCACAACTATGTGGCAGCTTAGCACTGAAAAAAAAACCCAAAAAAATGGTAAATTAGACATAATCCTGTTAAGTCAATCAGCAGAAAGATGGCAAGAATGACTGATGAAAGAAATACTTTACCTGGGTTCAAATTTCTTCAGGATTAAGGGAATACAAATTTCAAACTGTGCTGGATCTCACTTGAATGGAGTTAGCTTTCCTCATGGCAACCTGCATGACATTTGTGACCGAAGTTGTGCTGATAACACACCAATGTTTTATTATTATTCATTATAATTAAATAAATATTATTAACATCTGGGACAGTGCTTTCATAACATCAAGGCTTTCTCAATTTCACACTGCCCCCTTCCAGAGGGGTATTCCATGGCATATAACATGATACTCATCATACTCAGCAATAGGGGAAAAAAGAGGATAGAGAGTGTTTGCCTTCCAAGGTATCTGTTTCTCAGAGACTGGCTCGGTATGTCTGCTTGTGGGTGGTGGTGAGTAATTATGTTTGCATAATTTCTTTTTTTTTCTTCCCACTTGAAACATCTTTGTTTCAACCCATGACTCTTCTCATTTTTACTCTTCCTGTTGTCTCCCTCATCCCACTGTGGGTAGGGGAAATATGAAAGTGTCTGTGTGGGTACAACACAAACCTTCTCCTTTGCTAGCTGCACAGACCAGAGCTCCAGATATGATCAGAGAGAACATACCTAGGAGTTTACACTGCAGAAAGAAAGGAGGGAAGGAAGACTAGCAACAACCCTGTCATGGACTAGTTTTGCTGCTCCTACTGATGTTCTTGTTGCAAAACCTTCCATTGTCTGAGAACTGGATTTCAGAAGTAGCTCTCATGAGCAGACTTTGTTTAGTATCACAGCTTGTAGAATGCAACTCTTAAAGTCCTCAGATACTCCTAGAAATGTAGCTCAGACCTCTAAATGTCCCATCCAGGGAACTTAACTATATTAATTTCTACTGCTTCTCTGTTGTTTTTTCTTTTTGTTTTTTGGTTTAGTTTGGTTTGTTCGTTTGGTTTTTTTTGTTTGTTAGTTTGCTGTTGTTTTTCTTAATTTGCCATCATTTTCTTAATTCCTACTGAGCATGTAACAGCTGGTGACATTTGTGTCTGAGTTCATATCTTTGCATTTCTGTCAGCTGGAGTAGTAGATCTAATGATTCATTTCTGTCATATGTACTTAGTACATGAAATCCAGGATCCAAAGACTAGCCTCAACCAGCATAGTGTCTCCACCTGTAAACTGTTCTTTTTCTAGGAAGTAGAAAGCAAAAAGATTCATGTTGTATTAAGACACTCTCTTCACTCAAATATCATGTGAGCTTATTTCTGTAGTCTTCATTATTTTTTTATCAGACTAAAAAGAATGACATGAATCCCTAATTATGTAAAATATTCAAATTCTCTAATTCCTGTCTATATTCTTTGTTTGTTTCTGCATTGCCCTTCATCCAACTAGACTCAAGAAAGTAGGACTTTCTCACAGCCATTTTGCTTTTTACTTCGTGTTTTCACTGTGTGTAAATCAGCTCCTAATGAATCAAACATAATTCCTAAGCTGAAATAAAATGTTCTCAGTAATGACTTAATGGAAAGCTATTTTTTTCAATTGTAAAATCATAGCACAAGAGGTTCAGTATTCTTCCATGTTATTTTGCTATAGTGAAAAAGTCTCTTTTTATTTTGTATTCTTAAAAATCTGACAAATAATAATAATAGTAGACACTAAAATTAAAATTGTGTTGTCTGAATTTTACAAAAACAACAATTGAGCATATGACACAACATCATTTTAACCATGTACATAAGAAAAAGTTTATCATACTTCTTCCCAAGCAAAACAAAAATTTGGAGGCAAGCTGAATCATTTCTGTAATGAAATATAGATTAAAAACCAGCTTAAAAAAAACCAAAAAAACTGAAATGACTCCTGAATTTAATAAAAGGTGTCCATTGATTTTCTGAATGAGACCACGTTTTTAAAAGGAAATGCTAAATAAAAAAATCATGATTAAGTTACTAATATTAAAATTCTAGTTACAGGGAGGGTCACTTTATTAACACAGGTATATTATTCTCACAGCCTAAAGCACTCCTCTGCATGTAACTAGGTCTGCAGAGCACTTGCAACCAATCGATAAAGTCAGGATGTAGAGGGGTGTCTAGGAAGTCAGATGTGTGATTCACCTTTCTACTGTCCAGAGAAGTGTTCTAAAAGCACCTCCTGATCAATCTACTAAAATGAGTACCTACAGTGGGATCAAATACCGAACATGCATCAGGTGAAATTTCAGATATTATATCAAAGACATCTGCACAGCACTAGCTGAAAGCCTCAGAGACACATGCAGCATTCTAAGCAGCATATAGAAGGTCACTCTTGATAAGCTCAGATAGTTTAACTACATGCTTATGCTTTCATGGTTTAGTCTCAGCCTTTGTGCTTATTTTAAAGTGAGCTGATGGACCAGATATGACTGAGATGGAGTCAATTTTCTTCATTGCAGCCCATATGGTGCTGTGTTTTGGATACATTACTGAAACAGTGATGATAACATCAGTGTTTTTGTTATTGCTGAAAAACATCTGCACGGGGTCAAAGTCTTTTATTTTTCCCACTCTGTCCCCTCCAATGAGTAGGCTGGGGGTGCACAAGAAGTTGGGAGGGAGCACAGCTGGGACAGGTGACTCCAACAGACCAAAGGGATATTCCATACCATATGACATTGTGCTCAGCAATAAAAGCTGGGAGAGAGAAGGAGAAAGGGGAGACATTAGGGGTTATGGCATTTACTTTTTAACATAACTGTGACATGTGATGAGAGTCTGCTTTCCAGGAAGTGGCTCAGAGCCTCAGAAAAAAACCTTTAATCACAAAAAGTCTTTTGTAAATGGATTAAAATAAACTTTCACATTAAAACTGTATTTTCCAAAATAAACAAGGTAGTGTACTGGATGTTCCAAATATTTATTAAGGTGACAATATTTAAAAATAACAATTTATCATATCATTATTAATATGCTCCCTGAATCCCATAATTTATCCTTCATAAAGCCAAATAAACAGCTACTACCTAGTTCTTAAAGTAATGCAAATATTAGACTCTAGAACAATAAACATCAACATAGATGAATGAGTTGCCTTGCTGTAAGGAGAGGCAGCCAGGAACAAATTGCCATTGTTCAATCACAGCAGAACAAACACAGAAATTTGGATAACCATGTTGGAATGTTGCTCTATGAAATTATATGAAATATATTTTCTTGTCTAAAAGTATGTACCTTAACAACTGAGCTGAGCTTACTAAAATGTTGCATTTTGATTCCTTACTGAAGGAGAGAAGAAATGTCTCTGTGGCCTTTACAGGAATGCATTTCACACTTTCAGGCCAACAACCTATAATTCAATCAGGAAGTCTTATGTAAATTAGTTAATACCTTGGCATAAAATCTTGAATTCTCAATGTCAGCTGTGACTGTCTCCAAGAATTTTAGTTTGATTTATCAGACAATATACACCACGTGTTAAATAATTCTGTATATTTCTAATAGGCAACAATTGAAATTGATAAACACTTACCTGGAGTTAAAACTGGATACATAAGTGTAAACAGAAAAACATAAATATTTCATTGGCCACTTTCTTTCATAGGTTTTGCACCATCAGGAAGGTTGCCGTAGAACAATCAGTGAAATACTTGTATTCGGGTATAAATACGTCATCATCATTGTATGCAATGGTAGTGAAACTGGTAGTGAAACAATGCATTGCAGTTTTACAGGACTGTACAATACCAAATTAACTAAAGGGGAATTAACAGTAACCTTGAACAATAAAGCCTACTCTACCTATATGTTGAATTTTACTTCACTCTATAAGAAAGTGTAAAATCTCTTTCAGAGTATTTAGCCTATATGCCTAAACTGATTTTAAGAAAAAGGTTCTCCCAACTTGTTTACCAAGCACCCTCAGAAGAGAAGTAGGATTCTCTGTCTGCTCTGCTTTTGCTTCTTTTGATAGCACAGGTTTTTGGGCAGAGTATTGTCTACTCAGGACATTTACATAACTCATTTCCCTTCATATTATATATTCAATTATGCCTCAGTCACAGTATCTGTAGAGATTTTTTATTTTGAAATACGGCCAGTAGTGTTGCTATCTGCCCTTTGCATAATAACGTAATGATGAGAACATCAGTTAAGATCGTTGGAGATCTGAGTTCTAAAACAAAAGGAAATCTGTAATCCAGGACATAGTTTTCAAGTTTGCTAGAATAATTTTTGGTCTAACTGTTAATCCTTCTCTCACTGTCTCTGAAGTCAAATCATCATAAGGTAAAGAATGTATCAATTATGGAAAAAGGAAAAATAAATTGAAAGAGGATTCAATGACTTGGATAAAATCCTGAAAGGGTCTAAGGAATTACCTCTGTTTTAATCATATTTCAGGAATTTGTATATATTTCTCTTGGGGGAAAAAGAAAAAAATGAAAAAAGACTTTCTCTATGTACAGTGATTAGGTTTCATCAGGAAGGATGGAAAACAGCACCATCACAATTCAGTGTTTTCTTTACAACTCTGACAATTTGCTTGAAGTGAGGCAGTGCACTCTGATTCCTTTATTTTTATTATAGGACAGGTCTAAACCCCATCTTCAACTCCTTTAGCAAGTTCTTTCACAGCCAAAAATTTTCAAATTTTTCCCGTTACTCTATCACAAACCTACCTCAGAATACTTGGTTATAAACTTCAGAGAACTGAGAGATGTTTCTGGATACCAACAAACCCAACATTATTCATATATTCAGGGTACCAGAGGTTCCTACTGACTATCTTTACAGAATATATGATTGATAAATGGGAAGCATTAAATCTTTCCTGATAGATATTATGGTATCAAGAATCATGTATGATTGCAATAAAATAATCCCCTCTTCCCATTAACTTCTGTGTAAGCCCAGATGTTTAGTATCTGGACATCACAATATCTAAGCTATACATATTCTGCTGCCTAGTCTTATCTGTCCAGTCTCATCTGACATGCAACATGTATCTGAATATAAACACAGGTCCAATAGATATGGAGGATGCAAGACCTGCAAGAGACTGATATTTTTCTGAGATACCAGCTGGAACAAAAGGATACCAAGTGGCACTAAATGTTCATGTTTAGGGATTTTACCCCATCCAAATGATGTAATTCTGCCTAAAAGTTGTTTGGGTTTGTATTGTTTTTGATTTTGGTTTGGTTTGGTTTTTTTGTGGGTTTTTTGGTGTTTTTTTTTTTTGTTTGTTTGTTTTGTTTTGGTTTGTTTTTTTTTTTTAATGTTTTCTATGTGTAGGTTTCTCTGTGTAAGCAAATTTGGTAAACTTTTCAGTTCACCTTGAACCAGAAATAGAAATTTCTTTTTGATCACTTGATTTGCTCTCTAAAATACATTCTTCATACTGATAAAATCTGTAAGTAGGAGGCTGAGATCTAGATCATGATTAGAAACCTAAATTAGGGAATTTAATATGGAAACTTAAATGATCAGACATTCCAGCTACTCTTTAATGCTCTGAGACAGCCACATAGGGCTGATAGATTTGGCATAGTTTCTACAGGAAGCCTATCTCAGGAGGGATGTGCTGATTAATCTCAAAAGTTATTAGATGCTTCTATATGAACAATTACATTGCTCACAGATATGCATATCTGAAATTGTTACTGTAGTCATAGCCAGACACTCCTACAGAATGATTAATCTGCTGTATTTTAGAAGCCAGCTTCTGGATGAGATTAATTACAACCTGTAAGAGCATATTAGAAGTCACACTCAAATATCTACATTTTCTCAGAGTCACAGAACATACCAAGTTGGAAGGGATCCACAAGAATCATCAAGTCCAGCTCCTAGCCCTGCACAGTGCCATTCCTAACAATCATAGCATGTGTCCAAGAGTATTGTCCAAAAGCTTTTTGAACTCTGTCAGGCTTGGTGCTATGACCACTTCCCTGGGGAGCCTGTTCCAGTGCCCAACCACCATCAAGGTGAAGAACCTTTTTCTAATATCCAATCTAAACCTCCCCTGACAGAACTTCAGGCCATTCTCTCAGTTCCTGTCCCTGGTCAGCACAGAGAAGAGATCAGTGACTGCCCATCCTCTTCCCCTCACGAGGAAGTTGTGAACTGTGATGTTAGATAAATCCCTTCCTAAGTCAGGAAGTCTTGAAAGAATCACCAAAGGAATCTCTGAAAATTCAGTATTTCCAGAATTAGTAATGTTTGTAAATTCAAAAGTTAATTAAAGTTAAACCCAAGAACTTTAATTGTTATTGAAGTTAAATGTTCAACATATTTTAAATATAGAATCACCACTAGATGATCAAAGGTTTGTAAATTAGCTGTGGTCTTATTTTTTTCTTAACAATTTTCCTTCTTTATGATAAACAAAGGAAGTTGGAATTTCACAGCCATATTTAAGATCATGATTATTCAAGTAGTCAGTCTGCACAACTAATCAATCCTTGCAAACAGCTAATTCTGATGCAGGTAGGAGGATAATGACTTTAGCGGCTTGCCAAGAAAATCATCAGATATAACTTCATCACTAGTTCATTGTTCAGCTCTGCAAATTGAAAACCTTCTGGATTTTTCCTTAATGGAGACGAATGACTCTCTATAAATCCCTGGATATATTTTATTCTATCAATTGCTACACTAAGGGTTTGACTTTAACTGAAGTGAAAGATTAGTTACTTATGTGTTATTCTGTAGCTTCATGATGTAAATTTTATATTGTAGTGCTACCATATTCTTGACATAAGCAAATAACAGTGACAAGCAAATACTTTTCCATTTATTTAGAATACATATTAATTCATTTGGCGGATTTTTTCCTTTTATTTTTTTGAGTAAAGTGATTACAAAATCTGTGACAAAATCAGAACTGTAACAATCTCTGAAGCATAAGAGCCTTTGCTATGTATTATGGGGTGTTGGTTTTTGTTTGTTGTCTTTTTATCCAAAAATAATCATTAATTAATGAAGTTTAGTAGTTTGTGAAAGTAGATGTTTACTTAAAAAGATGAAAAGGTATTATGGTAAGGAACTTGCAAAGAAGTGTAGGATAAAAATCCTCTGAAATTTTAACATATATATGTTTGTGTGTAAACAAACATATACTAAACTAATGAATTTGCCTTGGAAGAGAGTTTGACTCCAGTAAAAAAGCATATTTCTACCTAAAGACACAGAAATATGATAACAGGATAGGTACCCTTGTATCAGGAGTCATTATCCTTGCATTTACCAAAAGAAGAACAGAGGTATTTCAGTGTCAGTAGATATGACAAATCACAGAAGCTGACTAAAGGGCACTGTATGCCTGAGTACCAGTGCCTGAAGAGAATTAAACATAATACAGATGAAAAAGAAGATCTGTAAAGTCATAACTTAAAAACCCCTGCTGCCTATCTGTAAATTACCTGTAGTACTTTGATTATTCAGAAGTGAAATATTTAGCAGAAATGTAAAATTTGTGGAATCAGAAACATAATCAAAACAGAAAGCAAGTACTGCACTACGTAATTTATGTATTCAGATTTCAAAACATATATTTTTTTAATTAATAAAAAATGTACAGGACACACAATGTCCTATCCAATCATCATTGATGTAAAAATCATTTTGTATACCTGATTGGATGGAAAAAGTGTTAAACGGCAATAGCAAAACTTAATGGGGAAGGCTTTGCATTACTGAATTTGAAAACAAAGTTTAATAACACCTTTAAGTGGGCAAACAATCTTCTAAACTTTTATATTTGCTTTTCAATCTGTAGGAAGAAAACACATCTTGCTGGTTTATCCTAAGTCCAGAAATGAAAAAAAAAAAAAAACAAACAAAACCAAAACACAACACACACCCCAACAAAAACAAACAAACAAACAAACAAACAAACAAACAAACACTTCTACTTTGTAATGTCATTTCCATTTCTCATAAAATACACTTGTTTCTCCGATTTTTAAAGAAATCCACTTCTTTTCTAGTTGTCTGACAGGTGTTTTTGGCAGTTTTTCAATTCCCAACTTAAACTCCTCCAGATTCTGCTGAAGGTTTGTGGTTCTTTGTTTCATGTATTATTGACAATAAAACAAAATTTTCTCTACTTCCAGATGCTGTCTCCAGAGGATAAAAACAGCAGCAGTCCTTTCTACAAAAAGACAAAATATTTCTTTAAGTATCTTATAGAAGACGAGTATTAAATTGCAAGTTGAAGAAAGAGGCTTTAGGGAACAGAAGAATTAGCATACATAGATGAAGCTATGAACTAAAATCCTGAAAGAAGTTGTAACAATTTAAAATAAAAATGCAGCTAATCAGTACAGACATAAAACTCTGTTAGACTAATATGGCCAGACAAGTAGACAATCTTGAATCTACTCTAAAATGCTTTGTGAAGCAAGCTGGTACATACAGAAACCTTGGTAGCAGATAATGAGAGAGCTGAGGCTGCTATGGGTTCCTATCCAATCTCCCATCAACAGTGTGTGTAAAAATCACTTTAAACACTACTAAGATGGTTCTTAGCAGCCAAGCACATTAATATAGAGATATAAGGAAAGTAAATGTCTTTGAACAATATGTACAATTTAAAAAAATAGTAATGATTAAAAGTTTCCTTATTAAAAATCCATGGTTTAAACATTCGATTTATGATTAGTAGAAATATTTAGTCCTTATGATAATCCAATTAATTGCTACCATGAAAACCTGCAAGCACAAATGCATTTCCCCTTTTTTCTGCTGCACTGTGTGACACTTTCATCTACTTGCTTTTGGGCTTCTGTATGTGGATCATCCATAACAGATCTGAGAAGGGTGTGTAAGAAATTTATGATTGAATACACCTTATGGGACTGTATACATGTGTAATGGGGCTTTTACATGCATTTTTGGAGAAAAGAATTAAGTTATAATTCCCACACTACAAGAAGAAATTGGATGTGAATTAGTGGTACCTCTATGATGAGTTTTCAGAGGTACAGTGATGACCATGCCTTTCTTGAATAACAGCAAACCATAATGTTAGTTCTAATGAACTCTGGAAATGAATTAATTCGAATTACTTAAGGTCTTCATGGATCTTTCTTTTTTTCCTATTAAGTGGCCTTAATATGATTTAGCATAATTCATTTTCAAAATAGATGAAATTAAATAACAAGTTTATTGTGAAACTAAATGAGAATATCCACATGAAGATCTTACATTTTAATTACCTTATATCGTTATTGTAATTTCAGTGTAGACAGGGTCTTATTTTCAAGGTCAGTTTTCAACTGTTAGTTGTGGTGTTGGTTTAATATTTTTACTTTTAGGTAAGACAAGCTGACATGTTCATCTATAGAAGGGGTGAATATCATTGACATTTTAAAGGTTAAAAGCTTGCAAAAAATGTATATAACCATATAAAGTTTGTCCTTGCTGTCATTGTCCACTGCCCATTGTGAATATCTGTAGTTGTGCTAAGCTGCAGAGAGCTGCTGAATTGTACAAATGCAATCTCATTTAGAGTTCAAGATAACGTTAGTGAAGTCTGAGAATAATTTAAATATGCAAATTAAATACCAAATTACAGTAATCTTTATCTAATCCTGAAGATGATACTTTCTTTAAGTTTTTTTGACAGTTATAAAATGGCTCTTAAAGGGGGTCTTCCTTTTCAAACAGAAGGCTTGTTCTTGAAACCCAAGAGATTATTGAGAGCTAATTCCTCCAACCTGCCACAGTCACTCTGTGGAGTCTCCCTCAGTGGAGATATTCAAGAACTATTTGGATGCACGTTTCTCTTAGAAGCTGCCTTGGACATGAGCACAGTTCTAGAACACAACATATTCTGGGGTATGGTAAAAACAAAATGGAGGAAATTCTTGACTTGTTGAAGTCAGAATTGTGCCATTGACCCCAAAAGGGTTTAAAATTTCCTCTTCTGTTTAGAAATTACTTACTTGGGTTTCACATTTAAAATATAATAAATTTATCATTTCCTTTCCAAAAAAACCTCTTAAATTTAAGAATTATAAATCTTATAAAATATCATCATCAACAGTACAGCTTAAAAATCTTCTAGATTGTAAATCCCAACAGATAAAAAATGAGGAAATTATACATGAAAAAGAGCCCACTGTAAGGTAGTCTTCAATAATATTATCATATGCTTCCCTTTTTCAACAAAAGTAAAAATATTTTATATTTAGTTATGTTTTCCATACTTCTGATAATGACAAATTCTAACATGTAATGCAAACTGTTCAAGCCTATAATTTCTGAAAGTAAAAGTATTAATTCTGAAAGTTATTACTCTACTTTCAGTACTGTGTTTGAAAGCTTTACTAAGAACATTGCTCAAAACACTCCTTTAATCCTGAACAATGTTCTGCCTTTTCCCATTTTTGGTTTCTGAGCTCCAGGAAAAGGAAATGAAAGCAAAAATTTGACCACTGATTTTAGGAGATGGGGCCCATATTTTTTAAGTACTATGCATTTTTACATTGACTGATTTTTCAAAGGATGTCATCAAGCTGTGCTGCCTGAAGATTTCTGCATGTTTAGTATGATGATGGTTTTTGAAGGGCACACCCACATTCTCTAGAAAGGATTCCGTCTCAGTTACACCACTTGTGCTCTTGCTCAGATTCCCTCCTGACTGATTACATTTAACAATTCCTAAGTAAGGTATCATACAGGAGAGCATTCCTGAGCAACCTTTGTCACAACTACTAATTCTGCTCTTTTTCTCTTGATTGATTTCTTTCCCTTCTCAGCTCCCCCATTTTTCCCAATCACCTCTGGTCTAGCAGGAGTCCTTATATGGGAACTCTAACTTAACTTCATTTTTCAATATTTTTATAATTAGCAGTAAAAAAATAATTGAAATACAATTCTTCCTGAATTTTTACTTTAATGACTGGTGTATAACATTGGTTTATAACAGATAACTGCAGTTATCAAAACTGCTTTGTCCCTTAAAGCACAATATTCCAACAATAGGAATGAATACTTAAAGACCTTAAGTGGGCTTGAGGATTTTGGTTTCAAAAAGCTGCACTTCAGGAAGACAGTAAATATCAGGGAGTCCACACTTCCTGCAATACTGAGTTATCATATAATCTTTTTTTAGACTGGTTATTTCCAACTTTGTGTAAAAGAGAAGCACAATTACTTAGCAAGTGTTTCTTAGCCTTAGCTGTTTCATCATTTATTGAATGTAGTGATTGTTAGTAGCTTGAATATTGCAAATTTCTCTCTTGGCTTGAGATTAATTTGTGGGTGTTTGTTTTTTGTTTGTTTTGTTGTTTGTTTGTTTGTTTGTTTTTGGTTTTTTGTTTGTTTGTTTGTTTGTTTTTTAAAAAAGTAATTTAATTATTTTGTCTTCATAATTATTTCCACATTATATGTCCATTTTCTTTAATCACATCCTAACTTGGGATACAGTGCACCATTTTATGCAGAAAGCAGTCTTCACAGAATATTCTAAGTGGGAAGGGACCTACAAGGACCATTGAGTCCAGCTCTAAAGTGAATTAGAGGGATCAAACCCCCAACCTCTGTGTTATTAGCACCATGCTCTAACAAACTGAGCTTGTCTCAAGGTAGCAACTTAAACATGTCTATGTTCCTTTGAATAAAGCATAACTTACAAACCATATAAAACCAACAAGACTACAAGGAAATTTCAGGTTTTATTTTCTTTGCACCCATGGCACTAAAAAGCCATGACACATGCCGTGCTGTTTACTTCAAGATATAATTGCTATATAAAATGAGGGGCTGATATCTATCCTGCCTTACACACATTTTAAAGGCTGTTGCCCAGCCATCTTACTTCCTGTATGCATGTCTGTTTAATATTGATATAATATAATAATAGAACTGCCAAAGATGTGGTACAAACACATATTCTATATATGAATATAGTAGACATACATAAAAAGTTATAGAACAAGACAAAACAAAACCATTAATAGAGTTGCAGATTTTAGCCTTACAAGCTTTTAATAAATTTTCAGTGCAAACTAAATTCACTTACCATTTTCTATAACTTCTGAGAAATAGAAGTACATAATTAAATAAATTGGGTTTTTCCCATCCTGCCCTGGAAATGAGTACAGGAGATTACTGCAGAGTCTTACTAACTTTGATTATTTGTTGTGGAGATGTAGAGTAAAAGAGAAGACTGCAGACGCAGGATGGTTTTGCTCAAAGCAGTTATAAACCATCTAGAACTGGTTTTTCTTCATCTTATTTCTCCTCTTTCGTGGCAGTCATATTTTTCCTTTTCTAGTCAGGAATATAGGGGGCCAGATGGAAACTCTTATTAAATAAAGTATATTAAAATTATTTGCTTTCCACTTGAATGTTTTCCTTTCTTCTGACCATAAGAGTATTCATCTCCTGGACCAACAATAGTTCAAATTCACTTTTATAACAAATTGTAGTGGGTTGATCCTGGCTGGATGCTAAGTGCCCACCAAAGCTGCTCAATCACTCCCCCTCCTAACTTGAACAGGGAGGAAAAATACTACAAAAAGTTGTATGTGGGTGCAGAAAAGGACAGGGAGAGATCACTGACCAATAACCGTCATAGGCAAAACAGATTCGACTCAGGGTAATCAATCAAGAGCAGAATAATGACAAAAGCCCCAAACCTTAAAACACCTTTGTTCCTAGGCTCAGCTTCACTGCTGAGTTCCTTATATTCTTCCCACCAGCAGCATACTGCCCACAAAAAGCACATGGTAAGGTATGCAGCCAATGTGGCCTCCAAGGTCAGAAGGCACATGGCACCAGGGCTACATTGGGCACTTGTCAATCAAGGAAGGTCTACCTGGTAGCCTGCCCACACCATACCCTGTGGAGCCACTGATGGGCTGTGGCAACCCTCACTTTGCCTAGGACATCACTGAGTGGCCAATGAACCAGATGTCCTGCCTGGAGGGTGTGGCTACACTAGCCAAACCATATAAAAACCGTCTTGCTCTGGACTGCCCTTCTGCAGTCTGCCAGTGTGTGACCTCTTGATGGTAACTATATTTTTCTCTCCTCTCTTTATTCTTTCTTCTCTTAATTTCTCTTCCTTTGCTGTTTTCTTCCTTTTCTGGATAACTTAACTTTTGTGGTTGTATGCTATTCCTGTAAACCTTTTTTGCTAAAATGCCTATTTTCTCAGTAAATTAAAAGAGAAAATTGTGTAACTCTCTCTCTGGACATGAACTCAAGGTATCAAAGAACCAAAAGCTTTGCAAGAGCTCATGTAGGTGAAATCTTTTGGAGTCTTAAATTAGAGTGAAATATCTAGTGAAGCTTGAGGCTTCGGGACCACAGTGTAAAAATGAGTCCTTCCCACCGGCTGCAGTTCTTCATGAATTGCTCCAATATCGGTCCCTTCAGGAACAGATTGCTCCAGCCTGGATACCCAAGAGGTCACCAATCTTGACAGAAAATCTGCTCCATTGTGCGCTTCCTATGGGGTCACAGCCTCCTTCAGATATCCACCTGCTCTGGTGTGGGGTCCTCCATGGACTGCAGGTGGATCTCTGCTCCACCATGGACCTCTATGGATTGCAGAGGGACAGCCTGCCTTGCCTTGGTCTCCACCACAGGCTGTAGAGGAATCTTTGCTCCAGTCCCTAGAGCATCTTCTCATCTTTCTTCACAGCCCTTAGTGTCTGCAGGGACATATGAGAGTTCTCTCACAAATTCTCACTCCTCTCTCTGGCTGCAATTTCCTTTTGTGCAGTAACTTTCCCTTCTTAAGTTATCCCAGACGTGCTACCACCATTGCTAATGGGCTTGGCCTTGCCCAGCTGAGAATCTCTGTTACAGCCAGCTGGCTGTGGTTCTATCAGACCTAGGGGAAGCTTGTAGTAGATTCAGCTTCTCAGAGCAGCCACCCTGTAGTAAAACTTTGCCATGCAAAGCTAATACACAAATGCAATCAGAATTATACACATTATTATGGAGACTGTGTTTATACCTTACATAATATCATTATTAGTAATTTAGTGCTACTGGAAAAAAGATTTGTTTGCTAAAACTTCGTGTATACTTCTTTCTTAGATGTTTTGCATAAACAATGTCTTGATTTGTGATTTCAATATACTCTATGGCCAGCAAGTTTCAGAAACTGGGAAGTATTCCATCATCTCAAAGAGGATCAGCTAACATACTTATTTCTTAGTAATTTTTTAAAGAAAAAATTTGAACTCATAAGTGAAATGTTATTTTTTTTTCCCTAATGTACATAACCTTCTTTTATGTATTGTTAAATTTACATTCATTTCTATTCGTCCCATCGTTGAGATCGTCCAATTCTACCTATGATGTTCAATCCCCTTATGTATTGATTAAACCTCAGCAAACACATTTTCACCAAATTTCATCAGCACTTACATTTCTTGTGCCAAGACCATTAAAGAAAAACTCTATCCCAAATTGGTTCTTTAAGAAACACTTCAAGTAGCGTCTTCCATATTCCCCTCATTTAATTTCTTCACTCTCTCTCGTTACACTACTTATCACTTTTAGCGTTTTAGATAATTTTGCAAGTGAGAAGATATCTCATGAGACTCATATTCTCAGTTTGACCACTTTATGTTAAAAGCTGGGCTGGAAGGGACCTTAAAGACTGTCTAGTTTCAACCTCCATGCCATGGGCAGGAACACCTTTCACTAGATCAGGTTGCTTCTTTTGATGCAACCCAGGATACAATTGGCTTTCTGGGCTGCAAGTGCACGGTTCTGGCTCGTGTCCAGCCTCTCATCCACCAGCACTCCCAAGTTCTTCTCAGCACGGCTGCTCTCAATTTGTTCATCCCTAGCCTATATTGATACCAGGGGTTACTCAGACTCAGGTGAAGCATGTTGCACTTGGTCTCGTTAAACTGCATGAGATTCCTATGAGCCACTTGTCAAGCTTGTCCAGGTCCTTCTGAATGGCAACCTGTCCTTCAGATGTATCAGCCACAGTACTCAATTTGCTGTCACCTGCAAACTTGCTGAAGATGCATTCAATCCCTTTGTCTATGTCATTAATGAAGATACTAAATAGCACTTTTCCCAGTACATCCCCTGATAGACACCACTTGTCACTGGTGTCCATCAGGACTCTGAACCCTTGACCACTACCCTCTCGATGTGGCCATCCCAACAATTTCTTATCCATCTAACAGTCCACCTGTTGAATCTTTCTGGCTCTTTCAAATCACCTCCCTGTCCTCCATTTGCCTTGGCATAGCTTCTAGGAAGATCTGTTTCATGATCTTCCCAGGCACAGAGGTGAAACTGACAGGCCAGTAGTTTTCAGAGTGCTCCTTTACACCCTTATTAAAGATGGGCACAGTATGTCCCTTTTTCTAATACCTGGCTTAGCCATATATGATGTAAGAGGGAAGAGCCTTTGCTGATGAATACTGTAAGGTGATTGTAGTTTTCCCAGTGGGCTCTCTTTTCAAAGACAAACATGTATATAAAATACAGAACGTTACTTAAAAGAGACAAAGAAAAAGGTTTTAACTGAAGACTAAGAATAACATCTTATTGCATATACTTTTTTCCATATTTATATTGGCTTCATCAGATACAACCCAGTAGCCAGTTGTTACCTCCTGTTTATTCTTTTTTTCTGTATCCTGGACAGTAACTGCTTAGGAACTGTCCAGTGCACATCAGACTAAGCACTAAAATTATTAATCTATCTGAAACAATTCTGTGAGTGTATCCAACACAAGTGTTGACTGCAGTCAGGATGGATCTCAAATGTTCTAAGCCTAGGTGCAATGCTTTAAATCAATGGTGACAGTGACAGCTCCTGGCTTCCTACCAAGCCAAGTATAGCTGAGCCACAGTGTGTGAACTACCAGGTGGCAAAAACAGAAGAGCCTGGGGATTCCTACTTCATATCATCCATCACACTGCCACCCATATCTATTCACTCTTTCTAACTCCTGCAGAGAACAGCATGTAAAACACATTCTCCTTTACCATGGAGCCCTACCTCATTTGCAGTTCAGACTGAGAAAAAATCTAAGGGTCCCTTACGCAGGGCAAAAGAACATCTCTCTAGTAGTTTATTAGCAGCCCAGCAGTTGATTAATAGCTTTAAGATCAGTACCATATTTGAAATACAGAATTATTTTTTTTTTTTAAGGTAATGATTGATACAGTATATTTGCTAGTTTTAAAATGGCGATGACAAAATGTAGTTAATAACTATTTGATACTAAAGGTGTACATTTCCCAACTACAATTTAATAATTCTGTTTGTCTAATTTAGACAGAAGTACACTGAGGGGTATCCTTATTGCTCTCAACAGCTTCCTGAGGAGGGGAAGTGAAGACGGAGGTGCCAATCACTTTTTCCTGGGATCCAGTGATAGGATATATGGGAAGTGGTTCAAAGCTGCACCAGGGAAGGTTCAGACCCTTAGCTTATCAGTGTTTATGAGGCATTTGGACAATGTCTTTGATAACATGTTTTACCTTTGTGTCAGCCCTGAAGTGTTCAGGAAGTTGGACTAGAGGATCATTGTAGTTTCCTTCCAACTGAAACCACACTTCTATTCTCTTCTAATTATGCTGAAGAAAACTTTTAACATAGAAAATATATACAAAAAACTTTGAAATATATTTTAAGCAGAGACATTTTATTGAAGTAGAAATCATGTAACTGAACTATTTAAATAGCATTAAAAATATTTGTTGAGTGTTCATTATTTGTAAATGCAGACAATTTTAATGTTTCCTGACATTTCTAGTAGTGAAGAGGAATTCATAAATTATTTACATATCTAACTCTAGTATAAACATGATAATGTTAGAGCTAAAAATTCAAAATAATTAAGATGATCAATAATAAATAATCAATAATTCAAAACTATTCAAAAATACCCTCACATATTTCCTTGCAAAACATTATTTTTTTTCAGTAGAAGAATGTGTTTAGAGCTTCATTTTCTTGCATTTACTTTATAAAAAGCAAAACTTCAGGTGAAAAGCATACTGACAAGCATAAATATATCACAACTGCTTGATCTAGGTGTGAAAATTACACAGAATGTAAACAGACATCTGAAATGGAACATGTGCAGAGTTTCTGGCAGGACCCTGAGCACATCCTCCACTGGGGAATTTATCTGCCTCAGCCTACTGTGAGCTCCTTCGCAGTGAATTTTTATGAAGATAACCAGGAGTGAGAGACAGGAATTTTGTGACAGGAAGTTCAACAAAGGAAAGAGCAATTTCCTTCTCCGAGGGTAGAATAATGTCAGACAGCAGTATATGCTGGCAGCTTACTTGTTGGAAAAGAGTTTTTCAGGAAAGGACCTGGAGGTCCTATAAGTATCAATTTGAACTTGGTCCAGCAATGTGTCCTGGCAACGAGGACTACTGGCATTGTGAACTGTATTAGGAGTAGTATTGTCAGCAGGTGAAAGGAGGTGATCCTTTTCCTCTACACAGCACAGGGGAGTCACACTTGGAATACTCTGTCCGGTTCTGGGGCTCCTGGTACAAAAGAGACATGGACATACTGGAGAGAGTCCCAAAGAAAATGGTCACTAAGGTGATTCAGGGTCTGGAGCATCTGTCCTGTGAGAAGCTGAGACACCTGAGGTGGTTTATCCTGGAGAAGGCTCAGGGAGGGTGCAGAAAGTACAGAGCCAGGGTCCTTTGAATGGTGCCCAGTGACAGGACCAGAGGCAAGGTGCACAAGCTGACACACAGGATGTTCCCTCTGAACATAAGGAAACACTTTTTCACTGTGAGGGTGAACAAGTATACTGACACAGATTACCCAGAGAAGCTGTGGAGTCTTACTTTTTAGAAACATTCAAAAGCCATCTTGTCTTGAGCAATTGGCTCTATGTGAGGCTGAGCAGTGAGGTTGGCTGAAATCGCCTCCAGCAGTAATCAAAAGGGGACCTTTTTCTGTTTTGTTTTTCTACAAGCATCTAAATTTGTGTCTAATTTCTTTCAGAAAAAAATAATAACATTATAGTGGCTTACATTGTCAATTTTTTATTTTAATTTTCTCTTATCAATTATGCAACAGTTAAAAGAAAAGTGTTCTCGAGCATAACAGTTGAAATCCCATATTTCTTTATTACAGGTCAGTATTATTCTGGACTAGCTGTTCTCTAAGCTGCAATAAAGATTGCATTTCTTTACATTTGACATGGAAGAATATGAAAGAGTTTCTTTGCCAGCTTTTGCAAGAGAGAGCTATATTACTTTGTGCACAGAATATGAAGTCTGGATATTTTACCAAATTAAATGTCAACATTAAGGCCCCTAATGTGGCCTAGACAGTATTGTAGCAGTTCCTGCCTCTGGGATACAATTTATACTTTGTAAATGTATGTATGCAAAAAATTTCATTTTTATTTTCTATGATGAGTATTAGCTGTTTCCACTTAGAGCATTTAATCTTGTATTTCCAAAGAACTACAAGGAGTATTGGGTAAATGCTAGTATGCTTAAATTAAGTGCACTATATAGAATGTTATATTTTAACTCAAAATATTGCAGCACATGAGAAGAACACAGAACAGAGCATTTCTATTTGACCTTAACATTTGTTAATGTTCTTTCAAAATGTTACTGTAGGAGTAAAAAATAAAAAGTTACAAATTTTAGCTGAACAAGGTAGTGTGTATACTCACACAATTATGAAATACAGATATCTGGGTGAAAAGTAATTTACATAGCACAGATTTTTAGATACTGGTAATATTGAAAGTTTTAAAAATGTATGGTATGTACATAGCTCAAGACTTTTCTGTGCAACTTTTCTCAGTATGAAGGTGGCGAGGCACTGGAGAAGGTTGCCTGGAGAAATTGTGGTTGCCACAGCTCTGGGACTGTTCAAGGCCAGGCTGCGTGGGGCTTTGAGCAGCCTGGTCTAGTGAAAGGGGAAAGGTGTGCTTGCCCATGGAAGGGCTGTTCTTTAAGGTTGCTTCCAACCCAAATCATTCTGTGATTCTATTATTAAGATTAGAATTTTCAAAGGGTTTATCCATGGGCTAATTTGACCTTTTCTAGAATCAACATTAAACCCCTGACTTTGATAGGAATAAAATACAAAATTTCATTTGAAGTCTATTGGACTTGGACACATCTTGGACTGAGCAAGTGGCCTGTTAGCCGGGTTCTGTAGTGGGGGTTTAAACAGGTAGGGACAGGAAAATGCAAAGATCTTCAATGGTAAAAAAAGATATGGTATATCACTGGGTAGTGTAGTTCTGTTCCAGCATCTATCCTACCATAAATTAATCTGTGACAATGTTCAGGAAAGCTCAAATGGAGTCATGTCAAATAAAATAATTTCTGTGTTGTTTCTACACTTTTGCCAATGAATAAAAAATAATTGTAGTTTTCCAGTCTATCCTACTGTTAACAAAACACAGAAATACCCTTTTAGACTGATTTGAACTACCTTATAATTTGGAATGGGGTTTTTTTGGGTGATTTTTTCTAGGAGAAGTGGGGGTATTAGTCCCCTACAAAATTCAGTGAAGCTATTTGAATGAAAATATGTTGCAAGGTCGACAGTTTCAGTCAAAATAGTATGGTTCAAACTTTAAGGGCTAAGATATTTGAATAAATTAAATATTTCATTTTTTATTATACTATATCATGATTTCATATTTATTACTTACAGTTTCATTATTTTAAATTGCTAGACAAAATTATGTAGGCTTTTGTGACTCTAAAGGAAATAATCACTCTTTTTGGGTAGTGGAGCAATGTGGTGTTTTTACTGTTTTGGTTTTGGGTATTGAAGTAATTTAGGTTTTTTTGTTGTTTTGGGTTTTTTTAGAATGAATGAATAAAGTAAAGTCTACTGGACACCTTTCCTATTACAGGTGTATTTTAATAATATTATTTTGAATGACTCCTGTCAATGTATATACTGTTAGAAATCTTCTACCGTAGTCATAGTAGTTTATAGCCTCCAATTTATGACTTCCAAAGCAATTCATAATCTCTACTTTTTGAGATATTTGTCCTTGCTTGTTTGCTTGTTTCCTTTCTTTTCTTACCTGCTTATTTGCTTGTACTGGAGGGCCCAGATCTGGACTCAACACTCCAGCTGTGGCATCACCTGTGTTGAGTAGGGTGGAAGGATTACTTCCCTTGGCTGCCTGCTGGAAACACCCTTATGCAGAACAGAGTGCTCTTGATCCAGTTTAACAAAGTGAAACTTATTAATTTGGTTAAGCTTTTAGCTTTTTGGAGATACTTTTTATTCTTCTAATTTTGCCTCCTGATCCTTACCTAAAAAGGGTACCTTGCAACCTTTTTGTCCAGAAAATGAAATCTTTTATGTAGCCAACACTAACAAAAGGGTTGTCCCAGATGTCCAGTTCATTATCATGGAAGAAAATAAAATATATAATAGATGCCTTATCATGGCAGGAACAAAAGGTTTCTTATCTAGAGCTAAGAGGAAGAGGCAGAAAAAAAGTCCCATTCTGCCAAAATGGCATGTCATTTACTAACAAAATAGTTAAGAGAAAATACATCAATTGGTGAAAAATGGCCAAGAAAGTTCAGTTAGACAGAAAGAACCAAAGTACCCTGATCAGTAGTTTCCTCATTAGTATGACCAAAAATAACTTTGGTGGCAAGAGACAGAACAGTACAACCTATTTAATTTGATTTGGGCTTGTTTCTATTGGTAGTTATAAACAGCCCATGTTCTAAAACACAAGTGTTGATTCCTCTTGATTCACACATTTTAACTTTTAAAAATGTGATGAGCAGCCCCCAGAAGTCTCCAGCATAGCTACTGCTGTAGCAGTTCAGGTTATTCTATAATCATCTTGAGGCAAGATTTAGCAAATGCACTAAATCTCATCATACCATGTTTATTCAGCCAGCTTTTCCTTTACAAGCCTGAAATTATTTTCTGTGAAGGCATCACAATGGCCTGGTAGTAAATTCAGTTTGTTGATTTCAGGATGACAGCTGAAAGTAAAATATCAGCTGCTCACCATGGCATTCTGAATTTGCCCTACAAACCAGCCCTGAACATCCCAGTGAAATGGCTCTCTTTCAGTAACATCAGTGTTTATGGACCTAAGCATCACCTTTCATGCTTTGAGTCTTTAATGGCTACAGAGGATGGGATTGCATGCCAAAACAGAGAAGACTCAGGAATCAAAATCTAGTAGTTGTCTTTCAGAGGTAACTTTGCCTGTCTCTGGATGAAATATGTAATAATATGCAAGCAAGTATGCATTGTAACTCATTAGTATGATCTTGAAAGGATAAAAGGGTATAATATACCTATCTCAGAGTAGTTATTGGACACATAACTAATAATTTTCAATCCAGTGAACTCTGGTGTCCTCTTACCATGTTTTGAAGGAGTAAAGAAGCCAGTCAACCACTGTGTCTCCTCTCATTGGCACAAAGCCAGCATATGCACCCCATATTTCTTGCCCTCAGAGTTGCATCTCTGCTTTTTAGTTGCTCTTGTTGTTTGACCAAACACTTTAATGGCTTAAAATACTGACTATTTGGAAATTTTCTCAGCCTTAGAACAGTTTGAATTTCCAGCTGGATGTCAGAGCACATGTCTTCAAGCTTCAGTGCAATAACTTTCTGCATAATTTTAGGTGCAATTTTCTACAGGTGGCTAAGCAGAAGGTAGATTTATATAGCTGTAATAGGAACAAAACAGTTATGCTTATATTAAAGGAGAAGTTTTTTGGCAACTGTTCTACAAGCTTGCTTGGTCTGGAGTGTAGCATGAAATATGATTTTCAATGTGAGAAAACTCTTAGGAATGCAAAACCAAACAGACTATTACAGAAAGCAGGTAAGAAGCCCTTAGGTTTCCTGATTTAGTTATTAAGTGTGCCTACTGAGGAAAAAAAAAAAAAAAAAGACCAGTCAGGAGCTTAGATTTTTTAATTGGAACCAGCTACAGTACAAATAGATGGAATGCCATATTGAATCTTCATACCATTTTATAAGAAATGAGAAGAATAAGGTTGAAAATTTCTAGTAGTGTGGAAAAAATGCAAATGTACATATTTCTCAGGATTATACTCATATACTAGAACTAATAGTAGTAATTTCTGACTTGTTTCTTCAAGAACATTATAATTTTTCTTAGTAATTTTAAATATGTATTTTATATTCTGCATTTTTTCATTGATTACTAAACCACTAAGTAAACTAAACAAGTATTGATTCATTAGAAATAATTAACAACTTTACAATTTTTTAAAATCCACAACATTTAACTGTACTTACTATTCTTATAAATAAACTCCTACTTTTCTTAGTCTGATACAGAATGACTAAACAAAGAGTTCAGGGTCCCATACAACTGATATATATAATTCAATTTTCTACAAATATTTGTTTGCAAAGTTATTTGATCATACCAGGAATATAAAAAAAACAGATTGAAAAAAAGACCACTGATTATTTGATCCATATTACCTATAAAACCCATGTGAAAAGACCCTTTGTTTAATAAATAATAAACCACTAACTTCCAGGTGACAATGGATTTGAGGAAAATGTTTTAGAAATTCCATAATTTTTAAAATTAATATTAGAAATTCCAATACCAGCTTGTAATTTACCTTCACTGCTGTTTGGGTCTTTGGACGTACACTATATAGGAAATGGTGTGGTACTTCAATGCTCTTTTAAAGGTAGAGAAGCATTTAAACAAGAAATGGTGCAATGCAAAAAGCAAGAAACACAGTGATGTAAAGTTCTAAATTTCATGGATGAAAGTCGAAATAGACATTGGCAGTCTTTCCCCTGCCTTTTCCCTTTACGTTGCCTTGCTTTCCTTCCCTTGTCTTGTCTTCCTTCCCTTGCATTGCCTTGTCTTTCCTTTGCCCTTCTCCTCCCCTCTTCTCCCCTCCCCTTCTTTCCTCTCCCCTCCTGAATATGATTATTAGGAACCACACCTGGCTGTAGGATATAGGCCCAAGACTAGTTCAGACAACATTATAGTGTACATAAGTCATCTGGTGCACTTTTAATTTATGCTAAAGGTCTTCATATATCTACTGACAAAATTCTTTTTTGATGGTACAGACCGTTCATCTCTCTTCAAGGGAGCCAGCAACAATTTTAAGTTTCTGGGAATTTGCATGTTAAACTTTATAAATTGCTAACATTATTCTCAGTTCTGTCATCAGTATGAGAGAATCTGAAATGATTAACTAGAACAGTATGTTTGTGCAAACAGGCAAGATTAAAAAATCAAAGCACTAAGTCTGTATTATTTCACTTTCTTTTTCAGCCATTTTGCTTCAGAGTGAGGAAGTAGCATTTTTAGTAAACAGACCCGTATCTTCTTAGTTTCCTGGAAAAATATCTTAGTTAAATCCCATACAATTGACAGCTCTTGAAGCTGAGGATGAAAAATGGTAAAGTTGCCCTCATAAAAAGTCATTTCCCTGCAGGGCAGTCACAGGGGTTTCCAGGGAATGGAGAAGTTGGATTTAGCTCCCAGTTGCCAGGCAACAGGTAAGGAAGGACCAGATCTCCTTCCTTAAAGAGATTGAGTGGTCCTCCATAAGTGTTTACACACAATGAACTACAGCTTGAAAAACATGCAGCACCAAGAAGAAAAAAAGTTTTTTGTACAGAAAAACTTGCTCTGAACATTTTGAAGAGGGAAAGATTCTGCAGTCCACAAACTAGCCCCTGATGTCAACAGAACCATCACATCTTTTCCCTCTATATGACCTCGAGTGCTGGTTTTGGTTGGTCAGCTGGTTGGGATGTTTAGGGTGTTTGTTTCTTTTTTGTTGTTGCTTTCATTTTGTTGCTTGGTTTCCTTTATTTGCTGTTTTGTCCCACTTAGACACAATCAATTTCCAGAGAGGTGAAGGTTTTGTTTGTTTGTTTGTTTGTTTGTGTTTGTTGGTTGTTTGTTTGGGTTTTGTTGTTGTTGTTTTTATTTTTTTAAATAATCAAATAATATAGTTGTTGATATGAAAAGACAAATCAATTGTAGTATTAAAGTAAACATTCCCTAAACAAGAAATAAAAGGCTTCTAACAAAAAAGAATTTTATTGTCCAGTCATCCCTCCTCTCATGAAGAAGTAAACAAAAATAAGTACATTGCTAATCCTTTTTGAACTTCCCCATTTTGATCTTATATTTCATCTGAGAATTTATTACTTTCCATGTTAATCTAATTTACCATATGTGAGTACATTCAAAGAGGAAAACAGAAGGTTTATGTAAAAGAACAGGTGGTATTTTATGTTGGATTTTTATTGAGATATGCAAGTATATTACCAGAAGTCATTCAGATATACACAACTGTAGAAAAATTGGAATTTAGGTGAATTGTCCTATTTAAGAAAGCACTCATGTTTTTTGTTCATTAATTTAGTTTCATGCAATGATGTATAGCTAAACAAATGTGAAGTGATACCTTTAAAATGTAACTGTTAGGCTTTTCATATCTTTGCTTAACTTTCTGACAAGCTCTGGTGGAAGACAAGAAAATATATTCTCCTGCAATTAAACTGCCTTAAAGGCAACAGTAGAAGGAGTGACGTAATTACTATGAAAATGCAGATGTGGTTTTAAAGCTTAGAAGTTAACTAAAATATAATGCCTTCCATCTGCTGGTATCAGAACAATGCTCACTGAGAAAACCATCTTCCATCATGTCTGATGCAGATAAAAGCATTATGCAAAATTAAATGAGATATGTTGATCTTAGTGCATTAGTCTTCAAGAATAATGAAATTCACTTCAATGAAGACTGAAACTTATGTGGAATAAAAAGAAAATCAATTTTCTTTTGTAATTTCTATGCAATGCCCATTTAAAAAAAAAAAAATTAAAAAAAAATGAGGGCAGTGTTTTCCTTTCCCTTCAAAACTTTACTGAGCAACATATTGTAAAATTGTGTCTAGCTGTCAAAACTGAAACCTATGCAAATAAATGTTTATACCTTTGTGAGGGGTTTTAGCTTGGTTATCTTGTTTGTTTATTTGCTTTTTGTTGTTTTATTTCTCTCCTGGTTTCAACGAGGCCAGGGATATTTTTTGCACTAGTGGAGGGGGGCTGGCCAGGGCCTAAATGTTATTTATTAATGTTATTAAATACCTGACTTCATCATCAGGGTGAGGGGAGAGGGGCTTTCTCTCTTGTGGGAGGAGAAAACATGGTGGGGGAGACCCGTCAGGTATTATTTTTATGGGGTCTGCAGTGCGCATTTTTGCATGTACGTCTTTTTGCACACTTTTTTTTTTTTTTAATTAGCAGTGTAGCTCTTACTGTTCATTATCTTATCTCATTGCTATTTCCAGTAAATTGTTCTTACCTCAACCTGTGATCTTTGCCTTTTGTGCCTTCAATTCTCAACTCCATCCTGTCACAGCAGGAAGAGGGACAATAGGAGAGTCAGAGAGACCAAGGTGTGGTTTGAGAGAGTCTTGGTGGGGGCACTGAATTTGAGAGTACCATTCCTAAACTACAACATTATTTAAGTTCAGTTTTCTTATTACCCTCAACAGCTGATTCAGAAATCTGGAATAATGTCAGAGCATCTGAAAGCACAAATATTTTCAGAATCCTACAAATTCATGTCATCTTTATCACCATGATTTTATCTTCAGTCATTTCACTTTAAGCTAAGGGAAACATCAGCTTAACCTAGAGGCCTATTTTAATCAGTATTTCAGGAAACTGTTTTTAAAAAAAAATCCTGAAAGGAGCATCTTATGTCCTATAAAAGTTAGCACAAATACGAAAGTGCTCATAAACTTAAGTGAACCTGGCAAATTGGGCTTCTTTAATTTAGATATAAACTAGTTATATAATTAAGACCTTTTTCATCTCTCAAGTGAACGCTAAAGATCACAGTTTCCTTCATCTATATAATTGGCATACAGAATTAAAAAATAAAATATTTTGTTGGAAAGATGTGAACATTTTGAGATTCCTGATGCAGCTCCTTTCAGAAAGCTTTGGCTGCTCCAGTTGAATAAGGATTATCCCTACCACACTTGCTTATTGATATATTCTAGGATGTATAAAGGGACCTATCTGGTTTATATTGACTGCCTTACTTCAGTTTAAGATGAGAAAATATCAGTATGATTGAAATCTCATGTAACTAAGAATGTTAAGGTTTAGCATTGTATTTTCCAATTTGCTTCCCTAAATATCAGTTTACTTAGGACTTTGGCTGAGTGACACCACAGGGTCATCAGTTTTGTTTCTGATCTCATTCATTCTCATTTTTTATATGTACTTTCCTATTACAAGCAAGGTAGATTTGTATATTTTAAACAAAGAATGTCTTAATTTTCCTGATTATCCACACACTGAAATTTATGATCTGTATTTCTACAAATCACACTCATTGACATCAGATTCTATGAATGATGTTTGAAAAATTTACTTTTGTCCAGCACAAAAAAATCCCAGACATAAAGAGTGTTTAGCTTGTCTGAAGACTTTTCCTCATTCATTACATACTGTGATGTAGGCCTAAAGTTTTTTTCTTCTTAGTATTCACTAATTTGTTGCCATACTTTGATTTGACACATCATTTTTTGTGGGGGAAGAATAAGATAACTCAATATTTCAGAAACGTCGGGTTGTTTCACCCTGCATAAATCTATGGGATTTCAGTGTTTTACCTCAAAATGGCTGAGAAACATCTGTGGTAACATGAGGTTTTACAATTGTTTCAGGTCATATTTCATGTGTGGATTTCAACTGAACTGTTCTCTTACAAGAACTGAAACTAAAGAATCTTAGAAGATTGAAGTATTTAATCACCACTTATGCAGGTTTCTTTCCAAGTTTTACACTGGTGGTTTTGCACAGGGTATTTATAGATGCATTATGCTTGCAGAGTTATATGTATTTCATTTGGGTAATAAGAGGAAGATTAGAAAGTTTTATAGAATATTTAATTATTTATTTGTTCCTTAGTCATTTAGATTTTTAACTTGGTGTTTAGGAATTTAAAAAAAAAACAAAAACAAAAACAAAAACAAAAAAAAAAAAAAAAAAAAAAACCAAAACCAAAACCCTAATCTTCTAAAATACATACTTTTTGTAAGAGAAGTCCTTTATAAATTCCCAAGACGACATTATACTTTTCTTAAAAAAATGCAAATATGTTAAACAGAATCTTTTTTTTAAACACAGTAAGTGATATATTTTTAAAAGTTCAGAGCCATCACAGTCAGTCAGTAATGTTAATATATTCCTCTTCTACCCATATGTACGGAGCTTTAAACTATATCTTGTTGATTTATTCACTTTTAAAATAGTGCTAGGAAAAACTGCACTTAAAAATTTCTGTTTTCATTAATTAACCACCTTTTAACTAAGATTTGTAGAACTGGTAGAAGAGATGTGATTTCTTCACAATTCCCCCAAAGCTCTCATTTCTACTCTTCTGTCTTGCTTTCTTTTTTCTCAGATCACCACCCTCAAAAGCCATTTTGACTATGTTATTTTGTTTTAAGAAGTACTATAAATAAGTTAGAACAGACATATATTTCTAATATTTCAAATTAAAACAAACTTGTTAAATCTACGACAGGGAACAGAACATTTTCATTTGTATCAGTTATGAGTGTTTATGAAAATATTTTGAATATAGACACAGCACTAGAGCCATAAGCATTGCAGGTATTACTTCCTGACCAGTGTAAGAATTTACATCAGGAACTACAAATCAGTAATTGTCAGTGCCAGGAATATGATAATCTGGGGAAAAAAAAAAAAATCAGTTTTGATGAATACTGTAGGAACCTAAATCACCAATCAGTACGTCAACAGATTCCTAGACAGCCCACTTTTTAGCTGAGAAAAAAAACTCCAAGCAACCAAATATTCTGTTAAATTTGAAATTGCTGTTCAGGTAAGCTGTACTTATTGATATAACTCTGTATTAATTTTTAAACAAGCTGCAAAACCAAAACACTTTTTCCTTGGATGTTAACAATATAAATAAAACCTGAAAAAAATTATGAAGAATATGTGACAAAGGAGTTTTGTGAAACTATTAAAGTAATAGGAACCTCAGAAAGAAATTAAAAAGGAGCACTAATTGTTTGATTTATATTACCTATAAAACCCATGCAAAATTTTCTGAACATTATGATTTTTAAAATATCAATATAGTGTGTTCACCAAAAAAAATCATCATTTCAAACCGGTCAGAAAATTAATTTCCATTGATATTTTCTTTACAGTCAAAAATGCATATTATCTATAAAAACATAGAATGATAGGGCAGTAATCTGAAACTTGTTGTCTGACAATGACAAACAAAGTCAGCTCAGTGAGGATTTCGTTTTTCTTGTGAAACTATTATTACAGTACTTGTACATTTGAAACAGAAATCCTAATCAAAGAAGATTAGTAAAGTGTCAAGTGTTAAGGACATTAATAACTATAAACATAACTTAGCATTTCAAAGGAAAACAATTTTAGCTACCTGCATGAATCTTTTCTTCATTTAAACTGCTAGGAAAAAAAAAAAAAATAAAAATTCACTTTTCCAGACAAGTTATGAAATTCCCTTAATGGAAATAAAAAACTTATTCTCCAGAATAAGGGATATATATTATTTGCTGATATTTTATTCTTTATCACATTGTTTTCTATTCACTAGCTTACATTAATCCTACTCCCTGTGGGTGATGTCCTTTTAGAAATGTAGGACAGTCTGTACACCTGAAACTGAATAAATCTTACACAAAGGGACTCATGTTGAGGGGATTATTTATTAAGTCACCAAGGATCTCAGACAAAAGAAGTCTGCAAGAATTATTGGCAAGGGTTTAAGTAGGAATTTTACTTCCTATTTTCTTGTTCCGGAACATTCTGAAAATGTGTGCTTATAGTATATGCATAAATAATAACGAACCTTTCATTTTTTTTAATAAATAATGAAATCCTGAGAGAGGCAAAAAGAGAAGAGTGTCTAAGTATTCCTCAGTCATGGATTATTATTGAAATATTATGAATTCTAGAGTGTTCAGTGAGTTTAGAAACTTTGCCTTGGATGCTCTGGCCTTAGTATATTACTCCACTTTGTGGTTAAAAGGTAAAATTAATACATTTTTAGGTTTGACGGACACACTTTTTAGCTTTTACAAAGCCTATAATAACAAAAACTGTTCTATTATTCTGAAAGGGAGAAAGTCTACAGACTGTCCCACTATTCAGTTTTCAGAGGTATTCAGATATAAAGAAAAAGTGTTCTTTCTCTTAATTGGAGACAAGGGCTATATATTTAAACTAATGCTGAAACTTTTCCATTGCTTTTATCTGGATGGAACAAATTCTGTGGAGCAGAGACAAGATAGAAGTCCATCTCTTCATACTCTGCATGTAGCAGAATGTAGTTGGAGAAATAGCCATGCATCTTTCATACTTAGAATTCTTACTCGTACTTCCTCAGTGAATCAGTCCCTTTCTAAATTTTTTTTTTCCCACTTCTTTATGAATTTTGAACATGTTTTGAATCACAGATCCTTCCATGAAGGAATGAAGAAAATTCGGTAACTGGAATGTGAAGGGCATTCAGTTTTCTAATATAATATAAATTAAACATACAAAGCCCATTCCTCATAAAATAATTAAAACCCCAAGTTAACAGAAGAAATACATCATTCTAGAAAGCTTGCAAACATTTTAGAACAAACAATATTAAGAAAAAAACTCAAACAAAACCAACAGAAAATGACATCTATCTTGGAGACAAGTTCTTCTCAGAAAAATAAACAGAAAAAGCATCTTTTGTTGCTTGGTTTTCTGGCATGTTGATTTTTTACGTCTGTGTGGTTGGTTGTTGTTTGTGGGTTTGTTTGTTTTGTTTTGTTTTGTTTTTTTTTCCAGAAGTATCACTTTGGGAAAAGAGTTATGAAATTGAAAGTGGGAAACTTGCAAAGAAACAGAACAAATTAGATCTTGAAACTTGTAGTCCTTCCTTTGAACTATTAACTATATTGTACTGCACCACCTTTTCCACCCATTTTGTTCCTTTTCCTTCTCTATTTCTTTCGTTTTGTTTCTCTTTGCTTCCCCACAAATGAGGAGAGCCCAGTAACTTGACATTGAGGGCTCCGTTTGTCTGCACACAGGCATCTATTATCATTTGGCTGTTCCAGGGCACCTTGCCAGGCTTTCAGTTTCCTGTCCAGAGCAGCACACACACACTGCCTGGATGCCTAGGTTTAAAGTTATTGGCTGTATTTTAATTATTTTGAGAAAATCTGTTGTCTTGGAAGGTACTGGGTACCTGTGTGTGACAATTGAATGAAATATTAAGGGCCTAATTCAAGATGAGATGAGTAAGTCAATAGTCTCTACTGAAGTACATTTCCACTGACTGTAGTACGTGTTTAGACCCTAGCTGGCCATTTGCACAGCTGAGGAATTTTTAGATAACTCAGTCCTTAACAAAATATGACAGAACAACAATGACAGAAGCATTGGGAATTCAGCTTGCCTAGTTTTATGAACTTGATTTAATCTAAATTCATTACCATTTGAGATGGACTTCTCTATTTCTCCTTACCTCCAGCTACTAAACTAGAAGACAACAGGTCTCCCATAAGTCCTTTTTCATATCTGCCAGCTTTGTGCAGATGTCTTCTGCATCCTGCAGCATCTTAAATCATATTAGATGTCTATCTTTAGCAACTCAGTCAACCCTGAGGTGTCAACATAAGGATATCTACATTTGAGCAAGTCATTGTAGGCTGTCTTTGTAGCTAATGAAGAGAAATGAGTCACAACTTATTTGCCTTAAATAATCTATAGTAGGATGAGGTGATTGGCAATCTTTAAGTTTGTCTTTGTTTCCATTTGCTATAAAGAGAATCTAAGATGCAGAGATGCAAAATTTAATTAATTTTATTTATTGGTATAATTGGTTTACAGTTCATTACAGGACCACAGAATCATTTAGGCTGGAAAAGAGATGGAGTCCAACCTTTGACTGAACACTGCCTTGCCAACTAGACTATGGCACTAAGTGCCAGGTCCAGTCATTTCTTGAATGACTCCAGGGATGGTGATTCAACCACCTCCCTGGGCAGTCCATTCCAATGCTTAGCCACCTTTTCTGTGAAGAAATTTCTCCTGATGTCCAACTTGAATCTCCCCTGGCACAGCTTGGAACTATGTTGTCTCATCATGTCACTAGTTTCCTGGTAGAGAAAAGCTGACCTCCACCTCGCTACAACCTCTTTTCAGGTAGTTGTAGAGAGTGATAAGGTCACCCCTGAGACTCCTCCAAGCTAAAAATCCCCAGCTCCCTCAGCTGCTTCTCGTCGGATTTACCATCCAGACCTTTCACCAGTGCCAAGTACAGAGGAAATATGACTGCCCTGCTCCTGATGGCCACACTGTTTTTGATACAAGCCGGGATTCCATTGGCCTTCTTGGACACCTAGGCATACTGATGGATCATGTTTAGCAGGCTGTGTGGTGGTACATTCC
>JAWWTY010000001.1:73677533-73715374 GCA_035222235.1 Margarornis squamiger
ATAGGACCTGGCACTTGGTCTCATTGAACTTCATACTATTAACCTTGGTCTATTGATCCAGCATGTCCAGATTCCTTTGCAGAACTTTCCTACCCTAGCAGATCAACACTCTTACTCAACTTGGTGTTGTCTGCAGTCTTACTGAGGGTTCAATCAATCCCATCATCCAGACTATTGATAAAGACATTAAACAAGATTGTGTCCAATACTGAACCCTGGGGAACCCCATTAGTGACTGGCCTCCAACTAGATGCAGCCACATTCACCACCACTCTTTGGAACCAGCCATCCAGCCAGTTCTCAACCCAGGAAAAATGTGCACCTCTTCAAGCCATGACCTGCCAGCTTTTCCAGCAGAATACCATAGCAGACAATATCAGTCTTTGCAGAAGTCCAGGTAGACTACATCCACATGCTTTCTCTCACCCATTGGGCAGGTCACCTGGCTATAAAAGGAGATCAGGTTGGTCAGGCAGGACTTGTCTTTTCTAAACCCATGCTGGCCAAGCCTGATCCCTTGGTTGTCCTGTTAAATGGCTTCCATTCTATATGACCACTATGATGGCTGAAATCAAACATAAGAATACTTTCTTTTGGTAACATCAACATGGATTGAATAAAGGAGAAATTTCTTAAGACTAAATCATTATTGCCAAGATATGTTTCTTTTCTCATTTGTTTTAGTATTTTACTTCTTCCTACCTTGAACCTCAAAAACTGACAATATTTTTTCATTGATTATGTTCTGATTCAGTGAAATTGAAAATAATACCTACTACAAAATATACAGCATACAAATTGTTTTCTCATTATTAAAAGGATGCTAATGCTTCTGTGAAATTCAATATATTTGTCATTTACATAGTTATTAATCTGTTTTATCTGGTTTAAATGTACTGGGTTTAACCTACTGTTTTTAATAATTTATATTTTTAAAAACTTTGCAAAAAATAAAACCATGAAATTTTATTGCAGTTTTAATCTTTTTCATTTTACTTCAAACTCATACTTATATAGAAGCTTTATAAGAGGATGAACTATGTCAACTTGTTAATTTTGTAGGCACACAAACAATACATTATTAATCATCACCAAATGTTAATGATTTTGGCTGGAAACAGAGGGGAAATATAGAAATATGCCTGCAAGGTAGAAAGGTTTTTACATGAAAGAGGAAAGGAATCTAATCCATGAAAATTCTGCCAATGCAAGGACTCAAGTGCCAAATTGTCCTGATTACCCACAAATATTCCAATCTGCTTATTTTTTCAATGCTGACTAACCTGTAGGGGACTATACCATTTAAGTTCTTCTCCATTTAGCGTGAAAATCTCACAGGAACATTGTAACAAGCATACATTCATGCTCAGAGGTGTCTGTTTTGGCTGCAGAAGTGCCTATCACTGAGCTTTTCTGAAGTGTAGGATGCAGTGAATAACTCCTAAAATGTGCTCAGTGTCTTAAGAAGGTGAAAAACACAGGTTTGGTTTCAGTACTCCACATGAAATACAAGCCCTATTCAGTTTGAGGGACAGCCTAGGATTTCTTCAGTTCGCAGGCTGTTTCTGGATTACACTGCAACAGCTTGTCCCACCTCTTCTTTACACTGATAGATATGTAATTGTGACAGTGATGAGGCAAATGGAATTGTGTCTTCAATCATAATAAAGCCATTCATATTAACATATGTGACAGGAATAGACTTAGGATTTTGAATTCCAGGTTCTGCCAGGTTCTGTCTGGTTTATATCCTGAAAGGTAAATTTAATGTGTTTACGTCTTTCAGGGAAATTAAATTCTACTTCTTCCCATAAAATACAAGTCAGGTTCCTTTTTACATTGTGTGATGTACTGAATGTTATTAATGTATTAAACATAAAAATATTTTTGTCAAACTGCAAGGAAGCAACAGTCTTGTCTGCAGCCACTGAAGCACCCCCACTCCCAATGCCTCCTGACTGGAATTTGGACTGTGACTGGGAACTTGAGATAGGACTATGGTCTAATCATCTCAGGTCTGAGAAGAGGTAAACAAGGCTCAGGGAAGAATATCTCTCTGTTAAGAATTCACCCTAGCTGAGTTCAGTGAGTGGTGGGGGAGAAGGGTTTTGGGAGTGTGATCACAAAATCCCTCCTCACCAAACCAAAGGAGTAATCCTCTGTCCCCCTGGGAAGACCATGTACACATGGGACATTCGCATGGGAGGCAGCTGAGAAGGGTCATAAACCATCAAAGACCCCCAAAGCACTCCCAACTCTTTTCTGAAGCCTTTGACCACCAGAAGACAACATGTGATCCAAGTGATGCAGCAAATCCACAGCCTGTCACAAGAGACTGCAAAGCTTCCTCCACCCATGGGACAGATGTGCCTGGCATGTCCTGAATGTATATTAATCCATTGGACTTTATGTTTTGTGGGACTTTCACCACCAAGACGACCAGAAGAACTGGACTGACAGGACACAGTTGGATTCCACAGTGGTGATACAATTTCTATTTTAATCTCTCTCTGTCAGTTTCTTTATCCTCCTCCTTTTTCCTATTTCTTTCCATCTTTCTTCGTCTGCTTCACATTTACCATCAAATAAAACTCATACTATTGACTTTGGCATGTGGTCCTTAATGGGGGCAAAGGCACTTCTAATGATTTTAGTAACCAGATCATAACACCCTGGCATCCATGACTTGCCCTTCTGGATACATGTAACAAAATGCAAAACAAAAACAGTACCAAACAGGAACAAAAACAGTAACAAAAATACAGATTATGTTTTAGGCCAAAGAAGACTAAATTCCAAAGTTTATACCCACTGAGCAGTTGGTCAAGTCAACACCTAATTATGTGAAGGAAAGTCAGGCGAAGTACAGAATGTGTCAGAGGACTGTCGCCACTCTCCTTACCATTCTTTCCCATTAGGCACTTATTCTGTGAAACAGACTAGGAGAAAGCACGAATATCATATTCCTAGATTCATAATTTCTATATTTTTCTTATGGAGCTAAGTAAGGCTAAGTTTTATATGGAAACTCTGAGAGAAAAATGAGGAAATGTGAAAGAAACAGCCCTGCAGACACCAAGGTCAGAGAAGAAGGAGAGTGATGATGATGCAGGCTGTGGAGGACCCCACACTGTGGTAGATAGATGTGCCCTGAAGGAAGCTGTTCCCTGTAGAGAGCCCAAGCAGGAGCAGACTTCTGGCAAGAACTGTGGCTGGCTCAGAAGAGTTCACACTGGAGCAGTTTTTTAATAATTTCTTTAGATATTACTTAAAAAAAAAAAAAAATATATATTTCTACAGTTCCTAACTGCTTGTTGAACAGCACTTTTGATAAAATGCCAGCAGTTAGTCTGTGCATGCTTGCATATAAAAGCAAATTTAACAAAAAACATTGTAATTTTCTATAATATGACATCTCAAGGGAAAATTGTTTCAGGTAACTTCTACTTGTATCTGAAGAAACAATCCTTTGCACAAATTTTTGGTTTCTTTTCCATTTAAAATGATTTTCAGGTGACTGTTTCTGTTAGAAAATCTATTTTGTTGCTCAGAATTATTTGAGTTAGCAGGCTAGCAAATTCAGACCATAAAAAGAAATCTTGAAAAATTAAAAGCTCCCATTCATTTATAGCACAGTTGCTATATGCATCATACAGAAAATGAATCTCCATGCCACCATATACAAATGAATCAGAGCACTTGTATATAATAATTTGACTGACTTTGAGTAAAGATTTCAGATTCATGAAGCTCAAAGTGAAAATGTGGACTATGAAGTCACACTGATCTAAACATGAAATGTTTGAGTGAAATGGTGAAAGAGTATAATATTTTCATAAACTACCATAATTTAATAAGAAATTATAATTTGCAATAATTCTGCTATTCCCCGAAGTCATACCTGTCAGTGATTTTTCAAGTGTAGATAATGTTTCTTTCTGGGGAACAAGAATTTTCTTTCACATATGGAAATATACAGTATTCACCCCGCTAGAAGACTTTTAAACACTTACTTGCTAGTAACAGTCACAAGACAGGAAAGGCATAACCAAAAAGAGACAAAGATATAAAGTTAAGATATTACTGCATATACTATCACATCTTTGACTTCTAAGAGTAGTCTTTCTATGCATGTGTTCATCTAAACAGACACACTTCTCAGGAAAGTTGTTTTTATTGCTGTAGTGATACTTTTTTTTTCTTCTCAGAAAAAGTTTGCAAGTACACATGATCTCCACTAATAAGGCTGTATTTTGGAGAGAAGATCACACAATGTCGTATATATGCTCAATGCTTTCCCTCCTGTAGCACAGCATTGGGTGTGGGTGCCAAGGTTTTGGCAGTGGGGGAGCCTCGTAAAATGTTATTTCTTTTTTTTTCGTTCTTCTGCATATACATGAAAACACAAAATTCCATATGCAAGATTTTGATTTTTTTAAGTAAATACTGCATAACATTATTTTAAATAGTTTTTTTGAATTTTTTTTTTTAAGGAGTAAACCAAATTTTATAATAAAACAGAAAAAGAAAATGAAAACAAAATGAGTTGAAAAACTTTCAGCACTACAATATACCACCTGTTGTTTTTTGATTTTTGGCATATTTGTAGGGTAAGTAATTAGTCATGTGTATGGATGTCATATTTCAAAGTTTTATACATTAAAAATAAAGCAAAATTCTTCTTTGTGATTAAAGATGGTCCAATTCTTCACTTTACACATTTTAAAAGAGGATATGAAGCTCATAATAATCTGTACACCTGCAATAGTTCTTGCAATCATAATCTTTGGAAAAATCTAATACTATAAAAACATTTGTTGCTTTTGAAGTTTATCAATCAATCTTCTGCCCCTTTGTTTGTTTTGTGCTTTGGTTCCCTTGAAAGTGAAAGGAAAATGGTCTTCTGTTCTCCTTCTATGTAAAACCTTTCTTCACCTCTTCTGTACTTTCAGAACTTCAGTAGCAACTTCAAGAACAAAAAACCCTTTTTATTTTTACTCAAAGGTGATAACTTATCCTGTAGCTTATGGATAACATATTCAAAACTATTGTTGACATTGCAGGTAGATAATCAAATCTTCAGAATTATGTTTGTCAAAAGCTGAAATCAAATTATGATCATGTTTTATGAGAAAAACTGAATTACTATCTTACTATCTGTATGATCATATTTGTTCTTAACAATCTGATATAGCTGGATTTCCAACTAATAAATGTTCAGATCCTTTAAAAACCCCTCATACCAACACATCTACTTCTGCATATTGTTTTTGCTGTTCAAAGAGCAGATTCTCCTAAGTATCTCCAAAGGAGAAATGCTCTACAATGTTTTCAATGTGGCTGGTTTATTAAGCTTATTGATGGAGCATGAAAATCTTCATTTTCATTTACTGCAAAAAGTTTCTATGTCTGTGAAAATAATAATGATTTGCACTGCATATTAAACTGTTTTCTAAAGCTGAAAATAATAATTATGCATGCACCACACATCATATCAATTTCAGTAAAATATTTTCCTTGGGTTTGTGTTAGAATTATGCTAATTTTCACTCAGAAAAACGAATGAGAAATAGAAGGATCTTTTAAATGCATCAAATAACTTTTATTTTAAATGAGGTTTTTGATATAAACTGCAACATTCTGCTCAATAAATAGTCTATGAACCACAAATTGTAAGCAAATCCTCAGAAAAATACACAATCTAAAGAAAACTGCCCCTTTTTCCACCAGGATATCTACGTATCAGGAACATTTTCCCTGGGATGTTATTCTCTATCACAAACACTTTGACAATAATGTATGCAATATACTATGATATATATCCACACTAGAGCATACATTTCTATGGCAAGCTGAGGCCATAAACCAAGTCAGCATTTTCCCCAGCAGTCAGTGCAATCAGGGTGCAGAGAGGGCCAGAATCCCTCCTCAAGACTCTTCAATGAAAGTGGTGGCAGCTGGACTGTGAGGATGAAGAGCAGTCACCCACAGTCAAACCATATGGCACAGAAGAAACAGGGGAATGCCAGACTCCTCATCAGTGAAAAGGAAGCTGTCTGCTGCCAGGGCCATCAAAGAAAATGATGAGATGTTTATAACTAATGTGAGACCACCTTGGGAAAGGTCAACCAAACAAGCACTCCCCAGAACACTTTACAGATCAAAGGGGATATTTCCTATGGGGTTATAGGACTCATAGTGGGATACAGATAAGAGAGAATTTTTGATCTGTACCTTACTTTTTACGGGATACTTTAAATTAGATTCCAGAAACATGCATGAAGTTGTAAAAATTACTTTTTATGGGATATATTTAGAGAAAGGACCAAAACCAGAGAAAATGAGGGATTTTATTCTCATTAAATCCTGTTTCTACCTAGCTTCGGTGTAGATGCACCGTCTATTCTGACTATGTGTGAACACGAGTGAGCTTCAAGCTAGAACCACCAGAAAGTAGTCTAAGAGGTCCAAGAAAATGGAGTGGTGATGTGAACTTAAAGGCTTATAGGTCCAACTACCAAAACTTGGGCAAACTGCGGATTGAGGTCATCTGCTAGATAGGCTAAAATCCTAAGGTCAGCTATTAAGAGATGTGAGTGTGTGTGTGTGTGGCCGTGCATGCACGCAAAAGTATGTATACATTCCACAAACAGAGCTTTGAATCATCTGATCAGGTGGATGCTAAAAAAACCAGTCAGGTAGCCATGCCGTTCGCGTCTGTGTTACTCTCTGTGGTGTGCTGTATGTTCTCATTCTATATATGTGTTTATGCTTCTATCAGAGTCTTGCAACTGGCTGAACCTGCAGACATGGAGCATACATAACCTTGCCTCTGTGGGACTACTGGCCTCAGCAGTCTTTAGCAGTGATGGACCATAGTTCAGACTGCAAAATAGCTACAGTAACTGTTCCCACCATGTCAGAATCAGATACTACCAATGAAAGAAGGTTCTGCTTCCTTATCTCTGGCACTCCATGCTGCTCTGGAATTGGCCTAGCAGTGCCTGGTGCCTCTCTTCAGGGCATGAACAGCGTCTTCCCCGTGTGAGACATGCCCTGGTTGAGGTGTTGTCACCAGCTGAAAGGGCAGTGGGAGTACTAGAGAGAGAATTGGGGGCAAGAGGGAACAGCGAAGGGAGATACCTATAATGGAAGAGACGAGAAACTTGTGACTTTTGGCAACATAGTAAAGCTCTTTCTCACTCTGAATACAAACCAGTGCAACATGGGAAACAAACAGGAGAAGCTAAAAATCTATCCACAGTTGCAGAGCTGTGACCTCACTGGGATTACATAGAGGTGGTGGAATAAGTTGCATGAGTGGAGTCTTACTGGCTGAGTGCAGACTTTTCAGGAGGGAGGTGAAAATAGTGAGGAGAGGTTGCACTCAATGCCTCTGCATTGTTTGCAGTGCAGGCAATTTGGAAATGGGAATGAGCTAGCTGCTTGAGTAGTTCATTATGGGTAGGGATAAGATGAGAGATCAGTGTGAGTGGTAAAGAACTGAGAATCTGTTGCAGAAAGCCTGATAAGAAAGTGGAAGCTACACGGAGTCTTCTTTAGACAACTGGAAAAAACCCTCACAATTGCAGATCTCTTCATTATCTGCCCAAAGGGCTGTGTAAAAACAATACAAGAGATTTCTGGAATGTTTTGCAGAAAATTTCTTGATGCACATGATCAATGAGTCATATGGGACAATTGTTTCAGCTTTTAGTAACAAATCATGAAGAACTGATGAAGATGTGAAGGTCAAGAGTGATCTTAGCTGCATCGACCATGAGAATGTGGAGTTTAAATTTCTGAGAGAACAGAAGAAAATAGACAGTATGTAGCAAAAACAGAGGCCTGTGATATGTATACATTATAATTACAATAATCAGGATAGGAAAAAAAAAAGCATATATTCTACTCAGTGTAATCAAAATTAGTATGTAAGTATCTTATAATACTGTGGCATGGCCACTTATAAGAGTTTTATACAAGTATATGAATCGTGTTAACACCTAAAGGGTAAAGTTTTGTGTAGTTGCATTTAGAATAAATGGGAAAACATGTTAACAGTGACTCAAGTAATAGAAATTGCAAGATAAAATAAAAAATAAGTGCAAGGGAATGAAAATAAGCAGAACGTTTGTGAAAAACAGAAGAGAGATAACTGGCAAAAGCAGCAAGATGATAAACAACTTCGAGAGAACTAGAATATGCTAGAGAGCATATTCCTAACTTTGGGAATATTGCCATTACTATTAACCCTCAGCTAGCTATGATGGAATTTCTGTGAACATATGTAGACACATCCGATTTGTAAAAAGATACAGTGAAAAGAAGACAGATGAGTCCCATCTTTGAAGTGCTCATTTCTCCTTGTTATCTATTAGGAAGCTTAGATGTCAACATCACATAGTAGAAACCCATCTTAAGAAATAATTGAATCTCAAAAGATCCATAACGTTTGAAGAGAAAAGAGACAAAGGACACTAGAGGGCCAATTATATATATCAAGCACAATATTTTCCATTCCAGTCCAAAAACAAAGTAGAACAAACCAAACCAAACCAAAATAGACAGAATCTGTTTCCTGTGATTGCTCTGCAAAAAAAAAAAAAAAAAAAAAAAAAAAAGTTCTGTTCTTGTATGTGTAAAGTATAAATCATACGCATATTGAATGGTCTACTTAAAATAGATTATGGTTAACCTGTTAGTTAGCCATACCTGAAGCTGATGTTGAAGAGTCAGATCAAAAAAGAACTAATGAGACAAAGTCCCTGAAAAGAATACTTGCCTTTGGGGGAAACTGTAAACATATATTTCAGATCTCTTCTAAAGCTCACTGTAATCATCATACATTGGGCAAAATAAAAACAAACTCAGTAATTTGTTATGAAACAGGTCTTTCAGGCAATAGGAGAAGAGCAATCAGATAAGTAAATAAAAGTATTAAAGATAATTTCCTGATTGAAAAATTAGAAGTTTTGGCAGTTAATGATTTTTCTACTTATCTGTTTATCGGTTTTAGGGAACTTATGAAATAATTGGTGACAAACAAGTGATTTCTGTATTGTTCATCATTCATTTAAATAACATTTTAATTTCACATGTTCATATATAAACATTAGACTGCTGCTCTTATATGGTAATAATTAGTGGCAAAATGTTTAACAGGCTGTTTTTTAATCTTTGTAGAAGTGGTATTTTAGCACTACTATGAATTCAATAGTCTTTGTTAAATGCAGGTGGAAAGTCCATTTGTTTTTACTTTGTTGAATGTGCTCAATATTAGTCTTGCAAAGCATGTAGTTGTGCTATTCATTCAACACAGAGGAGGGTGTGTTTGTGATCAAAAATTGAGACTGAGTCCTCTTTTTGTCAAGCAAGTCTGCTCTGTTGCCTATGTACCAAAGCGGGGCAGTGATAATGGTCAGGGTCCTTGATGGGAAGTCATATGAGGAGAGGCTGAGGGCACTTGGTCTGTTCACCCTGGAGAATAGGAGACTGAGGGGAGACCTCATTGCAGTCTGCAACTTGCTCATAATGGGGAGAAGAGGGATAGGCACTGATCTTTGCTTTATGGTGACCAGTGACAGGACCTGATGTGTAAGGGTCAAATACACGCAGGTGCACCCAAAATACCAGGCAGTGGAAGGATTTAGGAGAATTTATTTCCAAAGCTGAGAACACAACATCTTTGTACAAATCGGCACTGGGCCTAGGAAAAGACATGCCCCTTTTCTTCTTAAGGCTTTTATCATCTCTGCCCCCCCTGCTGCAGGGCCTTCAAATATGCCTGCTAGAACTTATCTTCTCTCCTACCCAGGAGTCAGCTTCTCTGGAATGCAGGAGGAGAAAACAACTAAATTTTTCTCTGGGAAAGATGCCTTTTTGCAGGTAGGAAAGCTTTCTTAAGTGAAAAAACCCTCATGTTATTGTAATAACCCTTATGGATGGGTCTTCTACACTTACCCAAGGCAATGGCCTGAAGTTGTGTCAGGGGAGGTTTAGGTTGTATATCAGAAAAAGGTTCTTTGCCCGGAGGATGGCTGGGGACTGGAACAGGCTCCCAGGGGAAGTGGTCACAGCACCAACCTTTTCAGGGTTCAAGAAGGATTTGGACAATATTCTCAAGCACATGGTAAGACTCTTGGGGATGATCCTGTAGAGGGCTAAGGGTTGGACTCGAGCTTTGTGGTTCCCTTCCAACTCAGCATATTCTCTGATTCTGTGATTCTCTACTTGCTTGAAACCACTTTGATTTTAATGGAGACATGTGAAGGCACCAGTTACATCCACTGCAGCCATTTCCAGAGCGTTGTAGCTAGAAAGGTGTTTATTTAAAATTTTTGCTGAGAACTGCCCACATTTGATGTTGACTTAGACAGACTGCCCCAGAAGACATGGCTCTCCACATTAAATCATTATCATTAAATACTGCCTTTCAGTCAAAATTTTGTTTTTCTCTTTGCTTCTTTATTAGTTTGATTACTGCTTTATTCAAGATATTGAATGTGTTTTTGAATGCTACTCTTCAGTATTGGGGATCATCTCTCTATTTTTTTTTGTCTTCTTACAAACCCTTCTATTTAATCTCCTCATGTCCCGTCAATTTAGCATTCTTTCTTTTGCATTTTTTTGTTACTCTTGTGTTTGTTGTTTTGTTTTGTTTTGTTTTTTTCCCAGAAGTGGCTTCATTAGTAAATCAACATAGTTGATCAGGAGCTAAATTAATTTAGTCTATGAGACAAATGTTTATGCAAGGCTTCTTGTGTGTTCTGCAAATGTCTGCAATCATGTCCCTACACTGCAAGGGAGCTTACAGTATGGGACATAATTACCCTTCCAGAATTTCCACACTTTAATGCTGCTGAGATGTTGTTCTGAAAAAGCAAAAAAAAAATAAGAAGCAGCTGACAAGATTAGGTACAGCTAGAAAGAAGATACACTAGGTTATTATGTAGGACCATAGGTAGACTTTTAATTGTCAAAATGTCATGTTGTGCAAGTTAAAGTTGCCCTACCAGTTTACAGCTGCATTCTATTTCTCATTCTATTTTTGCTATCAAAATTCACTTTCTAAAAAAATTACTTCCTATGAGCATGTTTCTTCATGACTTTCTTACACCTGCTACTGTTGTAAACACTGTTGTGTTTCTTTCTGTTACTTTCTCTCTTCACATACTTTATTACACAAGTCATACCAGCAAACTTTCTAAGGCTAGCAACCCCACCTTCCCAATCAAAGTACTCAGTTCTACTGCTTTATCTAGTATTTTGTTTAATCAGAGAATAAGTTTAAAAGCTAGCTTTGAAGTACTGACTTTTTTTTTTTTTTTTTTTTTTTTTTAGATAAAGTAGTCTAGTTTACTGTAGTAGAGATTTCCCCAGCAGATTAGCACTGGGACTAACAATAAAGCAGAGAAAAACTGTTATAATGAAGTAGTCACTGGATTTTATTCTACTTGAAATAAATTTAATAATAATAATAATAAACAGTCACTAGGAAACTTCATATGTCAATTCAGTCTTCCTCAGCCACATACTAAATTGTGATGTGATATCCGACACATGATATCACCCTCTGTGACTAATATATCTGACATATCCTTACACATTTGGAACAAAGAAACAAAACACAAGGGAAAGTGGAAAGAAACCAAGAGAAAATCAACAGCAAATGAACAATTTCTGGAATGAGGCAAAAAGTATATGAGTTCTTTGTGATATCTGTCTAAATATTTTCTTTGTATTTTGTGAATGTTTTATATAGGTTTGCTGTTTTGTTTCCTTTTTTTATTTGCATCTCACTTTACTTTTTTTTTCCTGGAAAAAAAAAAAGAAAACAAAACAAACACAACAAATTAGTTTTTTCATGCTCAATTTCAAATGTGTCATGGTATTGAAAAGATTGAAAAGACGTGCAGTGTGCTTTCCTCATAAGACTTGATTTCCTTTGCTTTGTTTTTTTTTTTTTTTTTTTAGTTCACCAAAAAAGAAAAGTAATTCAGTATGAAATTTTTGGTTATGTGTTGTGTCCAAAACATTCAGAGTTCAGCATTCAGAGTGGATCATTAATGCAATTGCCTTATGATTTATGTATCCCTCTCATAGACTGGACTGGTGAACTATTCCGTGACTGTAAGGGATCCATTTCTGTGGCCAGGAGTGGTTCACACCACTGTATAATACAATGTACAGTATAGACTGTTCAATGTATCTCAGAATTATTATAGACCACCAAATCACATAATCTCTGTAGAGAAGGTTGAGTCAGAGTTTGTATACCTGTGTAATTTAACTACAGTATGGTTAAGCTGAAAGGGAACTCTGGAGATCAGGCAGCCCAAAGCCCTGTTCAGAGCAAGGCCAATTAGCACAGATTTCTCAGGAACATACCTAATCAATTTCTGAACAAGAATGGAGACTCTACAGCATTTCTGGCCAACTTGTGCCAGAACTCCATCATGCTTATCATTTAAAAAAAAAAAAAAAAAAAAAAAAAACACAAACAAACAAACAAAAAAACAACTTTCTTTTTCCCTTCTTATGCTGAAGTGGAATTTCCTGTATTTAAATTTAGGGAAACGGACTGGAATCCAGTCTCTGAGCACCACTAAGAGTGTGTATGTAAGCACAAGCACAGGCTGGATGAAAAAAACACCACACACAGACATACATACTCGAAGGGTATCAACACGTCTGCTCACACAGATAGCCACAGACAAGGTGCTGCCTTCAACAGCACCCATGTACAGGACTCACATCAGACACAAGACTGGAGAGCCATGTCCTCTTGTCCTCTTGGACTGGCAGAGGTAGACAGTCACTAGGGCAGCACACATCAGACTCTCCAGGTTTAGAAGCATATGTGCATTCATGGATCTTCCAAGCACCAACATGGTCTCTCTGCCTGCCCCACTTGCCTGGATCCAGCTCCCTTTTACCTTGTCCAATGTCCCACTTCAACCTGAGGTTGATCCAGCTGGGTGCTGTCTGCAAACACACAGCACTCACACACTTGTTCCACAAGCACCCCACACTCATGAATCCTCCTAAATACCACCACAGACCCTCCATGTACCTGATCACTCAGCCTGGATCTAAGGCTCCTGTTCTCAGGTTCCAGCTTGGAGTTTGCTAATTAATGCACTCTCCACACATGCACATACAGTTTGAGAAAGACACAGACACTTGCACCCGCAGCTGTCACCAGGCACAAGGGCTGTGACCTTCAGTATTGCTCCAGCTACCTGCATGCAGGTAGCATTGTCGCAGTAATCTCCCTGGGCCACCTGTCCTGGCCTTCACTCCTTGCATATGTACTTTCAACGGATGATGTTTTTCAGAAGATCCTTCTTCATCCATGCAAGTTTCCTCCCATGTCTGCTTGATATCAGCTCATTGGACTGAACTTGAAGATGTCAATCAGCTCCCGTAGACCACTCTTTCTTTCAGGGCCCTCTTTCCTGGGATTTTTCCAAGCAGATCTCTGAAGGCACCAAAGCATACTCTCTAGAAGACCAGGGTTGGGATCCTAGTACTTCCTTGCTTTCTCCTCTCAGGAACCAGAACTCCACCATCTCACAATTAAAGATGCCAAGGCTGACCCCAACCAGTTTTTTCTTGTTTATAAGTGTCAGGTTTATGATAGCACCACCCATCATTGGCTTCTCAATCACCTATGCCAGGAAGCTGTCATCAGTGCATTACAGAAATCTGGATTGTTTGTGCCCTAGTGTTGCCCTTCTAACAGATATGGATGTGCTGAAGTCACTTGTGAGCACCAGGGTCTTCGAACATAAGGCTTTTTCCACTACCTGAATAAGGTTGCAGCCACTTCTTTCTTATGATGTGATGTGTAACAGACATTCATTACATTATCACCCATGGTGATCTTTCCAGTAATCCTGACCCATAAGCTCTCAGCTGGTTCCTCATGCAACTGCAGACAGAGCTCTATTCTTCCTGCTGCTCTCTCATATTAATGGCAACTGCCCTGCTTCACCATCCTAGACTGTCTTTTCAGCACTTCAGTTGTGTAAGCTATCTGACCTACTTTTTGTCATCTAAGTGAGATCATAGCTCTGCAACTGCTGGCAGACCTCCATTTCCCCCTGTTTCTTCCCTGAGCACATGCATTATTATATAGACATTCTGGTTGTGCTCGTTTCCCAGAAAAGGTATGAGAGCTTTCCCTGTTATGCCGTCCTATAGATCTGTCATTTGTGTGCATACACTTGAGATGGGCCTGTTTCATAGATTATGAGGTTTCTCCTTTTTATATCACTCTATGCAATTTGCTTGACATTAAAATATGCAGAAAAGGGAATATTATAGCAGGAGATATCAAAGTAATTCTCTGGGTAGTGAAGTCTTCAGTTATCTATAACATTAGCATTGTGGAAAGAAAAATTAAGATAAGATAGGGGAGAAAGTATGATTAATGAGAACCAGGTACAAATGTTTGTAAATGATCAAGGGCAAAGGAAAGGAACACATCCAAATTTTTGTCCCCTCATCAAGACTTAGGGGAGGTCCCTCGTGTTTCTCAAATTGTTCCTTTTACTTAGAGCCTTGCCCTTGGCTATCTCAAGATGGTGATCCTCAGTCCAACAGGACATGGTAAACAGTCAACTTGCTAGTTTCCTGAAAGTGAAATCATGTAGGTCTCAAATCAGAGTTTGCTCTTTCTGAGGCATATTTTCTTCCCTTTTTCTTTTTCTTTAAGTGTTCATGCTTCATCATATACTACATCATTTATTTAAGGTTTTGTTTTTCTTTTTCTTTTTCTTTTTTTTTTTTTTAACTGCATATATTCTTTTTATCATTTTGACCCATATCACTGTGTTAAGGTCATGAGGTCACAAATGACTAGTTTCTCTGCTTCATCTTCCTGTTCTGTTCTGGCCTTAGCCCTTCAATATGGTTCATGCTACATGATAATTTGTTAGTATGTGGGAAGCCAGAAATAAACTGTGGCTGTGACAAATGCTGTGTAGTGGAGTGTTACCTTATTACTAGGAAGCTGATGACAAACAAACAAGAATGAAAATCTTCTTTCCTTGAGAAAAATGGCAACATTTATGGTTTCTTTATGGTTTTATTATAAACTCTGAAAATGTGAAACTGAAGTTATTATTTTTAGCTTTAGAAAAAATACATAATATCACAGGTTAGCCAGGAATTAAAGGGGTACTATTTTAAGTCATTCAGCTCTGACTCAGCCTGTAAAACAGCTGTCCTGGATGAGTAGCACAATTGCTCTACAGCTGTGCTACCTTGATATTTTCATTGCTGGACTGTTTGACATAACCATGTAGATGTAATACTCCCAAGAGAATATTTTCTTTCAAACAAATAATAAAAAAAAAAATAATAATAATAAAAAAAAAATCATGATGGACCTCAAGAAGCATTTGAAGCATTTGGACAATTTTATCAGGTATATGGTGTGACTCTTGGGGCGTCCTTTGCAGCGGCAGGCATTGGACTCCATGGTCCTTGTTGATCCTTTCCAAATCAAAATATTCTATGACTTTATATATTTCAAGAGTAACTTGGAAAAGGGAACAGTTATGGTTGTATTTGGATGAATAAACAGGAAAAAAAAAGTGGAATTAATGAGAAGAAAGAATAAAGAAGAACATTTAAAAATGCCAGTAATTATGAATAACATTTGTGTGCACTTTGTTTTGCCTAGCTTTTTCATAATCTGTGAGAATTCCTAGCAAAGTGATAGAGTGAGGAAATTGTCCATTACAACAGGTCAAAATGTCTCCAGCAAAAACATAATTTCTAATTAAAAATACCAGATATATAACAATGAAATAAATGTGACAATGTTTATAACGTATATATTAGTTTTCACCTCCAGAATTATATCTGAGGAAACATAATTCTATAACACTGTAGAAAGACTGTGAGAGGTACACTTTTCAGTTCAGTCAGGCAGATTAGGGATTGAAACATTCTTTCAAATGTCTGTCTAGTCAAATCACTGCATACTAAAAACTAGCATTTCTTTTTAAAATGAAGGAAAAATGCAAGTAAGGAAGTGAGAAAAAAAACCCAAAACCAACACCTACACCAAAGAAAAGTAAGTTGTCATGGAAGATAGGAAAGAATATATGTTGTTCCTTGAAACCTATGAGAGCAGAAGACATGCTTTCTCACACTGTGAGGATGTCACACATTTGCAGAATCGAAGTGAAAGCAGTCTTTTGGACGTTCTTTTATTGTGTAAGGGAAGGAATAAATCAGAGAACTTGTAATCTACAGTTCTGTACAAGTAATATATTTAGGAGTTTAGGAACCACTGAAAAGAAGCAGAAAAAGAAACTGAATAGTAATGACTGCCATAAATATATAAAAGAAATGTTCAGAGGACAAAAGACAGTACAATTAAAACCTTAGAACAGGAGTGGCGATTGGTTTGCATGTTGCTCCTAAGATGTAGCATGCATGAGAATTGTTGCCTGGCATAAGGAGATATCAGATAAAAAGAGTTAATGTAAAATATGAAATAAACTTATCAGTGGTCCAGATGGCAGGTACAATCTTGCAGCACTATATGGTAGAGAAGAAAGAAGACATTCATCATTTACTGCCTAGTAATAAACACAGCAAGATGAAGAATCCCTCAGAAAAACTCTTATAGTTTGAATTGCTGTACTTCTTATAGCAAAGGATGATGTGTAGCACTTCTCTTCAGACAAGTATAAGTAGTACCCCAGGGGTCATTTTTTATGTTTGTCTACACTAAGTAACATTCAGAAATAGCAGTCACCATTGCACATAAGAAAATATTCACCAGTATTCATATATGGTCTTAGTTTATGAATCAGCTCAGAGCAAATCTTGATGGAGGTCATATGGTCATATAGTGTCTTTAGCGGGGAGTAAATAAAGAAAAATCCTCTTCTTTTTTTTCTTTTCTTTTTTTTTTTTTTTTTCCAAATAAGTTGTTCAGGGACATCCTGAATCACATGTTTTTTAGAACCCTTGTTATCATCTGTATGATAGAAAAATCCCAACTGTTCTTCTTTCATGACTTCTCTCCCTTTTCAAAGATTCACACTGTTGATATCTACAGTATCTCTGGCAAAATACACCAGAGGCAAATTATGCAAGAAAAGTGATTCACATTTTTTTAAGTCCCAATCACGTAATACTCTCAAGTTCTTGCACTATATGACATAACATACACCGATTTTGTGATCACTCTCTGTATAAAGTTCCTGATTCTATAAGTGTTTATTGTGTATGAATCAGACATCATTTATTTAAACTGAAGAATCCCTTTCAGTTCAGAAGTACTCAATAAATTTTTGTTGTTACTTAAGGTTTTTATTCTTTTCTCCAGCTGGAATCATATGTAACCAAGATAGAGGTGATGCATGTATTTATTTGCACAATAATACTCTTTGTTTCTCTCATTTTTCATGCCTCAATCATTTATAGTATTTTATTTGCCTGTTTGGTTACCACATCATACTCAACTGATATTATAAAAGAACTATGTAATCAACATCTTTTCTAAGTTGCCAAGATTTTTAAATGGCAATCAGAGGTATCATGCTGATTAGATTGGTTAAAATATGGTGCTAATAATGCCAAGGCTGTGAGTTCAATCCTTATATGGGCCATTCACTTAAGAGCTGGACTCATCGATCCTTGTGGCTCCCTTCCAACTCAGAACATCTTGTGAAGTATATATCAGAAAAAACAGGCTAAAAAGAGTTATATTAGTTTTCTGAGAATTTATCTGCAGTTTTCACAGCATTTTTTTTTTATTTTTTTTAACAATCTTAGCATGTTGCAGATCTTAAAGATAATAGGAATATGCTATATAAGTTTTTGCAAACTTTTTTTTTTTTTTTTAAATAACTCTTAATCTGAAAAATATAAATTTAGGCTTCAAATTTTAATTTGCAGTGTAACTGAGTTTTATCTTTCAGCTGGATAATGAGCAAAATAACTTATCTACAAAAGGTCATATCTGTGGTCCACAGCTGTGAGAATATTAGCCTCCCCAAGAACTCGTTAGATAGTACAAATATCAAAATAAAATGAATATTTTAATAATGAAATACAAAAAGAAAAAAAAAAAAAACACACAACTTTCTGAAATAGAAAACAGAAATGAGATCCAAAAAAAATTAAACATTTAACATGCATGAAAACTGTAGCTGTTTTCTGAAATTATGTTGCTTTTAAAAGTTTCTTTGATCTTTACTATTTAATCAATGAGTGCATTTAAGAAAATATCATGGGGAGGATCATATTCACCTGAATTTATTACCAAAATTATCAGAGTCTTTTTTTCTTTTGGAGGCTTAAAAATCTGTCTACCCCTCTCTGATGACAATATAGGCAATTTACAGAATTAACATCCATGTTAAGATGCTTAAAGTTCGTTATACTTAGCTTAGATACGATTATTATTTTGTCTTATAGAAAAGAAAACAAGAGGTAATTTTTCTTTCCCTGAGTGCCCTTATCAAATACAGGGATCCAAATAAACAATTACAGAGTAATTCTTAGGCATATACTATGTGATGAAAGAGATCCTATCACTAAACACATGTGAAAATGTGTTCCTCTTCCCAAAGCTGAACCATTTAAAGATAGTTAATCTTAACTAATTGCTTAACTTTAGAATTGATTTTATTTTTCTATGTGCTAGGAAAAGAAATAGATCTCTTTATGTCAGTTGGTGCCACAATGCAATTTGACTTCCTATGCAACACTGTTACTATAAGAACTTAGAAATTAAAATTGTGTGAGGAGAATATTGCTGTTGCTTAGGATATCTGGTACAGGAGGTAGACAAAATTTAGGCACAAGCTAGGCAGACCAAAGTGTTTATTTCTAGTTTTAAAAAACCTTTACCCAAAATTACACATTCAGTTATATTGTATGCAGCAAAAAAATACACTTTGAAGCACTATCTACCAAGCACTGGAGAACTCTTTTTTAGACTATCCTGTGTTTCTTAAAGACTATAGTTTATTTAGGAATTTTCCTTAAGCATAACAAAATTGATAATCATAAATGTGCCTCAATGCATGCATTGTGTATCTGTTTATTAGAACAATTAGTAAGCTTTAGAATCATTATTCTGATTCACTAAACGATTACCTTGCTCAAACAAGGTTTCACACGTGAAACTGCTAGTTTGTTCAGAGTCACATGTTGCCACAGATTTGACAAGTATATTTCTTTGAGCAGTTATGCAAAACAATTACTATTGTCATGGTGCTTTTATTCTTTTATTATTCTTTTATCTTTTTCACGTGACTTGTACTTCATGACATAGCATATGTGCTACCAACTTTTTTAGAAAACAGTGCTTGCAAGGCTATTACATTCACAGATTTATACTATGTCCTAGGTTATAGTTCTGGCATGTAACAAACACCTAAACAAGTTATAATCTCTCTTTACTTGTTTCTCTTTAACATTACAGATAAATGAGTAAGATTGCATTCCTTCCAAAAGAACTCTTACTAGCTTTCAGTAAGTACCATTATGTTCAGGTTTCCTCTCCAGCTGACTTTTTAGATGAGAGCTGGGTGTTTGCAATTTTCCCAGGAGTAGTCCATCTTACAGTAGAAGATCTTCATGGCCACACAGTATAAATAGTAGAGGAATGCATTGCATTCCTAAGTCCTACTGAGATTTTGAGAAAATAAAAAGAATCTGATTAGGAGCGAGGGGGAAGAAGGCAACTAAAAAATCCCATAATTAAAAATTAACAAATGCCTGAACTCTGAGAAGTCCTGAATGCAAAAGAGAAGTTGATTTAAGATAATTTATTTATTATAAGTGTGAATATAGTAGCAAGCTAAGTGGGGTAAAACTTAAAAAAATAAAAGTAAAACAAAGAAGACAATTATAACCACAGATTTAACTTGTCTCCTGATAATGAAGCTATACATGAAAAAAATGGTTTGGAGAAAAACATGCACTGTAAAATTAAGAAATGCCTTGACAAACCTAAAGCCTCTCTGAAAGTTGAATGACTCCTCCTGCTGATGTCCCAAGGCCTGGCATCAAACATTTTTCAGTGCAGACTGCATTATGACATTACATCATTTATGCAATCTTAAGCTTTGTTTCTTTCTAAAAAAAAATTATAAGGAAGTGAAATTCAGCCTTTGTTGTATGTCTTTTCACCATCAGTGGATACAATGGATATACATTGCCCTTAAAGTGCTTTTAAATAGGCACAGTGAAAGAAAATAAACATTAATTTTTATATACTTATCCAGATGAAATGAGATATGACAGATGAAATGAGCTATGACAGAATACTATATTGAAATCTAAACCAAAATATTAAGTATGTCCATCATTGGTATAATACAAATCTTCTTCAAAGAAGTTTTTGAAGTCAGAAGTCTTATCATTGACCTTAACAGTTTCATAAGCTGTGCCCAAATTATTATTTGTTTCTTGTTATTCAATGGGATATTCAAATGTCATATGAAAGCTGTCAACAGTTTATCCACACATATTAGAATGATCTTATATAGGAAATTAAATAGAATGAATTAAAACTGTGGTATTATTGTCAAGGATTTGTGTTTTCTGCAACAACCAGAGTAATATTATGAAACTTGTCATAAGTAGGTAACGGGCTGTTGTTGGCAATTGTCAGTAAACTAAAATATAACCTGCAAATATTGCTGCCAGTTATAACCATTACATCTTGTGTATGTTAGTAAAAATGGCATGATATCACAAGATTTTTTTTTCCATATTTTCAATGGTGTAATCTTTATGGATTTTAGTAAAACCTTCAGTACTGTCTCTCACAGGATCCTTCTAGACAAAATGTACAGCACAGAGCTGGATAAACACATCAAGCGGTGGGTGAGCAATTGGCTCGTGGGTCGAGCACAGAGGGCAATAGTTAATGGGGGAACATCAGACTGGTGACCTGTCACTACTGGGGTTCCACAGGGCTTCATCTTAGGCCCTGTGCTCTTCAACATCTTCATGAATGACTTGGACACAGGACTGGAAGGGGATACTAAGAAAGTTTGCATATGACAGAAAACTGGGAGGGGTTGTTGACTTCCTTGAAGCCAGGGAAGCCCTGCAGAGAGACTTGGACAAATTAGAGGACTGGGCAATCCTAACTATATGGAGTTCAACTAGGAAAAGTGCTGGATTCTGCACCTGGGATGGGGCAAACCAGGATGTACATACAGACTGGAGAACGAGATGCTGGTCAATGGCACCTGGACAATGGCAAGTTGACTGTGAGTCAGCAGTGCCCTGGCAGCCAGGAGGGCCAACCATATCCTGGGGGGCATCAGGCACAGCATCACCAGCTGGTTGAGGGAGGGGATTGTCCCACTCTGCTTTGCACTGGTGCAGCCTCACTTTGGATATTGTGTGCAGTTTCGGGCACAACAATTTAAGTAAGATATTAAGTTATTAGAGAGCATCCAAAGGAGGATGATGAAGACGATGAAGGGACTGGAGGACAAACTGTATGAGGAGGGTGGCTGAGATCACTTGGTCTGTTCAGCCTGGAGAAGAGGAGACTGAGGGGAGACCTCATTGCAGTTACAACTTTCTTGTGAGGGGAAGAGCAGGGGCACTCCTCTCTTGTCTGTGGTTATCAGTCACAGGAACCAAGAGAATGGTCTTAAGTTGTGTCAGGACTGGTTTAGGTTGCATATTAAAAAAATGTCATTCACTCAGAGGGTGGTTGGGCACTGGAACAGGCTCCCCAGAGAAGTGGTCATAGCACAAAGCCTTAGAGAGTTCAAGAAGACTTTAGACAGGACTGTTGGTCACATGGTGTGACTCTTGGGATGGTCCTGTGCAGGGCTAAGGGTTGGACTCAATGATCTTGTAGGTCCCTTCCAACTCAGCATATTCTCTGATTCTGTGATATCCAAATAAAACCATTCCAAAGAAAAGCAAATCTCCTAAACTGAATGAAAATAAAAATGATAGAATTTTTTTTGCCATCTAGTCAATATTTTACAAATGATATACTACAAATTTATGGTCTTTTTCTGTTCCTTATCCTTTTTTTTTTTTTTTTTTTTTAATAAATCCATTTTGTATGCCACTGCAATAAAAACCTGAACATTAATATTAATATTATTTTGATCATGTATTGTGTGATAAACCACTCATAAAATCTAGTGTTTTTGGAAAGAAAATGATCAGAAATTATCACTGATGAATTTTTAATGTATGCACAAATTTATTCCTTGCAATATTCTTTTATGTGTATCAATTCTTCCTTTCTCTGCTATCCTTGAGTTTGTTCTTCTGGAGTTATAAGGCTGCTAAGGATAACAAAGTTTCGTATTACCTCTATGATGTTTTAGTCTCAGCCTAAATTTTCTCACAAACACCTGTTCAAATTCATGCATTTCAAGCTTTCAGAAAAGAAAAGACTGTACAGAGTTGACCTAGAGAAGTGCCATAAAATTCTCATTTTCAGGCATGGGCCTTTTTGCCTATATACCCTCCTGGCATTTCAAAAAAAAAATCCAGCCAAACACTATTTAGAGAGTAGAAATAAGACACAATAAGATGGAGATAACTGTTTTCACAATTTCCACCCTGGATTTTATTGCTGTTATTTTAAAATGCTCAGCTTTACTTTTCTGCATGCTCATTTTGACCAGGGTTTAAATATCTGCATCTGATGATGTTGCACAGAACATGGTGAAACAATAAAAGTACAGGTGTGTCATGCAGGCTCCTTAGGGACTGAGTAATCCATTAAAACAATTATATGCTTCAGATTCCAATCCTTAGTAGACAAATACATTTCAGACATTCAGTTCTACCTCCACAGTTACCTTCACCTCAGCATTTAAAAAATATCATGCATTTTCTGGTTTGAGATTAACAAATTACCTGAGACCCATCTCCTGTACATGTATGACGTATATGCATCATGCTTCTGGTAAACTGAGGCTGGTTTACCTGAATCTTCCAATTTTCATGTTTATGGGTGTTATTGCTGAGCTCTGATTTATCAGTAGTAACAAAAGTAGACTGTGAAACCTGACAAATTCTTGACCTTAATAGAAAATATTTTTGTCACAGAGTAGAATGAAAAGCAACTCCTTCATTACATATGTCTTTGGAGCCGTTTTTTTTTGTTTGTTTGTTTGTTTTGTTTTTGTTCTTTTTTTTTCATTTCTCTCTCTTTTTCTCTCTCACTGATATTAAAGCAAATCTGAGGAAAATCTGTGTAACCACATTCCTTTGAAGTTTAGAAAAATAGTAAGTGCATGATGTGAGCAGGCAAAGTTTAATGAAAAAGCTATCATCTGTAATAATGTATCTTTGCTTTTCTCTACAGCAAGATGAATGGCAGATGTCAGAAAAGTAGTCTTGGAGAAAACAATTAAGAATAGATCTTTTATTGCCACTTTACCTCTAGTTTATATATTCTGTTCTAGTGAACAGACTGGCATATCCTATAATGCATCTCAACACCTTTTCATTGACTCAACATTGCACTTTCATCACCTCTCCACTAACAGCATCAGAAAGGCTACAGTATTGCCAGAACTCAGCTTTGCAATCATCTCAAAGCTTTTGGAATTAATCTGTTCTGACCTAAATGTTACAACAGAATGCTTCAGGATTAAACACCCACTTTATACATTTATTTATTAAACAGGTTGGTGCATTAAAAACAAACAAACAAAAAAAAAACCCCAAACCTAAACAAGCAACAAACAACATCATGTGTACTGTCCTACTTTTTTTTTTTTTCTCTTTTGAAAATAACAACACAATTACTTAGGCTTCTCAGGTGTTTAAATTCTTTTTGCTTACCTAACTACCAGACCTAAATATAGACAAGAATTTTCATCCTATAATTGTTAGGTTAATTGTAGACTACTGTAGCATAGCATATAAAATGATCTCTCCCCTCCCAGATGTCAATCTGCATCTTGTTAATTTTTCTCTTTTGTTATCTAGATCACTGGAGAGTCCCCAGAATACCATGTGTTACTTGATAACTGCCAATATGATGTCAAAGATCATAACAAATTACCTACACGAACTCTACAAAGAGCCTCACTGAGCATCTGAAAGTCCACTAATGAAACAAATGCCTTTATGCATTGCCTGAGGGGTGTGGAGTATTTACTTATCTATTTATGGTAGCATCTGGATTCTCTTACTCCTTTTCAAAATTCAAAAAGTTTCTTTTAAGACCAAGGATGAGATAACACACTAAATAACTAGGTTGCTGTTATGCTCTGCTTATTGAGAGATGCCTCTGCCCAACCTAAGGTGCAGATGAGACCATATGGTAAAGTCAATAATACAGATTTTATTTAACAGCAAATGTGAGGTAGAGAGATAGAAAGAAATAGGAAAGGGGCGGGAGGGGGAGACAGAGAGAAAGAGATCAAACAGAAGGTAGTCATCACCTGTAGAACCAGCAGCATCCCATCGGTCCTTCTTCACCCTGGACTTCTTGGTAGTGGGCATCCTGGAGTTATTCTTCTGGGGCACCAGGTTTATGAAGTCCAAGTTCTGGGTATCCACAGGGTAGTCACAGGTGTTCCCATAACTTAGGGTGACATTTATATCAGCAGTTGTTCCCTTTACCACAGTCTGTCACAGTGAGAATTCTTCCCCGGGTACATCAAGCAGGATGTGCTAACCAGACCTCACCTCCACTAGGCCTGGAATTAACACCTTGCTGTTGTAAATTTTTCCCATCTGTGCTTATCTCAGGTTCCTAGTGGTGGCTTATCTTGTTCCTTCTGTGGCCTTGACAATGTGCTTTGAGACAGACAATTGTGATCTTAAAGTCCATACAGCTCCATGAAAAATAAAACAAACGAAGCCTGCTCTCCCAGTATGTTTTCTTGGGTATTTGGATTCCCTGCTGTCCAGTGAGGTATAAAGGTACCATGTTTCCTTCTGGGACTTTCTGTTTCAAATATATGGAGCTAATTATATAGCCTCTGCTCAGCTGCATGGTCTTGACTCTAGTGGGCCATGAAAGATGAAAATCACTAATCTTATTATCTCTGCTTCCCTGAAAAATTATATAAAATTGATAGAAATTTCCATTTCTCTAGAAGATTAACTTAAAAATCTGTGGTTAGTAGAGGATTTATTTAAAAAAAAAATAAAAATCCCCACAAAGATAAAGAATGACATATAAACAGGATTTACATATACCACGTTATATGTGTATCTACAGGTCCTGTTGGTAATGAACAAGTTAACACACAATATCTTTTTATCACTGCACAGTGAAAGCAAAAATAGACAGTCTTAACAGTGATGGTCTGTAATCCATATCATTTTTTGATTGAGGCTGTAGAGAGATATTGAAGGAATATGAAATGATTCTATCTCAATATTAACATTGCTTATTCAGATCTGGTACAAAATAGCAGTTGGTTTCAGCTTGCATAATTGAAATGCCCACAGACAGGAGGATAAAGGATCTTTTTTTTTTTTTTTTTTTTTTTTTTTGATTTCTTCAGTCCTGGTGAATGTCAAGGTCTATTTCTGCTCAACTGCAAAATCTTTAAAACTTTGAATTATATTCTTTTAAAGATTTTTGTGTTTTGTGTCTTCACAAATGAACATGCTAACAAACCTCCCCAAATACCATGCTAAAAGGTGGTTAGCAAAAAGAGTGGGATTAAGTGAATGGTGGACCACAGAATTAAACATTTTTCTGAAGTTTCCTAGAAACAATGTAAATTCCTTATCTATAACCACTGCACATTCAGTTACAAAGAGCTATGTTACTCCACTCACGACTTTGAAAATCTCTCTGAGTTTTGGGGGATTTTTTTATTGTATTTTTGTTGTTGTTGTTGTTTTGGTGGTTAGAATTTTTAATTATTCCTCTGTTTGCTCAGACACTAAACTAATAACATACAGCTTACAGCTAAGCATTTTTTAAAACAGTAAATTATTTCAGTTCCTTTGTGTATAAATATATTATGGATGTTTATTACAACCCAGTCTAGAAGGCCCAAGCTTTACTGGGTGTACATTTTAATTTTAGTCTCCAAGAGATTTTGCTCACATGAACCCATGTAAAGCCATTGGTCCTTTGATACCTTGAATTCATGTCAGGAGAAAAACTATACATTTTTCTCTAAGACATGTCTTTTAATTTGGTGACAAAAGAGGCATTTTGGCAAAAAGGGTTTTACAGAAATAAACACACAATTCACAAAAATATTACAACAGATTACCAGGACTAACAAGCATTGCTATAGAGCACCTTTGTTACACCCAGCAACACAGACTTGATGGCACCTAAGTGAGGTACAGGAAATAGGTGTTTAGGTTACCCACGTGAGAAAGAAAATAATAAAGAAAGATTAAAAGAAGAAAGAATACAGAGAGAAGAAGAGGGGAAGGGAGAGGAGGGGAAAGGAGGGAAGGGGAGGGGAGTAAGGAAAAAATATGGTTACCACTTAGAAGGTCACATGCTGAATGCTTCCAGAAGAACAGGCCAGGACAAAATGGAGCCCTTGTGCTGCCTAGTTATAGACTTCAGTTACTGTGACCATTCCCTCCAGGTAGGACCTTTGGTTCACTGACCACTTACTGTCCCCCCAGCCAAAGTGAGGAGTGTCACAGCTCATCAGAGGCTCCAGGGGTGTGCTGTGGGTGGGCTACGAGGTGGACCTTGGTAGACTCATGTGGTGCCCCATGTGGCCTTCCATGCCATGTGGCCAAACTGTGGTGGTCATGTGGGTAACCATGTGGGCACTGCTAAAGGTCTGGTCCCTTTCCTCCACACAGCCCCACAAAGTGGTTCTGACCCAATAATGACTGATCTGGTGTCTAACAGGATTTTAATTATTAATTTTGCGGGGAAGGGAGGAAGAGAGGAAGGAGCAAAAAGTGAGGGAGTTTATGTCTTCTGTCATGTTTAAAAAATAAAATAGAGGTTTAATTCAAATTAAGTATTCTAACATTAACAAAATAATTAAGTTATAAATATTGAACATTAAAACATTAACTACATTTATCTGTGAACAGACAATTGCCAGTCATCTGGGACATTTTTGTAAAACACAGAGAAAATCTTCTATCATGTTTAAGTTTTCATGAACTAGCAAAAGAGATCTTATGTATTGTGAGACATACTAAATAAACATAACAAGCTGTTTATATGAGTCCTTACTTGTAGATGTCTAATGAAAAAAGATCCTATTGCTAGAAGATTGCTTGGTATCTCTCAAGCCTTATAAGATTTCATGAATTCTGGGGGAGCAAAACAGGGCAAACTCTTTTCTCTGCAGCGAGGCAGAGAACAGTCTGAACATCAGCACATGGGGACCATCACTTCAGAAAGCATTAGTATGAGGAAAGGAGAAAAAGATGGGCCAAAGAGAATGAACAGGAAATAATAGGTAAGGTTCAGTATTAACGAAAAGCAATTATTTAAAAAAAATATATGCTATGTAATTCTATATCATACAATACTGACCAGATACCCAAATATTTATGAATAAATTATGTATATTTAGCCTGAGATTTAGGTGGTGATATTTTGAAAACTTAGAAAATAAAAATTGAGAGACAGTTTCAAATTTCTACATCTGATTTCCAAGTATGATTTCTTTACTTGTCCTACTTGGAAATATCCACATTTTTATTTTTCTTTCTTTATTTGGTTAAAGTAATTACAGCTAGAGGGGTTGTTTGTTTGTTTGGTTGGTTGGTTGGTTTTCCCTTTAGATTATACCATTGTCAAGGAAGAACTGTGCTTTAAGTATTTGTGCTGCAGCAAAAATTCTAGCAGAAAAAAAATGTAAGAAATCACACTCAATTTCATATTATCTGAATTGTGAAGAAAATTTTTTTCTAGTGTTTAACTCAGACATCAAGGGTTTTATGCTTCTTTGTTTAAACAGATGATACAATTTGAGTATTTTTAGTTCTTGTGCTTTTCCATCTTCTACTTTTACAGTTATTTGACTGTTAAGAAGGCTGACTTCCATTAGGAAACTGGGAAATAGTCATACTGAATCAAAATAAAACCTCTTAACATTTTAGATCTTTCCTGATAACTGTTGTGACTAAGTTTCTGAGAGGGCGAAAAGTAGAAAATTTCCATTACAATTTGTGAAATATTTTTTTTTTACTCAAAAGGTCTTTGTTTCCTTACCTTTAATATTTCAAGTTTTATGCTTTGTGCAGGATCAGTTGAATGTAATAATTTCATTAATTTCTTCTGTTTGTGCAAATTTACTGTTTTACCTTATTTAAAAAAGAAAAAAAAAGAAATATTTTTTAAATGGGATTAAATAAATGGGATGTCACTTCTGGACCAAAAATGAATGATCACCTCTCCCTCGAATTTTACCCTCCTGAACACTGCTTTATTCTCATCTATAAAAATTTTCTAGCTTCTCAAACAATGACAAAAAAAAAAAAAGAAAGATAAAGGAACAGTGACTTCTTGTACTTGAAGATATGATCCATGTATGTTTCCACAGTAGAATAACTTTCAGGAAAACTATCACAGCTGGCATGCTATTATTCTAAACAGATACAGTTTCTTGTTTCCTGATGAAGTCGAAAGTATTTTCTAATATGAGAACTGTTAATCATTGAATAATATGCATAATCCTGACAAGCTGGTTATGGCAGTGTGCATTAATTTTTGACAGCTCTGCAGTCCTGTCTTTTTTAAAGGAGTTGTTGAAGATAAACTGCATTAAAAAAAAATTAAAAAAATAGAATAGGACACAGTAACTCAGGAACGATAAAAAAAAGCAAGAGGCTTCTACATCATCAATATTTCCTTTCAGTCCCTGCCCGAACAAAATATGAAAAAGTGAAAATATGTTTCCAGTTTATGCTGAGAATCAGCTGCATTAATAGCCCTGTGCATTTTAACAAAATGTGGGAAGATTGGCTTATGCAGAGAAGCAGCATGGTCCAGCCACTGAGATGCTGAGCTTTGAACTACCATAGTGTATGGAGCTAAACCACTTTTCTATGCTGCTTACTTCCATTGCAGGCATTGAACCAAGTTTGAAATTGTTCTTTTCATACTACTCTATAATTCATTTCAGAAAGCAGGTGATAAAATTGGAATGTAGGTTATTGTTTTTGCTTCTTCAAATGACATTAAGCAATATATGGTACCTATGATAAATAAATAAAACATAATTGTCTTAGAACATAATTTGTAGCACAGTATTTAACCTCAGGTTTTGTTTTATGTATGAAAATAAAGTTATACTGTAAAAAAATTAAAACAAAACAAAACAAAAAAAAAGAAACAAAGCCAACCAACCAAACGAAATACCAAAAAACCGCAAAGAACATCAAAAGATTAACAAAATCACAGAGATGTACACAGACAGCCACTGACAAAGGACTGCCTTCAACAGCAGCCACACACAGACAGAAGCTCAGACAACCACTTCCCCTCCTTCTCTTGGGTTCGCAGAGACAGGAAGTCACTTGTGCAGCACACACAATTTACTCTCCAGGTTTACAAGCACATGTGCACTCATAGATTTTCTGAGTACTGGCACAGGTCTTCTACCTGTCCCAGAACCCCTGCCCAGATCCCAGCTCTTCATACCTATCCTTATGACCTCTATTTGACGGCTTGTCCAGTTTGAAGTTTTACAGAGAATAGAAAGCAGACCCCAGGCATTCCTGGTTTGGGGAGATACGGACCAGGACACACTCCCCTCTGCTGCCATACAGGACCCACGGTCCAGTTCCAGCCTCTGGTGCTGAGTCCCTCAGCTGCCTCATTCACCCACATCCCACCAGTAGCTGGTGGGAACTCTTTCTCTCTCTTCTCCCGTCCCAGTGGACGCAGGTTAAAGGTCCCCATTATCTCCAGTAGCTGACTCAGATCCTACGGGCTTCAGTATCTGACACCACAGACTGGGGTGCCTGTAATCCCAGTCTGACTCCAGTAACTAGCACCAAGTTTCATTCACACACTCACGTCTCACCAACAGGTGACACTGATTCCTTAGCGCGTGCACGCACACACACAGAGGCTACAGTGATATTATGCAGAGAGATAGTTAAGAAACTGTTTAATAAGATGTAAAAACACAAACCAGACTGAACAGTGAGCAGAAAAGCATACTGACTGGTCCCATTTTACACACAATTATCCCTTTTGTATTTGTCTCTCTCTACTCCCTCTATTTGGTCCTCACTGCTCCTCCCTTCTGCTGGACACTCCTTCATCACTTTGCACACATCAATCAAATCAACATCCTGGACCGTCAGGTTGGCAACCTTATGGATTGCACATTCCATGCTTGCCCTCTCTGAAGTTATTCTTGCCTTTGTTTTGTTTTTTTTTTCTTTTTTTGATAGCCCATCAATGTCTGTATCTGACAGGGTCTCATTAGCTACATTGTTGTTTGTCAGCTCTGTGTCTCTGTATGCTCCCACTTTACCATATCATGACACTTTTACATGGTCCTTATGCTCACACTCCACACATTCTTAGAAACTGACCTACATGACCAAGTTTATTTCTTGGTATTGTCTCTGTTACCAGGTTTTTGCCTCCCCCTTTTCCTTAGCATCCCATTTTGAGAAGGTCATTAAAGAGAAAACCTTAAGGGAACATGTGCCCTTTCTTTACACATGGTCTTACAAAAGGAAAAAAAAAAAAAAAAAAGCTTTAAAACAATATTATTTACACATATGCCCCATCTCATATGTCTTTACTGAGTGTGATGGATTTGTCTGGTAAAGACATAATTTCACTGACTGCCAAAGAGATATATGTGTTATATAACCACATGCAAAACTTTTTGTTAGTAAACATTAACATGATGTCACTGGTGCAGCTTCCATTGGACTTGATGAATTGGTAAAACTTTGTCTACAGTTTTATTTTTTTTTCTTTGCATATCGTCATTCTCATGATATCTCATGCACAGATGAAAGTACAATTTCCCCAATATTTTAAAAGGTTCCTCTTTTTTTTTTTTCTTCTTATAGTTATTTCAGGTTATCAGAAAAAATAATAAATGCCAGTGAATCTGCCATGCAAGTCTAAAAGGTAAATGATCAAGCACATCCAAAACCCCAAGGCAATGCGTCACTGGAGTTTGACTCAGGCTAAAAGTCTGAGCAGCTCCAGAATTAGAATTGACTGCTCTTCTGTCTGCATGTCAGAGTCTTCAACAACATTTATGCAATCCCAATGTATTTATGAAGAGGAGGTTCATGACCTTAAGTATTATCTATTTTATTTTAAACACCAATGCACATCAGTGCAATGAATTATTCAGGATATACTGAATTTCAAATGTGCAACTTAGGTCAGGCTCTAAGATCATCATGTTTAAAATTCAGACAGAAGCAGGGCTTGAGGGGATTGTAAGAGGAAGGGATAACCTCTGGATTAGTGAATGTGTTACTGAGGATTTTATCATCATCCTTTTTTTTTGTACATTCTGATCATAAGAATATGATAAGTACTGAAGTTAAAAAGACTTGAATCCAAGCTTTTTCATGCCTTAAGTAAAATTCAGAAGTCACATCTTCTGTGATCTATCTTAATGCTCTTCAGAAAGATGATCAGTTCTCCTGTCTTTCTTTGAATTTAATATAATTAACAGTGACATGTAGATCAATATGGTTTAAGCTCCCTCATTTTCCAACAGCTTTTAGTTAGAAGGATATTTAGAGATTTATAATTAGGAAGCAAAATTACTTAAGAATTGCATTTGTTAAAATTATATCATTTTAACAGCCACCATCAAATGCAATATTTATAATGTCATTTTAAAGCCCAAGTAAATCTGGCAATCAGTTAAATTTATTTATAGTAACTTACTCCATACTTGATAATTTTTCTTTCTCTTTATTTTTTTAATCTTTTTTTACAAAAGTGTTAATTGTCCTGGATTTTCAAAATAAAACAGGGGGGCATGCTTGGATGATAAGCTTATTAAAATATTCTTAATAACATCTTTGCTTTACACAGACATTAAAAACTTAACTGTCATTCAAACATAAACTTTGATCACAAAGTTAGAGAGCAAACAAAACAGTAACTGTATTGTTCATTCAGTGCTGATTTATATTTAGATAGCTGTCTAATGCATCACAGTCTCCTCTTGAACAATGTTTTCTAAATTCTGTAAAGACTTCTTTTGACATGATTGCTGTGTTCCTGCTATTGTGGAAACATTATTTTAGATCTCAACGGATTTTCTAGTCATAGCCTGAAGAAACTGTGATGGATAATTATGCTGCTTAAGAAACTTAAACTCTGAGACTAGTCTCTCTATCAAGGGAGAGAGAAGACTCACAACTCATCAAGGACTAGTTCTGCACTATACAGTGAATCACTGTGGGTGCACAACAGTAATTTCTTACCTTCATGCAAAAAGACCACATGAAAACATTATTCATTTCCATCCCCGGAGACTTTGAAGACAAAAGAAAAGAATCTACATCCTCACTGTGAAAAATCAGGGAGTTAAGCCTCAGCAAACATACTTGGTATGGTGTAGAATATATTAAGAGACTTAATAAAGAACAAGATCCTCTGATGAAATTTGATGTGGAGTGATGAGTTATCCAGATGTGTTAATAATAAGTTGCACACCTTTCAAATATGGATTTTAAAGTACTCACTGGGACGAGGAGATGTTCTGTGAGGACCAAAAGATAAGGATCTCATTTCCAGTTTAAGCAGAAAAAGTAAGAGGGAGAGAGAGAGAATCCAGAGTAAGAATATTGTCAGAAAAGTATTTATCCCTCAGAGGTAGATCATTATGTTTAATTTTCCATGAGAAAGATTGTTGTTTTGTACCAGAAAAAAAAAAAAAGATGCACTCTGGGCGTGTTTATAGCTTGTCATGAAGCAGACTTCTTTCAGGCCATCCAATAACTCTCCCTTGAATTGCATTCCAATATCCAAGAAAACTTTATCATTTTCAGCAATAGTGTTTAGTAATGCTAAACTCATTATGAGCATTCTGTTATATTTCTGAGTAAAAAATGTGTCTTCATTTTTCTCATCGTTCTGGGAGATATATACTGTAACAACTCCAATGTATTTCACCATCTTTGCAACTTTAATCTGTCATTAAATGTTTCATTGCATTCTACTTTTTTATATCTGATGCTTTTTGTGAAGGATAAAGACAGGATAATAACACAGTTTAGAATTATATTTTACTGCTTTAAAAAAAAATGTTATGTAGCTAAATGTTCACTTCAGCCAAAAAGCAGACAAAATGATTCTTTGATAAACTGCACAAGTGATCCAAATGTGAATATATAAATAAGATATAAAATGTATATTTTTATGGTGCTGTACTTGATTAAAATTACTCATGTCTCGGAATATCATCTGGATAATGACGATGATGAATAGGCTCAGTTGTACATACAATATACCTCAAATCAACAAGATATGTTGAATTCCCTCCTATATTTTCAAAAAACTCATCCAAAGCTTGTTGAATCATTACTTAATTATTAACAAAACACTGTTCATGAAGAGCAGTTCCTTTTATTTATATGAGAATTTTGTTAAGAGGATCTGATTTATATAGATCCTGGATACATCTAAATCTGATATGCACTAGTTGAAACTGTAAGAATTCAAACACAGAGTTTAAAAAAATAGTTTTGTTTTGTTTTCAGTATGCTCAGGCACATATCACTACAGAAATCAGAATTGAGAAAATTTAGTTGTCTTTAAGCTTCTACAATTTCACACAATGCTTTGTGATTGTTGTTGGTTATTATAAGCCCCTTGGTATTTAAAAATTCTTGGAATTTTGTGAACTTTATCTCCTCTGACTCTGATAAAATCCTTCCCATCTTGTAAATATTAACCATATTTTTATTTTTATTAAAATACAGATTTTTACAAAAGTGTAATGTTCAGATTCAGAAGTAATGAAAATATTTTTATGAAAAAAAAAAAAGACAACATATACATAATTTTTCACTATTATTTAGGCAGATAAGTAGAACTTGCAACCAGCGAGCAGACAAAACTACTGCTGTTCCAAGGCAAGAACAACTGAAAACACTTTCAGAAAAGAGGTGGGATAAGGAAAAGTGTTGCACAGTATGCTGTTCCTTGCCTTCCCTGACAACTTCTAAGATTATTTACAGTCAACAAAAATATAGTTACTTACATGATATACATGAAGAAACCAGTCAATTCATAGTTACAGTTCTGACCAGGAATAAGGTCAGAATAAAATCTGAACCAGCCTTTTAAGGAAGAAAGGTAGCTACAGGTAAGTGAGAACTTTTTTTTTTTTAATTAGGCTTTTAAATCTCAGAAATTAAATAAAAAAATATTATGTAATGATTGCATAATTGCAGGAGAAGGCTTGGTGCCTCAGAACGATTCTCACAAGACTTTAAGCTTTGATTCAGGCAATGCCAGATGCTAAATTTTATTTTTTATCTCTATTTATCCATAGGTAAAGAGAGACATGAGAAACAGGGAAAAGGTAGACAGGGATAAAAAAAACAAAAACAAAAAAACAAACTCAAACCCAACCAAAATAACCCCCAAAGGCAAACCAAAATGAACAATCTGAAATGCAAGCTCTAGGATTCCATTGTCATACTGTTAACCTGTTGTACTTTCTAAAACATCATTAATTTTGTAAGTGTTATATAAGCATGTGATTCAATGAGTGCCTTATAGCATTGATGCAGTAAGTAATCCTGTTTATGACTGTTTGCTAGTGATAAAAATCTCAAGGTACTAACTTACTAACCAAAGTTAAAATAATATGACACAGTTAAGCTACAGATGGTAGGAGCAAAAATGGCCTTTGAGCCAGCATAATTATAGTCATTTAAACATTAGTAATAACATTTTTAGGTGGATTATGCTAACGTAGATGCAAAACTAGTAAAGGTCACATTAAACATGTCCCACGATTCCTTGATCTTTCCAAGAGTGGATTGGATTTGCCAGCAGTTTTATAACCTCCTGTGCTAACCATCCATGCAGAAAGTACAGCTGTTGGTGGTCAGCTTAGAAATTCAAATGTTATACTTGAAAACTCAAGACAGCATGAATTCTTCATCAACACATCTTGCAATGGTTATAAAATGGAACCAACAGTGCCACAATACAAGCAGACATAGCTCATGTATTTTACGCTGTTGGCAGAGAAGTGCCTTCTTGAATAAGCATCAGTACAAATATAAGCATGAGTTTTTCTGTGAAGAGGACATCCTCTACACTGAATTTATTCTAGTTGTAAACAAATTCTTTTACAATTAGTTATTTGAGTAATATGTTACCTTAGCTTTTCATGTTTAAAATTACCAGGAGCTACTATTAGGACACTGACCAAAACAAATTAGCATGGAATAAGAAAAGGAGTTTAACAAAGACTGTCTAATAACTTTATCAGAAATTGCAGATACACAGCTGGAGAGTTGCTGTCACCTCCATGGTGACTAATTCTTTTGTAACCATCAAAGACCTAAGAGATCAAAAGCCCTCAGCTTAAAAACTTTCCCAATAAACCCTTGATTACTTTTTGGAAAAAAAAAAAAAAAAATCCAAAACATATTTCACCTGTAACAGTCTGTAAATTCAGTAGTCTACATGAGTGATAAAAATCTGAGTGTATGTCATGTTTCATATTCACATTGACAGTGAGTGACCCATGCCAGAAAGAGCAATGACAACATTCAAAGATGAAGTGCAGAAAAATCAGCATAAGCAGAAAACAAAGCTCTTTGGTTTTGTGCTTGTGAGAATCCCATTTTACTACAGAGTGCTGATACCTCTTACATGTTCTTTTTCATTATGGTTCTGGATTATTGTTGTTGTTATTGTATAGGGGTTTTGGGGGGTTGTTTACTTGGGGGTTTTGTGATATTTTTTTTTTTTTTTTTTGAGTCTGTTCTGCAAGATGTCACCACTTCCTCAGGGAAACTAAGAGTTTCCATTGTCCCTGTTAAACAGTCCGTAAGTACTTCCTTATTACATTAGAATACTCATATGTAGCTTAGATAGCTACCTACCTTTAGACAGCTGCTTAGCAATTTTTTGCCTTTGAAAAATGGGGGAAGAGAAAATAAAACACTGTAGAAGCATACTACATACTGTACATTTCAGGAAATTGTTACAATAAAGATAACACAGCACGTCAGATGAAGGGCAGAGCTCTGGATACAAATCCAAAATTTTTCATGAAATCCTGCATACTGACTCATAACAATGACAATTTTTTTTTTTTATTATTTAACTATCTAATGCCATTTACATGAAACATATTGCAAAACACTGGGCAAAATATGTAAAAAGTCATATTTGAAGTTATTTTGATACTTTTAAATTACAGGAAATATTTTACCAAAATGTTCCTCTGTACTGATTCTGCAGGAACTTCACAGTAGAACAAGAATGACATTCATCACTCATAAACTGATTACAAAATGTTTCATTTCAAGATAAAAACTAGAAACATTTAAAAAACACAAACAAATGCAAAAAAACCATTATATATCTACTTTCCATGGCTGCTTGCTCAAAAAATAATGAATAAAATTGTAATAAAATGGCAGCAAAGCAATATTAATTTGGATTCAGCATATATTAAATCTATCAACAATTAATATTAATGTTTCACTCCATACTTCTTTTATTAAAAGAAAAAGTGGCATCAAAATATGACATTGGTTTCTGATGAAGCGTTCATAGAGAGAGCCAGCTTAGTTTTTGGAAGTGTGTAATTCAGATTAGAAGAAGGAAAGGAAAAGTGTAAATGTGAGTTAATAACAACCACAATGCCTCTGTTTGCTTTTCCTTTTTTTTAATAGGTACTACATAAACACTGATTTAAATCTTTAGCCTAGAGTGGGTTTTACTTTGTTTCTTTTTGTGTTGTTTTGTTTTTGTTTGTTTTTTGGGGCTTTTTTTGTGTTTTTTGGTTTTTGGGTTTTTTTCCCCCTGAAGTATCTGAGATCTGAATTTGAATGTGAGGTGAAACATATTTTTCCACTACCATCCTAAAAGTACAGACATTTTTAGCGGCAAATTGCACACTTATTACTACACTCATGCCCCATGACTGAAGAACAAAAAGTAAAAAGTTCCCATTATTCAGCCATGAGTTAATAGCCCACTTCAAGTAAATAGAGGGAAATCTTAGCCTTGCTTATAAAAACCTTATGGAAGGGAATGAAGACGATGGAGTCTGATTCTTCTCAGTGGTCAGTGTCCAGTGACAGGATAAGAGGCAATGTCCAGACTGAAATACAGAAAATTCCACTCCAGTATAAGAAAACATTTTTTTTATTATTTTTTTTTTTTATTTTTTTGTTATTATTGTAAAGGTGGCCAAACACTGGCACAGGTTGGCTGTAGAAGTTCATAAGATGAGAGAGCCAGAGTTATTCAGGGTGGAGAAAGAGAAGGGCCAGGGAGACCTGAAGGCTGCAGCCTTTCAGTACCTCAAGGGGACATACAAAAAAGAGAGGGGGAGTGGGAGAACGCAATAGCTACAAGATGTGGAAAAGAAACTTTCAAAAGTGGACTTACAAGGACAGAGAGGCCAAAGACCGAGCAGAGACAGTGGATCTTTGGACATTCACAGCAGAGGCTTGAAGAAAGAACTGAACTTTAATTGCTTATGGACATTTATTGATCCTGCATACGATTGCTCATAAAGGGATCAACTCACAAATATAAGATTATTCGTAGAAAGTGGAACCTCCCCTGTTTATGGTTTTCCCCATGGGTATTTCCCTATGTAGACCCCTCAGGTTGACCCCCAACATGGCGGATCCCCTGTTGTTTTATCCCCAGTTCCCCTCCGTGTTGTCTCCTTCCCCCTCACAGTTTCCCG
>JAWWTY010000001.1:73715474-73773783 GCA_035222235.1 Margarornis squamiger
TCCATCCAATCACGTCCCAGTTCCAGAACCTTCCCTGGGAGCCCTATAAAAGCCGAGCCCCAGGTGAATAAACACCCCTTGTGCCTTCACCCCCAGCCCGTGTGGAGTGGGGTGTGGTGTGGGAGGGCATTCGGTCAGCGGCTCGTCAAGGGGGACTTTTTATATGGGAAGATAGTGACAGGGCAAGGGGCAACAGTTTTAAACTGAGAGAGTTTAGATTAGATGTGAGGAAGAACTTCTTTACTCAGTCTGGTGAAGCACTAGAACAGGTCAGACCACTTGATCAGAGAGGTTGCAGATGCCCCATCCCTGGAAGTGTTCAAGCGCAGGTTGGATGCGGCACTGTTGTGTTTTCTAGCTTCTAGATATGTAAGTACATATATAGAAACAGATATAAATAAGGATGTCATTGTCCTTACAAGGCTATCACAATATCTGAAAATGAAGCATATGAACTATGTATGATAAATAACAAAGAATAAAATTTTCCACACTGAAAAGAAATTCAAGATACTTTTTTATGGAAAATTAAGACTTTGTGTAGGAAAAAAAACCCACTGAAACTTCTGAAAAATACTAATTTTTTTGAAAACTAAAATAGATAAAATGCTATGCAATTATTTTTATTATGTTATATATGATAGTGTAATAATAACCTAGTTTAGAATTCATATTTGATTCCTTACGTTTATGGTCTTGGACCTCACTTTATACCTGAGCTTTGCCTAGGTGACCCAGATTTCACACATCAAATCTTCTGAAATTTTTGCAGGCAGATTTTTGGAACTTTTGTGTCTAGGAAAGGATTTTCTGTGTTCAGTTTTAGCTATCTAAAACTGAGGTACTTAACTTTTAAAAGATAACAATGGACAAGGTTGTGCATTTTTAGAAGGCCAACAAAAATGTCCAAAAATTTGTAAGTTTGAAATGGACTCCTAAGATTTCTGTGTTTTCGCATGACTTTGGCAGGAACTTAAGGCAACAAAAATCTACTGTTGTGTTCTTAAGAATTTAGGCATCAATTAAACATGTTAGTCAATGAAAAGACATGCATTTATCCTGAAGATGATTTATGGCAGGAACTTAATTTTGTGTCCTCTGAGTATTAGTTTGGAGCAGTTTATTTCTTTCTAATAACCCTATGTGAATTAAGGTGAACTCTGTACGAATTTTTCTCTACAAGCTAACCTCAGAATGTACTTTCATGACCTTCTTTCTTAGGCCATGGATGCCTCTCTGTAACACCATTTCAGGTGTTTTGGTTAGATGTCTGAGGTCTGGTGAGCTGAACCAGGGAACTCTTCAGAAACAGAGCTACAGATTTGTAGCACCTGTCAGATTAACATCCTGATTCAGAAAGTAAAGTGATAATGCATCATGTCATCTAATTTTTTAGACCCATTGGTCACTCTATCAGAAAATTGGTACACCTAGCCTGGCCATTTATGTACAATAAAAAAATTTAACCATTTACATGGTTCTATGTATATCTGTATCAGATGTTACCAGGAACACTTTGATTCTGTAAGAAAAAGATGCAAAAAATCTGGCACACATTGCAAATTAACAAGCAGAGTGAATCGAATAACCATGGAAATGTAATGAAATATTTATAGAGTATCTGTTAATTAATACTCAGTGATGCTTCAGAAGTAATTATGTACTTGTAATTAAGCCCTATCTGAGCTCTGTATGTCCAAATTAAAAATAATAGTTCCACTTTGAAAGAACCTGATCTTTGTAGATCCACTCTTTACAATAGGTTAAGAAAACAAATAGATTTAGAAAACAAATAACCAGATCCTTTTTTTGTTGAGGCTGCTATCTTATTTTACCGTAGCTAATATCTGATTTAGAATTTTTGAGCTACTTATAACTCTTGTAGTTAAAGGAATATTGCATAGCAAAGGACAGAAGTGATACAACATATTTCACAATAAACCACAGTCTAAGACCCATGATTTGATTGATTTCAAGGGCAATGGACAGATTCAGCTTTGATGTGCCAATAAAATTCTGTGAGTGATGTTGAAGCTTACTCACAACACAGTGTAAATTCCTTGAGTAAAGCTGGATTACCAGGGTTGCTTTTTCCTTCCTCCATCAAGTGCTATTCCAAAATATACAAGCAAACAACAGCAACAACAAACAGAAAAAAAAGGAAAACATCTACTAACTTCAAATGTTACTAATATGTGCAACATGCATCAAATGATGTTTGATTGTAGTAAAGCTAAAATAATTTCTTGTATTACAGATCTATTGTATTTGTGGCATAAAATAGCCATAAAATCTGTTAAATTCCATGAGATAACTTGAAATGGCTTTTTAAGGGGCCTTAATGTCTCCTCTCCTTACTTTTTAAGTCTCTGAAGAGTCAGTACATGTTAGAGTAGGAGCCACCAAAATGACCTTCCTAGTTTTACAGCCTGCAGTGGATGAGAGGACATGTACCAGAACTGTTCTTTCAAAACTACAGTGCTGCATCTTGATGGGACAAAATATTTCCTAATGCTGTCAGTTTACCAATTGTCTCCTATTTGAGAAACAAATAAGATCTGACTGAAAGTGGCATATGCTTGTTTCCTTTATAGTAATTGGTGTCTTGAACTGTGTAAATATCTACATATTTCCAATAGCTATAGATTATTACACACATATAGCAGAGGACTATTGCACTGTCTGCAATAAATATTTCAAGAAAAAAAGTGTACAAAATTAACTGAGGCAAACTGGTGACAGTTTACTCTCTCTTACAGCTGATAATGCCAAAGGAAAATATAAGAAATATGTTTGTATAAAAGTTAATGGATACAGAAAAAAGAAAATCCTGGATAACTCACCGTATTACTCAAGTGCTGCATAATAAAACCAAGGAAGTATAATATAAATAAATCATCACTGAGCTTAAAGGTGTGTAATACAAGTTTCTATTATCATGTTAATCTGATGAGATTTCAGAACTCAATGAAGTATTTAATTTATAATTTTGATATCCATGAAATTATGAGGCTGAAGCTTCACACTATGGCACATTGTGCTTCTAGAGATCTTTTAAAAAAGTCACCTATTGAAATTTACTTCTCTTGACTACCTGGCTGTTACTAATAAATTATTATAAGATGATTAAACTAGGGGTGGTGGAGAGGGACTTTAAAAATTTGAGCAATGTTTATATTTCTTTCGCATTGTGAACTAAGTTTTTAATTATAACACATGAAATTTCAGGGATCAGATTTTGATTTTTCTGAGCTTTATCTAATTTATTTACCAAGAAGTAAATTATAAAAAATAATTGAAGAGCAATTATTTGATACTGAATGTAAGTTGCCAAAAATAGATCAGATGGCACAGATCTCCACTAACTTTTGTCTGCACCTTACTCATGTATGCATCAATCTTCTTACACCCCTTTAAGGCTGTATGGCCTTCACATGGCAAGGTTTTGTAGTAGAGGTCTTCAGCAAAGACACCAGCACCTGCATCCATGTCAGTCAGAGCCAGATGCAGACTTATCCAAAAGAGATCCACTGCTAGTAAAAGTTGAGCCCATTATCAGCATCTGTCATAACTCATTTCAGAAAGAGTCAAGAAAACCAGTATGCAGGATCTGTGTGAGAGAAGTGAGAACATGTGAGAGAACCAGTTCTGCAGGCACCAGGGTGAGATAAGAAGAGGGAGGAGGTGCTTCAGGTTATTTTTTATTTTTTTTAATAATTCAAGAGAATTTTTGCAGCATGGTCTAACAATAATAGTTTGCAGTCTTTAGAAGGCTGAGAGTATGCTGAGACATCTTTCTAAGACTAGGTCTACGTCTAGTTGACCCACTGGTTAACACGTAATGAATGGGAAGTAAAGGAGCAGACAGCATGACCTGTCACAGAACAAAGTATCCATGGAGGGAAGAACTAAGTGAAGAGGCTGTTTCCAGGGTTTTTTATGAAGAAGGCATCCCAGTGACATCACAATGTTTAGGACATCTCTACCCCTCCTTGCTGCTTATGTAAGTAGTTCCCTGTGCACCAATTTGTTTGTATAAAATTGTTGAATATTAAGAAAGAAAGAAAGGAAGGAAATACTGAAACTGTAGATCCTAAAAAATGTTGAAAAGTACTTTATAAACAAAAGAAATTAACCCTAAAAGATATCTTAAAAAGTTACATGAAGCAATCTTATATTACAGTAAAGTTTATTTCATATCCAAGACAAACTTTTTAAAAGCAGAAAATTCAAAATGTATGTTTATCATTAAAGGTGTTTCATTGCCTGTGTGCATGAGTGTTTGCACTGCTGTACAAAAAATATAAACAAACAAACAAAAAAAAGAAACACAACATAAAAAATTAAAAAAATTTCTCCTACCTGTTCTGGTTATGAGTATGGTGGTTCCATCTAATATTTCCTGTATCTAAACTTAAGCAAGCAATCTGTGTTCTACCTTGTCAGATTATATAGCAATATTCTTAAAAATACAATGTGAAGAAAAATGTTGAGTGCCATGTTACTGTATACAATATTTATTCTAGGATAAATCCCAGACAATTAACTTAACATGACAATTACTTAATTCCTAATTCTTAGAAGAGAAATTTCTTATTAAAAATAATTCTTTGTGTTTTGTTTGTTTGTTTGTTTTTTTTGAAGGAGGCTAGCAAAATATTGTCATGCATAATTCGATTCTTTCACTTTCTAAATATTTTTTTTTAGCCTGACATTGTCCATTTGTCTAAATTCACACACAGAAAATGCGCCACAGGAAGATGTTATATAAAACATCATATGTATATGTAATGTACACACTGGATGATAATCATATAGTTAGAGATAGTATTTAGCATTCTGCAAAAACGCATCCTGGAAAAAATTAAGGAAAACATTTTTTTGCAATACATACAATTTCTGAGCAAGCTTTATTTCTACCATAGCTTCCCTAAGAACTGAAGATAATCCAACAGGAGAATAATCTGACATAGAAATATCTTTGTAATTAAAAAATAAAAATTAATATATATTTCTTTCAAACAAATGTATATTTTTGATCGAGTGTATAAAGCATAGGAAGTCCTTGTATAAGGACAAATATGAATTCTTAATAGATTGTCAAATGCAGCCATGAAGAAATAAAAAAGGAAGTGGAATGTAAACAGGAGGAAGAGGTATATGACAGATTTATAAGGCCTCACAATTTCAAAGTTAATTTGGTTACATTTTTAATATTTCCTTGACCTAATTACAGCTCTTGGTTGGTATTCTTCAAATGGATGTTGTTTCTATTCCCTTATTCTTCTACATGGAAAATTAGCTTTATGAATATGGCACTGATTTCTACTGTCTTCCTGATATGTGTCTTACTAGACGAACAGAATATCTTGCCTGTGGATTGCAAGCAGTTGGGAAAAACAACAACAATCCAATAAACAAACCAAATGAAAAAAAAAAACAACAAAAAACAAACAAACAAACAAAAAAAACCCACAAAACCACAAACAAAAACAGAAACAAACAAAAAAACCCCCAACAAATAAGCGAACAAAACAAACAAAAGCAAACCAAAACAAAAAAAAAAAAAACAAACCAACTCACACTGGAGCATCAAACATTTTCCATTAATTCAAAGTCAAGATAGGCAAACAAAATCCTTTCTCAATGGCTCCAAAATCCTTCTATGAAAGGTATGAGGTGTTTAGTTTTGAGATTTTCTTGGAGGACATCCAATTTCCAAGTGCAATCTAAGACCTGTAATTTTTTGCTTTACTGCACTAAATTTGCAAGTACAGCTAGTTCTCTCTGGATCAAGTGCTGTTTCAAAACAAAAGATGCCAGCATCTGATGTCAGAGTTTCTAAGTGCCTGATTGCACTTACCATCATGTACTGCCAGATCATTTGTCTGAGCTGGCTGTAATAGAACAGCTAGAAGTAATTTAGTATGCAGAACAGTGCTGAATGCAATACAGGCATTTTAAATAGTGTTAATTTTGCAGTTAGCCCTGTTTCATTTTGGTTGTTTTTTTCCAAGAGTTAGGTGATATATATGAACATAGGAACATTAGATTAAAGTAAAAATTAGAGGATATGATGACCAGTTATAATCTGCATGTTTTAAGAAGTCTGTCTCAGTGGGGTCATTTTAATGACTGAAGACAGACAACCTGTAATGGAAGAAGACGAAGTACACAAAGGATGAAATGAAAAGTATTCACATTCTCTGTTCTGTGCATTATCAACATTAAAAAAAATTCTGTGTCTTTTCTACCCTTTTCAAGGAAGACTTTCCTATTCCTAGAAGTAACTGTGAATTTTCCAATGCATTGATCTTATGTTGAAAATTTGGTATTGTTTGAAATCCTAGCCTTACAGAAAACTGTACATGAATTTCTAAAGAGATACATTTTTTTTTTTTTTTTGGCAAAGACAAAATTTTTAACATATGCTCAGGACAGCAAATGACACTGAACATGGAACACTCAATTTGTTTTCAAATTAGAAAGCCACTCTTCAGATGTGTTCTGCATGACTTAAAAAAAAAAAATATATATATATTTAAACCTGTTCACTATGATATCTGTTCTTCCATTCAGAGTATTGGATTCTGAGGTAACCTTCTGTCCTCCTGTAACTGTTCTCAGTGACATATCTCTGTGACAAACTACAAATTGTTGAAATGAAATCTGAGTTGCTATCTTAAAATTCTTTGAAGAATTCTCTATTCTTTGGATAACTCATAGTGTTTTTTTGATTCATTTTGTTTCACTTTTATTTGTCTGACAGATTCCCCACCCCTCCCCCCCCCTTATTACCTAAATGAACATTTTATTACTTTTCCAACCACCAGTAAAATTCTCTGAGGCACATTCCAATATTTTGAACATTATCCTTCTTTGAAGGAGACATGTTCAAATAGATTCTTAGCATTTTCAAAAAAGGGTCTTTATCAACGAACATGTGTATGTCAGATAACTACTCTAATATACAAGAGTTACTCCTCTAGGTGTTAACAGTAATACAGCTACTGCAAGCAGTGGACAGAAGAAATAACAAGGAGATTTTTGTAATGGCATCATGAAAATGTGAGAACATGGCTCAGTCCTCTGTAGGCATCTAAACAGGATGCATCTTACCTAACTTCAGACATCTGCGGATAGAACTAGTCTTTAATAGTCAGTGGCAAAACCAGGCACTTAAAATCAGAGAGTCATAGAATGGCTTGTGTTGGAATGGGACCTTGAAGATCATCTACTTACAATATCCCTGTCATGTGCAGGGACACCATCAGCTAGGCCAAGTTGCTCAGAACCCCATCCAGCCTGGCCTTGAACACCTCCAGGGATTGGGCATTCACAGCTTCCCCTATTTTTGATCTATTCTTCCAGTTTACATTGACATGAGAGGATACATGGACTAACCATGACTGTGCTTTTTCCACTGGTTTTAAAAGAAGTCTAGACAACGAGTTCAAAAAGTTCCATGTGTATCTATATCTAATCAGCTGAATATGATTTCCAAAAACTAAAAGAACAGACTCCAGTGAAAGCATTTTAGTTAGTTGGGAATTTTGCCCTACTTTCATGGAAAGTACATAGTTTTTTTGGGAGCAAGGATTAGTCTGAGTTGACATACCATGCTTAAAGACACAATTCAAGGCCAGGCAGCTGGTAAAGGAAGTAACTATTATAGGAGTTATAAGCATACTCCCGAAATCTTAATTGCCAAGACCTTTTTTATTCATTCTGTCACAGTTATATCTCATGGAGTTTGAGCTACTTGTTTATGTGCTATGATGTCTTTTGTTCTAATAGGAAAAAAAATTACCTAAGTAAAAAGAAACAAATAAAACAAAACAAAACAAACAAAAAAACAACCCACCAACCAAAAAAATCCCTACAAACCAAAAAAGAAACCACACACAAAACCAAAATCAAATAAAAAATCAAAACAAAAACAAACCAAAAAAAAAAAACCCGAACCCCCAAAAAACAGCAACAACAAAAAGTACAGATTAGGTGCTACCCATACATTATTTTTGGTTTACTTAAAAATTTGGAAATATGAGCCATACAGTCAAGTAAAATTATTTCTTAAGAGAAATCCAGGAATAGGATTTCAGGTGAAACAAATAGATAAAGAGAACCTTTCAGCACTATGTCAAGTATTGCAAAAGGTGACTTGATACACCAGAAACAATTCAGATTTACGAGGAAACAAATTAGGGTCGGTAAGAATCTTATGTCATGGCAGCTGACAGATGGCTAACACTATTAAAAAGAGCAACTGAAAAACACAGCAACATAGATGACTATGTCTGACACTTTGGATACTAATGGGTTATTAATATCTCAGGTAGACTCTTCTTCCCTGACTCTGGTGCAACACTTACAGTCTTCACACATTGAATTTTCTGCCGTTGTGACTCTGATCTTCATATGGCTGCACACAGCCTGCCTGCTACATAACTGTTTCTTTCTCCCTATGGCCTGAAAAATCCTTTTAGTCACTTATAAATGAAGTTATTGCAAAATATTTCTACATTAAGAATCATCCATTATTACATGGGTCTGTAGGATTCTTATGTACTTAACGCTACTACTTCTACAGTTTTCAGTCATTTTCAAGGAGTTTAGCCTGACACTTCCTTAGTAAAATATTGCACAGAATTTAAGTTTAGGGTACAGTTGCTGAATTCAATCTGATTAACAAACTATTTAATGAATATCATCCTTTTTCTTATTTTCTTCAAGTTCTGAACTTTTTAGCATTTTCTTATTCTTCCATATAGCTAAGATACAACAATACTAGTCAAGTGTGGGAGGTTTTTTTGTGTGGGTGGTTTGTTTTTTTTTGTTTGGTTTTTCTTTTTGTTTTGTTTGTTTTGTTGTTGTTTTTTAATAGGTTCTCTATTTTTCTAAATATTGGTGTGCAGGACTTCAAGAAATTCTCTTAGATTGCAGAACACAATGATATTTCTTTTATTTGACTTTGTGCATGGAATTCAAAAGTTCAAAATTAGTGAGCAACACCCAGGAAAGAAACAGTCAAGTCAGCTATAGTGTGCACTGAGTTACTGCTGAATGTTTTGAATTTCAGGAAAGTTTATGTGATGACAACACCATCTATTCCTCCTCGCTTTGATTCTTTAATCTTTGTGACATTTTGACTGATACTACTACTGATGCATCGGGTAATTCCTGTGTAATGATATGAAATATATAGACAGAAACGTTATTTCTTCTGCTTTCATTGTCTTCTGACCTTATTCACATATATAGTACATGTATTAAGCTGCAGGATTTAACATAAAGAAAAAATGTCTTCTAATCAGATAAAAAGTCAAAATTATGACATCAATATAAGTAAATTGCTGTTCCCTCAACTTTCCACACCAAGTAAACAATGCTTTTTTAAAATCTTATTTAATCTTATTTCAGTTCCAGTTGCTTGATTTGGCCCACCATGTTTTCATGATAGCAGTTAAGTCACAGTTCTGTAATTGCATGGTGCTGTCCAGCTCCTCTTGCTTGTTTTCCATGCTGTATGCCTTCATATAGAGGCTTTTTGGCTGCTCTGTCAAACTCTCCACTGATAGAGGAGCCTTCACTAGTGGGATTCATCACTAATTATTCACAGGATGATTCACATGTATGTCTCTAACAGCTGTGAGGGAGAGCCGCTCCTCTGCTTCCTCAGGCCTGCCGGGGTCTGGAGGGGATTGCAAAATCCCCACGTGGCCAGGAGTAAAAAGATGTAGCACCACGAGGTAGGTGAGGTCATAGAAAAAGCCTTTAATTATTTGACTCAAGGGTATTTAAACCCTTCGGGCGGGGTTTGGGAGGTAGGATGTGATTGGGTAAGGGTTCAGGGGGAGTGGTGTGGTTTGAGGGGCACAGGGGCCAATAAGGGAGCAGGAGGACCAAAACCCAGTGGGAACCCAGGAATAGGGAATAACGGGTGATACCTCCAATAAGGTCGGGAGGGGGATGGGGCTGGGTACCCAGGAAGAAATGAACACTCTTTTCACAGGTGTGCAGGGGGTTCTAGAAGTTATAATCTAAACAGGGGAAAACCTGTACACAAAAGATGCAGGTAATGTTGAATTATAAAGTCTCTGGTCCTTTGGATGTTGTCACAGTGGTGGTCTTGTCTAGAGGGGTTTCTTTTTCCACGATGTATAGTCTGGATAATTCTCTGTCTCTGTTTCACATGTACTGTGGCAGAAGTCTTTCCCAACATGTCTCTACTGCTTTCTAAAGTGTTGGTGTTTCCTGTTTTGTCCCTGACACTCAGAAGTACATCCCCTGCCTCCTCCAAACTTAGTTCAAAGTTCTGTTAGTAAGTCCAGCCATCTTGCTACCCAGAATTCTCTTACACCACTTGGTCAGATACTCCCCATCCAGTGTGAAAATGCCCAGTCTCTCAAAGGTGCATACAAGATCATATAACTCAAAACCTTGAGAATGGAACCAGCCACTCAGCCAGTTGTTCACCTAATCCAATCATCTCCTTCCTGGGTTCCAGTCTTCAACTGGGAGGACAGAGAATAGTACTTATGCCCCTGATCCTTTCAATTTTTTTCTAAAGGGCATGCAGTCCCTTTAGATATTTTGCAATCTTCTCATTGCAGCTTCATTTGACCCTACATGAAAGAATAGGAGTAGATGATAGTCCTCTAACTTTACCAAGCTTGGTAGCCTCTTTGCGACACTGTTACTTCAGGTGTCAGTAGGTAGCAGACTTGTCTAGAGAGATTGTCCAGATGGCAAATGGGTGCTTTGGGGCCTTTCAGGGGAGAGTGTCCAGTTACTAACACCCTTTGTGTTTTTTTCAGTGGTCATTCTAATATGGGTGGTTGATTGTGCCAACTTCGTACCATTGTCCTTTTCTTGGTCTTGAGTACTTAATGTGAAGTTTTCTCCTTCCCGCCCCAGAGCATCCTACCTGTTATGCAGGGGCACATTGGTAACAGGAGGTAGACTTCCTTCTTCTTTGAACAGAGATGAGACTCTAGTCTCCCTTGTCTTGCAAATCAGCCAAGCCTGTGTTACAACCTGCCTCAGAAGGCAATCGTAACCCAGGTTCTTATTAATAAATCCTGTGGGGTGGATTAGAGTGAAACAACTCTGATTGGTATTTGAAAATATATAGTGTAAGGTTTATTTTAGAAAAATATACTTTCAAAGGAAAACAGGTATGTAACCATTTTGACTACTATAATCTATAGTAATACAGCAATATTAGAGCATAAAAATAACACTTAAGAAAATGTATAAGGAAGAGAAAGAGAAGGAAAGGTTAAAAGCAGAACCCACTGAATCCAGCCACGAAACATGGTAGTTGCAGCTTCTCTATCTATTGGTTGAAGTGGTGGTCATGGTCTTGTCAAAGTGATGGTCTTGATCCACTGAGGGATGAAGCAAGCCTCCCCAAACTCAAAGATTTCATGAGTTATATGCACTCAGGCTCAGGTGGGACCATCTAGTACCTCCCCTGGGGCAGGGAGTTTTACAATGGATGATGTCACAGGACATGTCATGAGTCTTTGACACCTTCTAAGATATTACAGCTGCCTATTATGTCAGCACCAATCATAGCCCATTATGGTCCATCATCTGAGATGAATAGCTCAAGCTATTCATCTGAAAATCTTTGATGGTCCCCCAGAGGGGTTTTCACATCAGAGCAAGGGAGGACATTGGCATGATAAAAAGGATTATCCCACCTCCCAGGACTTACCTCTTATCAGCCTCTTCCTTTATTTGGAAATCCAATTTGTAGCTTCAGGCATGCACACCTGCCAGCACCTGGAGTGGCTGGACAATGGCACCCCCTTCTCTTATCTGAAGGCCCTTTCCCAGCAGACATATTCAGGGACAGATAGGCTTTGCTGGATGAGCAGCTGTTTCTTTGCAGTTTGACACAAGTCTTCCGGTGATCATAACAATGTTTAAGCTATTAACCATTTCAGACTGTGCTAGCCTGTCAGCTCAGTTTTGAAAGTGACTTACCTTCCGCTTGCAAGGACTTTAGGCAGCACTGTCACTTTGCCTATGTCGGCACGTAATACTGACACAGTATTATGCATCATCTCCCACTTAGATTCCTGGATAGTGCAATGCCTGGTGAGCTCTGCATGCAACATTGGAACCTGCTCAAAAACTTTATCCAGCTTGACACACTTGCACCCATGACACTCACCTTTGTTGGGAAAAGATTGCTATAAGAAATAAAGACAGTCAAGTTTTATAGAGTTCAGCAAATCCCTGTGTCTTATTGTGTTTTCTTTGGTTTTAATTTTCTTACATACAAGAAAGTGTACCAGCCATTTTTGCTTTTTATTCTGAAGCTTTCTTTGTTTACAATATCCTTTAAATTGGAACCATTTTTAGGAAGGATGTTGAAAAGTATCATAAATGCTAGTCTGCTTCTGATCAAAATAGATTTCAAGGGAATTTCTGAATTATACACTAGGTACTGAACACATATGTAGGAGTAAAGCCAGTGTCTGATGGGCTCAAAAAATTGGAAAAATTTCCCCACTTGACTTTCCAGTCAAATTGGCATTTGCAGATCTTGCCAAATGACACATTCCCCTTGAAGACTATGCACAGTCACTTTTATTTCTGTGTTATGGCAGCTGATGTTCAAGTCTGTGATAAAAGCACTTCAGTTTGCCTTTTCTGCTGCTGTTGTCAGTAGCAGCATTTGATGTTCTGTCTGTATGCAAAGGTTCCTTCAGTTTTTTGACTGCTTGCTACATAACAGTAATTCTCTTAAGTAAATTTTTACCACTTCAAAACAATATTTTGACAGATCACAGTGTTTCCAAATGTTATTTTCAAGTAATTACTATACTCACTTTGAAACATTTCCACTGGCAAAATTATTTATGATCTCTCAAATCTTGCACATCTATTTTACTGTTGTTATATCATTATTAAAATGCAAATAAATATTTGTAAAAATTTAACAATTTAATTATTTTTCATTCTGATAAAGCATAATTCATATATGTATATGTGGTAAAATCCATGTAGCTGAACATAGTTAAATCAAAATTTACAGATTTTGATAAAGAACTTTTTTTAATTTGTTTATTACCAATATGATTTAACACCTTTAGAATACAGAAGCTAGGTCTAAATCATATCTGACTTTTGGGTACATGTTAGGGCACTTTCACTTTATATTTGTTGAAATATAGTCTACTTCATGATATATATAATTTGTCAGTATAGCTTGTAATGCTCTGCAACACAATTTGTTGCAGGAATAGAGTACTTCCTTGGAAAATCTATTGGCTCCTTAGGCCATATTTACTAGTTTATTTGTGACTTGTGATCACTGGTCGTTTCTTATCACACAAGATAATAGCTGCCATTTCATTGCTACTATTACTGTCATTCCATGCTACTGAAATTGCCCCAATTTTCTTTTTTTAATATAAAATTGTATTGCTTCTAAATTTTTACTATTTAGAAAGTTCATAAGAAACATGGCCATACATGATTCTAAAGATGGAGAAAAGTTTTTGTGAATAATTATTTTTTTCTTTTTGTCAGAAAATATTATGTCTTTGTGCTTTTTTGTTTTATATTCAGATTCATAGCAGAGTCTTAGTATCACTTCACAGACCATGAAAAATAAAGAGGCTTACAGTCAAAATACAAGAATAAGACCATGTGAGAGTTAAACTCTGTCACCATTTTTACCACAGACTTCTGTGATTTGGGGCTAGTCCATTACTCCTTGCAGTGGATTTTTATTTCTGAAGCAGTTTAGGTGACACAAGATGTTTCTTCCTACTGCTGGGTTGATTTTTTTGGGGGTTTTATTTGTATTTTTTTTGTTGTTGTTTGCTTGTTTTTTGTGGGTTTTTTGTTTGTTTTGTTGTTGTTGTTTGTGGTTTTGTGTTTTTTTGGGGTTTGTTTTTTTGGTTTTGTTTTTGGTTTTTTTGTTTTTGTTTTTTTTTTTTTTACTTGGAATTGCATATTTTTCTGGCATTTGGAGTTATAAATTGCATTAATTTATTCCGTTTTTCAGCAGACCTTTCTATACAATGTAATTTCTTTCCTCTCCTGAGAAAATAAGGGACAGCTGCCTAAGCAGCCAGTGCCAGAGTCCCTACAACATCTGGGAGCAGATTATTGCAGCCAATGAAAACTGATGGAAAACTGGGAAGCAGCACCTGCTGCCACCACTCTGCTTCTTTCTGGTTTTGCTCTTCCTTTCATCCTCCAGTTCATCTGCTAGTGATAGCAGCAGCAGTAGCAACCTTTTGTGGTATAAGAGCACAGGAGTATATATTCAGTATTTGCTACAGCATAAAGCTGGAGTTTCAAAACCTTTCTGTAGACCCAAAACCGCTGAGTTTATAACTCTGAAGAGTACTTGTTCTCTAAAGCCTTTGATTATCTGTGTGATCTGTTATAAATCATTATCACAGGGCAAAGATAGTAAGTGAATTTATGAAAAACTTGAATTTAAATACTCTGGAGACATATCCACTACCAACAATAAATTCAGTTTGTCAGTGATAGAGGAGCACTGACCCTTTGATAGTGTTTGATGGAAGAGAGACATGAGATATTACCCAGTTGTCAAATAAAGAGCAGAAATGAAGGAATTCCATCACAGATATTGGTCACTATGTGTTGTAATACAGCAAAGGAAATTATCAATGAAGAAATAACTACATGATGCACAATTAAGAGGCCATTAAGTGTGATGGGGCAACAAGTCCTTGTTCTTTTTTTTTTTTTCTAGAGTAAAAATTCAAGAAAAGCCAGCCAACTGAGGACATCCAGAGTTCCTCTCAGAAGATTTTTGTCAATAGTATCTCATATTCTGTAGGTGGATGAATGCATTTAGAACTTTAGAAAGTTTTAGAACTTTCGAACTCCTGTTCAAAAAATTAAGGTTTCAGCTCCAATGTGTCTGTCAAAGTAACATCTAAAGATAGATATGTCTTTTTATAACAATATAGAAGGTTCTTCTTTCTTTATTTGTATATTCTTGAAGTTCATTCATTTTAGAATTAATTTCACTTCAGTGTTTGAATTACTGTAGTAGGCCCAGTTCTTTGGTTAATAAAATATTTTGATGTGGCATTTTGATAGGAGTTTTTTATCTTCATCTAGTTTTAATTTTGTGGGGAACAATGTAGGCATGGAAATAGACAAGCTGGAAAGACAAGCTTATACCCAGGTAAAAAAACTCCCTATTTTCCCAAATGTAAGATGCTACTACAAAAATAAAAATTTACTTACATAGGATAGTATGTTTCCTTTGACAGTCTTGTGTACATTCACAACAGAATCCTTTCAAAAGAGAAGAGAAAAACACAAATACAATAAGGGAGAGTATGTATGAGGCTAAAGGTAGTTTAGAAAACTGATGGTTAAATAGAAATCTAAAGTTGGTAGTAGAAAGCCAAATGCAGTCAAAAAAATAGAAAGAAGTAGAATTTTTTCATTATTTTTTTTCCCCTAAGTATATAATTAACATCCACAAATTATTAAACTGTTTAAGACGAACAGTCTGTATCCATTTGAATTTCAAAAAAACCCTTTCTTTAATTCCTCGCTAAAGAATCTCAAACTGTTTGTGGTAACAGTATTTCATTATAGGTTAAAGTAACTTCATCAAATATAGAGTAACTTCTACCTTTGAAACAATTTTCTTTGCAGGCTTTTAATTCTAAATCACTTTACATTTCCTTGTAAAAACTTGTTTCCAAAAAAGTTCTCACCTTCCTTTTCAGAAACCTCTAAGGAAGAATGAATCACTGAAGTGTATATAAAGGGACAGAGAGATGGAGAAACTACTTTTTTATATATTTGTAAAACTTCTTGAACTGTTGTGCCTGTTAATTATTAAATTTCTGCAGTCTGGTAATACAGTTTTTTAAAACAAAGAGTGAGAGCTGACAATGGAGGGGAAAAAAAGATAAACTATTAAATCTGATATTCATCAATCAATGAATGAAAACTATTCATATTTTGTATTCTCAGATATTTAGATGGTAAATTTGTCATAATATTTTGCTGCTACAACACATGCAAATGATGTATACAAGTAGATTGTGCAAATTTTTTTAGTATCAAGGTAAATACTTGAGGCATATGAATGAAAATAAAAGAACAAGCAGGAATTACAGAATCACATGGAGAACACGATTTTCTGAGCACCATTTTTTTGCTCGTGCTCTTCATGTCCTGTAAGACAGTGAGAAAAAATGACAGTTTCTCAGGCTATCTGAGAAACAGGTAGCCTAAAAGGTTACTTACAATTGAATTCAGAAGTTTTTGCATCCTGATGACTGCTGTGACTTTTATTTTTGAGCAAGGAAATGCATCATCTATTTTGAATCTTTGATAGGGGAATAAACTGGGGGGGGAAGAAAAAAAAAAAAAGAAGAAGATGTGACTCTTTTGGTTTCAGATATATCCTCCTTGAGTGTCTCTCCAGCAGCACCCCCAGAAACAAGCAGTGCCTCCAGCCCTTAGTAGTTTCAGATTTATTTCTCTGATACGTTTCAGTACAGATGCTGTATGCTTCTCTGATGGACTGAAGTTTTGGTGCATGATGGGCTATTCACAACAATTTGAGCTGTCTGGAATGAGATGTGACTGTCATTTGGCAGTTCACACATCTCTTCCCAAACAGGTTACCCCTGTCTTCCCCTGCTACCTAAATTCTGCAATTTATGCTAAGTGCAAATATATAATTGATTGAAACTTATATTACTGATGATTGCAAATTAATGTAATAACATATCTGATTAATACTATATATTAAGCCATAAAACTACAAGCAGGAAGTTCTTAGTTTGAACATTGCAATGCCTAAATATCCTATTTAGGTTAGATATCAGGAAGTTTTACACCCAGAGAGTGGCTGAGTACTGGAACAGACTGCCCAGGAAAGTGATCACAGCACCACACCTGCTGGAGTTCAAGAAGTGTTTGGACAATGTTTTCAGGCACATGGTGTGAATCTTGGGGTGTCCTGTGCGGGGTCAGGAGTTGGAGTTGATGATCCTGATGGGTCCCTTCCAACTCAGTACATTCTCTGATTCTACAATTAGCTGTTATTTAGTGGTTATTTACCTTGATGTTAGATTTGCATATTACTTACCTATGTGTTGAAAAAAATGTACTCCTATGAATAAGATGCCCAAGGGCAAAATGGGTGTAGTCTAAACCAGTCATAGGTAAATTAGTGGAGCAAGAGGTGTAAAACTTAAACTGCAACTACATGTGATACAGTTTCCTAAATATGAGCAGGTGAGAGTTTTTTAAGTTAGACCAGTCACTATTTATGAAAACAAACCAAACCAATACAAACAAACAAACAAACAACAACCTATCAACCTTTACCAAAAGCATCAGCTGCAAATTTGCATCTGCAAATGAGGTCTGATACCCTGATTTCATATGAGAGACTGGGACATGTGTCCAACAGACTGTTTGAACCAGCTAAGCTTCAGACACGCAACAGCACTATAAGGAAGTGATGAGTGGCAATAGTGGGAAAGTCCCTGTTTTAGGAGATCTAGGTCCATATCTCCTGACCTGATCAGTTGCCTAAAAAGTTTGCTGCTTGCCAGAGGCTTAATCTTAGGACATTGTGGGGAGACTGTCAAAACTTGTCTGGCCTTTAGACTAGGCCTTATGCCCTGATACTCTTCCATATGGGCACCAACAATAACACCAAGGAAGTCCTGGAGCATATCAAGCTAATTGGCTCTAGGCACAAGGAACAAGCTTGGTTTTCCTCTTGACCTGGTTGCTGCCAGTGAAGAGACTGAGAAGTAGACATACTGAAGTGTCAACATCTGTTTGCACAGTTCATGTCAACAAAAGAGGTTTGGATTTTACTATAATGGCAAAGCCTTTGAGGATGGAGGACTGCTAGGAAGAAACCTAGGATCCACCTGTTAAAGTAGGGAAATACCATTTTTGGCAGGCAGGTAAGGAAGACTTAATTAGGAACAAAGCAGGGGGAGGAGGATGCAAAACCAGCTGAGTAAGTGGTGGACTGAGTTGCCAAAGAAAAGGTGATGTGAACAAGAGTGACCTCCTATTCAATGAAAGGGGGTTGCACATCATGCTGGCCTCAGAGCTGCACACTTTGGCCACTGAGAGTTCATTCCTTCCAATAGAAATATATGTTCAGAATCTTCTAGAGAGTGTTGCTATTTTTTTGTATTTTGTTTGTTTTTGTTGTGGTGGGTTTTTTAAATGTTTTGAGAACTGCTGTATTCCTCAAGACAGAAAGTACTGGGTATACATTTATGGAAAAAAATGTTCCAATGAGAATTAAGGAGAATAATTCCTCAGTAATTATAGAGTAATCTATATGTATGTTACTTCTATGAACAACACAGTAATTGTTCTGCTAGGAAAGCACAAATAGGTTGAACTTTAGTCTGCATTATACAATGATAATGAATTAATTGGAAAATATTTCTACTAACCTTAGGTTATATGAATCAAAGTAAAATATGAATACATAAAATCATAAATGTGTTGTGCTTTTTTTTTGAGTTATGTGAAAAAGTCTTTAAGAAGAGATAAGTAGGAACTTGGTAAACTTCAGCATTTGCATCTTATCTTGACATATTTACAAGCAGACTGTGACAGTCATCATGACACTTGTTACTCAAAAATTATTCATAAATTCCAATTTAAAGTTCTCCCTTTCTACGATATGAGCAGTCCATAGAGAGTCAGATGGAAATGTTGGCTCAAATTAAATTTCAAATTTAATGAAAATTCTAAGAAAAATCTACCCACACAGAGTTACTTCTGCAAAAGAGTTTTTGTTAGTTAGATTTTTTATTTTTTTTTAATCCTCTGGATTTTTCTTGTTCTATTCAATAAAATGTGGGTTTCAAATTCTGAATATTATAGCCATAGATATGTCATCAGAATTTACTGCTCAAAAACACAATGAACAATCTTCATAAAGGTGTCTAAGAAATATATCTTGAAACATTTTCTTTATTTGTGTTCAGCAAGTCCTCTATTCAAGGAAAAGGTTCATAGAAGTATTGTGAACTCACAATTTCTTAATCTAAAAGCAATGCTTACTGAAAATATTTTTCATGATCAAGTTTACCATATGTCTATTCTGATGTCACATGGTAACATAGAATACGCAAGGTTCACAGAAGTCCCACTTAATTTTATGAGCAGTGAAGAATCATTTTACAACTCCATTGTATGGCCTTCTGTTCTCTTCTTTGTTTCTTCCTCTCTCTATCTAGATGTTACAGCTAATTGACATTTCATTTTCTTATATACTTATATACTAATGTGTTATATATGTCTTCTATCTTGCCATATACCACCTTTTTTTCTTTTTTTTTTTCTTTTTTTTTCCCTTTTTTATTTTTGTACCCTAAGAAACCTCCACTATTTAGCTCTTTACAAGATTGAATTCCTCAGTAAGAACTCTGAACACTGACTATCTCCTGGTATCATGGCTCATCTGTGTCAGCTAATTAGGAAAGCCCCAGTCAGACAATAGAATCACAGAATTGTGGCACCATAGGATGCTTTGGGTTTAAAGGGGCCTTTAAAATTTATTGCCAGTGTCCCCTGCTGTGGGCAGGAACACCTTCTATGAAATAAGCTTGCTCGAAGTCCTGCTCAACCTGACTTTGAACACTTTTTCAGGAATGAGACATTCACAGCTTCTCCTGGCAACCTGCTCTTATGTGTCACCATCTTTTTACAAAATGCTTTTACAATTTCATTCTTTTTATACATGGCATGAATAGTGTGGAAGATTCTAACTATATTGACCTAAAATTTAGAACATTGACTTAGAAAATGACATTTCTAGGTTGAATATCCTGTAAATTTTGTGGGACTACACACAGTCTGTACCCAGGAAAAAGAGCAAAAGGAACAAAAGAGAAAGACACATGCTAGTAAATTAACTGCAGTCAAAGAAAATAGTTCAAAAATCATATGGCAAAAGAATGGAACAGATTCTGTAACTTAACTGGTAAAGTATATTTCTGAAAGGGGACTAAGTGGGTACTGGTTCTTAATTTTAGGCTTATTACTCTATGCAGCTTTAAACATTAATTATGGAACCTCAGCAATAGATTTTGAGAAATGCTATACAATATTAATTAGGAATAAGACAGGGGCTTCCTATCCTTCTGTGGCTCAATAAATGGGAAAGGTGCCATGATCTCTCTTGTAAGCCTACCGTCTATGGTTCTAAGATTGTTAAATACATCTGGGTAATAGAATTGGAAGTCTAGAATTCTTACTTGTCAAATGTATCAACCTTTATCAATCTACAAGGTTAACATTCCCTTTCTATTACCTAATTCATCCTTCACAGTGTTGCCAAGAGACAAGAATTCAGGAAAAATGCTCATCTTCAAGATGACTGTGCCTATGATACTGAGATGAAAGATAAATAATTATTCCACCTGCAATTCAAAGAAAGAATCGAAAGGAAGAATGGCATTAAACTTTAAGTTGTGGTTCACACATATTGTTCATCTATCCTACTTTGTTTCAAACTGAGTCCATAAATAGATGTCCAAGAAAAAGAAAAACTTGGCAATCCTCAGTGTTTTCCTAGTAATAATTTTTCAGCTTCTGACTGTTTTCTGTTCTCTTTTCTAATGTTTATGTTTTTTTGGTTGAAAAACCTACAGTGGATCTCTTTTCCAACTATTGGTCTATCTTTTCCTTGAGCTTATTTAAATTCCCGTCACAAACAAAGTCTTTTGCAAAGCAGAAAGAGATCTTCATTTCAGGAAATCACACCACCTCCTTGTTTTGAACCCAGACTTTGATTTGGTGGCTTACAGCTTTGTGTTGGAAGAAACAGTGAACAGATGTCTCAGATGTTTTGATTGTACCACTTACAAACTTTTAGACTTATAACTTTGCTATTATTTTTTTTTCCTAGGTTTAGAAGCTATAGCCTATTCAGCATCCTACATGTAAATCTCAGTTTTATCAATCATTCTTGTTATTTTCTGAAACTTTTCCTATTCAACTGTGTCCTTTTTTGGTAAGGGGGTTGGAATTGTTCTCATCCTCAAAGTGGCTGAAGCACATTTATACATTTGGATCTCTGTGTTTTCTGTTTTTCATATACAACTTGGTTTTGTTGTATACATGTATATATGTTCTTTATTCTTTTTTCCATCAATTTTGGATTTTTTTTGGTTGCTTTCCTAATTGTACTAAGCAATTGTTTCTTTTGTTCAATTGTCTCTCAGAAATTCTAGATGTCTTTGCAGGGTTGAAACAGCCAACTAGAAGGACACATTTCTTTATGTGCCTATAGAGACTTTTTCTTCAGGGCCTCCTCTTCCCACTCTCTATGCACAACACTTAATATTTTCTACAGTCAGCTTCATCTGCCTTCATACTGTTTAGTCATTTAGGTACATATTAATTTGGTCACACTGCTATACCTTTTAAAATTCCTTCAGGTGTCCAACACACTGGTGTGGTGCAGCATATAAGGCAAAGGACCTAAAGAAAACTTCTGACCACCCTTGTAAGCTTAAGGAGATCAGATTCCTCAGCAGAATACAATAAAGAGAAACAGAATTTCAAGACATGCCTATGTTCACCTGTCTGTCAAGATCTTATTCTGAGCTTCATATTGAGTTCAGGCTGGGTGGGGAGGTGTCTTGTAAATTTAAGTGCCTAACTCCCTTATGGTCTACAGTTGTCTTCATTGTCTTAGAAATTTCTAGTACAGCATTGTGTCTATGGCATCACAGACAATGACATCAGGCAAATATCTGACCAATATAGCAAGAAATCGATGGAAAGGGAAACATATTTTATTTTTTCTAAACGAATAAAACAATCTTTAGGCCCAATTGCTCTTTTAACACATCTAAAGATGAAAATTAAAAGACCAAAAGACTGATATTTACTAAATTAACTAAATTAGTATTTAGTTTATGCTCTTACAATGGTTCTGGCTTTTTTTTTTGCTACCTAATTTTTAATTTTTGGGGGGTTTATTGTTTAATATTTTTAAAAATACCATTTTTTAAAAAAAAAAGCTTCATAATCTTAATTTCAAAATAAATATAAAAATTAAGAAAAAAGAAAAAAACCCCTAAACCTCATGAGAATTGACTACAATAACAACTCTTTAAAACTGATTTATAATCCTATAAATTCCTTGAAAGCAAATGTGAGAGTGGTTTTCATTTTTATATATATTATTTTTTGTTTGTTTGTTTGTTTATAAATTGCAATTTCTGGTACATAATATAATAATTTGACAAGAGATTTAAATGAAAATTCCATGATGCAATTTAAACACATAGACATAAGAAAATTAGTATTTGATACTAAATTTAAAAATAACTTCTAGGTAAATTCAAGAACTCTAAAACTTTTAAAGAATAAAACCAAACAACATACTAAAGGCAAAAAAAACCCACTCAAAACTTTCTTAATTTTGAACAAATTGCACATTTTTTCACTTTTTAAAAATACTGCTTTTCTTCACATTTCAATAAATGAAAACACCTTTTCCTATTTAGATATTAATAGAACATTGATCTGATATTTTTATTTAGACAGAGATAAATTATAATGAGCTATATATATCCTTGAATTAAATCTTTAGCTTATGTGCACTGGTCCCTAACAAAAACCTGTCAGGCTGGGATGCATCTGAACTCATTTCATTCTTGGTATTCAAGAGCATTAAAAAACTGAAGTTAGATGAATGGAAGTCTTTCATACAGATGCTGAGTTTCAATAGCTCATTTGGTAAAAGAATGATATAGCTGATTATAAATTACCCTTGTGATCATTATACTGAAAGGTTTGAAAAATATGAACTGGAGTTCATGAGCCACAAACAAAATGCACATCAATCTTTGGATAGAAAGATAGTTGAAAACTGTGTTGTGTGAATTTGATTTACAATTACTTCTGTAGTTTCTCTTTTCTGTGAAATAGAAGCTCTGATTGTATTTCAGTAGCGGAAAGCAATGCCTACACAATTTTAGTTAGTTCAGATTTTAATTATTTTATGTTTATTTTGAGTTTTTTTGGTTCATCTTTACTATGATGTCATAGAATATAACTGAATGGACATTTTCACTCATTTAGATTGTCATTGACTTAATGAATTACATATTCTGTGATGTATTTCTCTATTCTTACAGTAGTTTGATAACAAATTTTGACAGCCTAAATTTCATTTTACTGGAACTCTTCTCAGCATTATTCATCAGTTAAGATTTCAGTTACAACATATGCAAAAGGATAAGGTAGATGAAGTGTAACTATAACGTGACATGTGACATATGTAATCTTTCTGACCCATAGGTGTAATTCTCTAATAAATTATTCATTCACAACAACCAAAGATCATTAGCACAGAACCCCTTATATCTTTTACCTGGTTGTGCAGTGAAGCAATGCAGTGTACATTTCCAAAGACTCTCTGTACTAAAGTAATGATTACTCTCTATGCCAGTTTTCAATTTACATAGACTCTTGCTCTTAAAAAGTATTTTCACTGTAATGCTTTGAAAAGATTTTCAAGTGAGCTTAGACCATACAATTTTCACGGTGTTTTGTATATGGGTAAAGGATCATTGAGTCCAATTCCCTTCTTCTTGCAGGACTACCTAAAACTAAACCATATGACTCAGAGCATCATCCAGACAATTCTTGCACTCTGACAGGTTTTGTGCTGTGACCATTTCCCTGGGAGGCCTGTTCCAGCGACTGACTACCCTTTTAGTGAAGAAACTTTTCCTAATGTCCAGTCTGAACTTCCCCCAGCACATGTTCATTCAATTTCTCTATGTCCTATTGCTTGTCACCAGAGAGAGGAGATGAGCATCTCCCCATCTGATGTCCTCCTTAAGCCAATGGAAGACTGTGATGAAGTTACCCTTCATCAACCTTCTCTTCTCTAAGATGAACAAGTCAAGTGACCTCAGTTGCTCCTCCTAAGTCTTGCCCTTGAGACCTTTTGCCATCTTGGTCACCCTCCTCTGGCCACACTCTAACAACTTGGTGTTCCTCTTATATTGAGGTGCCCATAACTGCACACAGAACTTGAGGCAGGGCATCACCAGTGCAGAGTAGAGTAGAACAATCACATCCCTTGGCTGGCTAGCGATGCTTGCCTGATGCACCATAGGACAATGATGGTTCTTTAGGCTGCCAAGATGCAGTGTTGACTCATAATCAACTTTCTGTTGACCAGAAACTCCAAGTCTCTTTCCTTGGGACTGTTCTCCAACCTCTCATCCCCCATACATGTTTGTATGTACAAACAGTATCCATAAGCTTGGTTGTTGCCCAGCTCTTCAGTCTATCCAGATTTCCCCTTAACACTTCTCTACCCACCAGGGACTCCCACAGCTTCTTCTAAATCACTGTTATCAGCAAACTTACTTAGTGTACATTCTTTCCCAGATCCAGATAATTTATAAAAACATTAAAGATGCTGTCTTTAAAATTGTGCCCTAGAGAAACACAACAGGGACTGGATGGTAGCCTGATGTAACCCCATTTACTACAACTGTTTGAGACCCATTCATTTGCCAATTTGTCACCCAGTACCTCCCTGGTTATAGACTACTGAAAAATATGACCTCAGACAAGGATATTGAGTATCCAGACATCTGATTTTATCTCTTTTGAAAATTAAGTTGCTCTGAATTTGATAGCACAAATGAGCTATTAAAAATGTAACAAAAGAAAAAACAGTATCTTGCATTTTCAATTTTTTACTGGGATTTGTTATTAAAAACCTAGATGGTTAACTCTATTTATAGGATGTTGGAAACTGCACTCCTATAATAGTGAGAATGACAAAAGTTGCTGTTTATTTTCACTACTCACCTTACTTAATGTTATCTGTCATTAACAAGGTAACTTCAGGAGTATGTTCTCTCTAGGAATCCCAGTTGCAAAGTTCTTCAGAGAGTCTCAAGTGCTATCTTCAGAATTTAAAGACAGGAAATGAACAATTATTCTCCAAAAAATCCTACTTTTAAAATAAAAAACACCATCCCTCCCAAAAAATAAAACAAACCAAACAGAAAAACCAACATTGGGCACACCCCTGCTCCAGCGAGATGAGGAGTAGAATCATAAAAAAAAAAGGTAAAACTTGTGTATTGAGATAAGAATAGTTAAAGAATTGAAATAGAGGAAAACATAATTATAAGTAATATCAATCTTAATAGGAATAAAAGGAGACAGAAAGGGAGGAATAAAACCCAAGCAAAACAAGTGATGCATAATACAATTGCTCAGCACTTGTTGATCAATCCCCTGCCTGACCCTGAGCAGCAAAGTATGGGTTTCAACCAACTCCCTCCAGTTTATATACTGAGTATGATGTTTTGTGGTGTTTCATCTGTTCAGGTCAGCTTTCCTGACCATGATTTCTCACAGCTTCTTGTGCATCTCCTCACTGGCAGAGCATGGGAAACTGAAAAGTCATTGACTTAGGGTAAGCACTAGTTAACCACAACTAAAACATCAGTTTATTATCAACATTATTCTCATACTAAATCCAAAGCAGCACTGCACCAGTTACTGAGAAGAGAATTCACCCTAGCCCAGCTACGACAAGGTCGGTAGGAATAAAAACAAGGAAATCTGACTCTTCACAGCAGTGTCCAGTGAGGGAAGACTCAAATTGAAACACACAAAATATCCACCTGAATACAAAAGCACACTGTCTTACTGTGAGTGCGGTCAAACCCTGGAACAGGCCACCAAGAGCAGTTGCAGTTTCTCCATCCTTGGACATATACAGTACCCAACTGGACAAGGCCCTGGGCAACCTGCTCTAGCTGATTGTGCCTGAGCAACTGGGGAGGCAGTAGGGGAAAGAAGGGGTTTGTGAGCAAGATAACCTGCAGTAGTGCTTTCCAATCTCAAGCAATCTGTGATGCTGTGAAGCAGTGGCTTAAGCATAGTCATAGTGTGTCTTCCAACCATTGTTGCCATCACAAACTTCATTTTTACATCACAGCGCACTCAGGGGATTACCCTGATGCCAGAGTCTTTAGGTGTGACAGCTGTGTTGTCAAATGGTGGTCAGGAAAACAAGAATATTATGCTTGTCCAGAGACTCTCCTTGCAGAAAAATAATAAATGTGAATTTCAACATTTGCATTGCAGACAGTAATAGAACTGAAAAAAACCCCAAGGAAATAGAGGAATCCTTAGTTTATTTAATGTGTGACAAACAAAATTCCCTTTTCCCTTCTTCTTGCAGCCTTTCTTTCCTTCTCCAGAGCCAGTCTGACTAGCTTTTTCAGGTTTTTTTGTTCTTCTTTTTCCATTAACTTCACCTGCCATTTAGTACCTGTCTGTCTTCTATAAATACAGTTTTCTCACAATGATTGTATCTTCCTTTCTTATATTCTTATTTTTTGCTTTTTTTTTTGTCTTCTAACTGCCTTTCTAAGCCATGTAGTGTTTTGGCCTCTCCGTGTTGCTATGCCTTGTATTATATACTGTTGTTAAGAGCTAGAATGCAGTGTAAGTCACCTACAACCTTCACTGACAGGTAGTGCACAGATGAGAGTTTCCACAGCACAGACAATGAGAAAAGAGGGAAACCTCCACTCTCTTTACAAAATCCTTTGATGCCAGGAGGAGGAATTAAAAGAAACTCAATTGTCTTCCTGCAGTCTCTTCTGAATTACTTCGGAGCTGACATGAATGAGAATAATAGAAGGGACAAATAAGGGACTATCAATTCTATGTGACTTTAACTTCAGATGACTGACAGAAGGTATGACAAAATCCTTTTTATTTTTTTCTTTTTACTGCTTATTCCATCTATCTTATACTTAAGTTTCATATCATCTATCTAAATGCTTCACCTTGTCATAGTATGATACCTCATATTTATGCAACTCTGACTTAAATTTCTTTAACAAAACCAGTTTGTGTTTTCAAAACTGCATGTATGATTCCAAATTTGAAGTTTCCATCATCTGTTAGTAATAGCTCAGTAGTATTGATACTTGCTGAAAATAAATTTTCAAAAGCACTTAAAATGCATCATAGACATATGAATGGTTTATGAGGAGAGAAAAAGTTAAAAGTATAAACATAAAAGTTCTAAAAATTGGGGTTGATCAGTTCACAGATCATAATTTGGTGCATTACTATGGAATATATATCTTCGGTGAACCATTTATATAAGTAAAAATTAAAATTTACTTGAATATTGTATACAGTAAGTCTCAGGGTTTAGGGTTTATTTTCAGGCAAAAGACATATCAAGACATGGAGGAATTTTTGTATATAGTAGTAGTCAACTTTTCTATTATAAAGACAAAATTTAAATAGTTCAGAATCTAAAATAATTTTTCCTTAAAATTATCAGTTTAATTTCAAACTTCTATGACCAAATTAAACATTGGAATTTATTTTATAAATCTGTGTCTTTTTCTTCTTGATGAAGTATTGAATATTTGTACCAAAACTTGGCACAAAGGAACCTCAGTGAAACAGATAATACTTACCACCTTGTTTCTTTGTTTACCTTTTGATATTGTTAAAGGAAAGGAAATAGGAATGGAAGAAATGCAAAATCATTTTCATCCAATAGACTTAAATATTAATATAAACTTTTTGGGGTTTTTTGTTTTTTTGGTTTTTTTCATCCTCACAGGCTATTTTCTGGTCATCAATCTATATGAATATCTTAGATAAACTAGTTCTGAAAAATCCTTAAAATATTTTAAGGGTAGGAATCAGCTGAGCTTATAAGTATATGGAATTACTGTAAATTAAAGTATTTGTTCATAAGCTTGAAAAACACTATAGTAATCTAATTGCAAGTTCCACATCATTGAAATCTGTGGCCCCAGCTAGCCCATAGGAAAGCCTCTTGAACCTAATACTGTGTTTTCCACCTGTTTGCTGTTGTTGGGTCTGGGGTTTTTTGTGTGCTTTTAACTTACGTATATGAACAATAAATCTCCATGCTCTGCAATTTCTGTAAAGGTTAAGCTTGTTCCCACTCAAAGGATTGATTAGGAATGCTATTAATGTCATTAATCTAGTTATCTTTTTTTAAAGTATTTTCATACAAGCATTAGGGCACTTTATAAGATGCACTACCTTATAAGAGCTCTACATTATAAACTAATTTAAAATTGCAGAAAAAAATGTATTTCAAGTTAGGTTGGCAATTTGTTTGAATAAACATCACATTCGTTTCTAGAAGAGATAATTTTTTTACCCCATGAGATCTGAATATTAGCAGAGCTGGTGTCAAACATTTTCCTTTGTTTTCATTACACATGATGTGTTCTTTACCTCTTGTCATTAATGATTTTCTTACACATTTTCTGATATTTGACACAAGTCCATCTGTAAGATTCACTCACTACTGAGTGAGTAAAAATTTTTCCAGTAATATCCATTCTGTCCTCTTGAGGTGTTTCTACACAAACAACTGTATTTTGCAGGGTTTTTATAAAGCCACTGAATCTTTTGTGATGTTGTGAAAAGAAGCTTTACTTACAGATTTTTTTCAAGACATATTAATTGAGTGATTCCTTCTGAAATCAGAAATGTTTCAGAAAGAATTAAATGGTCACTGAGAAAACTAATTTAAAATAAGCCTAGGGGTTTTTTAGAAGAAACACTGTATTAGAGAAAAGTTGTCATTAACTAATGAAACCCTGAATTTCTCATGAGGAAAATAGAATGCTAATATTTATTAAACAATCAGTGCTGAAATTTTATGATTTTAACTAATTGTAATGAAAATATATTAGTTGCATTAAAATTTAAAAAACCTACAAAAACAAGCAAAACAAAAAAAAATCCACAAAACACAAAAATTACGCAACTCTTACTTTGTTCATTTATTTGTAGATATTAATGCAATTAAAATATTTCATCACCCTGATTGTCTGGGAACCCAAAGAAACAAGTGATAGAATTTTGTAAATATGTAGTGCAACAGGATGAAAAGAATTGACACACTGACAGTGTTTAGAGAGGCTAAGGATTTGTTATGCAGGCACAGGAGAAGTCTGTGATTCTGAGTTCAGAGTCCCCCTGGCAGAACAACATTAATTTTTCTGTCCTCTGAAGAAAATTCTGAAGGCTGCAGAACACAAACAGGTGCATAAAAGGAAACAGCAGGGATTTTTTTTGAAACTCAATGTAAAGAAAACATAGTCTTACCAACAGTCAAATCTGTAAAATATAAAATGAATTATTCCTAATCAATAAACTATAGTTTGTCTCTATTTTTAACACTTAGAGATAATTTATTTTCATAAGATATTGAAAACACGTATTATTTTATGTCTGTTACTGTTATATTAATACCTTAATTTTCTTTAACAGTCAGGGTATCAAAAGAGAGGAGATACGTCTGCAGTATAGTTTTTAATGGAATACTGGCAACCTCTGAAGTAGTTCTCTGAGTTCCTAAACCAAATCCCCAGGATTATTAAGCAATATCTTAATTTGTTCTCTACTTTTATATGCTAAAAGTTTAAATATATTGTCATTTTCCCACTCTTTAAGATATTAATTCTTTAGAAAAATGACATCTATGACACTGATCTTTCATGTGGTTTTCCTTATTTCCCCCTTACCACAAACAGAACATTTTGTTTCTTCTATCTATTTATGCTGTTAAAAATTGAGATCTCTATATATTTATATTTTATCACTTGCTTTTATGGGCATAGTTTTGAAATCTCATCACTCCTAACCCATAAGATTTTATAGAAAAATAAAGTTTATGGACACTTAGAGAAGATATTCAACAATAATAAATGATATAGATATATAAAAGAAGGAGAGCAGGTGAATGAAATACTAAAGCAGATTTCACTGATAAATAAGTTTAAAATAAGATAGATAGTTGCAAATAAGCTGAGTACTGACAGACAACTTAATGCATTTAAGAAATTTAACATTTTCTATTCCAGTACTGTTCAGCTGTGGTAAAATAATTTGACTTTGGACTTTAGATAGAATGGCTTTATCTTTATGTTAGCTAGATCTTCAGGTTATGCCTAAATTTAGCACAGAAATAAATCTTCACAAAACCGAGGTAATACCAAATTCCAAAGCAAATCATGCCTGAACAATTTGTATTTAATTCCTGGTATAGTTCCTTCTGACACTGGTTTGTTGTTTTTTTTTTTTTTTTTTTTTTCCCACTGTCTCACTTTCCAGCAACTTGTATTAAGTATGGAGCTGTGGACAGTTGTCATTTAAATGTCAGATACAAACAGCAGAGATTCCTTCTGGACCACTTTTACAGTGGTGTTTTCTAGTTTTGTCTGGTAAAAATCTATCACATCATGGCATAATGAACATTTTCTTTACCGCTCACCTATTCTTAAATTTTGTTTCTGTTATTGAAGCAAACATTTTTTTTTTTTCAGTTGTTTTCAGTGAGCAACTTGCCTATATAGGAAAACAGGCTATAAAGCTTAGCCATCTTCTTTATTTCTGATCCATACGCTTACCTGTTTTCATATCCTGCCTCATACTTTTCAGATTTCATTATTGCTTTATGGAAACTTTATTATTAATCATTCCTGTAGACAAAATATCTTTCCTACTCCATAATACGTTTTCAAACATCATCTGAGATCGTGTGCATTTGTCTCTAAGTGGTTACAGGTGAGAAATAACTTGTCAAAATCTTTACTGGGAGACTCAGTATTTCTATTTGTTTTCTATATCTGTGTTTAATGTTTTGCCCCTTCCAGTGCAAATAAGTTTCAAGAGTGTGTGAAAAAGCCAATATCAACAAGGAAGATGCAAATCTGGAAAATGTTTTTACTCATTAATATTTTTTTTTTCTGACAATCCATTGTTTTCTTTTGTTTAGTGTATTTTCTTCTGTTTTCAAAATTTCTGAGGCAAGAGGGGGAGATAAATAATGAAAAGAATTAAGTATTCTAAAAAAACCACATGCCCCCACCCCCATAAAAAAAAAAGACAAAAAAACCCCCAACCAACCAAACAAAAAACAACAAAAAAATCCCCCAAAAACCCCAAACAAACAAAATCAGAAAAAAACCCCCACCCCTAATCAGATCTTTTGAATAAGTTCCACACAGTCTTTATGGTTATGAGCTAAAATTCAATGTCAAGTTTCCTGAAGCAGCCACAGGGTGAGTCTAGTAGATTGTGCTAATTGTATCACATTAGGCATATTGTTAGTGCTGTTAGGAAGTGTGTCAGGAAATTCCTCTTGACAGGTTGCACCGAAGGCAAATAAATGCCAGTGGAAGCTACAAGATATCAAGAAGAGAAAAGGTTTTTTCATTAGAAAAATCACAGAAACATTCTGCATCTCTTAATGGCAGAATGAAGCAACTGTGATACAACTTGGAGAATGCATACACTGTGAATAAAATGCTGAATTTTAATGTGTACATAGTATCATTAAAGCATTAATAATAATATTAATAATTAATAATAAATTCGAAGTTTGGGGCTATTTATTACAATGGTTCAGGTTCATAATACTTGTAATATACTTTTTGTAGGGAAGGGTACAAAGGGTAGTAAAAAATCTTTAATAGAGAGTAATAAGAAAAAAAATAACAATAAAAAATCTGCAAGTGTGGGATTAAATCTTAGATCCAGACACATAAATTTAGGTGTCAACAATCTTTGTATATGCAGATAAGCTATCTCTAAACTCCTCTTACAACAGATGAAGATACAGAAGTAGATTCAGTTATCCAAAAGGAGATGCCTCCTGCCACCCCATAACAATTCACATCATCTGCGTTGGGCTACAAGCTAATACACTGGACTTCAGAGAGATTTTCAATCTTCTGAATTGACTGTTGGATTGTAGTTAAGATACTCTAGGATATTTCAAATATTATGAGAGGACTGCATGTGAGCAATTTAAATTAATACAGTCAGAGTAAATCACAGAAACACAGAATGGATCAGGTTGGAAGGGACCACAGTGGATCTTCTGGTCCAACCTCCCTGCTCAAGCAGGGTTATCCTAGAGCACATTGCACAGGATTGTGTTCAGGTGGTTCTTGAATGTCTTCAGTGGGAGACTCTACAACCTCTCTGGGCAACCTGTTCTACTGTTCAGTCACCCATACAGTAAAGAAATTCTTCCTCACATTGAGACAGAACTTCCTGTGCATCAGTTTCTGCCTGCTGCCTCTTGTCCTATTGCTTGATGACACCGAGAAAGGCCTGGTCCATTCTCTTGAAACCCTCCTTTCAGATACTTATAGACATTGGTGAGGTTCCCTCTCAGCCTTTCCTCATAAGAGAGATGCTCCAGTCCCTTAACCATCTCCATAGCCCTCCACTGGACCAGCTCCAGGTGCTCCATCTCTCTCTTGCATTGAAAAACTCAGAACTGGACACAGCATTTCAGATGAGGCCTCACTAGGGCTGTGTAGAGTGGCAGGATCACCTCCCTCAACCTCCTGGCAGTGCTCTTTCGAATTCACCCCAAGATACCATTGTCTTTCTTGTTCCACAAGGGCATGCCACTGTCCTTGTGTCCATCAAGGACAGCTTTTTGACTATCAAGACCCCTGAGGTCCTTCTCCTCAGAGCTGCATTCCAGCAGGATGGCCCCCAACCTCTACTGGTGCATGGGGTTATTCTTCCCCAGGTGCAGGACCCTGCATTTGCCTTTGACAAATTTCAGATGGTTCTTCTCTGCCCCTCTCTCCAGTCTGCTGAGGCTCTTATGAAGGGCTGCACCACACTCTGGGGTATTGACCACTTTTGTGTCATCAGCAAACTTGCTGAGGGGACATCTAACCCCTTCATCCAAGTCACTGGTGAATAAGTTAAACAATACTGGATATTACTAGTGACAGGCCTCTGACTAGACCCTGTGCCACTGATTACAACTTCCTGAGACCTGCTATTCAGCCAGTTCTCAATCCACTTCACTGTACATTCATCTAGTCCGCAAGACATATGGGATGCCTATGCTTTGTAGAGTGGAAATTGGATGCCAGGTGGCTGACTAAAATTGTGTCTATGGTGTATCACACTCTAAGGCATCAAAGTTACTATTATGACTTATAAAGTTCTAGAAGAACTCAATTTTGTAAGTATAGGAGTACAGTTCCATTTAATTACTTATACCTTCTTGCCTGTCTGATTCAGAAGGGCCTCGGTCTCTGTAAATGCTGTCAACACTGAAAGCCTCATGCAGAATTCTCAGATAACCTAGAGTTTCAAATAACACTACAAACCTATGTTTGACAAATGAATTGATCTCATAGTCAGTAAAGTCAGTGGAGAGCTACACATTTGTTTCAAAATAGCTGTTTATTTTAGGATTAGGTGAGTCAATTGAGAGTATTGATTAGCTCATCTCTGTGGGAGTTTACACAGCTAACTCACTTGTAGTCTCTTACACTGCATACACCAAGACTCTATACAGTTGTCTATAGATAGGTTCTTGATGCATTCTAGGATATAATTTCTACGTTCAGCTGTTGTTTCAGGAATGTGAGAGTCCATCACATATCCTGTGTCATATATTTCATACCTACACTGGTGGTCTAGATGTCTGGGGCTACTAGGCTCCTGAGCAAAAGATATTTTCAGATGAACTTTGTCAGGGCAAGTAAGGCCTATATAGGTGGACTTCAGCGTCAGAAGTCCCTGACAGCAACAATGAATGTGTTGCCAACATCCAGAGTATAAAAATATTCATAAAAAATAGGACGTTTTAAAGATTAAAATTCAAAAGAATAATGTAAATGGAACCAATTATTGTTTAAATTTAATTTTTTTAGTCAGTTTAGCTGAGTTTTATCTTTGGAAGAATCAGATCTGCTACTCAGAGTTTGAAATCATGACCTGTAATCTACTTCATCATCTCCTCATAACATTTTGTGACTTGCTAGTAATTACACAGTCACCTTGTCATTTGTCAACTGAATCACTGTGTATTTTGCCCTTCTGTACTGACAGAGAACCCAGACAGAGAAACCAGACAGAATATCCCATATCACCAAAAATGGCACTACATGTATGTGTTTAAGCAACTAGCTCATTAATTGAATATATCACCCTCAAGTACAATTGCACCTTAGGTAAGTTTTATGTTGACATTCATTAATTCAGACTTCTAAATTGAAAATTATGTTAATATGGAGCTAAAGTCAATCCCCAAAATCTTATTATTCCTCACAGATAACAGCAACATTCATTTTTTTTAGTTTCTATAATCTCATTGCATTTTCTATGAAGGTCTCATTTTCTTATGAGTTGTGCTGTGCTTCATCTACTCAGAAGAAAAAGGACCATGGACTGGCATAGTAAAGGTAATAATCCATGAGAAACTAACTTCATTGCTGAAAATTTTTTTTATCTAGAGATTCTATGGTTGTTTTATGCATTTTTTTCTGAGACAAAAAAAGAGAGAAAGAACATAATGTGAAAGTTTATGAGAGTCATTTAAATCAGGATCTGTTCTCCATGGGTATAATCAAGCAGCTGAAGAGTCTGTCCAGAGATTCCTTGCAGCCTCCATCCTTGAAAGTTGTCAAGACCAAAGTTCATACCACTCTGAGAAACCTGGTCTGATCTGCTCTGATTGAGACCTGTCTGCTAAAGTGTTTCTTATGGAAGTCTGATATCTATACAATTTTAAAGGGGTCAAGTTTGCCTTTTTTTTTTTTTTTTTTTTCCCCCTGGTAGTTATTCTGTTAGGTGTTTTGTTTGTTTTTGGTTTTTTTCATAAATTCTTTTCATAGCAGTCTTCAAATATTTAATTTGTAGAAGTTTTATGTTTTCTAGATGCAATTTCATTCATATGCGTAAAGCAATATTATGATTCTATTAGTTTAATTTTTATATTATGTAAAAACTAGAAATCATCAATTCATCTCAGCACTTCAGCTTTTTTGTATATTTCATATGCAATAACAAAAGCTTTCCACAGTACTGACCTTTAGCTTACAGTCTTACAGGTATAAAAATAAAAACATTTGAAATAATATTTAATAGTAGAGTGTTGGATTCAATTCTGTTTCTTGAGAGTGATATACACTGCAACACATTTAAGTCAGAGTACAGAAGTGATGCTGCTACCTGGTTGGGGTTCTGAAGTACTTTTCTGGACTATTTTGCTACTTCTAGAACACAACAAGAGTTCTCTCAATATTAATTATAAAGATGTGTTGTAGAGTAAGCTACATAAGACAAAGGTATAAATGAATGAGGGTGTGACTGTGCTTTTAAATGTTATCTAAGAAATGAAATTTCGATTAAAAATAAAGGCTGCGTGTTCTTTAAAACAAAATATCATCACACAAAAAGCACCTGAGCCCAAAACCAATAACCCTACTTGTCAGAGATATGGAGGGAATAGAAACAAGATTAGTGAAAATATAAAAACTAAATTAGCACTTTAGCTATAGTGTCATTCTTTAACCCATTTGCTTTTTGTTTTCAAAGAGAAGCAATTATAAGTGCACTGCATCTGGCTGGGGTGGAGTTAACTTTCTTCATGGTGGCCTGTATAGTGCTCTGATTTTGAATTGATGTCTATAAAAGTGAAATACTGATGAATAATTCTTGCTCAATATTGAAGTTTTCTCTCTTACTTAGAGAGATGGCTGGGGGTGGAGAAGTTAAGAGGGGACAGAGCTGGGACAGCGATCTGAATTTCCCAAGGGATATTCCATAACATATAATGTCATGCTCAGCAATAAAACCTAAAGCAGAGGAAGAAGAGGAAGGGAGACAGGGGGTTGTCTCTAGAGGTGGTAATTGTTCAGAGACTCTCAGGGCATCAATCTGCTTATAGGGTTGGTGAGTAATTGCCTGTGTAATTTCCTTCTTTTTTTTTTTTTTTTTCCCCTCTTTTTCTCTTATTTAAATTTCCTTCATCCGTTAACCATCTTTGCATCAACTCACAAGTTTTCTCATGTGTCCTGTTGGGCATGGGCTAGTGAACAAGCAGCTGCCTGGGTACTTAGCTGTTGGCTTCTGCCAATCTATCACAATCAGAATAACATTTAACTTGACAATCAATAATTATTAAAGGTTATATTAATTATTTTTCACTTTGGAAAAAATCTAAAAACATGTATAAATGTTGAGGTCTATCTATATATGTGTATATATATATATATGTATATTTATATATATACACATATATACATATATATTAGTTTTTCTTACTGTTTCCTAGAAATTATTTCCTCTTAATATTTCCCAAAAAAAACCCAAAAAGGAAAATACTCTTTCAAATTTTGGCACAAACTTCTATTTCATAATTGATGAAGCCCAGTACAAAACTGATGACTTTTATCCTAAATCTGACTTTTGAGACACTGATAATCTGCACAAGAGTCAGACTATGCAAAACATTTCTGTGAACTCTCTTGCCCATAAGAGGCAAACTTGGCTGGTTAAGATTGAGTTAATGATAAACTATGCTGATTTTGGCTTGGGTACAGTTAATTTTCTTCACAGTGTCTAGTACAAGGCTGTGTTTTGGATTTGTGCTGAACACAGTGATGAACACAAGGATGTTTTTGTTATTGCTGAGCAGGGCTTACACTGAACCAAGACCTTTTCTACTTTTTGTACTGTCACGCTGGCAAGGAACTTGTGGGTGTATGGAAGACTGGGAGGAGACACAGTCAGAACATCTGACCCAAACTGACCAAAGGGATATTCCAGAACATATGACATCATGCTCAGTATATAAAGTGGGAGGAAAAATGAGGAAAGGGGGGACATTTGGAGTGATGGCGTTTGTCTTCCCAAGTAACTGTTACATGTGATGGAGGTGGCTGAAATCCTGTCTGCCAATGGGAAGCAATGAATTAATTGTTTGTTTTGATCTGCTTTTGTGCACAGCTTTTGCTTTTACTATTAAACTGTTTTTATCTCAACCCATGAGTTTTCTGGCTTTTAGTGTTTGTCATGTGAAAGGTGGGAATTTAGATTTTTGCCTGTTGGAAAATTACCCCTGGGAAAGCTGAGATCCTGGTGTCTGACAGTCTGTCATCATCTTGTAATGAGACCTTTTACCAACAGGTTCATAAGGTTGGGAGGTACTTCAACCACCCTTTTAGGAGGGGGGCTCAACAGAATGAAAGCCCCTCAATGGGTCTTTCAAAGGTGTTATCTGCTCCCAGTAACTGCAAGGATGCACTTTAACAGTTCATGGAGTAACACTCTTTATCAATATAAATTATGACAGATTAATAAGGTTCAAAGGTTGTTGGTAGTAGTGTCTACTGCAAAAATATGTTTTAAAGCAATCTACTGATACATATACTAAGCAAGCACAAGCTCTAATATGAAGCAGTTTACTAATATGCTATGGGATAAACACAACAAAAGCTCTGGTCATAAAAGCAGCATTTAACATGCACAGAGTATATTTCTGACCCAAGGCATCTCTCTGATGGGGAAGAAGATGGACTAGCCCATCAAGTCATCCCAGCAGTTTCAGTGGAGGTCTTCTCCCACTTTACCCCTATCCCCAATTTACTTTTATACTTTTTTCTTTATGTTTGGGTGGAGTTCAAGTGGCTCTATTCATAAATACCTTTTATTTCTGATTGGTGTAGTGTTCCATACCTAATGGAAGGTGGGTGGTGGTCACAGCTCGACACTTGAGGAAGGGGTTTGACATGGTTGTTAGCTTCAGCACCAGAACATCTTGATTCTCCCATGGCAGACAGGTACTATATGGCCTCAGTAACACAATGTTCCCCCATGTTGCTGGGATTTGAATGGAGGAAGGCCATGTAGTCTCCACTTTTTTCCACACACTGTTCTGTTTCTCTGAGCAGATGTTTATCGTTGTATTAGGCAGCATGTTGACCACAGTCTAGCCAAGAAGTTGCAGCTGCTTTTTACCCTAGAATTCTGAATCTCCTCTAGTTTTAACTCTATCCATCATCTCACACCCTTACAATTCCCTTTTCTGTACCTCTGGTGGGAGAGCAAGTGAGCAGCTGTGTGGAGCTTGGTTGCTGGCTGGGGTTAAAGCACAATACAAGAATAGCGAAGAGAGAAATTAAAAGTACAGAGACATGCAAGAAACAAGACAAATGCAAAAGTAGCAACATATTCAGGACATCAGGCATATTTAGAGAACAGCAAGTCAGGTCCATCATCATCTTACAGAACGACAATGAATAAAGGCATCTCTGATTTCAGTGAGACTGGGATTTCAACCCTGTCATTTTAGCTAGTGTTTTACATTCAAGTAGAGACATTATAAGTATTTTTTGTGTTTTCTTAATAATGTAGTAATAAAAGCTTTAATAATAATGCAAATTGCAAGGCTTTATATTTTGTTGAATGTGAGTTGACCCACTGACATTTGGAGGACTATTGCATTTTTATATGCTGTTTTAAACAAAATAAAATTCTTTAGACCATGTTTTACACATGCTGTGCTTCAACCTGTTAATTTTCAGACTTTCTGAAACCAGACCCTGTGTGTTTTCTGCCTATGTCTTTTCTGCTTCAAACTGTCTTGTTGCCATGGAATCTCTGTTCTGCATTAGGAAAATAAATTATTGTTTAAAAGGGAAGACGCTTGTCAAAATACACAGCTGAACTAAGCATGTACCTAATATCATTAGACCAGAAAATTTTAAAGTGAAAGAGAGGCTTTTTTCAGTTGTTTATGATGTTTATGTAAAATCTGGACTTTGTCATTAACTAAGTAATTTCATGCACATGGTTCTGTCCATAATGGATACCCAGGCAGCCCCTACAGTAATACAGCCATTCTTACGTTTTGGTGTTAATGACCACTGGAATTAGATTCAGGAAAGCGATGTGTGTTATCTGCACTGACAACATAGCTGTATCAACCACAAATCAGAGAGAGTGAAATACCTGTTCTTCAGAGAAAATATTTGTAGAGCAACATGCATGACCAAGATAAGAAAGAGCAGAAGAATTATCTCTCTAACTCCTGAGGTGTTTGAAAATAATGTTTTAGAGTGCCTAGGATGACTTTAGATCTCTGGAGAACAGCGGAGAACTGAAAACAGTAGTTCTGGAATCTGTAAACCCTATTTCAAATCCCCAAACACTTAACTTCAAAGGTCTTCTCTCTCCAAAGTGGCAGAATCAAAATTAATTTAAGTTATATGTGTGCAGATAATGTCACAGGGACTGAAATGCAACTAGAAGTCTGTAGCAAAAGGAAAGCAATATCTCAACTTACAGAATAAATAGTGGTTCCCTGGGGCACCTTCAAGGGTATAACACTAAGGGCTAGATTTAGCTAATGGAAATCATAACATATCCTTAATTTGGAGAAGTTGAGGACATTAGTAACAACAAAATGTTAAGTCAGATTAAAAAAAAAAAAAAAAGAAGAGAGAGATTTATAATATTGGACAACAATTGCAATGAAGTTGCAAAGTAAATAAAATTTTGTGCTAATGAAGCAGCAGATACTAGACAGAAACTCAAAATGTTACTGGTCACAGTTAAAAATCAGCACACTTTTAAACTTCTGTAAAACAAAGACCATTTTTCCAAAGGAAGAAATGTGATGTCCTGCAACTTTCCCTTATTTTAGTAAATAGCCTGGTTTATTTTGCTGTTTTCATCAATTGCCTTTTATTAAATAGTTATATTTTAGCAATTCATCTCTATACAGCTCAAATATAACTACAGATGTAGATGAAGATTCCTAAAAGCTTAATCAGCATATCATAAATAAGAAATATTTAAAAGAATGAGCATCAGGCACTGTTATTTAGATGTTAATGATGTCCCCAAGATACTTGGCTCAGGTAATCTTTTAAGGGAAAAAAACTAATAAATATCTGAAATCTTAACAAAAAATGCATTACACACCTTGAACTAATTTAGTGTCGCATAAATTAGAATGAAAATAAATTAAAAAAAAAAACACAATAATAAACTGAAGAGCAGTTAAACATGTGAAAAGAAATGCAAGATAGGGTGGACTGATTATGATGAAGTCCTTGACAAGATAGAAGAAAATATTTTTAGTGTGGCGTTAGGTAACAAAACAGAAAAAAAAAAAAAAATGGAAAATGAGATGATCATTGAAATATTGATAGAAAAGAACCAGAATCTGGTATAGATTAAACTTACTATACAGAAAAAAAATATCTAAATGGTACCATATGCTTATTGATGTTACTTGGTGTTAAATAAAATGGTCTTTGAAAACTGTGTCTTACTGTTCTATTGGTAATTGAACTTCAGTAACCAGTGTATACTTCTTTGCAAAGTATATATTGTATTTTGCTATTTTTGGAGAAAAAAACATATAGCATAGTTAATTAATATTCATGTTAAGATATACATACAGCCACAAAAAGAATAAAGATCAGAAAAGAGAAAAAGAGACATTATAAGTGGGTAGACCAGCATATAAACATTCTTTTCCAGTGAGCAAGTATGTACCATTAAACTTATGACTTTAGTGCCAGAGCAAAAAGGTGTGTAACCCAAAAGTCAAGTTGTAATGGAGTTTTAAGGGATTTTTCACCATGTAGAATTCAAATTAGATTTTCACCATGTAGAATTCAGGGTTTCACATAGTATATGACACTTTGGAAAAGTTGAAATTTTGTCATCTATCACATCAGCCTGGTAATTAAGTATGAATTTGAGCCCTAGATTAGGGAATCTCATGGAATTTATTGACTAAAATGAAACTGCTTCAAGGCAGAACAAAATCAGAATGTCTCAAATCACTTGTAAAGTTTGGCTGAGTAAATTGTGAGATATCATTATAATTAATGCTGGTTACATGCTTCCTGGTGCATCTACCAATTCTATTTCATCCGGACTGACTTAGTGTATTAATTTAATTACAGATCCTGATATTTTATTCAACTTCCTAGAGGTACTATGAAGACATTAGAGACACATCAGTAGCATTATACATTCAAAGAAATCTTTAATTTTGTTCTTTGAACTAATTTTTTGTTGGAAGATATATTTCCAAAATCTGCAAAGATATGGACTGTAACTTGTTTTTTTATTGGTTCAGTTCTCACACTTATTGTTTTATCTGTCATAGCAAGTATTCTAAATACTTTTTATATTTTATATCCTTTGAATGAGTTATAGAAAAAACTTCTCCTCTGAATCAATTAGAAAAATTCTTGTTTAATCTCAGTCTGGTAGCTAATATGCAGGCTACTGACATAATGGAAAATACAGCCTTCGGAACCAGCCTTCAGAGAAAAGTATCTACTTCCTTGTAGGACATACAGACTATTGCAATGGACAAAACCATCTCTTATTCTTTGCTCTAACTATTCTACTGCAAAACATTAAAGGCTATACAGGATGACATAAAAACCAAACTGCTTTGTGTTACAGAAAACACTGTTAACAAACATGACACTTTATGGCTTTATGACTTCCTTATTCCACCTTGACAATAAAAGCTTCTCATTGCCCTTTGCAAGAGGCAGATAACACACACAGACACAAACCCGCAAACCTAACAGAAAATCTACTGAAAACTTCAAGAATCACTGCAGGTGTTTACGTCTAGCTGGCAACCCATACAATTAAATTACGCATGTTGATTATGTATGTTAATGCATAAGCCAGTCATCCTATTTTAAGAAAATAGTCTTGCTGACTAACTTTGAAAATCAAAATAAGACATTGCATGTTTTTTGTGAAATGGCAAATAAAAGTTTGAAAAATATAAATTAATATGAGGCATATTTTTTCCTTAAAATTAGGGTTTGAAATCATCATAATTTTTGAACTGTGAAATTTTGCAGTTCTAGGTGCTTAGCAATTACAGTTCCTAAATTTTTTTGCTACTCTGCACTAGAACTGTACATAGTATCCATGAAATTTCAGAATTAAACTCAAGTGAATTAGTTTGATACCATCTTAACATGTACATTGTCATTTGTTTTTTAATTGCATGACTCCACACTAGTTTTTATGCACACCCAAGCTACATTAATTGAATGAAAACTTTTTTTGCATTTTCTTTTTTTTTTCTTCTTCTTCAGAGGACTCCAAGGATTATTCTTTATATGTGATCCAAATTATTCATTAAATTGAAAATTATTAATCTTCAAATAATTAATTAATATCTCCTTTAGAATGCTACTAAGCTGCTCTGACCATAGCATCTAAATGCTGAATTGATCTCAAGAACACATTTTTCAAATAAGTAGTACTAGCCTTCATCTGTGCAGATAAGAGGTTTAGAGAGTGTGAAGTAAAAGCCATTAGACACCCACAAATCTCAGCATGAAAATGAAGGCAGAGAAGCTCTGATGTTATTCCTAATCATGTAGAATTTTCATACAGAAATTCTCATGTTCAAAGTATCTCACTAATTAAAATTAGTGACAGTCATGAGCTGTCACCATGTCTGTAAATTTGAGTCTTAGTGTCTTTTACTGAATATTTTCAATATATAGAATATAAAATTAATGAGTATTTATGAAGATGTTGATTCATCACCCTCAGAAAAAAACTATTTATCAAATGTGCTTATATTACATTCTTCGGTATCTAATTTGGTAATCTTAAAAAGGAAGAAATTCTTTCTTTTGCTACTTTTTTTTTTTTTTCCATTTTCACCACAAACATCTGTTTATATACATATTACAGAAAAGGGAGTAACTAAGTATGTATGTGTATTACATTCCAGGAGTGCTATGCATCCTATGCATCACTGACATGGGACTCATGTAATTATAGTTTCATGCAATCGTAACATTTAATACTGAGGTTGAGAATGTGTATTTTGTTTTATAGTGTAGACATTCAATCAGGATGGGATTGAACCTAGAAGTATTATTCCTGTCACCTTATTGTCACCGACATAATTTATGTTATATGCTTTCAATATCTTTCACAGAATCACAGAACAGCTGGGGTTGGAAGAAACTTCTGAAGATCATCTGGCCTAACTTTTCCTGCTCAAGCAGGATGACCTAGAGCAGGCTGCCCAAAACCATATCCAGATGGCTATTGAATATCTCCAAGGGGGAGACTGCACAGTCTGTCTAGAAATCTGTTCCCATGCTCAGTCACACTCACAGTAAACTAAATGTTTCCTGATGTTCAGAGGGAGTGACTGTGTTTTAGTTTGTGCCCATTGCCTCTTGTTCTATCACTGGCCACCACTGAAAATGTGGCTTCATCATCTTTGCACCCTTGAGCCTTCTCCAGGCTAAAGAGTCTCAGCTCTCTCATCCTTTCCTCGTACTCCTCTCCTGTCTCTTAATTCCCTTTATAACTCTTCTCTAGACTCTCTCCAACATATTGATTTCCCTCCTGTACTGAGGAGCCCAGACATGGGCACAGTCCTCTAGGTGTGGCCTCACCAGTACTGAATAGAGGGGAGAGATCATCTCCCTCAACCTGCTGGCAGTGCTTTATTGTGATAATTTCAACTAGAATTTGTTTGATGGGTTTGTTTTCTTTAATTAGTGACAAAAGGAGGAACAAATTTTATAGCAAAAGTTTATTTCAGTGATATTTATAAAGATAATTTACACAAGGTTAGTTCATGATTATCTCTATTTCTCCTCTACCTCAACAGAACTAAGGATATAATGACAAAAATAGATCCAGAGGAAAATTCAAATTACTGTTATTTTCCCATTAGAATTTAAAGCACTGGATATTTTTAAATTCATTAGTACTTCAAGTTACCAATGTATCAAACTCATCCAATTTATGCATTATCAGAATTCTTCATTATAAGAAGCAAAGGAATGCTTCTTATCTCGTTTAGCTGAGAAACTGCTTCTGATGGAAAGAAAAAGAGTCTGTTCTCCCACATTATCTCAACATATATTTCTGTTAGCCACAACAGGTTTCTTGAGCAAAGAGAAGTTTCCAAACCATTTACCTCCTTGACCGTTTCTTATGCAGGGCTCCCTCAACCCAAAAAATGACAATATCTCAGTCTAGAGTCAAATAACAATCATGCAAAATGACATCAGGGCAAGGAATGACCACAGGATCAAGGTGCCAATTTTTGCTTGTTTGTGGAAATCGTGATGAGTTGATTTCTACTGACTGTGTCTTCCACTCTTTGAGACCCAAAGAGAGACCACAGACAAGCTCCGATACAGAACCAATCCCATACTGACTTCAGGAGCAACTAAGATATAACAAAGGGGACCCTATGGCCCAGACACAGGACCATGTACCACAGATCTAGGATTCCTGTGAGGCCTTGCTTAATATTTTCTCCCTCCTGTAAGACAGAGGGAATATCACTTAAAACTAAATATAAAAATGTTTTGGTGTTGAGCACATTTACTTTCCCCACTGACAATTAGGTCTTACACTGTTATAATAACGTAATAATGGGACTAGAATTTTGGAAAAATTTGATAAAGGCGACAACTGTGTTTCAAAAAAAAAATTCTTGATTTTATTTTTTTTTTGAAAGTAACATGCTTATTCATCCTGCCACAATTTTAAACAACATATATAAAGATTACTTCAAAATCTTATTACATATTAATCTTATTGCATTAAAAATTGCCTACATTTATTTGAATACATAATTGAAGTTAAAGTTCACACCTAAAAGAGAAGAACTCTGTGTCTCTGTTGCCATATATTAGTGCAAAATGCCCTTAATTGGATGAATCTCGATCCACTGAGTTTTTGACCGGAAGCTACAGGAACATCCAGATGTTTTCTGATGTGTGGGATCTTAAGGACTCTTTTTAAAATAGATTTGCATGTGGTTATGCATGAGAGTGAATGTTTCTCACTAACAAATGCATCTGCCAGATCTATTTCACTGGGATAAATTTTACTAAGGTGGTCTTGCCAATTACAATTAAAGGTGTTGGAATCATGTTTCAAATAACAAATTGTCCATACCTAGTCTTCTGTGACATAATGGAAATGAGGAAATTGTTCTGTCAATTACAATTAGAGAGCTAAATACCATGGTGAAAGGTCAGTCAGCGTTTGGCTGAACAGAACGAGTCTCAGGAACATGCTTTCAACACTAGGTAATATTAATGTACCAAAACAATGGACTGTCTAGTGTCAGTCTATCGATATGAATAAAATAATATTAGAGGTATTACAAATCAAATATTTAAAATGAGACAGGTGGTTTTCTGGGAAAAAAATGAAATGCTTTAAATTTACATTAATAATTAACTTACCTTTTTTTTTTTTTTTTAATTGGAAAATATATCAATGCAAAAATAGTGTCACAGAGCTGGCAGAAGTACTGTGAGAAAGTACTAATATTGATTGATCAGCAATACAGATAGTAAAAGGACTGTGTTTTACACAGATAATGAACAGGTTTGGTCAATAAGATGAAGTTAAAATATTTAGATGCTTAAGCAAAAAAATAAAGTAGAATTTCAGCTCTTTATACAGAGTTTGAAAAATTAAAAAAAAGAAAAAAAATTAGATGTCAGACCATCATTAGACCACAGAGCACAAAAGTGTGCGTTTCCATTTTCAGGGAGAAAGAATGGTAAACATGATGTCTGGAATAGAATTGCATTGGACTGTCTGGTTTAGTTTGAGGGGTTTTTCCTTCTCTTTTTCCTTTCCTCTTGCTTCCACTGCTGTTTTCTTTGAGAACGCATGAACACCTGAAGAATGGGAAATTGCTTATTTCCTGGAGAATTCTTAGGCATCATTAAGTAGGGCAGTTTCCATTAACTGTAAAATATGGCAGGTTAAAAGATCACAGACAAGAGTAGGCACCTGAAACCAAAGAAGTTGATACAAAGAGAGTTAGGTAACATGAACAGTCAGAGTTCACAGATGAATAAAAAATTATTTCCTAATGATAAAAGAAGACTGTGGTATGATACTATTACTGAATTTAATAAAACCAAAACTGGAGGAAAGTTCTGACTTAGTAGGACATCTTGTATAAATGGAAAGTAATTTATAATCTATTTTCTTTCCATACTGTCTTACCTATATACTCTGAGATTTTTAAATTTTAAAATAATGTATTCCTGTTTATATTTTACTTAAATTTGTGTCTTGGCTCAGTTTTATTTTTTGACCCTGTCTGATATACTTGTTACAAAAGTATACAACAAAATAAAATAATACAGGTCTTTAAGGACTTAAAGAGTACAGTAGCCTGTCTCAAACACTGTCAAGGTCACAAAAGGAACTTACCATAAGATGTCACCACAGCGAAACTTTGAGATAAGCACAGAAGGGAGGAATTTGTGACATAAAGACTCTAATTCCAGGCCTGGCAAAGGTGAGACCTGGTTAGCACATCCTGGTTAATACATCCAGACCAAAATTCCCACTGTGACAAACTGTGGGAAAGGAAGCAACTACTCATACATCTATTACCTCAGCTTATGGGACAGATAGCATCTGTGACCTCCAACAATTATCGAAGTGCCCCCAGACATATTTCTGGGGCTTTCAGCCAGAGGAATGCACATGATCTGCAGTGTTAGAACTTCTCCCACCAGGGGGAATTCCCACCTGAGCCTGACCATAAATTAGTCCATTGAACTCTTTCTTTTCCTTACATATTTTCTTGAGTGATACTTTCATACTTTTATATTGTCATATTACTATAGATAATAAAAAGATGGGTATATACCTCCATTAAATTGCAACCAAATTGTTCTAAAATATACATTATGCATACACTTGTTATTCATGGTTGTTTCATTCTAATCTACCCCAAGGTGGATGTATCAACAGGACCCTGTTACCCTGCCTTTATATGCCTGTCATAATAAGGTCAAACATTCTCAAAGCTCTGTCCACCTGAGTTCTGTCAGAAAAGGTGCAAAAGGTATCGACATAGTCATGTAGTGTAATATTTCTAAAACAGGCTGCAAAACCAATAAGACAGGAGAGCATGAATAAAGCACCTTCTCTATATCTCAGAAGACGTATTAGCAGAGATACTGTATTGAGAAATTACCTTGGTATTGAGATTTGACACTGCTTGTGTCATGTCATCTCTTCTATTCATTTGTTTGGACCATGGGTGACTATCCAAGCATTTAGCAAATAAGAAAATCTGTTTCAACTGAAAATATAATTATATATGGGTAAAACAGCTAAGGAATTAGAGATAATACTCATATAAATGTTTAAAGTCCTTCAAATAAGATTTTTTTTAACTGTCAAGCTAATACTGACTGGACTGACATTCATTACCAACATACTGTAGCAATGGTTACTTCTTACTCAGTATCAGTTATTACCACTACCTGTACAAAACAATGAGCCTTAAACAAATTCATTCCAAATGTAGTGCTTTCACTGCAGACAAATATGAAAATAAAAAACAAGGGTTTCCAAAAGCAGTTGTTTTACTTTGAGGTTATTGATTATTATAATAAGGCAACTTTTGAATTATTTTTGGCATTTTTTCCCCAAAGAATTTCTTCTACATTTAGTATATTTATATTTAGCCCTGTCACTACATTCCCTTTTCAAAACTCCCTCTTCACCTTACTTGTAGGCCCCCTTTAGGTACTGAAAGGCTGTTATAAGGTCTTCTCAGAGCTTCCTTTCTTTTCTTCAGCCTGTACAATCCCAGCTCTCACCCTGTCTTCGTAGGAGAGGTGTTCCAGCGGTTTGATCCACTTAGTGACCCTCCTCTGGACTCAAACCAACAAATCCATGTTCTTCTTATGTTGGAGGCCCCAGAACTGGATGTAGTACTTTAAGTGGTGTCTCACAAGTACGGAGTAGAGATATCTCCCTTGACCTGCTGACTATGCTTCTTTTGATGAAGCCCAGGATATGGTTAATTTTATCATATGCAAAATATGTTGCTGAGTCATGTTGACCTGCTCATCCACCACAACCTTCAAGTTCTTCTTGTCAGATCTGCTTTTAATTTGTTCTTCACCCAGCCTGTAGTTGTGCTTGAGGTTGCCTTGAATCAGGTGCCAGAGCTTGCACGTGACCCTGTTGAACCTTGTGAGATTTGCATAGGCTCACCTCTCAAGGTCCCTCTGGATGGTATCCCTTCCCTTCAGTATGTCAACTGCTCCAGACAGGCAAGTGTCACTGGCAATCTTGCTGAGGGTGAACTCAATCCCACTGTCCATATCACTGACAGAGATGTTAAACAGGGACAGTGTCAATAGCAATTCTTGAGGCATACCACTAGTCACTGGTCTCCACTTGGACATTGAGCTGTTTAGCACACTTCCAAGAGAGAGCAACCATCCAGCCAATTCCTTATCTGCTGAGTGGTTCATCTGTTCAACCCATGTCTTTCCAGTTTAGAGACAAGGATGTTATGTAGGACAGCGTTAAATGTTTTGTACAAATCCAGGCAGATGATGTTAATTGATCTTCCCTTATCCACCAATACTTTAAATCAGAGCATCCAGGTCTTCTTTTTTTTACCTTTTTAAAAACTGGGAGTTGTGTTTCCCCTTTTCTGGTCAGCGGAAACTTCATCAGTCTCCCACAACCTTTCAAACATTATAGATAGTACCTCAGTCCTTTTGTCTGCTGGTTCCCTCAGAATCTATCAAAGAACCTCATTGGATTGCATGGACTTGTTCTCCTTCAGGCTCTTTAAGTATTCTTGAACCTGATCTTCTTCTACAGTGGATGATTCTTCATTCACCCAGTCCCCACCTTTGCTTTCTGCAATTTGGGTGCTGTAGCTGCAGCACTTACCAGTGAAGAACGAGGCAAAAAAGTAATTGAGTAACTCAGCCTTCTCCATAACCCAGATAACCAGGTCTCACTTTTCCTTCTGTAGTGTCCACATTTTTTATAGTCTTCCTTTTATCACCCATATATTTACAGAAGCTCTTCTTATGGCCCTTGTTGTCATTTATTTCTACCAGGACTTTAACTTTCCTAACCTGATCCCTGGCTGTTTGGACAATCTCTTGGTCTTCTTCCCAGGCTACCTGTTCACGCTTTCACCCTTGGTAGGCTTCCTTTTAGCGTTTGAGTTTGTCTTGGAGTTCTTTGGCAGTACATGTAGACCTCCTGGTGTTTTAGCTTGATTTTCTCTTTGTTGAGGTGCATTGCTCCTGAGTTTGGAGGAAGTGATCCTTTGATATTAGCCAGTTTTCCTGGACCCCTCTTTCCTATTAGTTATAACATCACTATCACTAAGACATTGCCAGATCTACAAAGTAGTTCTAAGAAAACAGCATCAAATGAAAAATACACATTAATTCACTCATCATTCAAACTTTAATTACTTCTCACTAGCTTTTTGGTCTTTGCATTACATTCAGTGTTTTTTGTCTGCACTAGATAGGCACAGCAATATCCTCTTGGATCAGACTACTCAGGATACACCTTTTTTGTGATCTTTGAGTGATTTTACTTATGCAATAGACATCTGAATGCCTCAGCTTAGAAAAGACAGTGTATGAACAGGAACAATAGAGGTATTTAAACACCTTAGTAACAACTGTATTCTGTATAAAATACACTCTAAATTTCTTAAGTGTGAAGCCATCCATGCATTATCACAGAATTATGAAATGGTTCATGGTAAAGGGATGTCTAGATGTCATTTGGCCCAACATGCTCAAACAGAACCAGCGATTTTTCAGAACCATGTCTAGACACCTTTTGAAGAACTCCAAGGACAGAAACTCCACAGCCTCTATGGATATCCTGTGTCAATGCTTGGTCATTGTCACAGTAAAATGTGTTTTCTGATTCATATAATATTATTATCTTTTCTCCTGGAAAAAAGAAAAATTAATTGTATCATTCAATCCAAAGATTTCCCTATGTTTTACTAACATTGACCCTGAAATATCCCAAGATAAAAAAAAGAGTTAATGTGAAATTTTTAATCTGATTAGGTCAACCGGAGTTTCTCCATGGACTTCAAAAAGGTGAAAAAAATACCGATAGTCCGATTTTTCAGAAAATCTAGTATCACTGGATTAACAGACAATTGGAAATATGATTAAATAGACACAGAAGAATTTTTATTTAAATTAGGCAATATAGCTATGCAATGTAACACAAAAGCATCTTGCTTCTATATACATAATGAACTTTTAGAACTAAAAAACTATAGAAATGCCACGTTTTAATCAATTAAAAAAAAATTAATTTGATAACATATGCTCTCATTAATGTATCAGGTAAATAATACCAGTGTTTTTTACCTAGATTCAAGTTGTAATAGAAATATAAGGTATCTTGCAGATCTGAATTTAGATCACTAATGCTTTTAATTACCAATTATAATGAAAAAATCATGTAGCTCTGGAAGAAACTGTCTCAATAACATCAATATTTTCAGGTTAATAATAATTTCTAGCATAACTTTTTTTACATGTGCCTTATGAGTTACTAGATAGACTTACTGTATCTAATGGAGACACTTTAAATAACAAAAAGATATGGTTTCCTTATTTGGTCTTTTAAACTTATTTGTGATTCACAAAACACTATTTTATTTTACTATCTGGCTACATAATAACTCTAAATATCACTATACAGTTTGATCTGTTCTGACTATATTCTATTTGAAACATGTTGGTTTCTTGTCCAACAAATTAGCTTCAAATTATTTCTTCAGATCTGTAACCCATTCTTTAAAAAACAAAAAAAGGGATGGAAGAACATCTTATCCATCAGCAATACGTGAATGTCCAGCAGTATAATAGATAAGCTGAGCTACTTGGCTTTGATTAATTTATTCATTCACATTCCACACATAAGCCATCATTAGTTAAAATTATTGTATGCTGGTTATTATTTCAGCTACTATTACAGTAGTAACAATTTTGGAAAAGTATTATTTTATAGCAGAGATCTTTGATGGGTCAGATATTAATTAGAGAATAAAGAATTTTGTACTGAAATACTCTGTGTCATTTTGACCCATCTGCATTGTACTGCAACACTGAGACATGTTTAGTACTATACTCTCCACAAATTAGTGAACATACAGTTGAAGAGAAGATTCAGTGAGATATTTATATCTGTCTTTTTTTTTTTTTCCTTATGAGTCTGATGGTGTGCCTCCCCTCAAACCTGACCTTTATTTCCCACAACACTGTTCAAATGATAACCACCAGCAGCAGTTGTAATGGATGCATTTGGTCATAATGATTGCATAGGACTCAAAGTAGATCTGTATGAGACAGATAATAACACAGTAGCCAAGGGCTGATCTAAGAAGTTCACCCACCTAACCCGAATGCTGGTCAAGGTCTGATTCAAGCCACGTATGGAATAAACTAATATCTGTAGTTGATATGCAAATAGGACCATAAGTATGTCTGGAATTAACTTTACCTTTTGTCTAAGTATCTCAAAATACCCAGTTTCAGAAAACAAAACACGCAATAAAAGCACTCTGTGTTGGGTTAAACTTTGACTTCCCAATTTCTTTCCCATTGGATTGTAACATTCTTCTGGATGAGGGAAAACTCAAGTTCGAGCAGGTTCTCTCAAGGCACACCTAAATTCTAGACATATTCTGAAATTGGAAGCTTTTCCTTTTAAACCTTCTGGGAACTTCTGTATGTTAGACATGTACATGTTTTTGAGTACCTTTGAAACAGGTTGTAAAACATTCATCGTGTTGAAGCTATCTATGCCCTATAGATCAAGATCCTGGGAATATAAAAGAACTTCAAAGGGCATAGCAGCTTCAAAACTGAGTTTAATTAGTTATTTATTAAGCCAGATTGATGGATGAGGAACAAATGAACAAGACCTAAATTATCTTTCATTCTATCTGTTGTTATGAATTGGAGAACCTCTCCACACTCACATGACTGTCACTGCCTGGTAGAATCTACTACTGGTTTGCGTAGTGCTGCCATCCAGGCAGGGGCTGCCAGAAGGGGCCTCCAGGGCAGCAGACAAACACACTCACTGACTTTAAAGTGGGGTCCCAGCAGAGAGGACAAGAAAATCCCACCGCTGTAATCTTCTGTCTTGCAGTGAGGGCCACAGGATGCTAGAAGCTTGCTGTAATTGCTACAGACAAGTTCTTGTCAAGGAAGATGGTGCTGTCAGACTTTGGACTCAAAGGAATATTGGAAGATGAACATAATAAACAGAGAAAAAGCGTAGATACTAGATTATATTTAGAGTAAATTTAACTTGTAGGGAGGTGTTTTTTTTTTTTTTTTTTCAGAATTAGATAATTCCAACTATTTCACCATTAAAACATCAAATGCACTAACAGTCATTGGCTTCATATATGTGTTGTGTTACCTTTGTCCACAGCAATAGACATAGTGCTTCAACTTTTACACAAAGCTCAGATATGTCAGCTGTGCACAAACTGACCATCAACATCTCCCTGTGAATAAGTACCAGACATTTCCCTGGTCAGTCTTCTATTAGTCTTGTTATGAGAAGTCTAGCCATTTAAATATGCTGTATAGGAAGTTTCAGATAACTAACGGTTCTCTGTCCCCAGGCATATGGCACCTACCTACATTTTTCTGTTCAGTTTAGTTCCACATTCCTTTTGCAGATACTCTTCATAGGCAATGAGAGCACAGCAACAAAGGAGGCTGAAGTGCAGTAAGTGAAAACTGATGAGTAGTATTAAAATTCAAGTAATAGGAATTTCTGGGACCAGAGGGTAGCCATCTGAGAGTTCTTACAGAACTAAAATTCAAAATATCAGCATCATGGGTGAACCATGTCTTTTTAAAACAAAGCTTCTTCTGCATGTAGTGAGGTCCCTAATGGATTTCTGTCTATAAAAGAGAAACCAAAGAAGGAAATCCAAATTAGAGGTTGGATAGTTTCTACACAATTCTCTGGAAACCCGAGGCTTGATTTAAAGTCAAAGAAAGGTTGCTCCAGTTTTCTCTGTGTTCAGATTTTTTACTTCTCTTCAGCCAAGACACTTGAGAACAGAAAGCACGATATAACTACAAATTAGGTTGTTACATGATATGTGATATTTGCAGTAGGTGTACGTGATCTTGTGAACTTACTTTGCATATGCATCTTACTGAAATTAGTTTTGCTATTGTCAGATTTATAATGACCATTTCACATCTACTCCTGACTGCACCTTCTGTGTGTGTCAATTTCTATTTAGAATCACACTGAGAATTGAGTACTGAGCTGTAAGACCTTCATATTTGAGGGTCTTTCCCAAGAAACAACCTACCATTCCTGAGCACTGAGCAGTGGGGGAAAAAAAAATAAAAAAAAAAAAAAAAAATAAAAGAAAAAGAATTGTGATGAATTACAGGACCAGAGATTTAAAAGGCAGTAGGAGAGTGCAAAATATGTTGTGGTTATATGCTACCTCTAAAATTAGTTTAAGCATTTAGTTACCTGTAGGTTGTAGAAGCTTTAACTAGGGCTGAACAACGTTTTAATAATTCTAGACACTTATCATTTTATATGTCTATAAGCTGTGTGAATATACTCTCTAGGTTCTCCACGTAATGTCTGAACAGAATTAAACACCTAAAAAAAGCATCTGGTCAAGGTCAGGGGAAAAAAAAAAAAAAAACAAAAAAAAAAAAATTAATTAAATAAATACAATGGTAAACATAGAGGTGAAATTAATACATGAGTATAAGGTATAATTTCCTTATTTGAGCACAGGTTCAAGGATGACATAAATACTTATCATGTGCCATCAAAACACAGTAGTTCCATTTTTGTTTTAGTGAAGTAAATGCAAATGAAGTTGTATGAAGTCAGATTTCTTTAAATCTGAACATTATGGTCTAAATTTATACACCTGCATTTCTTGGCAATTACTGTATTTTTGTTTAGAGGTTAAAATACATGGTAGAACATGTGAAACATCTACTTAATTAGATGATTGTGGTTTCCATAACAAATTATTGCCTTTTGGTTTCCTTGGAGATGTTTAGATACAAGTCACTTGTTGAAGATAATTTGTTTCAATTTTTGTAGTGATTTAGAAATAAAAAGTTCATAAGATTGGGACTTAGAATATAGGCATAGAATATAGGAAGGCAGAGATATTACAACATCTTTTATTGCCACAATACTGGACTTTTAATTTTGGTTTCATCAAATTACACAGAAAGATTCACCTTTCCCTCCTACACCTCTTCTTTTTTCCTTAGGCAAACAAACAAAGATAAAGTTATTTAAAATATGTATTAACAAACAGAAAAATTTAAGTATTCTGAAAATTAAGAGCTTAAATAAACACTAATTTTTAAGAGCTTTTCTTTCCCTTACCTCAACCAGTGGTTTTCATAGTCTTATGACAAGCATATATTTTTTCTCTTGGATGAAGAAGAAAGACATTGAAAGGGTGAGAAGACACAGACTGTTGACTTCAGCATTTTAAGTGCCTAGTTTCATTAAACAAAACCTACTTTAAGGAAAATTTGAGGCCAGGAAAAAGAAAATAGAAGGAAAGAGGGAATTAGGAGAGAGAGAATAGAGAAGAAAGGTAGGACAGGAAGGAGCAGAGGCAGGAAAGAGACTGAGAAGCTCACTGGAGAATGTCTTCATAATTGATAGGCTGAATTCAAAAGGAGCTGTCTGCCTTGTCAAGGCATTAACTCATTCTGCTAGGGACAATGATTTGTTCTTACTGGCTCATTTTAACAATATATTGGTTTGATAATTCATGTCAGCCTCTTGCAGATTATAGTCAGAGAATAGTGGAAAAAAAAAAATGTATTCTGTGAAATCAAACACTTCATAAGAATCAGCAAGCATAACTTATTCTGTACCACTGACTATTCAGTGAAGACCCATGAATAAGCTCCTTCCTCACAGGCTGCAGGTTCTCCACCTTCAATATTGTTCCCCAAAATCAAATAAAAAATGCATCCTTCTATCAAGGTGAGGGAACTTGTATCTATATCTGGTTTCCTAAATGGGTACTGAATCATGGGATTTTTAATTTCTCAGGTGAAGAACATTGTTAAAACCAAAATGTGTTTGGGAGTGGTCATGTAATGTAGTTGTAGTTTGCTTATGCCCCTCTCAGCCTAGGAAAAAAAGAAGGTTAATAAACAAACAAGCAAAAAAACAAACAAATAAATAAATAAATCCAGACATCTATTTATGCATCAAGACTCTAAACCTTGAAAAGAACTTTTAAAAAGAAATATTTTTATTTTTTGTTTAGGTCATCAACATAACAAGATAGTTGTAAGTGTTGTGGGTGGGTTTTATCTTTTCACTCAGGGAAACACTCCCTTATATAACATTTCTGTCTCTGGCATTCCTATCTCCAGTCAGTTTATCCCCTCTGCAGTTGGGCCTTCTTGCCCTCCATGCTAGATCAGTTCTTTGTCATAAATTACCACTGCTGAACAGTTGCCAGTAGAAATTCCCCTTCAGATGTCTGCAAGAAGACTATGCAAAAGGCTATTCAAGAAGCTTAAGTAGAAAAGCCTTTGAAGGAGTAGTTATTCAGGCATCAATTAAATTTATAACAACTTCAAAAACAATATTGTTCTTTGCATTACAAGAATAAAATAACTTTTTACCTATTATCTGAAGTGCTGCCCCTTCTAAGGGTAGTATTTAGAAAAATAGTGAGATTTGAAATAAAAAAAAAAAAATAATAATTAAGTGTAGTGTATTGTAACTAACAGCTGTGAAACCTTGGGGGGAAAATAATGTCACCAGTCTTTAAAAATAGTTAGGCATTTCTTTTGCATTTGTTGATTTTCAGCATTATGCAAAGCAAAATTATGCTGGTGTTAATAAGTAAAAAACCTGAAAACTTGTCAAGTTAGAGATTGTTCTGAAATTAGAGATAAACTGAATGCTGAGAATAAATGTATTTTCTTAGGTCTGCTTACAGACCTTTATATGTGATGCACTTGTTTAGTTGGCGTAGATAGATTCAAAGATTTTACAGCTGAACTAACTCTTTTCACACTGCATTTGACTGTCTATTTTTCATTAGCAACTCAATATCATCTGTTACAGATGTGTTGGGTATTTTTCTGAACTAACATGAAAGATAATCACTAAATCTAATATTTCAAAAAGCAAGCTAGTCCCTTGAAGTATTACAGATGTATTATGCTCAGTTTACAGCCTAGGTACAAATCAGTATATTCATCTATATTTCCTCAGACACAAATTTAGCCATTCTTCTTTCAGTTTAAAACATTTTGTTCAGAGATCAGAGTTTCAATACCCACTAAATTATTTTTAAGTTACTGTGAAATTAGTTATATTGGCTTCTTCTTTTAAGCTTGTAAATAAGTTTGGTTTCCTGAAAATCTAGGTTTTGCTTTAGCATATTTCAGGGGGGACAAAAAAAAGAAAAAAGAAAAAAAAAAAAAGAGGAAGAATAATGTTCTACACTTTCGAGTTGCTGGTTTAAATAAAGGATGAATTTATATCTGTCTTTGAAGCACCTCATGCTGTGGTGTTTGAAAAGGTATTGTGAACTTCTTGAAAACCAGCACATGTCTGAGATTACTGTAGGTCAATAGCACAATTTCTGTCACGTTAAGATTAAGCTAGAGATGTTTTAAATACTGGCACTGTTTCATCAATTATATTTTAATGGTCAGGCACTGCTGATGCATTTTGATGCTACAGAGTGAAAACGTCTATTTTGAAATACCAGCCATGTAATGTTGAAAAGCCTCCCTCAGCACCCTCTACATGTTCAGACAGCAGGGGACTTTATCAGAGAGGTGTTGAATTAAGCTTGGTTAACTCAGATGAAAGAACTGATCTCTTGAACAGGATGAACACAATTTGTGCTACCAGATTTCTCTCACATACCCCAGCACTCCACTGATTTAAAGAGGTTGTTAGATTAAAGCAATGTAATAGCAGCAGGGAGATGATTCCAGCAGAGATGGCATTAAAATTAACGTATAATAAAGGTTGTTGCATGAGAGACTGAGATGGGGGTGGGGGGAGAGGTTGAGTCTGTGTTTAGTTCTACAACATAAGCAATATCTCTGAAACTTATGAAGATGATAATAATTTTTCAGTAAAGAGTTATAAGAATCAAAGTTAAAATGAGAGTTTTACCGCAGCTACAATGAATGACATAATCTTAGAAACATAGAATCACAGAGTCATTAGGTTGGAATAGACCTCTAGGACCATCCTGTTCAAGGTCTTTTTAATGCTTGAAGTGGAATGTATATGACAGTATGTCACATTTCCCTAGCTCAAGGTACCACAACTAATAGTACAATGTCATTGGGATTGTCATTGTCTGATTATTATTTCAGGCAACTGATGAAATTCTTCAGAAACAGTATGCGAATTATACTCAGAATAATTGTTAAAAAATCTGTTCTAATAAGAAAGGTTGATAATAGAAAAGAAATTCAATTTTTTTTTTACTTTTCTAATTTCTTTTAACTTCATATTTGAGCCTTCCTGAAATGTGTGCATAGGGTTTAGCATTAAAACAGTGCTTTTCACATTATAAATTAACATATTTTTCTTTAAAAAAATACAATTCTTGCAATATAAACCTACTTTTAACTTTGAAGCTATAAAGTCTTACAAAAGAATCTATAACAAACAGATTAAAGGTTTAGTGGAAGGATGATCCACTCAATGAACTCTTCCTTAACTTTCAACATTGTTGATAAATTCAACAGTACACCACTACTTACTATATTAAGATAATACTGTATTTCACCAAATAGAGTGCTAGAAGGGGGTTGAGCTATTATTATGAAAGACTGTGTTTACTGCATAGCACATTATTAATGCTTTAATCTCATATAGATCTTAGTATCTCAAACTCTTCTATGCAATTGATAAATTAATTCAACCTTTATGAAATATTCATTCATCAGAAAGAAACATTTTTTTTTTTTCCTTTCTCAATAGGATGGTGTTTCCTCACTAAGATTGCCTTTAATATTTTTGTTGAAGTTCTCAAATTAAAATCTATAGGAATCACAGAAAACTTAAAATCACTCTCATTTTCCAGATTAGAACTGTAATCTGGGTTCTGCACGGCTTCATTTTGCTGTTTTCAAGACACTGTGAGAATGTTGCTATCTCTTTCTTCATTTGAGAATTAGAGAAATGTTTTGTGATAGCAGACAGACATTAAAACTTCTGAGAGTTTTTATAGCAATATGTCTGACATAGACATGAGTGGTAATATACTCCAGCGTTAACACCTCTGCCTGTGTGTGAAGATAAAGAATTTCTCAGTTTAATGCTTGTCGTGGTTTGACCCCGGATAAACGCCTGGTGTCCAGCAAAACTTCTCCAGGGCCTTTCCACCCCCCTTTCCCCCCCCCCCCTTTTTTCACCTTCCAGAGGGAAAGGGAAAAAAAAACTAGCTTGGAATTTATGGCTAGAGATAACAACCCAAAGAAGAGCTTTGATTAACACCACGGGCAAAACAGAACTTAGGATAATGCTTAAATTT
>JAWWTY010000001.1:73773883-73843513 GCA_035222235.1 Margarornis squamiger
AACCCATGGCTGCCAATTTCTTACTGCGCCACAACTTCTTAAATATGTTTTCACGCAGGGGCGTAACTTAATGGTTCCAAAAGCAGGAAGTTTTCCTCGGAGCTGGCCCTCATTGGCTCTGCTCTGTAGGATGGAGGGAAACTTCCAGAGCCTGCAACAGAAGCCAATCTTCCTCTTAGGAGAAAAAAAACTCCTAATCAGAGAAACCCACGACAATGCTCTATAATAATAATAAAAAAAACCCCACCACTTATTATTTAATACTTTACAGTAATTATAAATATGTTAAGTCCTTGTCATGATTTAACCCCAGCTAAGCACTATACAGCTGACTGTTCATTCTTCCCACATTAGGATGGGAGAGAGAACAGGAAAAGTGAGAAAAATCATGGATTGAGATAAAGGCAGTTTAATAGGTAAAGCAAAAGCTGTACATGCAAGCAAAGCAAAACAAGGAATTTATTCACTACTTCCCATGGGCAAGCAGGTGTTCAGCCATCTCTAGGAGAACAGGACTCCATCATGTATAGTGATTACTTAGGAAGACAAACATCATAATCTGAATGTCTTTCCTCTCCTTCTTCCCCCAGCTTTATATGCAGAGAGCATGCTGCCATATGGTATGGAACATCCCTTTGGTCAGTTGAGGTCAGATATCTCAGCTGTGTCCCCTCTCAACTTCTTGTGCACTCTAAGACTCCTCACTGGTAGAGTGACATAAGAAGTAGAAAAGGCCTTCTTGACTCTGTGTAAGCACTGCTCAGCAATGACAAAAATATCTCTATACCATCGACACAGCAAAAATCCAAAATGTAGCCCCCATACCAGCTACTTTGAGGAAAAATAACTGTATCCCAACCCAAACCGGCACATTTCTTCAAGTGGAGACATGGGAATACTTTAAAAGTTGATTCTATGAAAAACTGGAGATGGAAAAGAAGAAAAAGATTAGAAGGACACAGACTGTATAAATAAGATGAACTACTTTTTTGAGTGAATATTATGCACAATGGTGTGGAGGATTAAAAAGCCCATGCAGAGTAGAAATTCCACACAGCACCCATGGTGAAAATGTAGATAAAGTTTAAATAATGAAAAGTCAGGATGAGATTAATCTTGTGCTCCAGAGGATAGATCAGTCAGTCATTCCCTAGGCCTATGTACAATAGTCCCATGACCATGACAGCTACCACCTAAACTGATAAACAGCTGGGCTTTTTGTATCATTTTTTCCTTAGAGAGAAACTTGAATAAAAAATAAAAAATAAAATAAAAAATAATTAAAAAAAGAGATGGTGATTATTGCAGCATCAAAAGAAAGACATTGGGGAAAAAAAAAAAAAAACAAAAACAAAAAAACAGATAGCAAAACTGGCTAGATGAAGGAAAAAGAAAGCAAAAGGGTTAACATGAATAAGGCACGGGGGAAAATTCCATGAGGAATGGAGGGATAGTACAGGTGATGGTGGGCATGATTGGCATACACTCTTCCTAAGGCGCCTAAAATGCATGAATGGTGAATGTGTCTTATGCAAGTGAGTCTATGTAGCAGTCTGTACATACAAGTACTGCAGTGGAGGGACAAGGTAGGTTTCCCTCTGGGGACCAGGCAGCCTTTCCTGCTTGGAGCCAGTTGGAGCAAGCGATCCTGTCCCACACTCACAGGAATGTCGTTCCAGCAGGGTGGGGGCAGTAACAGCCCTTTTCATCACAGGGCACGGCGCCACCTTCTGCCTCTCGTGTGCAACCCCCAGGAGCTTGTGGGGGACACAGGGAAAGAAAACAAAACCTGGGAGGACACAAAGGCCAAGGAGAAGGAAACTCCCACCATGAACATCATGTTCCTCTCAGTGAAAGACCTGGGGCAGGTTAAAACCCCCTTCTCTCTGGGGAACAAGAACGGCCAAGCATAGGAAGGGTGAGAGTAACTCCAGAGTACAAGGATGGACACCAACAGATCTTTCAAAAAAAAGCATTTTCAATGAGATTGTAGTGTAATGACTCAATAGTTTGGACTGCAAAATTTGAATACTGTTATAAAAACAGTAATGACTACTGTGTAGTGTATTTGGATTCAATTCATAATTTTTTTAAATTAAATTGACAGTGATTCTTACCTTTGTGTATACAGTGTCTTCATTTTTCACCTGTAACAGAAATTTAAGTGTGACAGTGGGTCTCAAACACAAATTAGTGAACAAATGCAACAAACGAAGAAAACAATTATATCTCTGGGTGTTTTATTTAGCAAGACTCCTTACAAAATGATAATGAATCAGTTCCTATTTAAGTTTCTTAACTGTAAGTTTTCAGACGTCTTCCAGAATATGGTTAAGTGGTGTCTCACAAAAGTTACATGGCTTCTATTTTGTATTACCAAGAAGATAAAAGAGTGTGCTACAACTATTTATGAGGTGCTTGCTATTAAGTGCTTTCACAAATAGATTAGATAAACCTAACAGCACTTGGAGTGGAACAGGTAAGTGCTTAGTTGCTATGGAAGCTCTTTCCATAGTTCTCAACCATTTCCTGACCAGTAAATATCAATGTGCCTGAGACTTGAATCTTTGCTTAGAAAACAGGAGAGAAATAATCTATTACCTTAATTTAAAAGGTTTGAACTGACTGAGTAATGGCTTTTGGTTTTGTTCTGTATATTATCTTTTATAAAAGATTCATAGCACTTCCATGATTCAGTGTATCACTGGAATATTATTTTGTTGACTTTTAAAATTTTACTTGTGTTTTGACATTTAGAAGATGCTTAGGGCTATGAATAATTTGTTGCACTAAACAGAAAATATGCTGTGTTATGCTTTGTTCTGAACATATAAAACAGATCTTTCACTTGGTTTCTTTTGTTCTAACTGTAATTCTGAAGCTTTAATTCCCCATTCAACACCTGGAAGGGCTGAGAAAGTTAACAGATCCCATTGATCATGACTTAGACTATGACTGTTTCACTTGTAAGTATATCAGTTACTATAACTAATATGTGAATTAAAGATGTTGAAGTTTCTGGCATTTTAGGAACTATTGGTTGAACTGTATTTTATCACCCTAGTGAAGATCAAATTTTTCAAGTGTTTTTTTGTACAACTGTGATACAGATGTTTGTCAAGTATTTGTGTATGAAGTTATTCAGTCTTTGTAGCTTACATATAATCAGAAGCTACATATTTGGAATTTGAGAAGAAGATTATTGCAGAAGATTATATTTTCTTTTTATTCTTTAATCTTTATTTGAACAAAAATTATCATTGAGAAAGAACTGTCACATTCCATAGACATTGTTTTCAGCAGGATAACCAAATGTCAGAATTTACTGTTGAATTTCTTTCAAAAACAGTTATCCATCTTTGCAAGCCACATTTGAGCTTCTGATTATGTCAAGAACACTTTCTAATAACAAAAAAAATATGTTTCTGGTTGCTGCTTGTAGTTATATGAGAAATTTTTTAGTGATGACGAATTATAAGGCAAGACAAGGCAAAAGTTTTCTCCTTTTAAATGAACTTGTCTGAAATGTCCAAATCACATTACTATATACGCTTCAGATGGAAGGGTTGACTGAAGGCCTCTCTTCTGGATGGACTAGTACAGTCTTGAGACATGTTTCTGAACTTTTACAGAAGATGACGTTCCAAGCTCTAGTACAGTCCTTTTTCTGATTTAAGCAATATGCTGACTTCTGTGTGCTCCAGTTCAGAAGCCTTGCAATCCATTATCTATTTTTCAGAGCATTTAAGCTCCTGATTTGACTTTGTCCCTGACGTGGGCTTCAAACTCTAAAAGTGTACTTAGAATTATATTTCCTTGTTTGAATCATTCAATTACTGTAAGAAAGAACTAGTTTTAAACTAAATTTTACTATTTTTCTTCTTGCCTACTGTTTTGCCAAGAATGTGAGCCTTGCGTCTTGCCTTCACAGTGGTTCTGCATTAAAAGGAGATGCAGGAAAAAATCCTAATGTAAGAAGCTGTGTAGCCTACTGTTTATGAACTAGTGAACTCTTGGTTAACCTGGTGCCAAGAAGTTTAACTTAACACCTACAGTTCCCTCTGTTTTTTAAATAAAGCCCCTATGTTTTTTTAAATATAGTCCTAGGAATCCTTCATGCTTTCTGCTGACGTCTGTGAAGCACAAACCACGCATGGCTGCAGAGGCTACCCAATGTTTATGAATTTTCATGGAATATAGGTTCTAGGACACCTGTTTCCTGAATCCCCAATAATTGTGTCTATGGCAGCATATGAAGAATTATTCACACTAAATGACCTGGTTGAGTATCAGTTTCAAACAGGAGAGTGAACAGAGCGCACAATCATGTAAGTGTGTAGAATTGAACACCTGCCAGTCTAGAATACAAAAAAATCACAAACCATTCAAAAACTTTACATCTAAGTAGAGTTAGACATGAGATACACAGACAACTCAGTAAATCCAGGGGATCTACACATTTTATTCCATAGCACAGCTGAAGATGTCTAGGTATGTTTCTGCCTGAAAACTTTGGTAGCTGGATCGTTTTAGTCTTTACTTTTAGGACAGTCAGATACAGGTTTTCTCTATTTACTAAACTCTAATTTTTTGCATGAAGAACATTGTAGTTCTCACAGAATCTGGAACCAGGCTCACAGTGTTTTGCAAAACTCTCAGCCTCCTTTTTTAATTTATGATGGATTTATTCATGCTATGTGCAAAATATTGGGAAAAAATACTTTCCCCAAAACTCACGGAAGTCTCCTGGATATAACTATTTAATGTTACATATGCCCAGGTTTCATATGAAAAACACAACTTTTTTTTTTCTTTTTCAACTATATTAGGCTTTAAGTAAAAGTCTTTTATTACCTCTACCAAAATGCTGAAATTTTACAGTTTTTTATTATCTAGTCAAATATTAAAGTTTTTGCAATAAAGAGAAACAAACTAGCAAAATGAGATAAAAAATAAGTTTGTGTCAATTTTGTTTAATGTAACAATTGAAACTAACAAACTTGAACCATCCTATCTCATTTAACAAATCAGCTCATTAAACATACCAGTGCTAGACTAGAATTTTACAAATTATGTTTCTTCTGCTTTTATGAGAGTTAGAGAAATGTACGAAGTGGGTTTAAAGAGACTCTAGACACACTTGGGGAATGTCTCCAAGGAAAGTTACCCGAAGGAGAAAGGCTTCTTTGTGCTTCAGTAAAGTCTATCCTTCATTATACAAGAACATTCTCTGGAGTCCTGTGTTGAAAATATGCTTGTGAAATTAGAAAAAAAAAAAAAAAAAAAAAAGTCCTAGTTTTCTGTACAACTGAGGCAGAAAATATCATGCACATTCTTGCATTCCTGTAGGATCTGTAGCATTAATTATTTGAAGAATATAGTTCATGAATTATCTTGCTTGATAAAATCAGAAAAAACTACTCAAATTGGAAAAGAGCTGTGTTCAATAAAAGTCCAGGCATTGGCTGAGAATGTATTATTATTTCTTGGAAATTTTGTTTATATATATACAAATGCATATATATGTTGCATATATTATACATATATGTGTGTATAATAATTACACATATATAATATGCATTATATATGTATATATAAATACATATAGATAAATTATACATATATTTATGTCTGTGTATGCGAGTATATTTGTGTATAACATATAACAGTATTATTTTTAAATTGCAATTAACATTAGGTACTTAAGATGTCAGCTCACAAACACTGTTTGTGCTTTTATCCATAATTTTCAGGCAAAAATTCATTATTTACTGATGACAGTGCTCCAACACTATGAAAACAGCTATTAAATAATCCATTTACTACCAAATTAATTTAGCAGTTTTAGATTGCTCAATTAGATGGATAATAGTCGTTGTTATTACAAATAACAGACAAAAGTATACTCCTCACACAAACTAGAAGTCTCAGCATACCTTTCAGATCATTTTTCTATATTCTGAAAGTATTTCACTATTAAAGGTTATAACAGGATAATGTTATGAAGAACTTGGAAGTGTTTTAAGTCTCCAGCTGCTTGCAGTAAGAGATGATATTTCATCTTCACATGGAGATTTCATCTTCATAAGATTGATCTTTGTATGCCAAGTACTATATTATGCTCTTGGTAAAGTACAAAAGTCCACTTGTGGGATGTCTGATTCTTGGAATCAAACACATAGAACAAAGTTCAGCAAAGTTTCTAAAAATGTGCATAACTGATGTGGAAAAATAACAATGTATTCTTCATTAAGATCTCAAATTTGTTGTAATGTACCTGCTTTGTACTTACCTTGAATGTTAGCATTTTTGGGAGACGCAGTGTCTTCTGTTGACCTCTCAGATTCATTCAGGTCCTAGTTAGATACCAAACCAGACTGGATTTTAGAAAAAACACTGTAGCTAAAAGCACGGTAAGGTTTTGCAAAATATCTGCCCCCTACATTCACTCTGTAACCCATAGTTAATTATCTATCCTCTACCATTTTTAATTCAAACCTAAATTCACTGTCAAGCATTCATAGAGTAACAAAGACTTTCACTTAAACACTATTTAAATAATGCTGAAGGAAAAACTGCAAGGTGAGCAATGGGAGGAAAAGCATCATAGAAATGTTATTTATGAAAACAGTTATAAAAATCTTAGCAACAGGGTGGTAAAGCAGACCAAAATTAATTGTTTTCTTTAGAAAATAGAGATGTATGAGAACAAAAGACCTCAAAAATTAAAGGAAAAAAGTGATGTTTAGAGAGTAATAAATAAAATATTTTTGGCTTTCATAGTGGAATCCAAACTCAGTGTTGCTGAAAGGTGACATTTGTTTATGCTACTCTGTAGCTGTAAGGTTTATTGGCACTTTTTTAACTATTGCGATGATTTTGTCAGTTTTGAACTTTGAAAAGTTAAGAAGTAGAGAAGGGATTATACCATCCAAATATATTTGGAGAGGATAAAGACATAATAAACTTACTTCCTTTCAGAGAGAAATAAAATTCTGAAGAAAATCAAATTTTAACTATTAAATGCTAACCTTTGTGTGAATTCCAAAGTGCTTGTTTTAATGAAACCATTTCTACAAGTTGATGCTGAGATGCCTCTGCTACTTACATTGATTTTCAATGTTAAGATGTTAGAAGCCACAGATCATTACAACCAAAACGTTAAAAACCCTGTGTTTTCAACTTCAAAGTCACAAAGATATTTGGGGTTTTTTTGCCTTTTTTTTTGTTTGTTTGTTTATTTGTTTGGGTTTGGGTTTTTTTTTTTTGTTTGTTTTGGTTTTTTGATGGGGTTGTTGCTGCTGTAGTTATTGTTAATTTGTTTGGTTGGTTTTGGGGTTCTGTTTTGTTGTTGGGGGGGTTGTGGATTTTTTTTGGTGGGTTTTGTTTGTTCTGTGTTTGTTTGTTTTGTTTGTTTGCTTTTGTTGAGGTTTTTGTTTTGTTTTGTTTTGTTTTTTAACTGTTAACGTAGAAGGTTGCCCAGATGGATTTTGTGGGGTTGGGAAGGTTACCGTTGTGATAAACAGATACAATGTACAGGTTTTTCTGTTTTGTTTTTCCTTTAAGGCCATTGTTGATGGGACCTGAAAGGCTCATCCTGTCTGCAGTGGACATAACATTATTTTTTTTCTTATCATTGTTAGATTTTCATAGCTATGTTTTAGTCAGCTTATGTTAGTTATTCTTAAGTTATGCTTTAGTAGGTGTGATGATATTTCATGGTAGGTTGGATTTGGTGATCTTGGCAGTCTTTTCCAACTTAATGATTCTATATTTCTATTCTATGATGTTTAATGACTGCTCACACAGAAGTGAAGCTATCTACAACATGCAGTCAGTTTACAGGACTATATACAAGACTATTTCTTTTAACAGGATTGTAAACAGAAAAATGTAAGACAAGATCCACAATGACTGTGGCTTTTACTTGATGGTCTAGGATAGTAAGTAAGCCTAGCATATCAAGTATTTGTCCTTTTAACCCAAATTATGGTGTTTTGTTTGGGGGAAACCCCCAAAACGCAAGTGAAATCTGAGTGAATAATTCATAGGAGAAGACACAGGAAAAACATATTCAGTTTGAGGGGTTTTTTCCCCCATGACTTTCTACTCTTCACAACAGGATTTTGCTTGAAAAGCCTTCTCAAATCCCAGCTGAAAGAAGTCTTATTTTATAATTATTTACAAGTATCTTGCTCTAAAGGTCTGAGGTGAGTAGAAATTAGAGAGGATCTGTTAGTTATGTGCAGATTGCACAATGCTGGCTCATTCCATTACTTTCTCTCTCCCTTTAATTGTGACTATCTTAATTTCTTTGGTCTTTTTTATGACTTTCATCACCCTTTTAGGATCTGTCTGAAAATCCATTGTAAAACCAATGCAAATCTCTATTGTGTGCCTTTTATGAGCTGTTAGAATATATCTGTACTACTGAAGTGGGGGTGGATTAGGGGCAGGGGGAAACAACAAAAAAAAACCCAAACAAAAACCAAGCCAGCAACACTTTGGTGGTCTTCAGACCAACACTTCATGACTACAGAACTAAAACTCTTATGCCTTCCTTTCATGTAGGAAGTCATATTGTCTTTTAAGGAAAAAACTTTGTCTTCATGAGTTTGTGTTCTAAAATCATGACTTATTTGTACAAAAGCCACAATGAAACACACATTTCCTAGTTTACCAATTTACCTATGAAAGTCAGGGCAAGTTAGAGACTGAGAATGTCAGCTAATCATGCTGTGAGCTGCCCTTCCACATTGGGTTTCAGTTCAAACCTCTGAGATATATTCCCAAATTTACTTCCTTTTCTATCCTAGACTGTTAAAACTGACATATCACAATTAAATATCCATTGCAATGGAAAATGCAGTTTGAGGAAGGAAAAAAAGTATCCTTGTAGTATATACAGACAGTGTGTCTCAGTAAAATTAATTTACTTCCTTAATGAGCCAAGAATTTCTACTTAATCTCAGTGAAAAATTTTTTATGTGATTTCATAAGTCTGTGACTTCTAGAATAATCAAAATACTTTTACCTAAATCAGTTAATGTCTTTGAATATAATAGCATAAGAAAGCAATGTTTTTTTTCTTTTCAACTTTTTTTTCCAAAATTCTGAGTTTAATACTTACTCTATTAAATGATATCTTAAATCCATATGAAAAAAAGGTCCAGTTTTTAATATGGAAAATCACATTCAATAAGTATTTACATTTCCTGTGAATTATTTTCTATTCATACTTCATATACTTTAGAAGAAATGTCCACTATAATTTTTTCAACTCTGTATGTAATTGGAATAGTCAAGTTATCAAGTTCAATCAAGATAAATGTTGTCAAAAATGACAAATCATCAAAATATTACTTAGGATCAGCAACAGCAACCACCTTTGGCAGTTATTATCTCACATTCCTGATCCCATGAAGCTCAAAAGAGTACTTCCAGGAGCAAAAAAAAAAAAAAAGAAAAGAAAAAAATAGAAAAGAAAAAAAAAAAGGTGATATCATTAATGTTATCATGAGATTTACTTCTTAACCTCATGTGCAGGAAAGAGTATATACCTCAAAGAAATAGACATACAAATTTGTGATCTCTGTTTAAAGATGTGTCAGGGTTTTCCAGGAACAGCTATGCTGGGTTTGACTGGGATAGAGTTAGTTTTGTAGCTGTTGAGGTTTGAATTTGTGCTGAAAACAGTGTTGATAACACAGAAGTGTTTTCATCACTGCTGAGCAGCACTGACACACAGTCAAGGCTTTCTCTGTGTTTCACACCACCCCACCAGTGAGAAGGCTAGGAGTGCAAAAGAATTTGAGAGGGGACACAGGCAAGACACTGACCCAAGGGATGTTCCATACTATATGACATCATGCTCTGCATATAAGGCTGGGCAAAGAAGAAGGAGTCGGGGGATGTTTGGAGTGATGATGTTTGTCTTCCCAAGTCACCATTACATGTGATGGGCCCCTGTTGTCCTGAAGATGTCTGTCAATGAGAAGTGAATGAATTCTTTGTTTTGCTTTGCTTGTGTGCATGGCTTTTGCTTTACATTTTAAACTGCCTTCATCCCAACATGTGAGTTTTTTCACTTTTACTCTCCTTTTCTCTCCCCCATTCCCGCGTGGGGGAAAGTGAGCAATTGACTGCATGGTTCTTGGTTGCCAGCTGGTGTTAAACCACTACAACAGTTGACAGAGTTTTATTTATTTATCTCCATCTCTCTGATAAGAAAGTCTCTTGCCAAAAGCTAAAAAACTTTGACTACTTTACTAGAAGTTCACCCATACCGGCTGGAGTAAAGGCTCTGTCTGTTTGAAGAGTTGTTCAACATCCATGGACAGATCAGCCCTGTTGAACATGCTGTAGGTATCCATAATAAGTCTGACATGCTTACAGTTTGGAGTAATTTGTTCATATTCATTTGCCATCTGTGTTGCACATGTACAGTTACTCTGTGTGCCCAAACTAAACTGAAGTCGGTGGATATGTCTACAGTAACAAGTAATGCAGATAAATAGGACTGGGCTTCCAAAGTGAAACAGCTGGTAGGGAAGATGTGATATACACACAATAAGTATGTCAAAGCAATTTTAATTTGAACTGTACATCCATCAACTGTTCAGGTGCCAGGCAAACACTTGGATTTGTCTTCTCAGTAAGTTCCATCCAAACTATGAGCTGAGGACAGCATAGATACCTGTTCCAAAACTCACTTCTAAATGAAATTGAAATTACTCTTTAGATGCCCCTACTTGCCTCTGTTTAAAAAAGACAATTGGAAAGTAGCAAGTAATACCTGATGATTAGGGAGAAGAGAATGTATGTTTTCTGTATTGTTTTCCTCTGGTTTTGACTTTTATGGAAATGTATTAGTCAACTAAATGTTCCATTGGCAGTAACACTGGATTATGGATTAACTCCATAACAGAAGCAGGTACTGAAGCTGAGTTTCTATAGTGCCACCTCCTAAGGGGAAGGAACAATTGGATAATTGCAACTGTACTGCTTCACAAACCAGATCAGGCACATCTTTTAAAGACTATACTGCAACTAGGATTATTTGAAACAATATGTTTCACATCCAGGGATGAACAGTACATTCTATGAATAGCTTTTTTTGTAAGTAAACTTTATAACATCACAAGTAACTTTCTCAAGCACAAACTTGATAATACAGAAAAACTTGTTTTAGTGGTCAAATATCTGTTCCCTTAAATTCCTGTATCTCTGAGAAACTGGACATCTCTTTTAGTTTGTACTTCTATACCGTTTTAATGTCCTTGTCTATAATTATATTATCCATACCATCATACTAAAAGCAGTATACTTCTTATGACATAAAAGTGATACTAAATTAATAAAATTTTGATTAAAATAACAATTATTTTTCTTAGAGGATTTGTCTACTGACTTTGCATACTTTCAGTGTTTTCTAAATAAAGAATTGTTAATTTTTTTGCATTTCAAGACCAAACATTATTTTTCTTTTTTTAGTTTTGAGTAAATCCTCTCCATGCTCCTTTATACTGCTAAATTCTAGCCTGAATGCCAGCTATTTTTAATATTACCTCACAACAAACATGAATTTTTTTTTTTTGTTGAGCTCTGCTCAACTAGAGATTCTGAATTAAAAAAATCACAGAACGGTTGAGGTTGAAAGGGACCTCTGAGGTTAGCTGGTCCAACCTCTCTTGATAAAACAGGTCCACCTACAGCTGGTTACCCAGGTCCATGTTCAGACAGCTTTTGAATACCTTCAAGAAGAAAGACTCCACAATTTCCCTGAGCATCCCATTTTATATAATATTCTGTTTGTCTGGTGTTTTTAATTTAAAAAAAAAAAAAAGAGAAAACTGAAAAATCCTGAGTCCAACAACAGATGACTCCATGTCTTACTGCTTGCCCATTTTTTCTTGTTTTCTGCTTGTCTTTAGGCTTAACAGTCCTAGCTTCTTCAGCCTTTCCTCAGAGGAGAGATGTTCCAGACCCTTAGTCACTTTAGTGGCCCTTTTTTGGATTCTCTCTAGTGCATCATTGCCTCCCTTGTACTGGGGAACCCAGAACTAGACACAGTGCTCCAGGTGTGACCTCAGCAGTGCTGAAGAGAGGAAAAGGATAATCTCCCTCCACCTACTGGCAACACTTGCCCTTATGCGGTCCTGAATACCATTATCCTTCTTTGCAGCAAGTGAATGTTGTTGTCTCTTGTTCAACTTCGTGCCCACCAGGACCCTCAAGGTCCTTTTCTGCCAAGCTTCTTTCCATCCTATAGACCCCCAGGTCTGGTCCATGGGGTTGCTTCTATCCAGGTGTAGCACTGAAATTCCCATTGTTGTACTTCACGGCATCCCTGTCAACTAATTTCTTTAGCTTGTTGACGTCCATCTTGATTTTACCATGACCCTCTAGGATATCAGTCACTCCTCCCAGTTTTGTGTCATTGGCTGAGAATAAAATCTTCATCATGGGATGTGACACTGATATAAACAAGTAGAAAGGTGAATGGAGCTGTTAGGAGAAAAAACAAGAAATGTTTTACCAAAAATGGAAAACAACAAGAGGGTCTTGTTTTAATAAGTTCATTTATGGCTCTGAAATCAGTAGGAACTATAGTGGTTCCTTACCTCAGCAGAAGTACATCAGACTTCTGATTCTCTAAAAAAAAGTTGTGGAGTGTGGGGTGGTTCTTTTTTTCCCCCAACTTTTTTTTATATCTCTGAGACAAAGGCTACCAGAAAGTTTATATCAGTTCTAACTTGTCACAAATTAAAGCATCCCATCCTTACTGTGCTTGCAGAGTTTTGGTAGATTTTAGTAGATACAAAGCCAAGCACAGGTGCAAAATACTGCTTTAATTTACATAATGCATATACAGGTATAGAACACAGGTCTTTTTTTTTGCCTGGGGTAAGATGACAGCTTTTATATGGTTAATTAGACTGGAATCCAGATGTGATAAAAGAATCTTTGTCATAATTTTGCTGTTATCACTACTGGTCCATTGCATTGTTTTGTTTGGCTGTTTTAACTTCCTGGAGGCCTTGCCCAGAGTAAGGATGGCAGCAGCTGCTTAGCATAAAGATGAGACTACAGCAACATTTATGCAAACATGCTGCTCTGCAGGTTGGCTGAAGGCATCTCTGCAAAACTATTGTCCTCTTTCTTAGGGTGATGAAATTCATTTCAACTGTATCAACAAGTAGCTCACACAAGCACTATCTTTTCCTAACAGCCAAAGACTTTCAGGACTGAGCAAATCTTGCAGCTGCATGTTGTGATGGTGAAGTTGCCTGTGTGCCTGTCTCTACTCTCTGCCTGTCCTTCAGGTTCCCATACTGCCCAGTACATGTTCTTAACACTCTCAAGATAATATAGAACCAATAGTGAGAAAAAAGGTAGGTGAAAAAAGTCATGCTCAAGTTCTTCTACAACCCTCTTCTCTGTCTTCTGTCCACTTCTGGCTGCTGGCAAATTCATGTCAGAGAGTATGCCAGAGAGCAGCTCTGACTGCATGTCAGAGAGTAGCTTCTGAGAGAAGCAGAAAACAAAAAAAGATGGGTAAGCGGTAAGACATGGACTGTTGGACTCAGATAGTACATCGACTTTCTGAAGAAACTGCCCATGACAGTTGAGCAATCCCCTGAGACCTCTCATCTAATACACACAACTACTCCAACAGCTGCAGAGTCTGTTTCTCTCACTTTTCCATGCTTATGCTATTCCCATTGACCATCATCCTTATGCAAGTGCATGTAGAGCCTGCACCTAAACTTGCCATGGTGTTGTTTAAAAACTAACTTGGCAGAAATTAACAGAAAATTAGATTTGTACTTTAAAAGAAGCTTTTTATATTCTAAAAAATCTCCATCCCAAAATGGAATTGAAAAGCACAAAAATTAGTGATTAATATTATTTCAATTCAGAATTTATTTTTCTGTCAGAAATATGTTGATATGTGTATATGTAACAAATTTTTAACAAATCAAGAATTAATTATTGAAAAATTGAAACCAACAGCTAGCTTTGAGCATTTTTGCCTTTCTAAGTAACTAACTCCACAGGACATTAATATTTTCCATATATCCACTGAAAATATTTTTAGCACTTTGGCTGTTATATTTTACACTCCACAATTACTTAATTTCATACAATGATAGAATATATTTATAATATATGTATGAGACAGGATCCAGGGATTAATCTTCCCTAAATGTTTTAGCTCACCTGAAAGATTTTTTAAAAAATATATTTATTCAAGACAAGGGAGAAGGCTAACATAAATATCTTAAATGCCACAAGAATTTATGTGTTGAGAACATTGTCACAGACTTTCTCGTCACTAATAACAGAGATTCCTCAGCACCTTCTCAAGTTAAGCAGTAATGAGGATTGTTCTGTCATAATAGGATAACAATAGGCTAGCATTAGACCACTAAACATTTCAGCAAACACATAGAAGAGTACCATTAAAATTAGTTAATCAGAGAGCATGTAGAGCAGCAGCCAAGCAAATCAGCATGTGATATTGGAAAGAACAAAATAATGTTGCCAATGGTTCAAACGAATTAATATTAAAAAAAAAAAACAAAACAAACAAAAAAAAAAAAAAAAAAAAAACAAGACAGAAAGACTCTGAATGTTTGAGCAGTTGTAAATATTTTTTTTGGTAAATTAATAAAGGAAAGCCAAATCCTTGATCAAGTATGCTGTTCAGGTTTTCCACCTCCAAGTGCTGTGTTCAACTTCTCACAGTTTAACAGCTTCCCAGGAGCTCATAGAATTCTAGTTTTACTGGAGGGTAGATTGAAAATTGTACATGAACAAACAGCAATCTCAAGGTCCTTGTAACTACTACCTTTAATACACTGATCTATCTGAATTTAGAAGGTAAAAGAAGAAAAATCACATGAATCAAAAGCACTAATTTTTATTATCCTTATTAAAAAAAATCTTTAAATATTAAAAAAAAAATAAGAAAAGTAAGGAAAACTCCTTTAATCACAGAAATTGTTAACTGAGTGACATATTCATGGACTTGGAGATGGAAAACCTGAACAGCATATTTGATCAAGAATTTGGTCTTATTTTATTAGTTTACTTTTACAACCAAGCTTATGTTCTGTGTAACAGAATGTGGAAACTGTGGTCTTGTGTTTGTTTAATCTACTTGATTTAGGACTATTCAGTAGAAGAGAAATAAATAACAAAGAAATTTATAATTAACATATGTATACACACACCTAAAGGAAATGACAACAGTGACAATAATGAAGATCAGACCTCTTCAGTCACTAATGCATGCAATATAAAGGAACTACCCAGACATGGCCTTGAAAATGGCTTGAACATGAGGAAACAAAAATAACAGAGTATTAGGAGTTGTTTCAGTGGGGTCTGTGGGATGTCTGAAATGGGATGTTTAGGGTAAGGTTCAAAGATGGGCAAAAGGAGGCATTACGTGAGATCAGGGAGGAACAAGTGTGGGAAGACAAAGAGCAGAGGGCATAAAAGGGGCCAGTTGCATGTAAAAAGGGCCTGTTGGTACACTCCCAGTCTATGCTATCTAATAATTATATAAATCCTGTTTTCTTAACTACTTTTTTTTGCCTGTGCAATTTCACTCTCTGTCTCCCTGCAAGCAAAAAAAAAAAAACCAAAAAAACAATCATCTGTGTCTCTCAGCCTGAATGGAGATTCCAGGTACCAGATTGGTATCAGTAACCACTAAGGTGGGAGTCTTGGTCTGAAAGCACTGGAGGAGGCAGAAACTCCTAATATGCTTTAACAGTCCAAATCCCAAAATTCTTTGTTATGAATGTTTACTATTTTGAAACCCAAATACTGTTCTGGTAGAGTTGCATTTTTAACACAATGTGTTACACTTAGAGTTTCCAATAAGAATATTCAGTTTTCCTTCTCAAGCCTTTATAAATATAGGGGGAATATCATTCTATGACAGTAATTTATAAAGAAGAAAATTAAAAGTCAGAAAAATTGCTATTTCTGCATTTATTTTATTTACACAGGAAAGAAAAATCTGAAAGCTGACTTCAAAACTCAAAGATAATGAAAGAACTGTAGTGGATTGGGATGAGGTACATTATATCATACCCTTCCTTCAAAGGAAAAAATCTTTCTATCACCTATTAAAACCATTTTACAATCTTAATATATTTGAATAAAGGACACAACTTCAAGTATCATAGCATCATGTACACACTCAAAAGCATTATAACAGCAAAATTTAACAGACATGTTCCATGCAGAACAGCAAAAGTGCTTTCATGCCATAAAACTGTAGGTCTTAATACTAATTCCACATTCTGCTAATTTTTGGGATTGTGTTATTTTTTTCCCATTTCCACCATGACCAGCACACTCCCCTTCCTCAAAAAGGCCTTATTTTTCCTGACAAAACATGACTTTGATGAGTTTTGCCAGTAGCAAGGATTATTTTCCCACAACTCTCATGGTAAATTAGAAATGGACAAACCTCTAAAGGGGCTTGGAAGTACAACTGAGATAAACAATTTATCTGAAACTTTTCTTAGTGGCCTGGGGCCTTCAGTGTGTGTTTATCTTTCAGCATTCCACCATATGTTTGGAGAATTAACACTTTATTGTGCCACAGAGGAAGAATCAAAGGAAAGCTAGTTCCAAAAGTCATATTGTCTCTGGCAAGACTGGAAGTGTGAACAGTTTGAATTGTGTCAATACAGGAAAGAAAATTATTTGTTGCCCAGTTTGTTTTTTTTTTTTGTTTGCTTGTTTTGTGTTTTTTGGTTTGTTTTTGTTTGGTTTTTGTTTTTTTTATGTTTGTTTGTTTGTTTGTTTGGGGGTTTTTTTTGTTTATTTTTAAATAAATCTGCTCCTCACTTGGGAATCATCCAGCTTTATTACTTACCAAACAAGGGTGTTGCATCAGTCCGTGTATGTCACTACCTCAAATGTTTTAGAGAAGCACTTGAAGACACTAGGAGCATGTTCCAGTCCCTGTTACATTGAAAGTGCAGTTTTATTCTAAAAATTATTTCTCTTTGCATCTCTGTAAGACAAAGACTCATTACTACCCTAATTTTATTTCAGTTGTGTAACACTAAAACATCTTAGAAAAGGTAAGGTTATCTGATGTTAGGACCTGGGTTGCTGGTGAGTAATCATAGCTCTGACACTCCTTCCTTCTGGATCTTTTATTTCTCTTCCCTCCATTCTGTGCCCTTCTCTTTCTCTGCTAACTACAAACTGAGCCTAGTTCAATTGTTCTGTGGTCACAGTTCTAGAAAAAATGTAGTAAAAGCTATTGCATTTATTACCTTCCCTGTCCCAAACAGTTATTTTATACCAACACCGTGGCTACTGAGAAATACCACTCATTCAATACCTAAAATTCTTAATCCCAAACTCCAAAACTATTTTTTCTTCATTTGTACCATTGTATTTAATTTTTCTCAGTCTTTTAACAGTACTCTCTGAAACAAGGTATTTTAATTTGTGTTTTAGACATGGTTGTTATTTTGCTGATATATTTCAGAATCTTTTATTTTTATTTTTTAATCACAAACAGGATTAACTGAAGAAAATAATTTTACTATAATTGAGGCAATGGAAACAGTCTGCAGGTATCACAGTAATAACAATTATACAACTGATTGTAAAGACTACTCTGCGACAGGTGGGGTTCTTTTTTTGTAGATTTGTTGAAAATGAACACATATCATACTTATAGAATCTCTAGCAATGATTTTCCCAGTTTAGATATTAGCTCAGTAATGATGAGACAGATACTGAATAACAAGCAAAAATATACATTCTAGAAATAGATTCTAAGACTATAAGTTTACTAATTTACATCGTTTCCTATGTGCCACTTAAAAATTACAGAATGCATAAGGCTGTGATTTTTTTCTCTCTACCTGTATGGACAATTCATCTCATTACAGTAGTATCTTGCCAGATTTCCAGTGCAATTTCATAAATTTCCAGGGCTTTCACAGTCAAGAAAGCAAAATAAGAGCTTACATTTTAACTGATTAAATTGTACTCCGTATTCCAACAAGTGAATACAAGCAGAATTTGTATTTCTATCATTTTGTCCACTGAAGCAGCCCTATGAAAGCTCTCAAAGCAGTTGAATCAGACTAATGATTCTCAGAAATATGGATTTATCACTGGTGCCTAGCCTCTTGGGATCAAACTCAATCTTTTAGATTGATTTGCTTCTCAGAAAACAACTGACTGTGACTGTTGAGCATAGTTCCTCTTCCCTGAAGGTAAACTCATAAATACTAAAGGTGAAGGGAAGATATAACATCATTAGTAACTACTGAAAATTTCAATATGTTTTAGAAAGAAATTCTTCAAGGATTGACTATCATCTGTAGAATAAACATAGTCAAGTAACGAGGTTATTCAATAGGTCACAAAAGACATGCAGTGAAACGATAGGCTGAGAAGGGCAATCACTGTTAAGTGCACAGTTCTCACAAGAAGGACTTGAGCCTACAAATCATGTAATTTTAGTTGCTAACTTCTTTTCTTTTTACCTGCTGTCTGCAAAAGAGTTAAGGCAGAGACTATGTGTTCTTATTTGGACAAATCTGGCCAGAGAAGGGCTTAATAAAGGAACTTCTGGAACAATAGAATCTTGTAAAAGTAACTTTTAAAATTAACAGTTAAGATTAATTTGAAAGGAGGAAACAGTTATGTGTTAGGCTGATTACACAAAAAGGTTTTTGGTGTAATTTAGATAAATGTTTTCCTGGCAATGAAACTGAATATAAAAGTATTAATTATTCACAATGTAATAATTAAGAAATTGGGTAAATGTAATCACATTGCACAAGTAAATGAAATTAACAGATGTCATCAAGAGGAATAAGATAATAACACGTTATTAAATAGGGAAAAATCAGGAAAAACAAATGCATAAATATCTAGTAATACCACTATTTTTAAGATGAATGCTACCTTAAAGAGGACCAAAGGGACTAGAACATGATTACACTCTGTGCTTGTACACACACATGCTAAATTGTTAAAATTTCTGAACAGGAAGACATTTAAAAACTGAGTCCAGTTCCTATACGTTGCTATGGTTTTTTTCTCTCACAAATAATAGGATGTATGTGAATAAAATGGTCTGAATAATTTTGTAAATAGTTTAAATTCACAGAAGAAATTTGATATCAATCACATTCGGGGATTTTTGAAAAATTACATTCCATCTACAAGAAGTGCTTTCTGTCTTAGAACTTGCCCTCCTTGGAAGACATGTGGATTTAAGGTTCTTGCTTCCTCTGAGCAGCAAATGACATTTTTTTAGACTCACACCAAAAATATGCAGTGCTAAAGATGCTTGTTAATGGCTATGGGGTGTGGATTATTAGCAGATATGACTAGTTCGACAATATAATCTGAGTAACTGAGTTATGCTGTTACTATGAATCAACCTTTGGAAAATTCCACATTCCTTTTCTTTTAAAATGTTTATATTTATGCCAGAAAAAAACATATCATAGATACATACAAAACAAAAATGTCTTTCAATGTTATTCAGGTAAATCCAAATACATAACAAATTTTAATTGTACAGATATTATGTTGCAGAATTACGTCCACACTTTGACTTGAAAAGCATAGGACTATTCCAAAGTTCTTCAAATATTAGTGTTCACTTAGCACACATCTTTACAGTACTTTATGTAAGCTTTGCTTACTGCAGAAAAGTGGAAATGTAAAGAAGAGTTTAAGGAGTTCTCTCTGCAGCTGTCTTCTCCTTTTGAGCTTTCCGGTCTGCAAAACAAGTAAAGAATCATCATGTCTTATGCCAGGTGAGGAGATAAAATCACCCCCACTCTTTCACTATATTCAATTTAAATAGACATAAACCCAAGGAAGAATATATTATATTCTAAGTAAAGATAAGAAAATAACTGATTTCAAAATTAATTTTCAGTTATAAAAACAACTATAATAGTGCTAACTAAAATAGCATCATTTTTCAGTGAATTGAAGAATCAGACAAATCTTTTCTGAGCAGAATGTATTATTTTATTCTGAAAAAAAGTGTTTCATTTATTTGGAACATAAATTCTTTTCAGCATTTAAGAAATAGGTTATTTCAAAATGAAAAGTGAAGTTAAACAAAAAAACTATACAGATATCAGAACTTGTCATCACGGAAATCAAATAAGAAATTACACTTTCATCATAGAAAGTCAAGAGAAAAAAAAAAAAAGAAAAAATCTCAAAACAACTATTAATTGCTTGATAGTTTTCCAAATTTTGGGTTCATAGAAGAAAACCCTATTGTGTACATGGTATCTATACATTTTTTGGGGTTTTTTTGGTGTATTTTGTTTGTTTGTTTGTTTTGTTGTTTTTTTTTTGATTACTTTTATTTTTTATTTTTTTTAATGAATGAATGAAAGGTAAAAACCTCTGTAATGTGAAGAGAAAAATATTTAAGCTCTCCTATTTGTTCAGCTACGTAATCAGACATCAGACAGAAGAATATTGTACATAACAGCTGTCATTCAATATGCTGATTATTCTCTTCTTTCAGATATTTATGAAGTCCTATTGCCAACCAACATGAAATTAAATTGTGGCATGATTTATTGCCTGTGCTTGCAGTTGCAGAAGTAAAAGCTGCAGAAGTGTTCCACTGTATTTACTGAAACACACATGTATGTGTGTATAACTAAATATAGAAATATATATACTATGTACAATAATATCATGTATTATTAAATATATTTTTTACAGTAATAGCAAATATATTTTAATGTTGGACCAACTTGTGTAGGACTGTAAATTATGCTACATGATCTGTCATGGGTCACTGTTATGAAAATAGATTATACATGACCTCAATGTTATAGAATTAGCTGCATGGTGAAATTCTAGCTCATAGGAGGTCAAACTATATGCTAATAATTTTCTATTACCATAAAAGTTCTTGATTCAGTGGGCTGATATTAATCAAATAATAAGGGAAGATGAGGTTAATCAGGACTGTGTAAAACAGTTTTTAAAAATAGTGAGCACTGTGAAGAAATAAAAGAACATTCTGGATAGTTGGACATACCAGCATGTGTTAAAGATTATATAAATTTCAATCGATTGGCCTATTTTACACAGTGACCTTAAACCAGAAAACATTTTCTTTATGTTCATGACTTATCCCTGCTGATTTAGAAGGAGTTCAGCAAACCTTTCTCAGAAGTCAAGAACCACCATGCAGAGAAACCAAAAATCATCTTGCAATGTACCTAACCTCAATGCTGACAATTTTTTATTTAAAATCCATTTGGAAACTTTCTTTCTGTTTGCAGGTCAGACATGGGGTAATTCCTTTGCTGAAACAACACCTGTAAAAGTAAATGAGCAATTCTGGTTTTAGATGAGACTTTTAAACACATATTTTAAATTTATCCTTAAGTTGTTTTTTTTCTTTTTCTTTATGTCAGCATAGTAATTTAACTTTAATTTCTTGAACTGCATGGTTTAACTACTTTTGCCATAATTCCTACATTTCCTTCAACATAGCCAACATTTGCTTTAATCAAATGATAATTTAAAATGCAATAATTTCATACTACTAGATTTATTTCAAAATATAACCTCTGGGTGTCATAGTTCAATACTCTGATTCTTTTAGATTTTTCACATTAGGAATGTGAAATGTTTTAATTTTAAATTTATTTCTTTGAAGATAATGTACATTACATGGAGTTTTGATTTTGAGAAGTGATTCAGCAATATACTGAATTCCAAACACAAGCACAATACAGCAATTTCAATGTATAGTTATATCATGATACAAACCTGATTCCCATTACCAGTCTCTACATGCTCTCTGTCACAACTGAGTATCCCCAGTCATTGGAAAGGACTGCATGGGTTAAAAACAGTTCAATTTCTTTGCTCTCTTCAAAGTTCTCTCTGTTTGCTTGGGTTTTATACACTATGTTGGGCCAAGACACACATAGCTCTGAAAATCCATGAATTGCCATTTCAAATCTAGTATACCAATAATTAAATAAGAAAAAGAAAATAAGTGAAAATTAACCATTCTAAATGTCAGGTATAAATAAATGAGCAGCATCATATCAGTTTTTACAATAAAGTTCCTTCTTTTTTGTCGTATTATTTACAAACACAAGCTATCCTTGCTGAACTGATCCATATGGCCTTCTCTTCTTTCAAATCCAGTTAGGACACAGTCCTTCCATAAAACTACATACAAGATTAGACTGAGATGGCATGAGTATATTTTCTGTGTACTGTTTAATTCTTATTTCATCTGGACATTCTTATTTCATCTGGACCCCACTCTACCTATGTTGACTGTTGTGGGAACAGATTAACGACAGATTAATTAACATATGTTCCTACCACTGTTCTGACAATTTGGATTCTTGGTTTCCCTGACATATGCCTTTCTATCCTCTTCAGGTTTTGTTATCTGAGTTACTAATTCAAACAGGGAAAAAGAGGAATAAGTTGTCAAAAACATTTTGGGTACTAAACCTTATCAACATGCTATGGAAAACAGCATGCCTGCTTAGTAGAACAATTACTATAGTTTTAACAGTCCCCTCTTGCACAACTCTGTGTATATATGTGTGTGTGTGTGTGTGTGTGTGTGTGTATGCAACCATTTAATTTCACCAGTTACTTGAATAATTTCCAAACTAACTATATATTGATTCACTTGACTAGGTCGATTCCAAAGAAGCAATTCCTGTCAATTGAATAAATGATACACATTTTCAAAATATTTATGTCTAGCCAAGTACATAGTTAATGGGGAAAATAAAAAGCATACTTTAAATGACATACCTCTTTGAAAGACTACCAATCACTTCCATACCCTGCATGACCACATAGACACATTTTGACAACATCAGTATTTGTTTTCTTCAATTAAATCTGATATATATAGAATACTCTGGAGAATTTTTTATTATTATTATTTATACTGAAATTGTGTTGCTGTAGCTGAATATGAAAATTTACATTCACCAATTTTGACTCTTGCTGGACAGAAGTTTAAGGAATACACAATATAAAAACTGCATACAGCCTTCAAAGTTCATTTGCCTGAACTTAATATTACTTACCATGTAAAGGGAGCTACACAATCTTAGTAAAGTCCAGGTGGCACAAAACAGCTCGAAACATGAGCTTCTCTATCACCTACTTGTCATCTTCAGTTGGAGGGCACTCAAGCACTTGAACTGCTAAGAAATAATCATCAGCTATTCCAGTCTTCAGCTGCTTTCCACTCTCCACTGCCAGTGCACAGAATCAAATTCAATCGTAATTACAGTGAGGCAAGGGGAAAATTATTCTGTAGCCTGTTATGTGGGATACTTACATAAGAGTGGTGCAATAGGATTCTGACCCTTGTTTCTAGGACTGCTTCTTAAATTTGTTTAATTAGTTATGCAAAATACATAAGCACTGCTGGGGGCAGGGAGCATAACCCATGCAAGTATACTAATCAGTAATTTGAGCAAGTGTATACTCTTGAGAGTGTTCCTAGACTATAGAAGCATTCCTCATTTTCACTTCTTTTCTAAACAAAGGTCTTTGAGGTCTTCTCTGTTCCACACAGACTTTATCACAAGGAGAGAGGAAAGCTGCCTGATAAACACGGCAACTTTAAGGATCTCTTACTCCAGGTCCCAACTAAAGTAGGGTCATCTGGTACAGCTCAGCAAGCAGAGGCAACTGGACACCTTTCTGTCCCTGAAACATCCCATACTCAGCATGAGCTGCCACTGGTAGTTTTATTCAGGATCAGTCACCATAGGCAAACAAACAAACAAATTGCATTGGGAATACATAATCTAAGAAAATTAAATAAAGTCTTGATTTTCTGAGTTTCTGTTTGTAGTAAAGAGGATTTCTAAATATTTTTCATCAATTTTACTTTTCCTCTAAAATATTTTAAGACAAAAGAATCATAGAATCATTAAGGTTGGAAAAGACTTCTAAGATCATTGAGTCCAACCATCAACCTAGCACTAGCACGTTCATCACTAAACCATATCACCATGTGCCATATCCACATGCATCTTGATTACTTCCAGGGATGGTGATTCCATCACTTCCCCGGGCAGCCTATTCCAATGCTTGACCATCACTAGTTTTTATTGATTGAAATTTCATTCAATATCTATATAGGTTTTTGATGTTTAAAAATCCATTAAATTAAATTTTAATATTTTTGAAAAGAAATTACAAAATATGAGGGTTTTTTCTAAATGTTTCATCATGTGAGGTTTTTTCAGAACTCATAATTTTCCAGAATGCCATCCTAAACCTCACAAATTATATTCAATAAACTAACTGTTAAAAATATCTTTGACATAATTGACAAAAATACAAGATTCAACATTTACACATGTAAAGCTACATCTTAGCTGCCTGGTCACCAGAGTATCAACAAATTGCAAACTATAACTTTAAGAGAAATAAAATAAAATAAAAAAGTTACAATTCTATTAATTTGCAGTTGTGATAAAAGAATACACAGTGCTATGATTTAATGTTCTTGGCAAGTTATAATTTAGTGAAAATGCCAGACCTTTTTATTGTCTTTACTGTTTTCTTCTATTGCATTACTATGCAGATATTCAGCCTCTAAGGGTCACTATAGCCTGGGAGTAGCTGTAACTCTTTCCCTTGTCTCTCTTTCTCTTACAGAATAAAGCAGAAATAACAAAAGAGTTTTGAAAGTACACATACAAATGTAAACTGGAATTTATTTTTTATTTTTTTTTAATAAATTAAGTGCTTGGAATAAAGTTTGATTTTCCATAATCAAATTTCTTCTCATTCTAAAAAAAAAAAAAAACAAAACAAAAAAAACAAACAAAAAAACCACAAACAAACAAACAAACAAACAAAACCACAAAAAAACCCTTGCATTTATAAAAACAAATGCCAAACCAAGCTTGAGTTTATGAACTGTAACACCTTGTGCTATGATTGTAATTTAGAGTGATATGTTGCCACGTCTAATTACTTTGAATTGGCAACTGCGGGTTTTTTTAGAATTACCAGTTAATTTGGCCAACATCCAGAATAAATAAAGTGATTCAAAAATGTCTCTACATTTATTGTACTTGAATGATTGGAAGCTTTTTTAGCTTTGATGCTCCAGAATTATTTTATGTAACAGCAAGAGGTGTGTAAACTTCAAACTAAACTGCTCCTTTGATGTAACTTTTTAGAAAGCTACATAAAAGAGATAGTTGTTTTAATTACTGAGGGAAATGAATGAGTTCATGGGATCAGTAAAAACCCTGTAAAAAGACTCACTTAAAGTTAGAGGTTAGACAACTATTAATAGAATATCTATTTAAGGTTTTGGTTTGATATAGTTTTTCAGTTTCCCAAAAACTGTAAGATTCAAATTGCAACTGAAGCCTCAGGGTTTTTTTCCCCTACTTCTTCCATTTCAATAAGTGTATTTTACATTCAAGTTTGAATTGGAAAATTTGTCTTTCTGATTTGAAATGGAAAAAACCAAAAATGGTTCTCTATAATTCATAAAAAATAATTTGAAAAATGCCATTATTTTAATTCTTAGAGTATACTGAATAACACACAAGTTTCTTTCAGAACTGTTTTGGTTCATGAAGTGTCAAATACACCTCAGTACTACATAATAATTGTAATAGCAAACATGTATATTTGGAAAATGTAATATTCTTTCCAGGACTTCATTAAGGAAACAGAACTGAAAGTAATTTATCATGTGTATATTTTATATTTCTCTTTGGTTGGAGAAGTTTACTCTGTGGAGTAATAATTGTAAAGGTGATCCAGGAAGTACAGTGGATTAACTGAAAAAAGTTACCTCACCATAACATCTCTTAATTTACAAATGCCTGGGTTTCTGAACTGACTGAATGAAAATGGAAGAATGTCCATAGCTTCATTTTCCAATGGTTAGAAGTCTTAAGCATTTCAGAAACTGCTTTAAAAAATCCTATATGCTAACTAATAAATGTTTCCAAAAAAACAGGAACAAAAGAGAAGTGTTTGAAACCAAACATTCTCTTTTTGACCTGCACATGTTTGGATGATGGATACTGATATGCCACTGCATAACTGCTGTGTCTGAAAGTAATAGTTTTGTAGTAAATGGAGTGTAGGACTTTTCAAGAAGACCCTTATAGCAGACATAATCTGCAATGTGAATTACATTAGTTTAAGAATAGATGGAAATGGTTGGAGATTATATGGGACACCTACATGGGCTTCATGGAAATTTCTTGTCAACTTGTCCATTTTGCAAGTGAATATGTACACAAGCCTGTGCTGAAGAAAAACGCAGTTCTTGCCATCTCCCAAGAAATGTCCTTCTTCTTGTAAGCAAAGGCTTCTACCTTTCAATTATTCTTGACAATACTGGCAATAAGAATAAAAAAAAAAAAATACAACAAACTATTATGTTTTGGATTTTTTTATAAGCTTCCTTATGAAGCTTTCAGAGCACTTGTTCACATACGGGTCTCTAACTTGTTATTTAACAATGCTTTTTTTCTTAAATAATCCTTTCCTTTAATACAACAAAATAGGTATAGTATTCCATATAAGATTTGGAACTGAGGAACAAGTAAGAAAGTAGATGAATGGGAATTTGTAAGGAATTTGTGAATTGTTCAGTCAGAAGTAGTTTCTAAGTGCATGGTACATGTGGGATACTTGACTTTTTCTAAGTGCATTGCAAATATTAGCTAATGACCCAATACCAAATTTGAAAGTTTATTAATTTGTCATCTATAATCTTGATTTAAAAAAAAATAAAAAAAAATACTAAGTTTGAAAAAATCATAGTTAGTCAGAGTACTGAGGAAAACTCGGTGTTTAACCTTTTGGTATAATAAATAGATTTTATCAGTAGTTTAAATCAAACATTAATTTCCAAGAGTTGATCTTCAAATTTTGGATGCATATTTACCCTTTCAAAAATTAGTAATGGGAAAATCTCTATGACACTTTTCATCAAAGTATCCAGCAAGTTCTGAGGAAAAACTTATCTTTACAGACAGAACATTTTCTTCTTTAAAAATTGCAAGATTCAGAAAAATTTTGTTTATTTTGAATACCTGTATAAGACAATTGCCATAAATGTTCACTGTTGCTGTCGTATTTTAACATGCTTCTCTAAGACTTGATTAGATAATGCTTTATTTACATCAGTTTACATATGGAAATGGAGACATATTTTCTAACCAGTGTTTACACTTTAAAACTGTACTGAACTTTATGGAATTTAGTCTGATACTATGTTAAAACTATTTTGGTCCAACATTAGAAGGCAGTCAAGGCTGTGGATAAAGACAGTATGTTTTACTGGACCAACAATTATAACTGGGGAGAATGTGGCAAGATTTCGGTACACAACTCTTTATTTTGGTCTAAAGACAAACTGAGAAAAAATTATCTGTTTAGTTAAATATCCATAAACTGGGCATTCTTTGAAAAGAGTGGAAGTTGGCCAGAGAGTTATTTTAATTGGAAGTGAGGAGAGAGAGAAAGAGACAGAAAATTAAGGAGTAGGGAGAGAGAGGAGTTGTGCAGCCTAAGAAAAAGAGAATTATTTGTGTCTTGAAGCTTTTGCTATATAGAAATAAATCACTGTGGGGAAGAAGACACATAATAAAATACCACATATAGAGGAGGTTCTATGAGTTTCAGGATTCAACAGAGTTTTAAATTTTAGTTTCAAATCTCATCTTTGGAAGATGAGCTGTCAGTCAGCACAATGAACTTATTTCTGACTAAATGTTCTGTTTTCACTAGCTTTTGGAGTATATTAACTACCTGACATAAAGCCAACTGATCAAAAGACAACTCTTTTTCATCGGAAAGATAAGCTAGCATATAGTCACCATTTGTTTTATAACTACCAAAATATACATCACAAAATGGAGTCATGTATATCACTCATGTTGGAAAAGCTTATCTCAATCTAATGTGAATGGTTTTGCTACAGATAGTGACTATAATTACTACAGAAACTATTACTGAAAACTTTGTATATGAAATTATAACATTTTTGTGCTATGGAAGGCAACTGTTTTAATATTTATTAGTTTCACTGAGAATAAAATAATAAAAATTAGTTGAAAATTCTAGTTTATAAGTATAATAAGTTTATAGGTCTCTGGATACTAATTGTGAAGACCTACGTAAAAAGAAAAAAAACAAAAAAAAACAAAGCAAAACAACCAACATGTTATTGAGATGAAGTTTAAATTTAAAATTATGTGTACCAGGCAAAATATGTATCTGAAATCTATATTGATGAGTTTGGGGCTGTTATTCTTGTCATTTCAGGATTCTATTAGCCCTGAGTTTTAACGTGTGTGTGTGTATATTCATGTAAAGTATATATACTGAAATGTTTTATTGTTATTATTTGACTTCTGTGTACTATCATTCCTTTGAAAATAATGAAACTGGAGATAGATTCCAGATCCTTATATAAATTCTGTCACTTCTTTAATCTATTTTGTGTGATTTACCTGTCCCAAGGGAGTTAGTTTTCTTCTCACGTCTTCTGCCTCCAGCTGGGGAGAGTCGGAGAGAAACAGTAGAGATCAATATTTGAAACTCATCAATCAACTGAACAAAATAATGGAACATCAACAACAAACCAACAAAACCAAGAAAATAAACCACTCAGAAACAGGGTGAGAGTTACTTATCCATGGGGAAACGAAGACTCTATTAAACGTCCCAGTCTCTCAATACCCTGATGTTCCTTGACAAGCCTAAACTACAGGGCAAATTCATCTCATTCATCACACAGTGTAAATCTGATGGTTTAGTAAACACATTTTAAGGTTGTGTTTGGCTTATTGTTAACCTAAACCAACAGTTTTCCCTTTCTCAAATCAAATTCTACATTTAGTTTACAACTTTGTTTTTATCTAACCCTTCAGATTTTAATACACAACATTGTTTTAGAAAACTACCTGTTTAGGCATACGCTATGGCAATTTAGTAAGGAAGAAAATACTAACAGACATAAAAACCCCTCCTTCACATCTGGGTTTTAATTTTGCAGTTTTCCTTGTTTTTCACCTACCGTGGTAACTGGTGAAGTGTAGTGTGATCCACAAACCATTAAAATAGTAGACATCTATCCACTGAATGTAAATAACATTTTGTAAGGACTTGAAGAAACAGAATAATCACGGTGACAAAACCAAGGAAAGGAAGGTGGTTTACTTCTCCTTAATTTGCTTCTTACTGTAAAAATCCCTGTGGTTCATTGAATATTTTAGGGTGATAGGAGTGATACTGAGGATTAGATGATATACAGATTTCCAAACGAGCCATCTATTTAGGATATATTAGAAATATTTTTAGTGTATTAAAACTTCTCCTTGAATTACTATTCATACTATATAGTCATTCTTCATTTTCAGTAGCCTGAACCATCAGAACCTTATACCAGATTTTACTTCTTTCTCACATATTTTACATCTTCAGTCAATCCACTTTGCTGTAAACAGAAAACTAGCAAGTTCTGATACAGCTTCAATGGTTATGCTATCAAAAGTAAAAAGAAAGGAAAGAGGATATTAAAGAGAGGTTTTCTATAAAGGGAAGATGCAGGAAAAGGCTCAGACTGGTTGTAAGTCTCAATAAAAGTTAAAAGCAGCTTACTCTTCAAGTGCCATAACCTCAAATTATTTATATATATATATATATATATATATATATATATGCATATATATATATATATACACACACACACACATATTAGAATCTTTGGGTACATAGCTAAAGGAAGCCCAGTCCACCACAGTTCTTCCTAATTTAGATTTTGTCAACCAGAGCCCTCCTAAATCCAAACATATATGACAAACTTTACATATAAACACATATCCATAAGCCCTTAGCAGATGGATATTTATCACTTAGAGTTTATTTACAAGCACAAGGTACAGGTATCCACCATTTATATAATGTTTCACTGGTTTAACAATCAGTTCATTAGTATTTCCTATGTGTTTAATGGAAGGTGACAAAGCAAGAAATCAGGGTGAATTTATATAGGTGTCAAAAATTCTTCAGAAAGTCAAAGGCCTGAGAAAGAAAGGGACTAAAAAACTGATTTAATCAATTCTGTTTGCCTATCTACCTTTCTTTCCTACCCAGAACCAATTTTCTGATTTCAGTGAGGAAACTTTCATTTAGTTGTCTATTTGATTATTCATGACCACATTATTCTATATATGTCTTCATTGTTCAAGCACTTTACCATAAATTGTGCTAATTTTCTTGAAATTAAGATCAACTAGAGTATTAAATATAATGTATTTTGAGTTGCTTTACCTTTCAGTAAACATGATAAGGTTATAGAGATGAGATTTTTTGCTATGTTTCTTTGACCTATAAAATTTACCTGTGTAGCAAAAGATACTTTTATCTTTTCTTTAATGACAAATGGAGATGTTCTGAATGGTATTTGTTCTGCATAGAAGGCTGTGCTGTTTATTTTAATGTGTTTAGTCGATTCTTGCTCAACGCATTTAGAAAGCTGTGACTCATTTATTACATGGAGTGACATGCAAATAACTCATTCTGATATGTTTTAGTTTGGATTTTATTTGGGGTTTTTTTTGTGTATTTCCTTGTCTGTTACATGCTTTGCATAATGGTTCAGTCATAAATGATCATCTCTGAGAAGGCGGGACCTTCCTTGAACTTTTTGCTTCTTCTTACACAGTGTATTATTCCTAAGCTAGTAATATGGAACTCTGTCAGGATCATTCTACTGCTATTATTTATGAAAGGTCTCTAAAACAAATGATGCTTGCCTCCATCCTGTTTCATAAATATATTTTGCATGTCTATTTTTTGTCAAATATTCTTCTTTGACTTGTAATTCCATATTAAGTAGAAAAAATACATAATTATTTCACTTACTTGAAATAAAGAATATTTACTGTTTAATTGAATCATCACTGTAAAAATGAACTTCATACACTAAAAAGAAAACCTTGATTTAATTAATAAAAAGATCTAGAAGTACTAAACAGTATTATGCTATAAAAAGCATCAAGCAATTTTCACGTTCAAGTTTGAACAGTGTTTCATACAAATTCATCTGAATTCAGAGGCTGTGCAGAGAATGCACTGAAAGCAGCATAAGAAGAAGGACTTGGAGGTTAAAGATGCTAAACATGACCTGGTAATGCGCTTTTCCAGCCCAGAATCTATTCTTGCGGTTGTGGGCTGCATCAAAAGAAGTGTGGTCAGCAGGTCACAAGAGATAGCTCTCCCCCTCTACTCTGCTGTCTTGCAACCTCACCTGGAGTACTATGTTCAGTTCTGACACCCTCAGCATAAGAAGAATGTGGACTTGTTGCAGTGATTCCATAGGAGGGACAAAAAGATGATGCTTCATCTGGGGCTGCAGCACCTCTCCTATGAAAATAGACTGAAAGAGTAGGGACTGTTCAACCTGGAGAATGGAAGGCTTTAGGGAGACCTTATGGCAGCCTTCCAGTACCTGAAGGGGGACTACAAGAAAGCTGGAGGAGACTATCAGGGATTACAGTGATAACAAAAGGGGTAATGGTTTTAAACTGAAAGATAATTAGGATGTTAGATATTTAAGAATTTCTCTACTGTGAGGGTGGTGAGACACTGTAAAAACTTACCCAGAGAAACTGTGGATGCTCCATACATGAAAGTGTTCAAAGTTGGGATGGGTGGGGCTTTAAACAACCTGGTCAGGTGAAAGGTTCCCTGCCCAGAGCAAGAGATTGGAACTAGATGATCCTTAAGGTCTTTTCCAATGCAAGGCATTTTATGATTCTATGATTTCTGAAGGAAATATTAGAGAAACAAGAAAAAAGTTGCAGGAGGTTCATATCTCAAATATGACACCTGATCTGTGTGATCGAGGAGAAAAAGATAATGGTACAGAAGTTATAGCGAAAAATATGTTTGTTGTTCCCTGGATGGAACACAGTCAGAATACCTGACCTTCCGCACACAATACAATTCAAGGGGCACTAAATGGAGGGTGGAGCAGCCAGGCTCCATCAAAACCCTTGCAGAGGAGAGAACTCAGTGGTAATTTTTAGCTGATAAGCCACCAAGCAGCTGAAAGCCAAGTGAGATGCAAGAAGATGTCTTGCTGTTGAATCAGCAACCATGGTGAAATCCCTCTCCTTGGACTGATGCATTCCCGGTTCCAAGGTTATCTCAGATGCTATCTTGAGATACCCTCCCCCAGGATACAAATATCACTCACTAAGATGTAATACTAAAGCTACTCAAGCTCAGGTATAGTATAAAAGTGAATTAAGAATGGGCAGAAGAGAGGGGAAGACTCCCTTGTAACTTCTGGGATCTGTCAATAGGATGAACCAGTCTTCTCCCCTGTAGTGATGTCTATTGAGTAAGAACTGTACTTTGGGCATGCTGAATGATTATCTTGAGCTAACTTTTATGGGGGATTAGAGCTGTTAGTATACTGATTTGAATATATTTTTGCAGTCAGACACTACCACCAGCAATTCTCTAACCTTAAGCTGTCACAGTTTTGTTAATAAGAGTGTTATTCTGTAAGCTGCTAATGTGAGTCCTTCAAGGACACTGGTAGTCGCTGGCAGTGGGTAAAGATATGGAAGCCTGAGATGGGGTTCCTCTGTTTGGCACGTGACCCTGAACAAGTCAGTCTAACCACCCTCCAGACTAATGAACTGCTCAGTGAAGGGTCCCCATAACAGGACATTGACAGACTGGTAGGACAGAAGGATTTTGGCTTTCCTGAGGTGCTGACAGACTAATCAGGCACAAACGATTAGAGAAAATCTTCCCTTTTCAACTGATACTGACTTTATTCACATATAATTTGTGTAATACTGATTTATTCTCATATTGGTTTCTTCTACACCTTCAGTGTTTTATGAGCCTTTATATGCAGTATCCATATATATCAACACACAGCTTCTAAAAGATATCTAGTATTTTTTTTTTTATATTTTTCATTCTGCTGATATCTGTAATAGTTCATATTGACATAAAACTATAAAAAAGGTAATTTGCTTGTTCCCCTAAAATGTAAAGAGTCATCCTAATAAGTAAGTTAATAACATATTCTAGCTAACGATGATGATCACAGAATATCTGCTTAGATTCACAGGGTGCAAATAATATGCAGCTGTCAGGTTTCAAATGATTATTTCTCACAAAGCTTTCTTATTTTTGAAACATCAAGCCAGCATCCCCTTTACTTTCACACAGATTTAATTTAGAATAGTTTGGAAATACCAGAGTGACTGCAGCAAGGATTCTTGCTCATCAGCTATCCTTCACTAATGTTCTGGCATATTCTCATATCATAAAGTACTGTGGAAAGACTTGGAAAAGTAGGATCTTGCTGACTGTTCTGCCTAAATATTAGGATTCTATGGTTTCTACCTTGAAAGTCTGATACTTTTTTGCTTATTTTTTTCCCAGTTTATTTGTCTCTCTGTTCTAGAAACATCTCTCCTTCTAGGGACACATGATTAAATGGAGCTATCTTGTCTGAAAGCAGTAGAGACAGTAACCAATTTGAGTTTTGACATTTAGATTGATGGAAGAGAAAATAACATAGGTATGAAATTTGGGCAGTGATGAAATAATATGACTGAAGCCAATTACTTAGGAGACAACCTTTGTACTAACGATGGAGAAAGCTTTACTTTAAGCCACAAAAAAACAAATATGCTTTATAGATGATAATAACATCTCATGTAGAAAAAAGCACTTTCATTTCTAGAATATTTAACTATAAGGTAACTTCTTTTTTCTTAAAATAAATGAACAAGCCCATTATTAAAAGGAACTGAGATGACGGGGAGTGGGAGAGGAAGCAGAAGGAATAACTTTGTTGCTAAAAATAATCTTTTGGGAAGAACTCTGTTTTAGAGTAGGTAATATTTCTAATGGAACATTTTTAATTTTCATAAAGTACCACTATAATGCTGAGTTTAGTTCTGGCTCTTGCAAAGAACAATGTTCTTTAGTTGAAAGCCTTTACTGGTTGTCTGAGTTTCTCCCTGGAGTGACCCATTTGGGAGTAGCCACATTAACATGAATTACATGATTACTAGGGCAGAGTTTGAAAAGTGGTCTCTACCTTTTTAGAAGACAAATGGTTTATGATCAAAAAAGCCCCCAAACAACAACAAAAACACAAATCCAAAGTAAAACAACATCTATTACAGAGGAAAACAAGTTAATGCAGTTTGGTTTTGTTTTGCTTTGGGTTTGTTTGTTTTTTTTCAATTAATAGATGTCATTCAGATACTAGATAAGCCATATTTTCATTTTGATGAGAGACTGAGCTGAAAACAAAGAACACTTGTCTGAAACTTCAGCCTAGAAAATCAGCATTGACTAGGAAATAATATGGTGAGAAAGGAAATCCTTCAGTTATAGCAGATGAATGCTGGAAAAGATTGCCAAGGACAGGTAAACAATCAGCCTCAGACAGAGATTCAAAGCCAGTTTATACCACTGTGTGAGACCTGGCTTAGAAACAATAAAATACTTCCACCCCTAATGCTGAGGCATTGGCCAAATGACCCAGCAGAAACCTGTCATATTCCAAACACTCTTTTAAGAAAAATCCATTACACTGAGAATTATAATACATTTTTTCTACTACTCAAGGAAAACACAACTCTGTATTTCCACTGGGCATTTTGGACATGAGCCAATAATGTGTGCTTGCAGCCATAAATTCAAATGAGTTGAATAAGTCTAGGCAGAAGGTCCAGGGAGATGATTCTCTGCCTCTGCTCTGCTCCTGTGAAACTGTTGTGGGAAGAATGGGAGCTTCAGAAAAAAATTTATTAGAGAAGCCCTCCCATTGTGTCACAGGTGCAGAAAAGACCCCCTTGCTTTCTAAATGCCTTCTCAGAGGTCAATCTAAGCATGCCTGGGTGCAATCCTAACCCTTGACTTAGCAAACAATTTATGTCTAAAGGATTATACAGGTGCAATTGAAACTTTATACAACTTTGTTCTGCAGGAGTAAGGATGACAAACCAAATATATTTATATTAATAAACTAAATTATTTAAATTGATTATAATAAAGATAATGATTAGACAAAAATACCTTAATCAGAATTATTTGGTACAAAGTATGGATAGCTAGCTACTAGGATAGTGCACGGTTTTTGAAGCAATATTGAAGCAATTATATTAAGCAATTATAGTGAGGCAATTATGTTAAAGCTAGGAAAACAATTATTAAGTAGAGATTGATGTTACTCACCCATACCAATTTCTGTGGGCAAATCTCTTTCACTCAGCCTTGAGGAATAACCTTGAGGGGTGCTCCCATTCAAGGGAAGGATCTTCATACACCTTAGGAAAATAAGCTAGAAGTCCTCCCTCTGTAAAAGTGAGTCTGGCCTTTTACTGTATAAAGTAGTTGACTGTCAGTCCTATATGTATTTTTAGGTTATGTGGTGTCAGGATCACTCAGCAAAATACACTTTGGGCTTAAGAAGGGGGTATCAGTTCTTTGGTTTCTTCTGCTCTACATTTCTAACTCAGTTGCGTATCTGGGCCCTCACATCCTTTCTGCTCCCAGCATCAGTCAGGAAGCATCTGTCTTGCATGTCCTCATGTCTGATAGTTTGATCAAGCTGGTCTCAGCATTCTTCAACACTAAAAACAGCAGACCCTTCTTGCTCATATTAGACACGAGATCACTAATTATTGGGTCAGAACCACCTTGTGGGTGGTGCATGTGTTTGTGGAGGGGGAAGGGATGGGGAAACCTCACAGAGGTGGCATAGTATCATATCCCTCATGGCAGCCCCTGGAGCCCACACAGAAAAGCTCCAGAGTGGCTGCCAGTCACAAACAACACTGGAAAACTATAACATCCCACAGTTCCTGGAGCCCCTGACCCAAGTCATATTGTCAGGGACAATTGTCAGGGACAAAAGTGAGAACACTGCCCTCACCCTGATCTGGGATCCCAGAATGGCTGGGGGTCAGAGGCCCCGGCTGGGGGGGTTTGGTCATAGAGACCAGAGCAGATAAAACCAGAGGTTTTGGGGTGCCATGTGTCACAGCCCTGCCATCTGGACATGTGAGAGCTGGTCTTCCACAAGGTTTCAGTGGTAGCTTTATGATCTGTCTCTCCCTCTTTCTCCTTCTTTCTTCTTACTTCCTCTGCTTGTCGTTCTTTGCTGCTTTCTTGATGCTTTGGGTGGCTTGGAGCTGGAGGGATTACATCCTGAATTAAGTGTTGTGTGTTTGTATGTGTTTGGTATTGTGGTGGAACATTTTGTGTAGTTTTTGTAGTGGCCTTTTTGAAACTTTGCCAAGTTCCTTCATTTTCTCCCCTAAATAAATAAAGATACATCTTGGGAACAGGTTTGTAGCTTATTCTCTTGACTGTATCTTGAGGTATTAAAGAATCATATATATATATATATATATATATATATATATATATATACACACACATATATATATCTATATTTAGAGTAATACTCCTAGCTGAGCCCATGAGCCCCCACCTCTGGGGCGAGAGTGCTACAGCTCTATCTTACCACTGATCAGTTGACTCTCCTTGCTCCACTGAACAGCAGATCCTCTCTGCTCAAGAGTTTGAGCTGCTCTGTCCCTACCTAGGTAGAGTATCCTATGCAGAGACTCCACCTGGAGTACTCTGTCCATCTCTGTGGACACTGTGAGGGACTGAAAAAAGTTATTAAAGTTATTACTGTCTTGAAACAACTCTGCATGTGTAGGAGGGGACAGATCTGGTTGTGCCAAGGTGGAATGGTTCTCTGCACCCCCCCATAATCCCACCTCCTTGAGAGCCTTTAGTGCAGCTGCCAGTCACTGGCACACCAGGAGCACAACCTCACACCATGCCCCCTGGACATCATTCCACCTCCATCATTCTGTCATTCATGGCCCTACTGTTCTTTGACTTCCGATAGCTGAATTTACACTGGATCTATGGTGGTAGCTGTAATTCTCTCTTTCTTTACTTTTTTCTCTTCTCCTAATTTCCTTTTCTTGTTATTTGGATAGATTAAACCTGGATGGGTTGGAATTTGTTACCTCAGTGCTTTGTGAAATAGTTTATGTTGATTCAATATTAGGTTTAAACTTTTGCCAAGTTCCCTTATTTTCCAAAGTTTGCCAGTAAAAGTGTGTTTTACTATGAAAAGGTTTGTAGTGTTTTCCCCTGTGTGGCTTCATGGTATAAAAAGAACTGAAGGCCCTTTTAAAAAACTCCATCAAGCAGATTTTTGGGATGCTGTATTTTCTTAGTGCAAAATCTCTTTGATGTGCTCATGGAAAGAGCTTGGGGCCTTACAGGCCCCAGAGAAAGAAAGGCCAGGAGCTATTAGAGCAGGTCTAGAGGACGGTCACAAACATCATCAGAGGACTGGAACACTACAACTATTAGGAAAGGCTGAGGAAATTGTGAGGGTTTAGCCTGGAGAAGAAGAGGGTCTAGATATTATTGTAGCCTTTTAACATTTGAAGGAGGCTTGTAAGAAAGATGGAAAGCACTTTTTACCAATACCTGTAGTGACAAGGCAAGAGATAACAGTGTTAAACTGTAAGAGGTTAGCTTTACATTGGGCATGAGGAAGAAATTTTTTTAAAATGTGGATGGTAAGACACTGGAACAAGTTGCCCAGAGAGGTTGTGAGTGCCCCATCCTTGGATGTATTCAGAGTCGGTTTGGATCAACCTGATCTAGTGAAAGATGTTCTCTGCCCATGGCAGGAAGTTCAGGTTGGATGATCTGGCCTGTACAGAAGTTCCTTTTGAAATTTTTTGTAATTATTAGCTGCTTAAAGGAAGATAACTAAAAGCATAAATATGTGAAATAATGCATTTCTACTATGCATTTCCAAAAGCATAAAGATGTGATGAGAAAAAAAATCACATAATTTAATGCCACCTCCTGGGTATAATAAACTTTAGAATTTCATTCACTACTTCATATTAGCATAATTAATTTTATTTAATTCATCTCTCTCTTTGGACCAGAAGTCATACAGTGGAGACTCTCAGAATTGTACTATTTGAATGTAAGTATTCAGAGGCAAATTACAGTATGTCTGAAGCTTTGCATGCCAGAATTTACTTGTTCTAGGAAGGCGTGGTTTTGGCATAGCTGATCAGCTATTTTAACCATTGTCCAACACTTTTGTGTAGCAGCATTGCTGGCTGTAGTCTTTCTTTGCACCAACCGTTAATCACCTGTTCTAGTCATCACTTATTTTTGGCCTGCATTTGTCTGTCTTGGCTATTATTTTGCCTTTTTTGCTATACTGAAAACATTATTATAAACAGTTATATTTACAAGATCTGATTAGTTCTCTTGTTTATCTCTTTCAATAATTTTCTTAAAATCCTACAGGCTTTTCCCGTGGGTTTTGTATTTTTAATGCCTTTATCTCTTCAAAGTGAGCTCACTCTCATTATTCTACTTCCTTGAAATCCACGCTTCCAGAACTCTTTTTTTTTTTTTCATATGCCATATAGGATGGAGTCTCTTTATTCCAGGATGTCAGCATTCTTTTTGATGTCACCATTTGGCCAGAGGTATTGGAATCAAAAAAATGTCCTGTGAAGAACCACTTTTATCAAATATCAACCATTAGAAGTCAGAACTTTTCTTTAGTTTTGAAACCTCCTTTCTGGTTTAAATCAGACCTTACACTGATGAAAGGTATGGAATAAATTCGATATTGTAGTCCCAGTTCTCCCACTGACTGTTGGTAATCTTATCTATAGAAATCTCTTACAGCCTTGAAAATATTGATCTTAGAACTTATCCCAAGACAACTGAGAGGCTGAGAAGTATATAATTTCATGCACTGCCCTGGCATTGGTAGCAGACTGTCAGTCCAGTACTCTCTGACCAGGTTCATTTAGGTTTTTAAGATGGGGAAGGTTTAATCTTTTAATATAAGATTTACTTACTTGAAGATAATTGACATTACACAGGATTTTGATTTAGCATAATGTTAACATGATATCACAACACAAGCACAGTACAGCAATTGTAATATACACTTGGATAATAATGTAAACATGATTACCATTACCAGTCTCATTATGAAGGGTGGAGGGCTTTTGTTTGTTTGCCACAATGCTGGACACTCCTAATTGCTGAGAAGGATTACATAGGTTGAAGTCAGCTCAAGCCTATTGCTCTTTTCAAGGTTCATTTTGATAGTTGCTCAGTTTTTAGGTGCCCCCCCACCCCCGTGCCGGTCTGACTAAATCAGGAAGACATGCACACTTTTTGATTAAATCGGGGAAGGCCACTTACACAACCAGCTGATTCATTCAACCGATACACCCACCCTCTAGTCCCCCTTGTGTTCAGGTAAGTTCAGCATTTTTTTACAACATTTGTGGTCATTCCTACCCTGAGCATCCTGAGCACATCACCTGTGACCATCTCCTCCATGTTTTCTTCCACTGTAGGAGCTTATTGTTTAGTCCCCAGATGCATCCCTCCTGAGTTTTCTCTGCTCTACAGAGAAATTGCCCTGTGACATTCTGATAATGCTGCATCAAAGGGAGCAAGAAACAAGGAAAAATCAGAGATACAAACTTGGTGACAAGCCATTTACCACTAGCTTACCTTTGTTGTATGATTTGACACGGGACAGATTCCTTGGCCTAAATATTCACTCAAATGACCAAAGAATATGGCTGGGGAGCCAGAGTACCACAAACCTGCACTTTGGGATTGTAAAACATCCTTGTAACACATATTATTATTTTTTATTGTTTTTTTACCATTCTTTCAAACTAATGTGGCCTCAAGCATAAATTTAAGCTTCTCTCGCTTATGTCTACTTAATACAGTTGCCTCTGAAGGTCTTTGAGACCCAGAGCTAACGACTTTGTTACCCCCTCTACCCTTAGCAGCAGATAAGAGCTGTGAGATTGTTATGATCAGGTGCTTTAAAATTATTAGAGAGATGGTTCTGCCTGAATTAGGTGCAAATGAGACCATATGCTGAAGTCAATAGTACAGATTTTTATTTAACAGTAAATGTGAGGTAGAGAGAGATAGAAAGAAATAGAAGGAAAGACAGAAGGGAGAGAGAAAGAGAGCAACAGAGAGACAGATTAATCACCACTAATCCATGGATTCCGACAGTGTCCCATTGACCCTCTTCTTGTGGTCTGAATCCATTGAGGAAAGTCCAGGATGATGAGGGGAAAATCCCATGGTGATGAAGGAAGTCCCATAGAGCAAGGGAAATAAAACCAAGTACTGAAAGAAGTCTGAGTGTGGTCTTGGGCGAAATTGTCCCTGATACCTCCCCTAGGCCATGGAGTTTTGCAATAGATAATGTAATACTGGATCACAAGGTATTTCACAAGTCTTTGACACCTTCTAAGATATTACAGCTGCCTGTTATGTAAGCACAGGTGAATCCATTATGGTCGAGATAGATAGATCTTTAAGCTATGTGTGAAATATTGAATTGTCAGGGTCCTTCCCTAGAGGAGAGTTATCACAGCTAAGTCATTTGTGTAAGGACAAAGAAACATTGCCCCACCTGACAGGATTTGTCTCTCTCCTTTATCTCATTCAACATTCAACTTGTAGCCTGAGGTGCCAGGTGTGCATGCCCTCAACACCTGCATGGTTACTTTGCACAGGATGAGCTTGCAATCGATTGTCTGAGCCATTAGCATTCCAGTCTCTTACATGTGTGAATTCTCCTGGGATGACAGCACATTCTCTATCTTATACTAAGTTCCCTCTACTGTCCAAATTCTTAGACATATTTAGGGAGAGGTGGGCTTCAGTGAGTAGTTGCTTCTTTGCAGTTTACTACAGTGGAAAAAACTCCTTCAGTGATTTTAACAATGTTTAAGCCATAAACCATTTCAGTGCCTCACAGGGATGATGAAATGCATCATAGCTGTGTGCACATCAAACGCTGTTTTGCTTACCAACAAGAAACAGCAGTAGTGTTCTCATTTTCACTGGGATAGAGGTAATTTTCTCCCTAGTAGCTGGTGTAGTGCTCTGTTTTGGATTCAACAAAAGGATAATATTGAAAACACACTGATGTTGCAGCTGTTGCAAAGCAGTGTTTACTCAAAGTCAAGGACTTTTCAGTTTCCCATGTTATATCAACAAACAGGTGCACAAAAAAGCTGGGAGGGAGTATGGTCAGGACAGTTGACCTGAACTGACCTGAACCAAGTGATACTCCATACCATAGAAAATCATGGCAATTATATAAATTGGGTGTTCTTCACTGCTCAGGGATGTTTTTGGCATCAGTCAGTGGGTAGTGAGCAATTGTATTGTGCATCACTTGTTTTTCTTGGGTTTTATTCCTATTTCTCTCTCCACTTCATTATTACTACTAATAATATTCTTTATAGTAATACATTTTATTTTGTTTCAGTTATTAAACTGTTCTTGTTTCAATTCACAAGGTTTACTTTTTCTTTCCAATTCTTTCCTGCATCAGCGAGGCTAGGGGTGGGGAGAGAGCTATGTGGCACTTAGTTGCTGGCTGGGGTTAAAACCTGAGAAGTAACTCATAGTATATGAGATGGTGCTTTATGCTTGTTTACTTGCTTTTCTAGGTCAAATTGCCTATTTATGGAGGGTGGAGGGCTTTTGTTTGTTTGTTTGTTTGTTTTTAAATAGCAGTAAAAAAGGCACTAGATTCAAAATTGTTTAGTCTTAGTCTAAAAACTGAGACCCATTCACTGTGAGACAAGGGTCAGAAATTCTTATAAAGAAATTGAATATGACCTTGAAGGAGGTAATGCCCTCAATACAAGACCTGGATTATTTAGGGAAAATTACTTCCTTTCAAAATAGTGCCTCAAAAGACTACTGAGAACCTCTGGGAAAACCTGAAATATATTAAGTCATCCACTCTTTCAGCAAAAGAAAATTTGCATTGAGTAAGACTGTCCAGACTTTTTCCTGTCTGTGGTAAATAAGTCATGGTACACTTTAAGTTACCTTCACATGTTTATATTCAGAAACTGTGTATATTAAGCCCTACTAAAGAGAATGTGCCAGAGATCATTAAAAAAAACACTTGTAAAATTACTGATATTTCTAAACAAACCAAAGAACATTTTGTATCTGCTCCTTAATTATTCATCTCTGGTAAAACTGAGAAACAAGGAAAGAAAAGTTGAAATAAAATAACACCAACAAGAACAGAAGCATTCTTCTTTACTTGATTCTAATATTTTATATTCTTCACCTATATTTTCAGTAAGAATGGGATGTTTTCACTTTCAAATAAGGAAAGCTGAAATTATTTTTCGTCAAATTTGGAAATAGCTTCCTCTACAGCCACAGAAATATCAGTAACAAAAAGGAAAGCAAAACACTATTTACCACTGACATTAAGATACATACCTCAGGGCACATACCAGAAATGTTCATCTTCACAGTGTTTGGGCTTTTTGAAAGAATTTAATTTATTATTGAACTTCTTCCAAAGTACAGAAAAACTCAAATTCAAGTATACTGATTGTTAAGAAAGTGTCCTAGACAGCATGCTGTGATATCAGGTGGAGTTTACCAGTTCTATCATCATATTCTTAAATGAGCATGTCTTGAAATCTGTGGGTTAAGGTTTTAGGTTTTTTTTGGTTTTTTGTTTTTGTGGGTTTTTTTTGGTTGGGGTTTTTTTAGGTTTTTTTTTTTTTAGGTTGGTTTTTTTGGTCGGTTGGTTGGTTGTTTCACAATAGCTACACTTGAAAGATACCTTCTTGATGTAGCTGACTTTGAAAAGACTGTTGAAGAAATTTGCAGTCAGAGGATATCTACCAAATTAAGATATGTAGTTAAAGGATCCTTGACACACTATAACAAACCTAGAAAACATCTTTGACTGAGAAACTCTTGGGGTAAAAGTATTGTTAGCTCTGGGTTTGACAGAGGATTATACAGGTTTTGAGTAGACACACTTGGTGTGTTTTAATTCTAACTACCTTTGTGTCCTAAAGTAGCTTTTTATGTATATATTATGTAATTTCAAAGACTAAATCCACTTCAAAAAGACATATGAGCACTTCAGAAGCCTTTGAGCACTACTGATAGAAAGACTAAGACTGAAACTTTCCAAAAATTACTATCATACAACAAAGATACTGGATTTAACAGGAGTGAGAAAGAGAAGTTTCACGAAGTCTATCAGAGGATTTTTAACATAACAGAAAGGTGAGATTTTAGAAAGCTACATCCACTGTGCCAATGCAATTGACAGTTCAAGATAAGAGTGTTACCCAGAAATAGTAGGTAATAGTAGACTAGAATAACAATATAGAGTAATAGAATACTGGTATCTGGTCTCACATTATATCAAGAGGATTAAATTACATATTGCAGAAGGTTTACAGCTGCCAAGTTAAGGAGTCTTCTAATAGAGCCATTGCAAATGATCTAGATGACTTTATTTTTAAAGGTAAATAAATGTTGCTCTTGAGATAAAGCACCAAACACAGGGAAATGGAAGAATTCTGCATTTACCCTTGCCTTCATTATTTTTATTTGCTCAGTGTAGGTGTCCTAATATTAGTTATAATATAATAACTAATATCAAGTTAGATCTTGAGAAATTCCATGTAAACTTATTCCCCCTTCAATCAATGGCAATTTATCTACCAAATGACATATTCTCATAAAGTGGGGTGTATAACTCATCAGTATTGTAATTCTAAATCTTACGTCTCTTGTTCAGATTTAGATGGTAGACATCTTCCTGACTTGAGGACTGAGGAATTTTAAGTCAATAATTTAGGACATTTATGCAGTACAAGAGACGATTTGACAATTATAAATAGTTCTTTCAAAACAAGCAAAGAAACAACAGCTGAAAAGCCACACAATCAAACTCCAACCCACAAAAAATCCCACAATGTCTTAAATGAGTACTGCATAAAAATACCTCAGAATGGCTGTGGCTTGAGGAAACCATCATTATAATTTTTAGCATGTCAGGGATTTTCTATGAATTCCCAGACAGGAGCTTTGATCTTCAGTTTATATACATAAACTAACTCTGTGTTGCAAAAGAAAACAGCAGGGTAGTGTCATCTCTTAACCAGTATGCTACTAGATGAACAAATGTTCAGGTTTTGATTCTGCAAACAGGTGCTAGAATAGAGTTAAACTGCATCAAAAGCAATGTGACCAGCAGGTTGAGGGAGGAGATTCTTCCCCTCTACTATGCACTTGAGAGACCCTACTTGGAAGGCTTCAACCAGTTCTGGGGTCCTCAACATATGAAGGGCGTGGAATTGTTGGAAATAGTCCAGGGGAGGGCCACCAAGATGATCAGGGGACTGGAGCACCTTCCCTCTGAGGAACGGCTGAGAAAGTTGGGGTTGTTCAGCCCGGAGAAGAGAAGGTTCCAGGGAGATTTTATCATGACCTTTCAGTATTTAAAGGGGATGTGCAAGAAAACTGGAGAGGGACATTTGCAAAGGCTTGTAGTGACAGGACAAGGGGTAATGACTTTAAACTGAAAGAGAGTAGGTTTAGATTAGACATTAGGAACAAATTCATTACTGTGAGCATGCTGGGACGCTGCAACAGGTTGCCCAGTGAAGCTTTAGATGCCCCAACCCTGAAAGTTTTGATTAGGTCTTTCATCAGCATGATCTAGTGGAAGGTATCCCTTACAATGGCAGGGAACTGGATCTAAATGATCATTAAGGTCCCTTCCAACACAAACAATTTCACAATCCTATGAATATTGCAAGAGATAATTTTGAAGTATATAGATCCTTCATGTAAAGGCTTATATTGACAGGAGAGATTGGAGACAGTATTTTTTATTTTTTTTTTAATTATTATTTTATTTTTTTTTATTTCTTAAAAGCTCTTCATCTTTGCATTAATTAAATCTTAACTGAGCAAAAGGAAATGTCAGAAGAATTCTGGGTTAGTATGGCAGCATTTACACAGCAAGAGATCCATCTTCCACTTCTTGTTCTATTGAATGTTTAACAGCTTAAAACTTAACTGAAGGGCTGCACTGATTGTGAACAGGATGGGGTCTTCAAAAATGATCTCACCCTCTTTCAACTGATTTAATGTTTAGGAGCATTCTGGGAATGTCTGAGAAGTGATTTTATTAAAATTCTAAATGCTTTTAAAAGAGTGGGGGTTTTTTTTCCCCTTAAATATAATTGTATAGTTCTCAAGTTGTTACAGTGCAGCCTTCAGGTTGTCTGTGGCCTTCAAAGCTCTTTTATTCATGAACAAAAGAATTTTTAAATTGTAGTCAAACACTAGCAGAGCATCAATAGCTTACTAAAAGATTATTATAAGTTCATGCCTCTAAATCAGAATCTTTGCAGTCATAAGCATCAATAAGTCTGCTCTAATATGGCAGTGAATGAATATGTACTTTTACACTGAAATGAAAAGTTTTAAACTCTGTTCACTTCAAATGATAAGGAAAAAGAAAAAAAAAACACCTTTCCAGTAATTAGTAAATAATAGTGATAACTTTGTACAAAATACATCATGTCATATTTCTTGAATATAACAGCACAGAATTTGAATTAACACTTTATGTATCCTTCTGCATGATATCCATTCAGTATATACCAAAAGTAAAACTCTTGATATAGAATGTAGCAGTTATTTAGAGAAAGCTTAAAGAAAATGACCACTGTTTAAATTCAGAAGTGCATGAGTTAAAAAAAAAATAAAAAATAAATAAATTGTTTTATAATAAATACTTTTAAAGAAGAAAACATAACTTGAAATAAAATTTGTGCAAAGATATAGGTACTACTTAATAAATAGCAGGATACTAGACTACAAGGCAGAGATTAAAAGATTTAAATTTTCACAAAGAACTATTTAGAAAGAAGACACTCTAACTGTTCCCTGTTATATAAGCATGCATTTTATTCTCTTTCACATAAAAAAAAAAATAAAAATTCAGATTCTGTTCTCTGCTATAACAAGATAAGATACATTAACCATGGAAGGCTTCTGCTCTATAATTGTGTCAGAGAATTTCTTGGAAAATACTTTGGACATCGTCTTGAGAAGTAAATGAAAGTGATATAAGGATTTTGTCCCATTCGGTCACATTTCAAAAGAACAAAAAAAAAAAAAAAAAAAAAAAAAAAAAAAAAAGAAAATATGAAAGGAAGCAAGAAAGAAAGAAAGATGAGTGTCAGTTTGTTTGCTACAGTGGTCAGACTGAAATAAAGCAAATTGTAAATAAGAGTAAAATATGAATATATTTAGTTCTGAGGCTATGCAACAAGAATTTCTTCAAAGACTCATATCACGGAAGCATGTATGTTGGAAAGGGACTCTAGAAGCCACCTAGCACAACCTTCAGTTTCTTATATTAAGACATAGTAATTTGTGTTTGTTGCTTCTTGTCCTTTCACAGTGTAATTCTCAGAAAAGTCTGACCCCATCTTCTTTATACTGATCCATCTGATATTTTAGACAAGACACTTTTCTCTGAAACTTCTAATCAAACCCAACTCTTTTGGCTTCTTCTTATATAACATGCTCTGGCTGCCTAAGTATTTCACTAACTTTCTGCTGGACTCATCCTAGTGCGTGCATTTCACATTGTCCAGAACTGGACAGAGCACTCCACATGCAGTCTCATAAGCGTTGAATAGAGGGACCGATCATCCTCCCTCAACCTACTGGAGCATTCTTCACAATATAACCCAGGATTTTATGCTGTGGGCCTTTGTCAGAGGGGCACGTAGCTGGCTGATGTTCAGCTTGTGCACCTGTGCTCCCACTCCTTTGCACTTTTCTGCAAAGTTACTTTCTAGCTGTCTGGCTCCCAGTCTGCACTGTTGCAGGATGTTATTCTGTTTCAAGTGCCAGACTTGACGTTTGCTTGAATTTGCTAAAGTTCTTGATGGTCCTACTGGCCAATTTTTCCAGCCTATTCAGGTTCCTCTGAATTGCAGCTCTCCTCTGCAGTGTATTGATTGGCTGCTTCACTCAGTTTAATATTGCAAGCAAACTGACTGTGCAAGAAGTCTATTACACCATCCAAATAGTGTAATAAAAGCTTTAAACAATACTGATCCAAGAACTGATCCCTGAATGATACCAATTGGTCACCAGTTGGAGACGCTATTGCTTACCATCTCTTTTTCCTCAAAGAGGGTCCTGAGGTCATAGTAGATAAAGTCCTGTCTGGGTTACCAGCCACTCGAATGAGTGTTGATATGCTGGAGCATCCTCTTCTGCCTCAACCTTTTTCCTTTACTGGAAGGACTGAGACCAACACCTGGGCCTCCAGATCCATTCTTACTACTCACTGTCCTTTGCTTCTCTTCTGTTCCCAGAAGTCTGTAATGATTCCTGGTATGTGAATGGCTGTCCCTGGCAGTAGAATTGATGCCTACATGGATGAGAAGCAAGGGTTGGAGGACTGCACAAGTCTTGCCAGACTCTCTGAGATACAAGAGGCAATAAAGTGGCAAGACGAAACCCTCTGAAACATCAGTTAATGGCAACAAGTGGGTGCCTTCATCCTCCATCAGAGGGCATCCCCAGTGACTGTCACCCCTCTTTCTCTTTGTGGGTTCAGGCTGAGGTATCTCTGATGCCTGCCTAACTAGAGGTCATTTTCCTCACCCACTACCAGTGCATCACACTGTTCAGTATCTGCAGAACAAGAAAGAGCTTTGTTGTGTTGCCAGAAGTCATAAGTTTCTAGGCTCCTCCATTGTGGGTACCTCCATTTATTGTTCCCTCTTAGCATAGCTTCCGGTTGTCTCTTTTTTAGGAGCAAAGGCTGGGGCTGTTGTCTCTGCTCTTTGAAGATCCTGTGAATCTCCTGTTCTTTCTCCCTCATGGTTCACAGCTCACTCACCTCTTCCTACTATCCTTTCAGCAAGTGACTCAGCATCTCAACCAGGGTATGTGTCACACAGAGAGGCCACTGGTTGGGCCCTGAAGAGAGGCATCAGGCACTGCTAGGGCAATTCCAGAGCAGCACGCACTGACAGAGATAAGAATGGCAGCCCATCAAAGTATTTATGTATAGGTGGGGTTCTCTGCTGTGGTAGGAATATCTACTCTAATTGGTGTTGGAGACACTGCACAATTTTGACTGGAGATTCAGGCTCCCTTTGTGCCTTACTGCAATATCTCCTATGACAACTGCTGTAGCTCTGTTAACTGCCTTTGTTTCCCCTTTTTAATGACACATTTTCTGAACCTCATCTTACTCTATCTTTAAGATGATTCAGATTTAATTAGTTAATAAATAGTTAATTAACACTAATAAAAGTATCAGGAAATTGATTAAAATGCTGCAAAGTACATCAATAAACATGAATATGAATATTTTGTGTTCTTTTTAATTTTACTAAGATTATCTATAATAGAGTAGTGGATATAGATGAGTTTTGAAAGTATACTGGATGTATCTTACAAGACCATATGACATCCCTTCCTGTACTCTAGTTCTGCATTCTCTGTATAACAATATTCACATTAATTTAGAAGAACATCTGCTGGATTTATTTTTTTCATTATTATGTAGCCTTTAAAAAAAGTGTGGAGTTTATGTTTCCTTAGTCTAACTTGTGGATAAAATAATTGATATTAATAACAATCAATAGTAAATAAAGTTACTTGTTTTATTTATTGTATTATTATGCTGAGATCACTCACAGTGCTAAGCAATATATAGATCTCTGAGAATTCCCTCAGGAGTAATATATGTAGGTCTGCCTCTTAATGTAGTTTCTTCTGCTTAGTTTTACACCAATTAAATATTGAAATATTAAATAAATGCATAAGTTTATTCTGATATTCAACATCAAGTGTAACCCAGAAATGTTTAAAATACTATCAGTATAATTTCTATTTTAACGCTTAAAGAATATTCTATCATATTACTTAAGTAATCTCTTTGTGGTGGTGAAAAAAACCCCAATAAGTTAATTTCTCTCTTTGCTTAAGCAAGAAGAATTTCTTCTGTCTTTCTAATTTATTCAGTGACATTGCAGTGTTTATATTTTTTTCTTCATACTCGTTCTAATAATTCTTCGTGCTCTGATTGTGTTTTGATCACAGTAGAGTAGTATGCTTACAATTTGAGATGATTATCCAGTCTTATCTCTTTTGAAACTGAATTTAGTCTCATATTGTAAATATATAATAGGACATTAGAAAAGGTTTTCTCTTCAGTTTTTCCATGCATACTTATGTACCACAGTGTGGCTGGATTGCTCCCCCTTCCCCTATCTCTCCTTGCCTTGTGGTCTCCAAGATGTCCCAGGACAGAGACACACACACACGGCCGCCAGAGAGGAAGCAGAGAGAGTTTATTCCCAGGGTCAGGGTATATAAGGGATTTTAGGGGAAGTGAGTCACAACCAATGAAAACCAAGGGTTAACAGCAAATGGGGAAGGGGTTAACAAAAGACCAATGAGGGAGCTTTTCACATAAACCTGCCCAGGTACATTCTGGCATACTAATAAGGGTTTTCCCAGGGGTTCCTGGGAAGAAGAAAGGTAACACACAGACAGGGTAGACTCCATTTTACAACAGAGTAAAAGCCTGTTTTCAAAGCATTATGATTAGTTTTCTTCTCTTCTTCAGAGGCTCATTGCTACACTTATGTATTTCTCAATAATGGGATATCAGCAGTTTTGAATCTGACTTTAAAGGTGGCCCTAATTTGAGCAGGGGGTTGAACTACGTGACCTCCAGAGGTCTACTCCAATCCCAAGTTTTCAGAATCTATGATTTTATTTCCCAGTGGATCAAGTTTGAATTCAACATACCTAACTGCAGACATGAGCCTCTCTGTCTGCTATCATTATCTATCCCTCTAGTCAATGGGGAGATTCAAGATGTTTCTGCTTCCTCAGCATAAGTATCTAGTGCCATCTGAGACAACCTAGGTTATTTGAAGCATTCATACTGTGTTGAAAGATACAACAGAGGGTGACAGATCAGCTGAAGTTGGAAACGAGATGCAAATACCTCTTAAAATCTCGCAGCCAAGAAGCATAATTCTATGTTGAGGGAAATTAATATTAAGTATAAACACCAGCTTATTTTTAAGTATCCAAATTGAGGTGAAATGAGTCAACCCTAGAGATGTACTTTCTGTCCAGGAAGTATAGAGGGGTGTTGACAACTACCTTAGATCATATCTGACTATACTTCAGAACTACTTCAGTTTTGGTGGGACCATAGGTCTTAAGGAGAATGTTCTACAGCACTTCACACTCAGCTCAGATTTGACTATTCTAACCTATTTTGCATCTCTGGCCAAATTTCACTACACTGAAAAGTACAAGGTACCCAGACAGACAATCTCAAAGATTTCATGTGAGCTTTATTTTGATAGAAAAACTAACCATTTTTTTTTCTATTCTGTGATATTTTAAGACATCATTACTCTATGAAAACTAGCTGTTAGTTGACAGTGATTGCATTCTTTTCAAACTTCTGATGGATTATTTTCTTGAGGACATAAAAAAAAAAAAAAAAAATCACAAGTATTTAATAAGATTAGTTCATTCCGGCGCATCTGCTCCTCGACTTCTCCAAAAATCTTTAATAGTTTTTGTAGAAGGAAGTTATTCCTTAAGAATCTTTATCAATCTTTTCCAATAAAATAACTTTGTCTGTCTCTACTTCATTATGTATTACAGCTTCTACAGATTAACACAACTCAAAGTTCAGACTTACTGATCTCAATTGCTCCAGATTATCTTTATAATCTTTTAAAAAATGCTATCCCTTCCCTATCCTTGATTCCTCTGATATTGAAGTTGGTTTAACAAAGGTGTTTTTTCCATCAGTAGTAACTCGGACATAGCCTCCCACCAAAAGCTTTTGAAATATTTTTTTTCCATTCAACTGATCCTATTTTAGTGTCTTCTTTATTTATTTCCCTTTTAAAATGAAATATAAAGGAAATTTAGTTTAAAATGTTTTTATTTCAAATTTTTTCATCCCTTCATTTTTTTTATCTTTCACAAATATGTTCAATCTAATAACACAATAATATTGCATAAAAAAGTGGCATTATATTATTTATATTCTTAACCATGTTTTGTACATTCAAGATCTGCTTCTGGTCTCAATCTGTTCCAGAAATCAATGAGTCTGTAGATAATAAATCTGAAGAGATTTTTCAATATCCCTTCTGGCATTTGCTCAGACTAGGGAAGGCTACTAGTAAAATTCCATTGTTATGGAAACCCTGTAGCCTAGGGGTAGACTGATGGGAGGTGTGTTTAGTCTTTCTCACTCAGTCACCAAGGGACCTGGCTCATGAACACCACAGTCCCTTTCAACATGTGCATATTTTCTTTCCTGTGGGAATTAAGGCACACACAGAAAATGCTTTCATAATATGTCTTGTACTTAAATGGACCTGAAAAAATCACATAAGGATATAATGGAAGGACAGAGAGCATATGTTCCCTTAATCTGGTCCTTTTCAATGCAGAACGTGATAATAAGAAAAGGAGGATGCCATAAGTATCAACACACAAAAACACAAACCTGATCTACAAACAATAAGGGAGGCAGTAAAAGGAGAACAAAGCCTGGTCAGTCACACTAATTGGTAAGGGTATGTGGAATGTGGGAATGTTTTTCTCAATAAGATTACCGGATGGAAGACCTTATCAAGTGGCACATTAAGAAAAAGGGGTAATAAAAACATACAGAGACACAAAGGTGACATGAAACAAACCTCAACAGTCCCTCTAATTTGATGGGTTATCAAGAAACTGCAGCAAACTAGACTTTGTAATTGATAAGGAAATAAACCTGAGAGTCCAAGATGTCAGAAGAGAGTGGTGGGACTGTGCCAACTGATGAGACAATGTGCAGGAGAAAGGTGAATAGAGAGGAACAGGCAGTGGAGATAGACAGAAGGGGGTAATAAAGGGGTTGATTAGATGTAAAAAGGGCTAGGTCAGTTTGTTTGTCTGACTGGGCCTTTTGCCTTCTTTGCTGACTGATTGGTTTATTTTGAATTTGCTGTGCACCAGGACTGCTAGGTCCTTCTCTACTAGGCTACTTTCCAGTAGGTAGGCCTTCAGCCCCTTATGGTGCGTAGGGTTACTCCTTCTCAAGGGTAGGACTTTGCATTTTAACTCCTTCATTTTCAATTGAATTTAATGAGATTTTTGTTGGTTTAATTTCATGAGATTTCTGGTGGTTGATTCTCCAATCTGTCAAGGCAGCACACCTATTGGGTTGCATCAATCACTCCTCCCATTGTTGTGATGCCTGTTAAGTTCCTGAGGGAACCATCATCCTATGTCTTATCATCCAGCTCATTAACAAAGGTATTGAACATAATTTGCTGAATTATCAACCTCTAGGATGCGCCACTCAGTTGTAGGCCTGGATTTAGTGCTGCGGACTACCCACTGTAATTCAGACAGTTTTCAGTCTACCTCATTGTTAATTTGTCAGCCCTCTGCTTCATCAGTTTACAAATTAAGATACTATATGGATACTGTTGAAAGTCTTACTGAAGTTGAAATTAAGAACATTAATTCCTCTTTGCTCACAGAGCAAGCCAGTCACCTCATCACAGGAGCCATCAGGTTGGTTAAGCATGACTTACCTTTCATAAATCTGTACTGACAGGTCTCCATCACCTTTTTGTGCTTCATGGATCAAAAAGAGTTTTGAGGACAACTAACTCTTACTACTTTTTCAACATTGACTTTCCTGTCATTCTGGATCTTATTTCTTGCCTTTCTTCCTTTCTGGAAGAAAGGAGTGAAATTTACTTTCTTCTACCCCTCAGGAACATCTCCCAGTTACCATGACCTTTCAAAGACAATCAAGAATGTTCTCACAATGACATCATGCAGCTTGCTCAGAACTTGCAGGTGCATCTAATTTGTTTAAATGTTCCCTACCTTTGTCATTCTCTACTGAGTGCAAACCTTTGATTAACATTTTCCTTCATGTTTCAGGGGTCTGAGACTCCTGAAAGCCAGTCTTGCCAATAAAGATCAAGATAAAGAAAACATTGTATACTTTAGTCTTTTCCATGTGTTTTTGTCACTAGATACTCTGTTCCATTGAACAGAGGGCCCACTCTGGCACCTATTTTTCTTCCCTTGCTTATATTTATAATTAAGAATATGCTGACTTTTTTTGGTGCAATTGATGGAAACTGTTCCTTTTTAAAGTACCAAGAAATGTTTTCAGGCCTGGGAGATGAATGAAACATTATTGGGCTTTTTCTGCTTCATTAGATTTCATTCAGAATCTTCACATCACATTAGAGCTGCTTATTTTTATGAAATGTCATTTTGCTCACAAGTATTTGATGTACATTTAAAATTAGAAAAGCATACATAGCTGGTGATAAAGAAAATTATGGAGATTTCTTTAAATAGGGAAAAGAAACTACAGATATGCTCAAGGCATCTGTGTTAATGTATCTGTATTCATATCAACAAGACCCATTGTCACATCATGCAGGCAGTTGCAGAATGTGTCAATGTAATGCACTCCCTACTAGGAAATAAAATCAATTGAATAGAAGAGATGAAAAAGAAAAGAAAATAATAGAGGCTGTAGGTTTTTTTGGTTTGTTTTAGCCTCTTTCTAGCCTACTCTGTTTCTTACACAATTTCTAGAAAACATGTTTATGACATTCACTGCACTACTTGCAACCTAAATCTAGGATATTACCTTTATCCCATTTATTGTGAACTATTAATAAAATCAGCTTTTTCATGTAAATAATTATAATTTATGGAAAAACCTTCTAACAATTTTTAAGTGCAATGAATGGATGATTGAGTTTCCTTTTTATAAGAAGAAAATTATTGTCAAACCACAGATTATTTTCAAATCCTATTCCTAAGAGAAAAGTACAAACTCCTTGACTTTAATAAAGGAGATTAGAACTTCAGATGCATTACATTTTTTTTAATATTGTTTTCCTTTTGGAAGGTTTTTTAGCAGTGCTGAAGTGCTAAAGTGACGAAGGATACAGGTCAAATAGCATAACTTCATACATCTGTAAAGGAGCTGTCTGGAACTCTAAAATACTATCACAGTAAATGGAGAGGTGCAGGTAATTTTAAGAAACCATTTGGACGACCATATGTACAAATCTTATTTAGAATGAGAAGAGTCATGCCTTAGAAGAGCTCATCTCCCTTTTCTATAAAAGTATGCTGAGATACCTTATTTAGAATCAGAGAGCCATAAGATATCCTGGATTGCAAGGCACCCATGAGGGTCACCACATTCAACTCTTGACTCCACACAGGGCAAGCTAAAAGCCAAGTCATATAGCTAAGAGCATTCCCCAGATGTTTCTTGAGCAGTGACATGCTTAGAGCTATGACTTCTTTCCTGGGAAGGTTATTTCAGTGCTTAATCATCCTCTCAATGAACTCTTTGCTAATATCCAATTTGAACTGTTAATAATGCAGCTGTAAGCCATTCCCTTATGTCCTATCACCAGACACCAGAAAGAGGAGGTCATCACCTCTTTCTTTGCTCCCTCTCATGAGGAAGTTGTAGACAGCAATGAAATCACCCCTCAGCCTCCTCAAAGCTGAACAAATTTAGTAAGCTCAGCCACTCTGCATTAAGTCTTTTCACCACCTTTTTTATCATCCTTTGGACAAAATCTAATATTTTTATAACCTTTTTGCATTCAGAAGGCCAAAACTGCACACAGTATTTGAGGTGAGGGTGCACCAGTGCTGCGTACAGCTGGACATCCTATTCAGTTAGTTAGTTATTCTTTGCCTAATGACCCCCAGGCCCTTTTGGCCTCCAGGGCATATTGTAGACTTGCATTGACCTTGCCATTAACCACACCCCCCTAGATCCCTTTCTGCAAATCTGGACTAGAGCCTCTTGTCTCCCACCCTATGTGTTCATCCAGGATTACATTTTGAGGTGCAAAATCCAGTACTTGTTCTTGTTAAATTTCATATGATTGGTAATCACCCAGCACTCTGATCCATCACGATCTCTCTCTAAGGCCTTTCAACCCTCCAGGAAATCAACAGCTCCTCCTAGTTTAGTATTGTCAGCAAAATTATTTTGTGTGCACTCAACTCCTGTGTTCAGGTCACTGATAAAAACACTGAAAATTGAGCCCTGGGGAACACCACTAGTGACTGGCTGCAAACAGGTGTTACGCCTTTCCTATTTGGCTGTCTTAGTATCTGTATCAAAAAGTTATCTTCAACATGCTTCAGGAATTCCCTGGACCTACTTGCATCTGCTGTAGGTGATGCTAATTGTAATTAACATCTACAAAGCTGAAGTCATCCATAAGGCCAAGAGCAACTGATCTGGAGACTTCCCTTAATGCCTTATATAGTAATGAGAATCATAGAATTAACCAGGTTGAAAAAGACCTCTGAGATCATCAAGTCCAGACTTTGATCCAACCATTGTGCTTACTGGACCATGGCAATAAGTTTCACCTTAAAAACCTCCAGGGACAATGAATCAACCACTTCCCTGGGCAACCTACTCCAATTCCTGATTACTCTCTCCGTAAAAAATTTCTTCCCAATATCTAACCTGAACCTCCCCTGGCAGAGCTTAAGACTGTGCCCTTTTGTCCTACTGCTGGTTGCCTGGGAGAAGAGACCCACTCCTTCCTGGCTACAACAATGCATTGATGTCATCATACTGGAGGGGTGATCTACAGTAGTAGCTTCAACAATATCTACTTTATCAGCTTTTCCCCTAGTCTAAGCCCAGAGGGTCTCAACTATGTCACCCCTAACTGCAAGCATTGTGCAATCCAAACCCTCCTTTACTTGAAGCACTATGCCTTCTCCTTGCCTGTCCTGGTTATCTATCCCTAACCATACATTCACTAAAGACTTAGAGTTATTTCACACAAATGTTGTCTTGGATAACTTGAGCAAATATTAATTTTCACTGGAACCTTTAATGCTAAAATCTGTTGGTGTTTTTCAGAAACTCAGTCCTACAACTGACATACCCTAGGTCAATATCAATCTATAGAAAAATTCGGTATCCATAAAAGAGTTTATTATTTCTTTGCCTGTAAATGAAAGATAAAAAAAAAGTTACCTAAAAAAAAGTGCCCCAGCCCTTCTGAAATCAGATGAGATTTAACTGTCTTTACAATCCTTGCAGCTTACAAGTCAGTGACACATAAAACAGATGTATTTTCATAGTCTAACATACAAACATATGCAAATTGACATATTATATTACCCATGATAATCATATAGCCAAAAATATACAGGTCTTGAAGATAATTTCAGGAAATCTCTATTCAATCATTTGTTGAGGAAGGATAAGAACACTTAGGTTTTGTTTAACTTATTCTTAGAAATCTCCATAGAGGGAGACCTCAAAACCTTACAGTACTTCATGATCTTTCTTTTTAAAAAATACTTGCTCTTTTTTCCTTCTCCATAACATCTTAATCACCCAAATTGCTGAAAAAAACAATTGTTTGACCAGTCTAATTTTCTGCTCTCTTTGAGTCTTTCTAGATTTTTTTTTAATAAGTACATCGGTTTTCTTCAGCTTCTACTAAACTAATTCTGTTCCTTTCCTCCAGACCTCTAATATCTTCCTTCAGAGTTGGTGCACGAAAGTCACCATAATAAGGTATCTTCCTACTGAACATATTCATGATTAGGGAAATGAGGGGAAAGGAGAGGAAAAGAATGCTTTACTAATTTAAGAATCTTCTTTTTGCATTCTTATAAAACACACTTTATTATAGCTGCAGTCTCACCAATATCAGATACTAGAAAACTACTTTTCTTTTACTATTGCTATTTACTATTACTATTTTTGACTTACATATAAGAATTTTATTATTCTGTCTCAGAATGAGATTTGTTTCTCTTCAAAACTACTTTTAGTCCTTTATAACCTTCACATTTTTCTCTGAAACACTTTCCTTAGCCATTTTTTCCTCATTTCATAGCTATATATTGCATTTCTCTTCTCAAGTACTTTATTGAATGTAATCCTATTGATTTGGGGGTAGTTGCCAAAAACTGTGATAAACTTCTGACATCATATTTTTAAGTGGTAATTTTAACCTCACAAGTTTTGGTGTCATACACAGTTTTCCTAAGTGCAATTTTTATCAATCAGGTTAGCAAATAATTAAAAAGCTGAATAGTAATCTCTCAATCAATATCTACAGACCTTCAGTTGAAATGCGTTAACAGTTAGGTAGTACACTGTATTTCAGCTCTTACATTAGTAATATTTTCCTCTAATAATTACACAGAGGTAGGGTGTTTTCTGTGAAAATATCTTCATCAGTAGGGAAACTGAGTAGAAAAAGAGGATAAAGGAAAGATGTTAAGATTTTCGTGACCTAATTTTCTATCCATAAAAAATTGTGGCCTACTAGATCTCAAATTTAGAGAAAGCTATCAAGTGAAGGACAGGGAGTATTTCTTGGTTTATTTAAATTTAAAATGTTCTATAAAATCCTGAAATATGTTAAAGAATTTTATTCAGAGTTTTCTTCATTGTTAGACACAAACAGAAACATTTTTATTTTAAGGCAGCATACATAAGCCAGACTTACATGAATCTTGCACACAGAAATTGTGTCTTGCCACACTGATACAATGTGCATCACTGATACAATGTGTCACTGATACAATGTGTATATTTTGCTGAATTATCCAGTATTGTTACTTCTGCCTGAAATAAAGTTATCAAATCTTGTCTGGGAAAGCCTAAACCAGTCATGGTCATAGTAGTTGCTATAGCAGATATGATAATTTATATCTTTCCCATCTATAAAAAGTTAATCAATTTTCTTTATCAGTGATCTTATTATTTATGATCTGCTGTGTGTAGAAGGCAATACTGAATTTTCTATTAGGAAAGACTTTTTTTGTGGGTTTTTTTTTTGTTTGTTTGTTTTTTTTTTGTTTGTTTGGTTTGGTTTGGTTTGGTTTTTTGTTTTGGTTTTTTGTTTGTTTTTTTTTTTGGTTTGTGTTTTTTGTTGTTGTTGTTTTTTTGGGGTTTTTTTGGTTTTTTTTCAGAAAAGGAGGTGCAAAAGTTTGGACTTGCTTTGGTTTCTCTTTGCTGTTCAAGAGCTGATATCCACAAATGCCATAAAATACATTTATCTACCATTATGTAATATATTTCTAAATATGCATATACTCTTAAAAGTTACATATTCAGATATAAAAAACCACAGAGCTTTATATAACAAGGATAAAAGTTAGGATGTGGATGTAAAGCACTGTGTGGGTTAAATAAATGAACAGCTCTTTTTATGAGGAGGGAGGAAAGCTGTCCTTTACACTAGACAGAATATGAAGTTTCAACACACTTTCTAAATAAAAGAGAAGAAGTATTAGAATAGTAAATAATTAGGTTAGTGACAGTCTGAAAAGTGGCTAAAATCACTTTTGTCTATATGGTACTGAGCAAGCACAATCTAACTCATTGTCATCACTGCCCTCAAGGAAAAGCTTGCTATGCATATGTATTTATAAGCATACCTTTGCTTTCTGATACAACAGCAACATCTTACAAGAACAGTGGGAAAGATTTTTAGGGCATTTAGATAGTTATTGCCAGCCTTCCATTGAATGTTATGACTAAAAATCTTTCATAAAACTGTGTTATGCAATACACTAATAATCCTGTAAAATACAAAATATGTATTTTTAGTGAAGATTTTTTAAGAATCACTAAATAATGCTTGCCTTACTAATCCAGGAAAGGTGGTAACTTGTATAAATCCTGAAAATGTGAGAGGATTTGAAAAGGAAGAAAATGAGCCCTAGTTCATCTCTGGGCTCATTTGTCAGCTAATTTGTACATCTCTGGGATCATGCTGAAATTTGTTAATGCACTTTTAGCTTAAAGAGCATCTACTCATCAGAAAAATATATTAGGCAGCTTGAAATTGATCTTTTCTGTTCTTTGCTCCTAAGTGTCAACTGAAAAATTGGTTCATAACAGAAGCAGGATAAACACAAAAATGAGAAGAGTACTGCTAAAGCCAAAGCCATGAATGGTCAGAACCTATTCTATACAATGTTGTTTAAACTGCTTTGGATTTTCATGGAGATAGTTGATAAACTTTAATAATATTCCACTCTTAACAGCATGTGGTGAGGATCTTAGCTGAAAGATGTTACTGCCTGTCTTTAACAAAGGTTAAACACTTATTAGCAGTTTCGCTGACAAAAGAACTACACAGCAAAAAAAAAACAGAAAACAAAAAAAACCCAAAACCTAACCAAGAAAACAAAAAAAAAAAAAAACACCCAAAAACCAACCAAACAAACAAAAAAAACCCACCTGATAGAATTTTGTTGCATAAAAATGGACTTTTTTCTTGACATTACTACACTCTCACAGGATCTTTCCCCTCCACTCAATTAAAATCAAGGTCGAGCAGCAGAAAGAATATTTCACCATGAAGGAAGAACAGCAAAGGCAGACTCCTCCTGCTGTGCCTATACTTTAGGTTACCCTGTTGTTGTTGTCATATACAGACAGGACAAAATACTATCAGTGCAGCTCAAAAGAAAGTCAAGCTGTTCACACACAAACACACACAAAAAATCCACCATGTTAATGTAATTGAAATATGTCCATTATTCTTCATTCTGAAGTCACACTGAAGGCTCTAATTATACAAAATAAAACTCACAATAAAAATAGTATAATAAAATTGGTTTAAAAGGCAGAGTCAAGGCATTTTCTGCTTCTCACACCACCCCACTAGTGAGTAAGCTGGAGGTGTGCAAGAAGTTGTGAGGGGACACAGCTGGGATGGCTGACCCCAACTGACCAAAGGAATATTCCATACCACACAGCATCATGTTCCGCAATAACAGCTGGGGGAAGAAAGAGAAAAGGGGGCATATTTGGAGTGATAGCATTTGTCTTTTCAAGTCACCATTACATATGATGTAGCCTGATGTTTCTGGGGATGGTTGAACACCTGCCAGCCCATGGGAAGTGGTTAATCAATTCCTTGTTTTGCTTTGCTTGTGTCTGTGGTTTTTACTTTACCTAATAAGCTGTCTAACCTATGAATTTTCTCACTTTTTTTCTTCTAGTTCACTCTCACCAGAAGAAAATGAGCAAGCAGCTGCATCGTGCTTAGTTACCAGCTGGGGTTAAAACATGCCAACAATTCTATTAAAATATATACAAAATTACATGACCTATACATATCACATAGCATACGATTAAATAACATAAAAAAAAAATATATATAGAATTCAGTCTTGTAATGTCTTGTTAATGATCTATTCATTCATTTTGGTTAACAAATGGACTGACAATTTCTGAGTGGCTCTGCTTATAAAGCAGTACACTAAATATAAATACCTTTTTAGTGTTCTGTATTACAGCAAAATTAAAAATTGTGTTCTTCTATTTGTGAAACAGTTTTAGTAGAAAAAGTAATCAAACACTTCTCCCTTTCTAGGACCATTAGTTAAATACCCAAGTGTGTAAACATAAGTTCTACATTGAAGGTTTCTTGCCTGTTTGTTAACGTTAACTTACTAAAAATAAACATTTACCTCAAACAAGGAAGTAAAGGGTTATGTTTATTCTGTATATTTCTGTTCTTCTATTTCTGAATAAGCTGTTAAGATACTTCTGTATTTAATGTCAGCTGATAAAGCGAGGATAGACAGAGGCTGTAGACTGAGATGTACATTAGTGTCATAGTATGCAAATATCATACAGAAGTAATGGTGTATTTTTAAAATATTTCTGTCACAGGGAAAAAAACAAACAAACAAACAAAAAAAACACAAAAAAACCCCCCACAAACAAACAACTTCAGAATTGGGGAATTTTACCCATCTTAATCTGTTGACATCCAACACAAACAGCTGTTCACTTTTTAATATATTGAAGGGAAAGAAAAGAACACACATCAAAAAATGAAAGAGCACAGTTCGCACACACGTGTGCGCATGCACACACACACACACACACACACACACACCTTTGTATAAACATTTGCTTCTCTTCCCTGTTTCAATTTTACATATTTTTACCATGTTTTATGCTCAGTCTGTCCAGTTCCTCCAGCCAGGTGTTACATGGCACAGGAGGTTGAAGTTGTATGTATCTCTGCCTTTAATGATTTATGCTGCTCCATTTCATTGTGTTCCTGACTGTCCTGGGTCACCCATGGGCCACAGTCCCTTGGGGTTGTCCCTTACCCATGATGGGTCATCCATGGACTGTGAACCCTCAGGGTTGCCCTGCACTTGCACATCTGTCTCCCACAGACTTCAGTCCCTTCAGGAATTTCATGGAGTGCCTTCCTAGAGCATGTCTCTCCAGCATGTAATAGCTGTTCGTGTCTTTGTTAGATATGTTTGAGCAGGGGCCCTTGTTGCTTCTCTTATTGGATCAAGTTTAATGTAGTACAGTTAAATTCTGATGCACACTGAATATGTTTCACTGTTGTTTTCCTTTGTCTCAAGGCAGCCTGGACTCTATTTCAACAGGCACACTGCAGCTCATGATCTTTCTCACCCATATCCCCACTGCAACCTACTCCTGCTTACACACATACCTGCTACAGACTCCACTCTTTGACCCAGTGAAATATATATTTAGGACTCAATGATGAAGTTAAAGAAGTAACTGAAATCTATGCATTTCAACTGTGAACAGACAATGGCTGTGGATCATTTCAAATTGTTATTCATGACACTAATCTCATTTTCTTTTGAAAAAACATTTTCAACTCTGTATTTCCACCTATGCCATTACTTCAATTATTTTTGTCAATTTATTTTGAAGTGTTCACCAAAGAGAAGAACTTTGTGTTTATTTTTCCTTCTCCTTATATTTCTGTCTCAATGTTTTGTACTAAAAAAGTGAAATGTAAAACTGAATGAACAACAAACAAAAAACGAGATACAATATATTAATTTAATCAGTAATTTAATTTAATTTAGTCTTTTTTATTTTAAATTTGTTTCCATGGTTTGGGAAAAAATCTGTTTATGGGATATTGGTTTATAACTGGACAATCTAACAGTTTTTAATCAAGCTTCATAAGTTATACTCTTGACAATGAATTCTGAAGTGCACTTTGTGTTATTTCTGGATTCATTCATGAGGTTAAGTTTTGCAGTGGTTTTATTTGTTTTGTTTGCTTTCACTTCAAAATTTTAGCTAATTACTTTCTTTTGAAGTTAATTTAACCTTGATCAGAACTCAATCATTTCACAAGTTTTGTTTGCTTGATTAACGGCTCTTATTTCTGTGGAAAAGTACAGATTTGTGAGTAAAATAACAAACAAGAGAAAATAACTTTTAGTTAAGGTAATATAAAATAAAAACTAAAGATGAAGCAAAACCAAAACAAACAAAACCAAAAATTCACAGGAATTTCAGACCTATCGTGTATATTTTTGCTAATGCTCTCACAAGTAAACACTTATTTTAGCTAATGAAAAAAAGATATATAGATAGATCAGAAAGTTTGTAAAATGCTCTCTTTTACCCATGTAGGAATTTCAAGATTATTTTATATATTTGCCTGCTGTTATGTAAGCAAATTATAAAATCAGTTTGGGATTCAATGGTCTAGACTGAATATTGCTGGTCACCCAGAAAGTTACCATAGCAGTTTTGCAGCTGTGTCCATTACTTTATGCAAGAAAGCACTAATGAGTTTCAAATTTCTGATGTTTCTTTTCTTAGAAATGTGTGCATTATACATTCAATATCTTTCAAAGTTAATCTTGTTGACTTCTGAACACTTAACTCAGCTTTGCAGAAAACTGAAGTCAGGTAGCCATCTTCATAAATTGAATCCCCAGTACTGAGTAAAGCATTGACATATCCTGTTTCTTAAAGGCATCTAGGTTGGGGTCACATAGTCAGTGTATTCAATCTACCTGAAATATAGTATTTTGAAAGATTTGGAGTCCTCTTCTGGTCTGCCAGCTAAAAATAAAAAACTTAGTGCAACTTGAAATCACAGTGTCAGTTTTCTCATTTCCATTCAGTAACTTTTAGTATTAAAATACAGAAGAGGCAGCATACTTGCATAATATTTACAATAGTTCCCCAAAAATTAATTATGAGACTGGGTTTTAAGTACACCTTACTGAGGAGATTTGTGTATTTATCCCTTGCAGACCAGGAAAATACCCCAGCTATAAGCTTGTGAGTATCCTGGATGGGTTTGTATTTTCCCACAGCAGCTTGGCCGGAGTATATTTAGGTCTGCAAAGCGTGCAGGTCAGAAAGGGAGCACTATCATGCTTGAAATGTTATTATGAGCCAAAGGGGGTATAATAAAAATATGCAGTTAAAAAAACTATTTTTAACTGATAATTTTAACAGTCCGAAGTTCCAGATGGTGGCATTTGGGTTTGTGGAGTTTGTTTGTTGAGGTTTTATTTCAGAATAACCTAACAGATATTTTTCAATTTTTGGTTTTTCTAATACCTACCCATCTTATTTGGAGCTGTGCTTCCTTTCCAAAGTCTCTCTGTGTTCTAAGAGACTGTTTCAGGCTTCCTCCATAAAAATGGGGACAGTCTCCAGCAACTCACCTGCTGCTAAGTATGCAACATGCAATGTTAGACAGTCCCTTCCTCCTCCATCCTGAGACCTTGCACTGGTGCCTGGGCTGGTCACCACTGGTAGCCCCATGATGGAGCAGCAGCAGTAAGCAAGGGGAGGGATAAAATGCAAATGGAAAAGCTGAGCCTATGGATTAGAATTTTTGTAAGCACCAAGGGATCTGCTGTGGCTGTGGACTTACACTATCAGAAGTGGAATAAATCGTGCAAGAAATGGCCCTGTGAAGAACATGAAGAAATCAGCCATAACGCCTTAAAAACTGAAGCTTTTACTGTATTGTAAAATGAATTCCTTCTCTTTTTCTCCTGACTCACCTTTCTCCTTCCCAAAACCCCTTGAGAAAACTCTTATCTCCCTAGTCTAGTATGCAGGAATTCATTCTGGCAGGACTATGTGAAGTCCCCCTATTAGCCTTTAGTTAACCCTTTCCCCATTGGTTGTTATCCCTAGATTTCTATTGGTAATAACTAAATTCCCCTGAAGCCCTTATATACCCCTGACCATGTGAATAAACTCTCTCTCTGCATCCTCTCCTGCAGTCTCTGTGTGTTTCTTTCCCGGGGCATCTTGGGGACCACGTGGCCAGGGGGCAACGAAAAGGGGGAGCATTTCACTACGCTGTCACAATCTGCTCTTCAATTTTTTCTTCCAAGACTTTTTTGAATTTCATGTTATACTGGATAAAAACAGAAATAGGAAATGAGAAAAAAGGCAAACGGGAATTACAGTCATGGATCACAACTCCAAGGGAATGAAGACTTTTTAATTAGGTTACAACTGGGCTTTTCTTGCCTAGGAATATGTTGTCTATTGCCCCAATTCAGAATAAAGAAGCAACAGATATTTCCTGGCTTTTAGGTACCTTTTTTTTTCTGGGAAAGGTAGTTTCAATTTTTCATAGGCACAAATGAACATGAAACTCAATTTTTCAAAAGAAGCTTTTAAATTTTTAGCCCATCCTTTGTGCTTCCAGATTATGTGACCTCTACTAAATAACCTAGACAAGCTTAGTGTCTGGATCCCAAGTAGCCTTAACCAGGATGTATATTTTGATATTTGGTTTCTTAAAGACAGTGATGTTCAGAATTCATCTTGTGGAATTCATTGTGTGAGACACAATAGCTTTTTGGACAGGTATCTGAGTTTCCTGGACCCTTAATCACATTTTAATTGGCTTTGGCAAATTACACTTCTGAATGTAGGCTCTAAATCACACTTTGGGTATCTAAACAACTTTTGTTTTAAGATTTTATTTGACATTATCATTGTTTAGTCATTCATATGCATGCATGACTTTTTGACAGTCTTCTTTAAATACATTACTATGGGGTTTACTGTAAGATTTCAAAATATTTTTTTTACAGTTGTTGGTTATCAAGTGTTTTTTTTCCTACTGTTTAGATTAGATTTCATATGATTAATAGATATTTTTAAAGGAAAAGTGAAGCTATTGAAATAGTCTCTATAGCAAAGCAAAATCACTGCAAGTTAAAAGACCTCTTAATTTCATGGTTGATCTTGAAATTACATGAAATCTTGAATTATAAAACAAAAGTTAACTAATCTTTACAGTCTTTATTCTCTTTGTGATTTGGGAAGTGTTCAAGTACTTCATTCAACATATTCATGAAAATATAATACAGATAATTTACAGCTTGATGGGTCACACTTGGAAGTCCTTTGCACTGATTTTCACAGAGCATGTGTATCTTCTCCAAAAATTTAACTTGAGGAATGTTTTCCTCCTTGTTCTAAATACTTATGTTGTTTTCAGAAAGCATCAGTTTTAACACTGATTTTATTGTCTCATATAACCTCCAATTGAAAAATAAGCCCAACCTTGTATTTTTTCCTTTAGGTCAAAGATATAACTTGTGTATGTATTTAGATACCTCCCTTCTAGTCCTAGTTTATTCTGAGTTTGCATGTAGGTATTTAGAAGCCTGATCACTCTAGATCTGAGCCACAATGGCCAATGATTATTACTCCACAATTTTGATGGCAAGGTTCCCTATTTTTCACACATGTAATGCCAGCAGTACTTGGACAACCTCAGTGTGACAGAGTAGTAGAGTTGACTCTGCTATCAGCTCAGGGAAGGCAGAGCAAGAAAAGAGGTCCTGTGATTCAAAACGCGCAGTCAGAATCAAATATTGGCTTCAAACTGTGATCAGTTTCTGCCCACAAGCAAAGCTGGGGGCTAGCTTTTGGATCCTTCAGCACCTTGTTTGCCTGCAAGGAGATCCAATAACCGAGTCCACTTCTTGTATCTGCCATGCCTGTTCATAGGCACAGTATAACATTGACTTCCATCTATTTCTAAACAGGAAGACAAAGGTTTCTATAATGCTATCACTGCATATGTTTATTTGAAGCCTGGTCTGTGGTATCAGTGTGACAGAAGTATGCAAAAGACTGACAACTGTTAGGAAGGTGGGACTGAATAAAAGTACAGATACTGCTTAGTAAAGACAGAATTAGGGTAGGTATAGGAAAGTAAGGCAGTAACTTGAATTGTTTTGAAGAAATGAAATATTATGTTACAAGAGAAAAGAAAAAGGATACAGAACCTGTTTTCTGTAGCCACTGTTTACTGGCTGACGTAGAGAATCATGCTTTTGTCATTGCTTCATGGTTGGTACTCGTTTCTGGGATCTTGCACTACCAAAATCCAAATAAACTATTCCTGTGAAGTTCATTTTACAGCAACTTGTATTGCCAACAAAGCTTGTTGTCTTTCTTTAAAATGAACTCCAGGTTCCAGAAACAAAAATGGTGTAATGCATAGATGCCATGGAATTATGTATATGTTGTAAAATGAGAATTTTGAAGAAAAATCATAAAATTGTAGAATATTTTGAGTTGAAATGGACCCACAGAGATCACTGAAGTCCAATTCCTTGCCCTTCATAGGACAGTCCCAAGAGTCACACCACATCCTTAAGAACATTTTGCAAGTGCTTCTTAAACTCTGCCAGGTTTGGTGCTGTGACCACTTTCCTGGGGAGCCTGTTCCACTGTCCAGCCGCACTCTGCGTGAAATACATTTACCTAATATCCAGTCTAGACCTCCTCTGACACAGCTTCATGCTGTTAAAATATTTTCTTCTACTCAGAAGGAGGGACCTGGAGAGAGGGACATCTATGCTTTCTCTTTCAAGGGCATCTAATATGCTTTCAGAAAGTACTGCTAAGAGAAAGGTGTTTCTATGGGAAATTAACAAAAAGATGAGATGGTAGAAGATGTGGTTGTTGAGCATAAGAAACTGGGGGCAGGGGGTGAAGAAAAAAAAGTCAAACAAAGGAACAAATTATTTGTAGCAAGAAGTTCAGTATTTCAGCTAGTTTTTTAAGTAACCTTGGAAAAACTGTGTTATGTTTCAAAGTATCCTTTAGAACAAATAGCAAGCAAACCTTATACATATATATAGGTTGGAAAAATTCACTGTTACTGTAATACAAATCCTAATAGTCTAATTCAAGAATCACTATAAATGTAGAACAATTTTTTACAGAAAACAAAACACAATAATGCAGTTAAAATCATTGTGCACACACTTTGTTCCTACCTCTTTTCCTTATGTTACGATCACTGGCCTAGCCCCGAGGCCTTGTAAATTCACTAAAAAAGATAATGGCCTGTTACTACCTGTTACAACGGAAATATTGTATTACAAGCCTGTGTGGTTATAAGTCAATCATACCAGGATTTAGGTGTAAATATAATAAGCAAACTTCGCCATATCCTTTTCTTGCCCAAGGAAATAATTTCTACAGAAAAGTGTGGAGGGCAGAAGCAGAATGACTTTTATAGACCATCAGTGCCTGGAAGCCAGACTGAGAGAGAGACTATATTAAGATTTTAGAGGGGTGGAAATGAAAGAGCACTTGCTATTGAAAGGAAGAATGTGGCTCTTGTGGTAAAGACTGCTAAACAAACAAAAAAAAAAAAGTAAAGTAAACCAAAACAAAATAAAACAAAGTATGTCTGAAAAGAGGACAGGAGATGTCTCAAGCTGTCACCCATGACTATGTAGTATTTTTGTTCTTCATAATCAAGACAATGAGAATACACTGAAATACACTACAGATTTTGGAAAGCATAGCTTGTCTGTTTTAGAGGCATGTTTAATTCTGGTTTGCTTTTGTCTAATTTGCATTACAGAATTGAAAGTCTTTCATACTACAATGCCTCCCTTCAGTTGAATGGAATAATTCATTAGTTTGCTGAAGCTCTCTTCATTTAAGGTTAGAGCATGCTAATGTTAATGGATAGTGCATTTCTTATAGCTCTACTGCTAAGCACTGAAAAGTCTTGAAAATAAAGTAAGTGCACCTTATAATATCTGTCTGGAAATCAAGAACAGATTTGAGTCAGATGGCTTTAGGTTAAATTCACTTTTATGCAGACAATTAGCACTCCTACGGCCCTTTCTCAGGTTGCCATTATTCAGGTGAGAGGAGGAACTGTGTAAATTTATGTGCTGTACATTTTTAGTAGCACAACAATAATTCTAAGACCTGAAAATCTCACTTAAGAGGAACAAAGTTAATTTCGATTTACTCCTCGTAAGTTAAAAAAAAATAAAAAATTCTTCAAGCTATAGATTTATACAGATAAAAGTCAGAGAATCTTTTCTAGACCTTTTCTTCTGGTCAGTGACATAGCTTCAAAAATGTGAAGCCACAGGAAAAGGTGAAAGACACATATGTGCACTCATGAGGTAGTATTTTGTAGGGCCACTCCTCTGAGAATAAGGAGTTCTGGCATTTTCTTAGTTGTATTCTTGTGCAATACCTAAGCTTCTCAATACAGTTACAGAGCTAATCAGTTTTGCTTCCTGACATCTAGTACAAACTGCATAACATTGTACAGCATGTGAAAAGTCAGATATACATTAAAGATAGTGCTTCTGTGTGAGAGGCAGAACTGCTGCTGTAGTCAAGAGCCACAATTTTCTCTGGAGTAGGAATCAAGAGTCAAAGGAGAAGCAGGGGAGTGTATAATAGTGAACCAGGGGGTAAAATTTGGCAGCGAGTTCCATCAAAAGTAGTGGAACAAAATAAATAAAATATGCCAAGATAAACTATTCTTCTTTGATTCTTGTTAGAATCAAATTGTAGTAAATCAGAATGAAGTACTGAGATGTATCAAAAAAAGTTTTATACAAGTGCAAGAGACCATGCCTTCCCCAAGTTTAGAGGTAAAAGTTGTACTAGGTCTGACTAGAATGAAACTAATTTTCTTAAGAGCAGCTCATATTGTGCTGTGTTTTTCATTTGTAGCTAAAACAGTCTTGATAATACACCAGTGGTTTATCTGTTGCAGAGCAGTGCTTGCACAGCATTAAGACCACCTCTGTTTCTCACTCTGCTGTCCCCCATTGAGAAAGCCAGAGGTGGGCATTGTTCTGCTGGTAGGAGGTGGTAAGTGCTTGCTTCTTCATCTGCTTTTTTTTGTTTGTTTGTTTGGTTTTGTTTTCGTTTTTTTCTCTTTCTTTTTTCTTTTAAGCTGTCTGCATCTCAAGCCATGAGTTTTTCTTGCCTTTGCTCTTACGGTTTCCTCCTCCTTTCCTCTGGGAGCAAGGAGTGGGTGAGCAGCTGGTGGATGCTTAGCTGTTAGCTGGGGTCAGCTGACCACAAAAGTGAAAGTGAGCTGGGATAAAAAAGTGACATTCAAGAGAGATTCTGTTAGAAATTATGCCAGTCTTGTGTGCTTCTACTGTGTGCTGTTTTAAAGGTGAACTAGCAGGAGAAATGAACCCAACTCAAAAGAGATTATAAATCAGAGTTCCAATTTACTAAAAAGGTTACAATAAATAAAATGATACAGAAAAAAATTGATTTTAACTCACAGAAAAAAACCAAAAAAAAAACAGATATATAATCCAGCACCCTGGGACATGAACAGAATGGTGTTCATTAGCCCCTGTGCTGAGCACCACGTGGTCCCCCTGAGTACAAAGTAA
>JAWWTY010000001.1:73856591-73885753 GCA_035222235.1 Margarornis squamiger
TGAAGATGTTGAAGAGCACAGGGCCCAAGATGGAGCCCTGTGGAACCCCACTAGTGACAGGTCACCAGTCTGATGTTCCCCCATTCACTATTGCCCTCTATGCCTGACCTGTGAGCCAATTGCTCACCCACTACATGCTGTGTTTACCCAGGTGTGTTCTAGACATTCTGTCCAGAAGAATCCTGACAGAGACGGTATTTAAAGTTTTACTGAAATCCAAAAAGATTACATCAGCTGGCTTCCCTTGATCAGCTAGTTCAGTTATCTTGTCATAAAAGAAAATCAGGTTTGATAAGCAGAACGTTCCTCCCATGAAGCAGTGCTGGCTGTGACTGATGACAGTGTTGTTTTCAGGTTCTTTTCAGCACTTTCCAGAGTAATCTTCTCCATAACTTTATCAGACACTGAAGTGGGACTGACAGGCTTGTGGTTTCCAGGGGCTTCTCTCTTGCTCTTCTTGAAAACTGGGACAACATTTACCAGCTTCCAGTCAGCTGGGATTTCTCTGGATTCCCAAGACCACTCAAAACTCATTGAGTGAACTTTCACAATTACACCAATCATCTTTTTGAAGATTCTTGGATGCATACCATCAGGCCAAATAGATTTGAAGGGAGAGAGCATTTGTGATGACATCAACCAGCTTTTTGAGGATTCTCAGATGCACCCCATCTGGCCCAATAGATCCAAAGTGATCCAGCTGGAGCAGCAGATTCTACACAAGTTCAGGGTTGACTGGGAGTTGATCATTCTCACAGTTATGGTCCTCCAGCTCAGGGCACTGAGACCCCCTCGGTCCATCATCTGTGTTGAACATGGAGGCACAGAAAGCACTGAACACCTCTGCCTTGTCTCTGTCTGTGAGGTGATCATCCTCATCCTGTTATTTCTATATGATGTTATTTCTATACTGGTTTTGCAATTAATCTATTTGGAAAAAAAAAAAAACAAACCACAAAAAACCCCACTCTTTTTATTGTCCCCCACATTTCTGGCCAGCTTTGTCTCCAGTTGTGTTTTGGCTGCACAAATTTTCTTGCAGTGGCAAGCAGCATTACTATATTCTTCCAATGTTACTTGACCTTGCTTCCACTGGACACACACCTTCCTTTTTTGCCTTATTTCCAAGAGATCCTTGCTCAGCCAAGCTGGCCTTCTGCCTCACCTGCTTTGCTTTCTACATTTGGGAATTGCCTGCTCCTGTGCCCTTAGGAGGTGACGTTTCAAAAGTGACCAGCACTGTGGACTCCAGCACTTGCAAAAACACTTTTACCAGTGGACCTTATTTCCTAATTCCCCGAGCAGCCTGAAGTCTGCTCTCCTCATGTCCAGAGCTGAGGTTTTGCTGGCACTTTTTCTTCTGTCAACAGAGATTTTAAACTCAATCACCTCGTGGTCACTGTGGCCAAGACGGCCACCAATCTCCACTTCACTCACGAGATCCACTCTGTTTACAAACAGCAGATCAAGCTGGGCATCTTTATGAGTCAGCTCCTTTAGGACCTGTTCCATAAAGTTGTCATCCAGTGTTTTCAGGAATATTCTGGCCTGGTTGTACCAGCTGTGTGATGTTTCCAGTTAATGTCTGGCAAACCGAAGTTCCCAGTATGAACAAGGGCTTGAAAGTGTCCCTTAGTTCCTCAAAGAGTAATTCATCAGTGTCCTGGCTGGGAGGTCAATAGTAGACTCCCACAATGACATCCACATTGTTTTTGTCCAAAACATTGACATTGTTTTTCCCTTGATTCTTACCCAAAGGCTCTCAACTCTGTCATTGTGTAATTCTAACTCTTCTGTTACATACACTTCCACTCCTTCACCTCTTCTGCTGTTTTAATTGCTCCTGCAGAGCCTGTAACCATCCAACAGGGCACTCCAGTCATAGGTCTCATCCCACCAGGTTTCACTTATGCCAGTGATGTCAAATCTCTGGGACTGGGCCAAGCTTTTGAGCTTCTCTTTTTTGTTTCTCAAGCTGCATGCATTGGTGTAGAAACATTTCAGGTGTGGTACCTTGTAGCCACCATGTCCTGAGGCAGATTGAGGGATCCCATGAGTGCTCATTTCCTCAAGTTTTGTCACACCATCCCATCATTCATCACTGGCAAGCCTGGTTTTGCCCCTTTCCCCTTTTCAAACTAGTTTAAAGCTCAATTAATGAGCTGTACTAGCTTCTGTACTAGAACCCTTTTTGCCCTCTGGTATCAGTAGACCAGGTGTTGAGTAGCTCATTCCATGGCCAAAAACCCCCAATATGTTTCCAGTTACATCAACCTCAAAGCCACTCATTGACCTGATGGACTGCCTATTCTTATCAATATTATTTCTTGTTACTAAAATGATACAGGAAATCACTACCTCTGCTCCCTCTTCCAATCATGCCAAATAATGACCTCAGATGATGTGAATTTCATCTTTAATTGAAGTAGGAACTAATAGTGCTGGAATTCAGTGAGGAAAGGTTGCATTTTTTTTTTTTCCCTGTTACACCTTAATGTGCTAAAAAACAATAAATAATTCCATTCACCTAAACTCAAATGTGTAATTTGTAAATGAAACTAATACACAAATAAAGCCTTATCAGTTGGAACAATAGAAGTATACCGTTCATATTCTTTTTAAAACTTTGGCAAGTGTTTATTGCTTCTCTGAGACAATGGTTCTGGTTTCAGACACTGGGATGTTAATCTCTCAACCCTGACTGTACTGTACATCTGAGGAACAATGGTACATGTAATTGCCCTTGACAGGCAATCATGAGTTTAAAAACAGCTTAAAAAAAGACACTTGGCATCACAATCCATTTCGTAATCCAGTGTGTAGACATCACAGTTGCACATATTTCTCTGTACTATATAATTCCTTTCTATTGTTATCATATTAACATGGAAACAATACTTAAAAACACCATTATGAGTAATTTGTTCTTTTCAAATTACCTTAAGTGGTTCCATATTTTACTTTTGCTGTTGTGTGGATTTAATTCTTAATGCCTGAAGCTCCTCATTGATGATTCAATGCTTATTTTGTACTCTATTATTTTTGTTAACTAGTAGCAGTTAGGATTTAAATATAAAGGTAATGACACAAAAAGAGAAAGTTTAATGGTGGGAAACCTTCATATTTTAAAAAATAGGGATAGGAAATTGAATTGATAGAAGTGAGACATAAAAAATGAAATATGTTAAATCATATGAAAAAGAAATTACAGACAGAAAGCATGCATATCAGTTAAGGAATTGTAATGAGTAAACTGAGATAATAAGAAAATAGCCAACTTTCAGTTAAAAAAAAAAAAAAGTCAGAAATAGAATTTAAGTACCTCTTAAAATCACATAAAATCACTTTATAGACTCCTTAATTTCAACCCTGAAATACATACCCTAAAGCAATTGCATTTTATATTGGATCTATTAAAGTCTGTTTTCAATAATTATTAGAAAGCTTCTTCAGCAGTCCTTCCACTGAATTCTGCATCAAATAAAATTTTATAGAAATAGGTATTTCATCTATTCTATAGTATTGGATTTTTTAATGGATTATTATATTATACCTAATTAAACACATTTAATATGGCACATTTTAAATAAACTGTATTCCTGAACTACTGTAGTGGGTGAACCCCGGCCAAAGGCTAAGCACTCAGACAATTGCTCACTCACTTCCCTAGCTAGAGTGAAGACTCCTCTAGGAGGACTCTAGGAGGACAGGAGCTGAAAATTCCCAGGTTGAGATAAAGATAGTTTAATAACTGAGGCAAAATTTCACACACAAGCAAATCAAAGAAAAAATTAATTCACTACTTCTTATCAGCAGGCAGATGTCCAGCCACCACCTGGAAAGCAGGGCTTCAGCATATATAGCAGGCACAAATGCCATAGTCCTGAACATGTTCCCTTCCTCCTGAGCTTTTATAGCTGAGCATGGAGCCATATGATATGGCTATGCCTTTGGTTAGTTGGAGTCCACTGTCCTGGATGTTTCCTTCCAGCATCATGTGCACCCTCAGCTTACTCACTGTGGGGGCAGGGTGAGAAACAAAGTCCTGGATGCCGTGTAAGCATTCTTCAGCAGTAGTTAAAATATTGATGTATTGTCAACACTATTTTTGTTACAAATGTCAAACCCAACTGCACACTGGTGCTATGAAGAAAGTTGATTAATCCAGTATAACTACTGTCAGCTTAAGGAAAAAGTTTTAATCATGGAATACTGAACATTTTGTTCTGGTTTGTCCTCATTGATATTTTTCTGGACAGTGTACAGAGCATATGTCAAACAATAGACGTTATTTCTATTATCTGATCATCTAAGAATTAAGAGATGAATCTTTTTCTCCAAAGAGTTTGTTGTAGTTTTCACTATAACTAATGTTCAGATTTCCAAAGAACCTTCTGTTCTTCTCTTCTGCCTTTCAAATTGGCAAATTTCAAATTCTAGAAACTACTTTTTCTGCAGTTTCTAGAAAAGATATTTCAAAGTGCTGTGAAGAAAATTAATCTTAAATCCCAAGAAGACACTACTGTGTGCCATGTATGAGAAATGTTAACACCTATCTTCTTTACAAGTACTTTCAAAACATGTCACTTCATGTCTTTAAGGGTATAGATCAGCTGAGAAGTATAACATGAGGATTCTCATTTTATAGGTGTGCCTGAGGAAAACAAAGATTATTTGGTTGTCACAGATATAAGAAGTAGTAGTGACTCTTTCCATAACTTGCAATTGGACAAACATCAAAAAGGCCTATGAAACAGGCAATGATGCAAGACAGTGATAATAAGAAACATAAAGGCAGACTGAACTTTAAAATCAGTGGTCTTGTAGGCAGACATGCAGGACCCATAGTCTTATATTCTGATTGCATCACAGACTTCTGATGAGTTCGTAGGACATACTTCTCTTCAGGTCTACTCAATACTTCTGATAGGTTTTCTTCATTCTCCTTTGGTATCTGTACAAATACCCTTCCTCATGACTACACAAAGAAATGGTGGGTAATGGGTGTAGGGCAGGGACATTTACTATGCATTCTACTAAAATTACCAAGAAATTTATTTCAGATCAGGAATTTGTGATTTCTCTATACAGGGACTTCTTCTTGAATTCACCCTAACATTAAGAATTTAAACTAAGACCTTGAGCTTGGAGCAGAGACACTGATAAATTTGAGCATTGGGCTAATAGAAACTTCATGGAGTTCAAGAATTAGAAATGCAAAGGTCTGCATCTGAGAGGGAATAAGGGTACATACCAGCAGGGGAATCTGGGAAGCACCTGGCTAAAAAGGTGTGATGATGGAAAGAAGAAAAGAAACACGATGAACATTAAGTTGAATATGAGCTGGCAGTGTGCTTTTGTCTCATATAACATAAATCTTGCCCCTCTAAATAGGGGAAGTATGATGAGCAGAATAAAGAAAATTTAGATTCCTCTCTGCTCAGACTTGGTGAGGTTGCACCTGGAACACCGTATCCAGTTTTGGGTCCCTCAGATCAAAACAAATGTGGAGAAAGTGCAGAAGGCTACCAAGATGGACTGGAGCCTAAGGGACCTAAATAAAAACAGAGATTGAGAGAGCTGGTCTTCTTCAATCTTGCACAGAGAAGCCTAAGGCAAGATCTAATAATGAACCATAACTACCTGAAGGACAGTTACCATGACAGAGATTTGGTTTTAATTATACTAAAATATAAATTACTTATATACTTTATATGCTAAGTGATTTTGCAACATTATTTTAATGCATGATAACTGTATACAATAATAGACTTTCAGTGTTTCAATCTGTTTGCATTACAGCTGAAGACAGTTACATTATTTATAAAAACATTGAGAAAAATTGTTAAGAGCAATTATTTTTCCAGAAAGAAAACTCACATCTTACTCATACTTGTTGATATTTATCAAACCTTGAAATAGAATTATACAATGAAAATTGTGAATGATAGAGTTTTTAGGTATTTATGACTTTGCTAACCATTTAGTAGAAATTCTTTCATTTAATATTTCATTTTTAATACAATTTGATTTTAACTAGGTATTGAGGATCTCCTCTTAAGCAATTACTCCTTCATCATATAATTGTCTTGAACAGGTCATTATTCTTTATATGCATCTTAAATGTTACTTTTATAAATGTCAAGATATTATTTTGCATTATAATCTCTATTTCCATCATGGACAATACATTGTTGCACTTTTTTTTTTTTTCCCCAGATTATTTCTCCAGGTAGTTATTGAATCTGGGTGGTATTAAACAGATCTGAATTCTATATTCAGAACAAACTGGGGGCTCCAAAGAAAATCTATCTATTAAATTGACTGCCTTTAATTTCACCTATCATTAAGTGGTTGAGTTTGTTTATGTTTAGGATGGTAGTCTAGGTTGCCTTTCCAGATGGAAAGATATTTACCTTGGGCATCCTGAAGGTTTCTTCTCTCCCTCTTTCTTTCTCTTGCTTAATAACTACAGAGAGAACTTATGTTAATTTGACTTTGGGACCATACTGACAAAAGTATTTCATTGACTGCAGACAAGATAAACAGCAGCTGGGATTTACTAAAAGTGTTCCATAAATGAAAATTAGATTTTGCACAAGTTAGCAATATTTATCAATGTATTCTGTTCTGAATTAAAATGTAAATTAAAGCATGAAATATAAATTGCCTCTTTCTACAGTTAGACAACCTTAAAAAATTCTGAATTAACCCAAGGTAGAAAAATTTCCTTTGACCCTTTTATAGAGTATATGCATTATGAAAAAATTAACATAGATTTATCTTTAATAACAGGGAAGGAGGAAAGAAAGGAAGGAATGGATTGAATAAAAGAGAGGGAAAGAGGCAGGCAGGAAGGCACCCAGGCCAGTATGCTTGCACACTCTATGATAATGGGGATATAGTAAAAAAATATGAACTAAAAAAAAAAAATAAATAATCCATGACAAGTATTTATAATTTGCTAACGTGTGGGTTTTTTCATCAGTACTTTCCTTGCTTTTATTTCTCACAGTCCTTCTTTGTTATTAATTGCAAAAAATTATATTAATTTCTCTAAGTTGAGTCTATTTTGCTTGTGGCAGTAATTGGTGAGTGATATTTCTGTCCTTAATTTGACCCATGAGCTTTTTAATTGCAATTTCTTCCCCTGTCCTATTAAGGAGAGGAAGGGATAGAGTGGCTCTTTGAGTACCTGGCCTCCAGTCAAAGTCAACCCATCATACCCATTTTCTTCACTTGCCACTGTCCCGCAAGACTTATCATCACTGTCCAGAGGACAAACCCCTTTAGATCTTATCTAAATTAATGATAACCAAGACATAACTACAACAGTACAGAAAAGCATGTAACTTTCTTGATTCTATGAGACACAATTAATTTCCCTTTTAATCCGAAGTGCAATGGCAAAACCTGCTTTCATATAGGCAGATGTAGCTGAAAATTTTGACTACATGAGTTGCAAAAAGAAGTGTTTGGTTGGCAGCTAATGACAGCATGTTTCAAATGACATAAAACTTAGCAAGCTATCTGTAATGCATAACACAGGGTACTTAAACCAGGAGCTAATCTAAGTCTAATTAAATTTTAGGCATCTTTTTTATCACTTCATATAATCTAGAGAGAGGGAAGGAAAAGACTCATGCAAAGAGTGGTGGAAAGCGGAATAATTTCCAATCATATTAATTTATACCATTCATAAGCTTTAATATCCGACATACTAAAATAGTGTAGCTCCGATTTTAGGTTTATCAGTCTGCCAGATAAACAAATTAAAAATTTCCTATACCCAGCTAAAAGAAACTCAACATTTTTCCTCATCTCAATAACAGTAATATCCAATCCATTGTGTTAGTCTTAGACTTACAAGATTCACACTCTTCAATAGGGAAAATGCATCCTATAAATCTCTGATAACACCAAAATCCTGTCAAAATTGTATTTACTTTTTATACACATAAATGTGCTCATGTGTGCAAGTGATCCAAAAACCCCCACCACAGAAGGAGACTCAGAGGAGATGAGCACAGGTATGTATTTGTGAAGCTTCGAGTAGAACATGGGGAGTGAGCACAGCTGTTGTAAAGAAAGATGAATATATCAACATAAACGGGACCAGAGGGTGGACAGAGGACTATTGCTTCAGATAAATGCATCCTTGTCAGTTGGGTGGATCAGCTGTTTGTATAAACACCCTTTGCTGAGTGAATCAAGAGAAGCTGTGAATGTCTGATTGAGAGAGAGCAACATGGGAGAAAGGTACACAAAGCTCAGCCAGATCTGAGGTAAACAAAAATCAGTGATCGACAAAATTCCTTCCCAGTGACTGGGGCTGCCCAGTGACATGATTGGGAGCATCTAGAGATTGGTCATGGGAATCACGTTTATATTGTGACCTAACTGCATACTGCAATTGCCAGGTGGTGTTTATGTTGTGTTTTTACTACATTACTGTATCACTCTACTAAATCAAGGGGAATATCAGTATCTTCAAATAGGCAAATTTGGTGTTATTCCCTGTGTGAAATATCTAAAAGAACCTGGTCATATACTGTTGGACTCTGACAACATATTCACATTCCCTTTGGGAAAAACAAAAGTCACGTAACATTAATTGCATTAAACCCAATGTATTATTTAGAAAAATGTGATTTTTGCAAGGACTGGTTCTTAAACATTAGAATTATTTGTTGCTGTTATCTATCTTATTTTAATATTTGCTTTTCAGTAAGACCTTTAAGCACTTTTTTCAAATAAATTACATTAAGGCACTACACCTAATGTAAAATTGTTTAATTTTTAGCCTAAAGGCCTTATATTAATTTCAGTAAGTATGAATTTGTAGGAAAAAAAAAAAATATTTGTATTTGACTCGAGGGACACAGTTAGAGTTTTTTCTTTCCTATTATGTTCTTGACATTGTATTATACATTTTGCAAACTGAGGGAAAATTTTACCCGAATTTTACCATTTATAGTACCTGCTTCCCTTTAAACTGGATCATGATCCTGGCATTGGATTATATCTTTAAAAGAAATCAAGCATAAGTAGAGCTTACTTTTTCATCTCGCTAGATATTTATTTATATGCTAAGTATTTAACCCTGAAGACAAACATATTTCTTGCTTTGGACCAGTGGAAAACTTTGTGCTTAATTTTTTTAAAGCTTTATTTCAGCAGCTTCCTTAAAAATGTGAGATTTATGTTAAATGTTTGCTCTGGAACTAAGCTTCCATGACCATAGTTTTATGGCTTAGCTGTGGCAAGCAGTAAACTTGAGATTTATATTTAAAGACATCTTACATGTGTCCTTGAAAATCTATTTTGTTTTTATTTTTCTAATGCAGGAGACGTTGATATATATATTTTACTGTTTTATTTCAGTTGAAATGGGCTATTTTTTAAAGGATTAATTTCCTGTTACTGCTGTTTACTCTCCTATTTTCACTTCGCCAATTATAATGTTTATTTTGCAAAAGATATTTCCTAATTTTGATTCATAATGAACCAGTAAGAATCCTATGATTCCTTTGGTATGCTTAAATTTTTAACCTTTTCTAAATGAAGATCTCATAAATATGTAATTTGAAAGGAAGATGTGTAATCACCACTGTATTAATGTATAGTCTTTGAGATCTCATCAAATTTTCCTAGGTAGCTGAAAGAGAATCTCAAGGAGAGCTCCAGTGGGGCCTGCCCTAATCACATTTACTTAGATTTTTCAAGTTGAATAATGCCAGAAACATATATTTAAGATTTAAAAAAAAAAAAAATCAGCACTTTTGAGAATGCTGTGAAAAATCAAAATGTTATCGACAAACTGAAGGCACCAAATAATATAAAAGCAAGTGATAGCTCTAAAATGAAATTAAATGTTTATTTACAGAATATGAAAAAACTGCCTTGGGAACAGTGCATACAAAACAGATTTGATGACTAGACTGGTAAAAGGATGAATATTAGACAACATGTGAAAACAAAGAAAAACCCTGGAATAGTATTTGGAGAGGTAATACAGTAAAGTGCTAACGAAAAACAGTTTCTCCCTTCTACATAGCATTGCTGTGCACCCTGAAGGAACACTACCCAATAATAGTTGTCATTTACAGAGAGTATTAGAAGAAAAAAAATGGGAGAGCAAAATAAATACTGTGAGGTCTGGAAAATATAATCTTGGTAAATTGGTGAGGAGAAGTGGGAAGTAGGGGCTGTTGAAGAAATCCGTTCTGGACGAAAGAAGACAGGGGGACATGATAAATCTTCCATAGCACAAACCACCAATAAATCAGCCTGGATTCACAGTTAGTCATGCACATACATATAGAAGGGAAGTATAAAGGAGTCAGCTTGCCAGATTCAAATATATATCTTGTTAACTAGCTATGACTTGATCTATAACAGTTACCTCTCTTCATCTCCACTTTGGCAGTTCTTGAACGCTCCTTCTGGCAGGGTCTCGGAGCACACACTTATCTCCATTTTGAAGATCCCACACTTGAGAGCACCGTGCGTGAGAGGCTTTCTCATCCTGGAGGAGTTTGCAACTATGAATTAAATCCTGAATGTTTTCCATGAGAACCTAATTGTCATGGCCCATCAGCAGGAGACATGATGTTCACTATCAGTTCTCTTCGGGCTGAACAATGGCACCAGACCCTGTGCCAGAGAGCTCTTATGATTTTTTTGTATAGTCACCTTGACTCTGGAAACTAGTCCACTATTTAGGCTCAAAAAGTGTTTTCTAACAAGCCCTTAAATTTCACAATACGCTTCTCAAAAGTGTTGGCTTAATTTTTACAGTACACCTCAATAAGCTCTCAACTCCAGGACCAAATTTCACAAAGATTCTGGCCAACGAACCGCAAGATACTTCCACAAGCCCCCCATCCCAAAACCAAACTTCAACACAGAATGCAGGGGTAGAATATGAGAGTCTGGTTTTAGTCAGACCTAGCAAGGGAGGAGAGAAATAGAGACGGAAAAGAGAGAGAAAAGATGATTACCAGTCGCAGGATCCCATGTTGGTCTTGCCATGGGGATGGCCTGGAGATGGAGTAGTGAGAAAGAGAGGCCAACCAATCCAATTCCTTTTATAGTTAACCTGCTGCATGCCTCTTATGTAAACTAGACTTCTCATGCCACCGTTTTTGAACCTGAGATACCATGCTGAAGTAGGCTCGGTTTGGTCCCATCCCCACTTCAGCAGACAACAAGTGAGATTCAGAAACTCATGTTCCTCTTATAGTGTAAACATTAGAAAATAAATAAACAAACAAACCAAAAAAACAACAGCAAAACTAAACCAGAAACCATCACCAAGAAACATAAACTCCTAAGATGCAGTAATCAGTAAAATATGAGAATTATTTTACACTACCACTCCTCCTCCCATATATCTACCACTTCATAATATTACACTGAAGTAACAGTATATAGTGTTTTGAATTGCACAGGGGAAGCCAGCAAAGCTAGCAGAACTTATTCTGATCAAATTACCAATTTAAAATGGTTATTTTTGGAAGCTTGTTACTGTATTGACATGTAAACATTAAACTTTAGATGTCTTTATGCATCTTACAGCAAAACATTTTTTTGTATTAGCATAAGATCCCAGGCTTCAAGCTATGAGCTCATTGAAGGAGTTTTACTTTAAAAAATATAAAAGCCACCAAAAATATCCACCCTCTGGGTGTTTTAAAAGGGCCTTCTGTTCTTTTAATACCTTGAGAGAGAGTAAAGAAGAAGATGCTGCATTTTCTCAGGAGGTCAGAAACCACACTTTTACTTGCAAACTTTAGAAAACAAGTCAACTTGGCAGTTTAAAGCACAACATTCAACCAAATTAAAGCATTCCACAAGGCATTGACTTAGCACATGCTAACCCATACAGCTTATCAAAACCAACCGACTCTAAATTCCCCAAAACATCAAGAAAGGAGATTAGAAGAAGTAGAGAGAGAAAAAAGAGATAATTATAGCTACCTCCTGGAGTCCCATGCAAGTCCAGCTTCTCCACATGTCCAGATGGCAGGGTCTGACCACACGAAGACCACGTGTCTTTTGTTTTATCTGATATGGCCCCCTGTGACCACTCCCCTCCACACCCCTACACGCCTCAGCCCCCACCCTCAAGCAGGAATCCCAGTGTTCCAGCCATTCTGGGACTGGATAAGGGGCCCCAGGGGATGTGGTGTGGGGCAGTGCTCTTGATGTCCATTGACTGACGGCTGCTCCAGGACTGCCTAAGGAGGCTCCAAGGGGCTGGGATGTGGGACAGCACACCATTTCACCTTTGTGAAATCTGATCTGTCCTTCCCCCGCCGCCCCCGCCATGAGTTGGTCCAATGCAATAATTAATATAGTAATCCAGTATTTCACAATTAGTAATGCTATAATAACAATAATGAAAACTTACTCTTATTTTCCTCTTCAGTAGATTAGTAAAACATGCAAGAGAGGGTATTAATATATTGTATTATTGCAATAAATGCTTGCATAATGCAAATTAAGTATTCACTAATTACAGTCTAAATTTATATTAAAAGCATGTTATGGTTGCAAAAATCAAAACGTAGAAATGCCCAGATTTGATCTTCTCAATAGTATTACTTGAGTTCCTTTGTATAAATGCTGCTATGGTACATCTTTTACTTATATTATTTTTACTATAGCACCTTTATCCTATACCAGTTATTCAGTAAGTTAAATATGTGCAATCAGGTTTCTAGAAAACACCAACTCTTTTAAATGTTATTGTCAGTAGAACAGTTGTAGATTTCAGAAGATGAATAAAAGGAGCAGGAGCAGAACTATTTATTCTTAATACTGTGGAAGATGACTGTTACTATAGAGGACAGAAGTCTTCTCTCTCCTCTGTCACTAATCTCTCAGAAATATGGAGCAATTCAGAGTCTTTCAATCATGTGTGTGTGTGTGTTGACTTTTTGTGCTTGTTTGTTTTGGGGTTTTTTCCCTCTTTTAATTCTCTCTTATGCCTCAGATAATATATAAGGAATAATTACTGCATATCTTAGATCATTAACTTTTCAGCTTTGTTAAAAATATTGTACTTTTGCATTCAAGATCTTTGATGTATCTTGGTTTACACAGTAGCAGTTATCCTTTTTGCCCTTCATTTAAGGTATCTGAGAAACAATAATTTGAACGAAAGACAAATTTACAGAGAAAATAGAATTATAAACTCTTCATTTCACATTTATTCCACCTAATTTCAGGCACTAAATTAAGTTGACTAAGTTTTTAATTTTGTTGATCAGAGTTCCCCCTATGGTCAATGAGAAAGAAGGGGACATCCAGCAAGAAATCCTTATATTGACCAAATCACCACATCCAGGTACTTGGCTGGCACCATTGTATAGGCTTGTTAAATGTTTTGATGAAACACTTAGGCTTTTGATGGGTATCTTTTACTCAGCTACAGTGTATGTGAGATGGAGCTATTTTAGGTGGAAGATCCTGAAGAATCCTGACACCATGACAGAACAATTTATTCTAAACCAGCACTGAATGTGGTAGAGAAAAATTTAGTCTTATATTTGTCAGACTCTACATCTACCCAGTAAGGATTTTCTATAATGAAACAACCTACTAGTCTCCAACTTGGATTAAAACATGTTACAAGGAAATTATTGAGAATTCTGAAGATTTTGATTGTCAGAAATTTCTCCCTTTCACTTTTGATTTTATGCTGACTAATTTTGTCACAGTGAATCCAAAGAAATATAAAATTAATGATTATTACATATTCTAGTATAAATAAGCAAACAAATAGTTTGAAGAAAAAATAAGATGAACAGGATACACGTGGCTTATTAGCATAAAGAAAAGTAAAATAAACTCAAATGGTTTCCATAATCTTAATAATTATGTAATAATGTGCATATTCCATTCACAAGAAATGTTAACGTAGGTACTATCATTGCATTAATGTGACAAAGAGCCAAGCAGCTCAGACATTTGTTAATGGACTTAAAAGCCATTAATGGTACTGATTATCTCTAAGGAACACCTCATTACAAATACCAGTATTTTGCACTTTTATCCTGAGATAATATTTCTTTTTGTTTTTCCCAAAGATTTTATGAGTCCAAAAATAAAAAGAAAAAAACAAATTATAAAATAGTCTTGCCTGATCTACAAAACAGGTTATCTATTAAAAAGGTAAGGATCACCTTATGCAGTGTAAATGAGCTAGTGTAATTGCCAGATTGGTATTGCATACTATGAGAATTAGCAGTAGAATTTTTATTTTGAAACTGTTAATCTGTAGGTTATGTAACTATTTTTATTTTTTTTTTTCCCGAAGAGAGAAATGGATTCTGTTTACACTTACTCTGACTTGAGGCACTGGTTTGACTCTGTCCTGTTCTGTCCATTGATATTTGTTTGCATTTGCAAGAGTTTAAGTTGGCTTTAAGGTTTAATCAGCCCTTTTGTCCCAAACTAACCAAATAACCCTCCCTGTATTTTTTTTTCCACCTTTATGTTAAATGTTTAGGTGCCATTTGTCTACAAATCTATTCTGATTATGATTTATAACTTGATTAAACTGTTAATTTTGTTCTCAGCTTTTTCAGTCATGATCTCAAAAATGACAAAGATTTACCCCAGACCAAAGCAACCAGACTTAGGGTATGACATTTCTAATAAAAAGAAAAATAGATCGAACTTCCTTATCTTCCTAGAGCAAATAACAAAACATATTTCACTGAAATATATCTTTCATATTTCTTGGAATTCAACATTTTCTTTGCTGCAAGAATAATGAATGAGTAATTTTGTGCTTCCAGATGGAGGAATTCCAAGACCAATAGTGAAAATCTACAGCCAAGAAGAGGAGGAACGGAGGGGAGGAAGGCTGGCTGCATTTACTTGAGATATAAAAAAAAAAAATGCTGTTTTCTCTGATCTTTGCAAGCAGAGGGTATTCATTTCCCTTTTGGGAGTGAAATATACTACAGAAAACATGAACACAGCTGCTTTTAGATATAAAGGAATAAATGCTTTACTTGCTATGGTAATTTATTTGATTATTTTCAAAACAAAATTAAACTAATTAAGAACAACATCAAACCAGAATTCCTCAGAGTTCTTTCTATTTGAAAAAGATAGCAATTCCTGACTTAACAATGCCTTACTTATTCCTACAAAATAGAAAATGAGTTAGTTTCACTGGACAAATTATATTCATAATTATTATTGTTTAACATTTGATAATATCCTGTTTCATCTTCTGTGAAAACAAGCTGTGTAGTGGCAGAAAATACTACAGGAAGATAATGTGCTTATATTAAGTAAATTATTCCATTTCTGAATAATTTCAGTCTGGTAATGTTTTATTTGGTGCTTGGCCCCAGGCAGCTATAGAACTCTTAGTACAGCAATATTTTTAACTAACAGCAATAATATCTTGAAAGCAGAAAAAGTAGTGGCACAGTACCACAGCTTTCCTTCATATAAGAAATTCTATATATTTATATATGCATTATGCATAACATAGTTATGTAGGTTTAGTGTAGCTATGTATAACTTCATTTTCCCGGGCTTCCTCAAGGCATCATCAGAAAAGAGAACTCTTGTAGTTTATCAGGTCTTTGAACATTTACATTCCATCATATGCCTCGTAATTATTCTTTTCTAGAAAGTTCCATTTGACAGTACTCAGCAGCTCAAACAGTTTTAAGAATATTTTCCCTTTTCTACAACCATTGTGTGGAGTAATACTTACACACCTGAGATAATGATAGGAGGGACAACATTCCAGGTAAGTGCAGGAGCTGAGAGGGTGAGATTAGCTCTTCTCAGTGTTCTCATCACTCACATGTGAGAAGCAGGAAGGGGAAAACAGATTTATTTGCCTATAGTTAAGAGCACTTAAGACCAAAGAAAAAGTAGATTGGCATAGACATGAAGAACTGGGAGGGTTTCAGGACAGTAAAAGCAAAACACTGGAGATCCAAAGAAGGATCTTGTGAGATTGATTGAGAACAACAAAGAAAATTAAATTCTCGGAAGGCAAACATAAAATTATGTAAGTAGGGGAGAAATACATCTTTTGCACACGAAGTTATGGGACCTAAACTGATCATTTTCATTGTGAAAAAGTTTGTGATAGTTATGACAGGTAGTCTTAAGGAAATATCAGCTCACTTTTCAGTGGAGTTTTAAAACAGAAAAATTGTTAGGTATTTTTATGAAAAGAAGTATGAAGGCTGTCTTTTGAGATATAATTAAGTAAGCTTAAAGTAAAACTTAGAAAAGATAAATGAAACTGAAGTCAGAAAAATAATTAGTGGTTTGTGATGATGAATAGGAATTGATGAATATTATTCAAACAAGAACAGGTACCACACAGGATCTGGCTCTTGCTGTCAGTTAAGTGTAGCCTTTGAAGTCACTCATTGACTTGATGGATTTGCCTTTTCCAGTCAATATTATTCTTTGTTACTGGAAGGATCAAGGAAATCACCACCTGTGGTCCTGATTCTTCAACCAAGTATCAAAAGGCCCTGAAGTCTCTTTTGATTGTCCTTGGATTTCTACTTGTTATTTTGTTCCTGACAGCTTGAACAACTAATAACGGATAATACTTACTCTCTTACTAGAGAGTTTTCCAGTTATGTCCCTTACCAGAGCCTCTGGGAGACAGCAGACTTCTCGGTGAGTTGGATCCAATCTGCATATTGAGCCTTAAGTTCCCCTTTGAAAGGATTCTCCTATTATAATTACTTTCCCTCTTAACAATTTACAATTTACTTTACAATTCTTTTCCTCTTAAAAGAGGTGGTTGCAATGTGGGATCCAGATGTTGTTGTTTTAGGAGGCCTCTCTGTCTATCTCATCAGTTGTCTGGTCTTGTAGTTCCAGGGCTTCATACCTGTGGTTGGAGAAAGTGCCAGTCCTACTTGTTAAGCTTTAAAAAAGGAGGAGGTACCTTCCTCCTGGTACATGCAGTAATCTGCTTCCAGCCTTGACCTAATAACCCTGCAGACCTCTGAATCTACTGGCTTCTCCACTACAATGGAGGCTGGGGACTCATGGGTCTTGATACTCTGGTGTCTCTGTAAGCAAGCAGTTAATCTCTTGCTTGTTCGCTCAAACATGGTGTAACCCCCTGCAGCTCCTGTAGCTCTCTCACCTGGTGACAGAGCTCTTCAGCCATAGCACACCTTCTGCAGAAGAACTGTCTGCCCCATGGAGAGGCATCAGGCAATCCTGGCAACCTGTGACCTGGAGAGCTACATCTACCATCAGCAGGTCTGTCTGACTGGATGCCTCTGACACGGCTGGTTCAGTGAATCCAGCTGCTGCAGGGGAATGAGCTCTATGGCACATCAACACCATAAGCGAAGAAGCTTATAATAGTATGCTAATAAAACTGAGTCTGTTTATTTGACTTTATTGGCTTCTCACAGATGGTTAGAGAGGAGCCCTTCCTGTTCACCCTGCCAATGTGAATTACTGTGAATTGCTGTGCAACCTGCCATGCCATGCCCTCACTGACATGCCACACTGACTTGTCATGACTTTAGACATGTTTATACTGTTGATCGGGTCACTCTGTGTTTCATCATAGAGCTATGGTCCTTAGGTCCTCTGCACTAGACTTATGCTAGTTTCTTCCTGTACACTCATTTTTAGTAAACAATACAGCTTTCTTCAGGGGAAAATCAAAAATCCATTACGAAAATTGTTTGCTTCCTACAAACAATATGGACAGTGAAAGAGCTATTTTAACACTTCCCATTGCATCTTCCAAACTATTTCACTTCCAATGGTATAGAGCATCACAGGACACTTCCGTTCTTTCATACAACACCCCATGAACATACCTCACACATTGTATTTGTGAGTATGTCTGTATGCATTGTGTAAAATTGCTATTGCTGCAGGCTGCAGAGCATCCTACTTGTCATTCAGCTAGCTGGTTAGTTTGTTGACCTGCTGTTAACATCTACAAAAATGTGATAATGACTGAAAGGCCTAGAGACATGACTAGAACTCTGAGAAAAGAACTGTGCTTGGATCACAGTCAGAAGCCAGTGACAAAAAAATGTTTATTTAACTTTGAAAAATCCTCAGTGGGTCCATACAAACCCTCACAATTAAATGTGTTTTTCTGATGCATATCAGCATACACTCATATACTTAGCTGTGCTAGCTTCCACAAATTTGGGCACCCAACTGAAAATGTGAACCCTTACTTTGTCAGATATCCTAAAGTTACCTGTATTTAGCTGTTAGAATCTATGTATAAATCCGAGTCACTTTGTCTCAGTGTGTTTTTGCCTTAGACAAAGTCTTTTAGCAGCAGGAAGAACTACTGGCCTGTATTTTTGCATGCACTTTGTATAAAGAAATATTAGTCTTTTAAGTAACATAGTTCCTTTTCTCCGTAGGTATTCATTTGCACACTTTTTCCTTGCTTGGGGAGAAGTATGGGTCATCTTCTCAGCATCCAAGAACTGCCTGAGGGCTCAAGTTTAAAGAAGCAGCCTCAAGAAGGTGCAGGAAGACAGCAAGTGCAGGAAAATTATAATTTATTTCAGGGTAAATTGGTTCTTGGGTTAACAGCAGCCTTCTAATGTACACACTGACTCTGTGGTAAACTAATTAGAGTAATAAAATTATTGAGGTTGGAAGGGACTCCTGGAGATCATCCAGCTGAACTGCCCCAGTCACAGAATGGTTTGCAAGGGCCGGTTCTTCATGCTACTGGAGATCTGACATCTCCAGGCAAGTTTTGACTGGCTCCATGGATACCACCCAGTCTCAGAGTAACTTTTTCCAGGGTTTGACTAACCCCATTATGATTTCTCTTTTCTTTCACATGTCAACTGACTTTCATGTAGATAAATTTGCGACTCTTGCTTCTTGTCCTATCACTGGATACCTCTGAGACGAATCTGACTTTGACTTCTTTATTCCACTGCATCAGGCATTTATACACATTGATTTGGTTCCCTGTAAGACCCCAAGTCTTACAAGCTCATCAAAGGGTTTTGCTTTAAAAAATATACAAGGCTCCAACAACATCCACCCTCCAGACATATTAGAAAAGTCTTCAGTTCTTTTAACGTCTTAAGAAAGAGCACAAAGAAGAAAAAGCTATGCACATTTTCTCAAGGGGTGCTTTTACTGGTAAACTTTAGGAAATACGAGTACTCAGCAAAAATTTAAAGGGTAACATATAACCAAAACAAAGTATTCCACAAAGTCTTGACTTAGCATATGTTAATCCATACAACTTAGTGAAAGCCAACCCATTCGGTATCCAGTTACCCAAAATATTAACAAAGGAGATTAAGAGAAAAAAAAGTAAAGAATGAGACAGAAAAGGAGAAATATAGCTACCATGCTGCCTAGATCCAGCATAGGTCCACCTACAGGAGTCTAGAAGATGGAGAGTTCAAACATGTAAAGACCGTATGTCTTTGGTTTTATCTGCTCTGGTCCTCTGTGGCCACTCCTCCCAGGTGGGACTTCTGGCCCACTGGCCACTTTGGGGCTCTGGAGTGGAGTGAGGGGTGGTGCTCCCACTGTGTGAGCCAATCTAAGGCCCAGTTAGGGGTTCTAGTGGGTGTGGTGCAGACAGTGCTCCTGGTGTTCAGTGACTGACAGCTTCTTCAGAGTTGCTCTAGGACACTCACAGGAGCTATGGAACGGGATAGGGCATTACCTCACCTTTGTGAAATTCAGCCTGTCCCTACACACTCACATACCCTTGAGTTGGTCTGCACCAAAAATTAAAATAATCTAGTTGTCTCACATTGTCCCCCAATATTTCTCTTTTCCAGACTGAACAGTCACAGCTATCTCAACCTCTCCACATGTGACAGATGCTGCAATATTTTATCATCTTTGTTGTTCTTTGCTGGACTTGCTTCAACATATCCATGTCTGTCATGTTCTGGAAAGCCCAGAGTTGGATACAGACCTCTAACAATGGCTTATCAGGGCTGAGTAGAGAGGAAAAATCACCTTCCTTGACCTGCAGCCAACAAAGAAAGTCTGTTGCTCTTCTTTTTCTGCAAAGACCCATTGCTGACTCATGTTCAGCTTGGTGTCCACTATAAGCCCATGTCATATTTTCAAAGATGCTTTTCAGTCAGTCAGTGCTCAACTTGTACTAATTGAGTGTGTTTATTTAATGCATTTATTCTTTCTCAGGGGCAGGACTTCACATTTGCAAGTGTTGAATTTGTTCAGGTACTTCTTGGCCCATTTCTCAAGCTTGTTGAGGTCCTTATGAAGGGCAATGTATTAATTTGATCTATCAGACACTCCTTCTAGTTTTGTATCATCTTCAGACCTGCTGAGGGTGCGTTCTGTCCCTTCATCCAGATCATTAATTAAGATGTTGAACAGGTGTTCATTTTCCTGCTCATTGGGAGGGACTATTCTCAAGCTTGGAAAGGTGATCCTTGAAAATCAACAAGCTCCCATGACCCCTCTTCTCTCCAGGAGCCTATCCTGTGGCATTCTTCCGAACAGTCCCTAAACAGGACAAACAGGATAAACAGGATGACTTTCCTGAAGTCCAGAATTGTGATGCTGATATTTGCCTTGTTTCCTCTTCTTGAGATCCTAAACTCCACAGTCCATGTTCACTTCCCTCCAGTCTTCATTTTCTTGACCATTTCTTTGTTTGTAAGAATCAGTTCCAGCAGAGTGATTTCTCTGTCAATTTGTTAATCCCTTGTGTTGAGAAGGTGTTGACAAGGTACTCCACAAATACTCTGCTTTGCTTATAGATTGCTGCTTTGACCTTCCAACAAATTTTTTGATCAAGTGATCTATGAGGGCCAGGACCTTGAATGTGAGGCTTCTGCCAGTTGCAAAAAGAAAGCCACATCTACCTTTTCTTCTTTGTGCTGGATCTGGGTGGGATGGAGTGAGTTTTCTTCATAGCAGCTTGTTATAGTGCAGTGGTTTGCCTATGTGATCAAAACAATGTTGATAACACATCCGTGTTTTAGCTACTGCTGAGAAGTGCTTATGCAGCATCAAGCCCTTCTCTACTTCCCATGATGTTCCCATAGCAAGACAGCTGGGGGTGAACAAGAAGTGGGGAGGAGTAGTAACTAAAACAACTCACCCAAAATGATCAAACAGATATTCCATGTCAGACAGAGCCAGCTTCAGCTATAAAAATCTAAAGGGAGGAGTGTTTTGGACAGGTAGTTATTGCTTAGGGACTGATTCACTCTTCTGTGGGAAAGGATAAGTGATTGCATTTGCACCACTTGTTTTGCTTGCTTTTCTCCTTTTCCTCTTTCCTTCATTTCGTAAGCAATTCTTATCTTGTCCCACAAGTTTTGGGGTCTTTTGCTCTTCCTATTCTTTCTCTGCATCCTGTTGGTAGCAGAGGAAGTTAGTGAATGGCTGTGTAGAGCTTAGCTGACAGTCAGGGTCAAACCACTACATTCTTGAATTAATTGGTGAAGGAAAATATACTCACAAAGGTTAATGGAACTGCAGAAAGAGAGCCAAATATCTAATTTATATGTATGTGGAGAAGAGATTGAGTGTACTTGTTTTATTGTGCATGAGTATGGAAGGGATTCATTTCTGTTAGCAGAATTTGAAAAGGGCTTAGTTAGCTATTCTGCTTCAATTATCTGGAGGAAAAGTGTAAAAGGGGGATTTATGAATATCTAGATATGGTTCTTGTCATTCCCTGACCATGAGGATTCAGATATTTTCTGTCATGCTCTGTTGTTGCTTGCTTGAACTAAATGACTGCTAACAGTGTTATACACTTAGCTCTCTCTCTGGAGTTGTTAATCACAACAGTGGCAGGCTAGGACCTGATGCTTAGAACCTGAATAGTCCTGTCTTGCTAAAATTAACTTGGCTAGAACAGCAAGTTAGCCTCATCAAACAAACTGTTCCTGTTAACAGCAAAACATGGGAACTGATGCCTCCATCTAGATATTAGAGTTCAGCCTCTTCAACAAACTAGCTGAAATTAGCACTCAACTCTAACCTTGCAAAGGTTTAGGGTCTACTTGAAAAAAAAATGTGAAACTCATCTATTTAAGTGTATATGTTCAGAGACACATAGGGCACATCCAGGGCACATACAGACACTCTCACTCTGGAGATACTAGATGCTGATGCCTTGAAGGTTCTGACAGAAGGAGTATCTCCCATTTTGTTCACAGTGCCACCCTACTCCCATGGGAGAGAACAAACTGAAATTTACATCATAATAACATCAGTTACAAAATCACAGAATCACATAGTTAGGGTTGGAAGGCACCTCTGGAGACCATCTTGTTCAAGCCTAGAGCAGGTTACACAGGAACACATCTAGGTGGGTTTTAAGTGTTTCCAGAGAGGGAGACTCCATTACCTCCCTGGGCAGCCTGTTCCAGTGCTCTGCCACCCTCAATGTAAATAAGTTCTGCCTCAAGTTGAGGTGGAACTTATTATATATTATTTTATGGCCATAAACTTAGTTACTTCTTCAGTTACTTCTGTTCCAACAATTTTGCTAAGTATTACAACAAAAATGACTGATGGTCTTCCAAGCAATGAAACAATAAAACTATGGAAGACATTACATTCAGACCTAATCAAATAAATGCCCTCCCAGAACTAAGGAATTACTTTGGGAGAAAGCATTACAGTCTTCCAGATCCAATGTGCCTCTAGCAGGCTTCCCAACACCAAGTGATTTCTTACTAGTAGGAGTCCAAAATTGTCACAGGACTGTTACAGATACTCTTGCGTGGTAAGCTCACTGAGCTTCAGTTAGAGAACTTCAAATATGGTCCATCAGATACTAAAATTTCTGGAGGAACACATGACACAAAAGAGTTTTAGGACTTTTGTTTTCTTGGTCTGGAATCTCTTTTCTGTGGAAAGCATGCAATCCAGGGCCCTGAATTAAATGGCTGCAACACTAAGTAAATATTTATAAAACCTTCTATAAATCAAAATTTACATTTCACAAGTATTTTCCGCTACAGACTCATTGTGACATCCCAACAATGGACTGGTCAAATTACTACAGCAAACATTTCATACCACAGACACAAATTAATTGCTTAAACACAGGTGCTAGGGCCACTTAAAACACTCCAAGGCATCGTAGACATCCCCATGTCACTCCCAAATGTGACATACAATTTATGAAACACCTTTACTACAGATAGAGGCCAGGCACACATCTAAACTTATTCGTCTTCAAATCACACTGGAGACCTATACTTTTGGCAGCTGCATTGAGCTCCATCATTTAACTCTTGTCCAAGGAGTTTTTTCCACTTGTGATTCATGGAGACATCTGATGCAGCACAGCTGTGTGACCATGGCTAATTTTAATAGGAAAATGAATTATTAGTATATGGGAGCATAAGTGAGCTAAAACCTTTCAGGATAATTAAAAATACAGACAGAAGTATAACTGTTCTGATAGTCATAGCTGCTTCAATATTCAAGATAGAAATCACTGCCATGGAAATGTGTAAAAACCTAAGCAGCAAAACATTAAACTAGAACAGAAAATTATTACAGAGCCCTGGGAGAGGCGATAAAAGACTCCAGAGAGCAGATAGTATTTTAACAAGCCTCCCAGTCAAAGAGAACTGGTTTGAAAGGGCTAGTCAAACCTGGAGAATCAATAAATGGTTACCAGAACCAAATGGTGCCAGAACCCTTTGAGAAACTTGGTATGCCGAGGGTTCATGGAAGTCAGCTTCATCAAGGACTCAACATAGCCTGGAGAATCTACAAGAGGAGTTACAGACATGCACATACCTGCAGGGCTAAAACCTTACTGTCATCACAGAGATGTAATGTCTCATGTGACTGGAGTATTGGAATAAAAGGATACAGGTTCTTTAGGAAGGACAGGCAGGGGACACAAGAAGGTGGTGCTGCCTTTTATGTCAAGGACCAGCAGCAGTGCATGGAGCTTCACTGGGATTAGGAGCTGACCAAGAGCTTATGGGTCAGAATTATAGGGAGGGCAGGGACAAATGACATAATACGGGGGGTCTGTTATAGTTGCCTCACCAGGAAAACCAGCTGTTATGAGGCCTTCTATAGATAGACAGATGCAGCCTCAGATTCATGAACTCTGTCCTCATGGGGAATTTCAATCATCCTAGTATTTGTCAGAGGGACAACACAGCAGGTGATAAGAAATGAAGCAGGTTCCTGGAATGTGCAGATGATAACTTCCTATTCCAAGTGATAGAGGAGCCAGCGAGCAAAGGTGTTATGCCAGATCTTGTTCTCACCAACAAAAAGAGGCTGGTGGGGAATGTAAAGTTAAAAGAAAGCATGCGCTGCAGGGACCAGTGCCTGTCCTGCTTGCTCTGCAACTTTCTTAGTTCCACTGTTATTTCATTTCCTGTCTTTTATTGTGTTCCCTATGCATTTATTGTGTTAAAACAGAGGTTTGTTACTTCAACAATTCTGTTGTAGTTTAGAGGTATTCTAAGGGCTTATAGTTATGTTTGATCCATGATTTGGTTACTATTTGTCATACTGAAAATAATGTCAATATTTGCACAAAGCAAAGGCCCAATTTTGCTAAAAATCACCGTTCCTAACATGGTGTTTAGTGACATCATGCTAAAGGTTCACATCTCAGCTCAGGATTCCTTTCCTTGACTACAGATCTGAGATCTCTTTCTTTTTCTCAATTTTATTTTTCCAGAATGAAAAATTATTTAGCACAGTAGCTGTTGGGAGCTAAATGGGTCTGTGGGGTCAAAGAACTGTAGAACCAGACTTATTCCAAATGGCAAGTCACCAGACTCACAGGATTCAAGACTTGGACATAAGGAGTGAAAATTTGTCAATCTAATCTAGGAATCTGTGCTCCATTGGTCTTGATACAGTCTATAGTGTGAACTATAATTACTCTTACATAATGATAACTTAAGTTATGCTGTAGCCTTTTATCATAAAGTCCAGGTATATCTAATGTGAAAAGTAATTTATTATGATAATTTTAAAAGTAGTTGTTATTAATTTTTATCTCGGTACAATCTAACAGGTCACTACATAAGGATCAGAAAGCTATCTCTTACTCTGTCTTGTTGTACTCTTCACATGGGAAAAGAATGCAGGATTTTTTCTAAACTGGAGATGGAAAGAGACATTTGACTAATTAATATTAGATTCAAGAACCACATGCAGATCTTCAAGTGTATTTGCTCAAAAAAAGAACCATACATTTTTAATAGTCCTGAAGGCCCTTGGATATAATCTGTCCCTGATGGAAAGTCAGTATTTGGCCTTATAAGTAATTTCTCAGAAAACACAGCAGTAGCTGGTAACTATCAGCCCTTCAGCTTAAAATTTTACAGTGTAGGCACAGGTTCAGCAGGCATAGGTCTTTGTAAAAGAATACAATATAACAAAGTGTTAGTACTTCAACATGGCCTACCAGTAGCTCCTAAAATTCTGTTTTGCTCAGTTTCTAAATATATGTGGTAAATATACCTGTGAGAACATGATGTATAAGTCCTAGGATTTTTTCAATTTCCTGTAGTTTTGTCAAAATTTTCCAGGTAATATTTTCAAAGGAGACTACTTTCCCCGCATGTCACACGTCATGCAAACAGTCTAGTCTTACCCTTTGCTCTCAACTTAATGTAATTGCATTCCAGAGACTGTTGGCAATGGATCCTGAAATTGTCCAGGGAGTAACCGTCTCAGGTAGTCTAGTACATCAAATTAGATTTTACATTCCCTTTTCAGGTGTAAATCTTCAGTTGCATGACTTGTCCATGGTTGACATGAAATCCATTCTTGCGATTAAATCCTTCATTTGGACACTGGTGTCACTTAAGTACTTATGGGCTGTTATAAAAGCTTAAGTCCATGAGTACATAAGCACCTCTAATACAGTATGTGAGAAGCAAATATTATAGAAAAAGAAAAGCAATATATTGATATTTTTATCAGAGTCCAGTTATATCAGGAAGTACTGCAGATAACTAAGTACACTAAAGTGTGCAGGTTAAGTATCACCTGAATTCTACTTGGTGGATTACAGAAATTTATTTGCAGCGTTCAAAAGTCAGGAGTATTGTTCATTACCTCACAACAGTTTCAACTATCCACTTCAATTTTACTTTGATTTTTAAGGAATGGGTTTTGTTTGTTTGTTTTTTCTCTTGGTTTGGTTTTCATTCTTAAAATATTTTAAATTACATTATTTTGCTGTGAGTAGGAAAAAAAAAAAGATCAGGGTTTAACTCAGCCATTTGATGTAAAGAAACAAATTCACATTTCAGTGCCTACAGCTAGCTTAAGTCTGCTGTAATTAGCAATGATAAAGAAAATGTCTCAACATCTGTTTCATGCTGATCATGTAACTTAGTAAGAGGTAACAGGTGCTCAAAGTAGCATCAGATCTAGTTTTAAATATTTCAAAATAAGGTCTTTAGTTGGATTTTTTTTTCAACAAATTGAAGTTTGAAGTATTCTATAATTTTTTTATGATTGTTTCCAAAATTAAATTCCACATATTTAAGTCTTCAAATATATATTTAATCTCTGGATTTACTTTTATTATTATCTGTGGAAGCATTGTAATTTTCATATCCTGCTTTCAGATTTATTTATGATTTTGCAGACAGATAGAGGATTTAAAATGTTCCCTGGCATTATTAAAGAACACTTTTTTTTTTTTTTCATTTAACACTGGATTGGTGACATTTTTTCCTCTCCATTAAAAAAAAAAAATATCTATAGCCTCTAAATGTCATGTTTTCTAGTTTATTTTAAGTCAAGTGTGTTGGAAAGCATATACGAACATTTACAAGGCCATAAATTTTTATAAACTACTCTAAATATGACATCTTCTGAAGCACAATCAATATGAAATGGAACTTGCTGATCTCACGCTAAACACCACCAAGCTTGCTCCAACAAACCAGATGGAATTTTGACCTTGTACATTGTGTTCTCTCTGATTCAACATGTGCTTTCACAATTGGAAGCAATTATGATTTGTTCTGTGCTTTTGCTAAAAAGGAACCATTGTCATTATAAAAAAAGACAAAATTCTGCAACTTGCCTTTTAAAAATGCTTTGCAGGTACACAAGAACTATAGGCAGACTTGAATTACTTCGTACCATCCATCTACTTGGTGAGTAAGACAAAGTATTGCCACACACAAGCTACAGTGTTAGAAAAAAACATTTTTTCAAGAGCAGCAGGAGCAAATCTTGTGTACCATCTGCCTTCTAAGAGGTGTGAAGGGAATTTCACATGACAGAACATGAATGACTTCCTCTGCAAAATGAGGAAACAGAATGCCATCATTTTTTTCACCCAATAAATTATTGTTTGCCCATAGTAACTTCTCTGACATATAAGATTTATTTATTTATTTATTCACTTGTTTCATTATTTTGGCATAGGAAATATTCTGTCCTTATTTTCCAGAATGTTTCTTAAAAGAACAAACCCAAAGCAAAATCAGACACAATTTACCAAACACTGAAACATACTTTAAACTTGAAGGCAGTAAGAAGTCTTGCTTAACTCAGCTGTGATACTTCATTGACATACTGGGTTTCTGCTGACTTCTGAAGGATTGCAAATTACTATAGGACATAAAATGCATCCTGCACTTGCGATTGTTGGAATGAATAAGTTCAATAAAAAAGAATTTTTAGTGCAATTCTTTATATAGTATGAAAATAATTAATGTTATTTCGCAATTTTTTCCATCAACTTGGAAAATGTATAGCTAAGAGTTCTATGCATGTTTTCTTTAAAACCTTGGAATTTCAAAAAGCTAGAGAAGAAAAGAGATAAAATATGTTTTTCATTACTTTTGGCAGTTAGTTTACGCACAAGTATTCCAATTAGGGAATGATGGCCAAAAAAATAGCTCTATCATTTGATCTTTTCTTTTTTGGGGATGTTTTGCTGTTGTAATTGCTGGTAATAACACAAATTGGAAACATTTTCCATAAAAGCAAAAGAGTTTAATTTCAACTTATATAATGACTCACATAAGAACTCCATTTACAGACACTTTAACACTGTGAATCATTAATCTCTTTGACAAATTACAACACAACTCTATTAGATTTCCTGTTACGGACTTTAACAGATGTCTAATTAGAAACTGAAAGCGAATTCAGATTAACCAGTACTTGGCATATGTACAGTATCAAATCATCATTTATTAAGATAAACACTTCCTCAGGGGCAAGATGAAATATCACCATTTTTTCCATATACAATAAAGAACATTTAAGTATTGCATACCCACAGCCTGAGTTATTATGAAATATTTGAGATATAAATATTATATAACATTCTTGTTAAAATTCTATTGCGGAGACAAATAGTATTCTTCTACTTCAAAATTTGCCAACCGTTAAAAGTATTTATTAAGATTAGAGAATACGAAAACTGATGAAACAAAACCTGACATCTTTTATTGCACAAGTATCAAACCATTGTAACGTGAAGTTCCCAAACATTGTAGGCCACTGAACATCCAAACATAATTTATCTAACTTCTTGATTTACTATCTTCTTCTTGTCAAATATTGATTTTTTTTTTTTTTTTTTTAATAAATAAAGATATTCTTCCAATCTTACATTATTATAACACAGTAAAAATTTCTAACACTGTAACTGACCTAACTCATCATTTCTGGGCATAGAAAACTTAACATAGCTGTGGTTAGTACCCATGAACCCTTTTTTCATTACTAGACATAGCATATTTTTGAGCTTCATTTTGTCACATGAATGACAAGAATGGTTTTATCAGTTGATACAGAAATCATGCCTAGGATTTGGCCCCTTTACTACTTGAATCTTTAGTTGCTTAAATAAAATAATAAAATAAATTATTTAAAAAGAAAAACATGTCAGTTCTTAGGGAAAAACTCACAAAAATAATCATGAGTTCGAGTCCCATAATAACATTAGTTGATAACAGTTTCAAACTGATGGTCAGAAAATAACTTCTCCAAAGCCCTTGCCTTTGTTGCATAAAGTTTTGGTCTAAGCTAAGATGCCTTTGGCCACATTTATTTTAAACTATAGTTTGGAACAGAAATATGTTTAATATGTGTTTTGAAGAAATTCTTTTTTTTTTTTTTTTTTTAAAGCAGTTATCTTTTTACAGTTTAGATAGGCTAGT
>JAWWTY010000001.1:73885853-73905809 GCA_035222235.1 Margarornis squamiger
TTAATATTTTTTTTTTTTTTTTTTTTTTTTTCAAGCAGTTCTAATGAGGTGTTTTGTTGGTTGGTTGGTTGGTGGGGTTCTTTTGTGTGGTTTTTTTTGGGTTTCTTTTGTGGTTTTTTGTTTTTTGGGTTTTTTTTGTTTGTTTTTTGTTTGTTTTTGTTTGTGGTTTTTTGTTTGTTTGGGGTTTTTTTGGTTTTTTTTTGGTTTTTTTTTGTTTGTTTTTTGTTTTTTTTTTGTTTTTTTTTTTGTTTTTTTGTTTTTTGGTTTTTTTTTTCCCTTGCAATAAAAAAGCCTAATCCTTTCTATAGAGTAAAGTTATTTGGAAATTCTCTTCCAGGTGCTCAAAAAACACCCACCAATACCTAATGCAGAAGTACTTGATCTACTGTATACCTCTGAAGAGCATGTCTGATGTTCTGTTCAAGACATCAACCACATCTATTCCAAAGGAAAAGCAAATAAATAATTAATATTGTAGATATAGAGAATCCACAATTTATTTATTTTTTTATATACTTACCGAACAATTCCTACTGAAGAGCAGGAATTTTTATGAAAAATATGTTGCTATTGTAGATAAAAACCTTCATTTTTACAGCAAGAATTAATTATCAGAATATTCCTGATCTCAGTATTTCCTTTTGCTTAATGTGAGCAATTCAGTATGTTGATTCTTATTCAATCCACTTTTAAACATATTATTCACTCAGGTAAAAGAATAATTTAGACTTGTAGACGTACTTCTAAATATTTCAATATTCAGAACCAGCATAGCTATTATTTTTAAGTACCTGACTTCCATTGCAGAATCCAAAAGCACTTGCAATCACATTCTGTATATAACATCTGAAAACATGCTCTTGCAGCCCAGGAACACAAATGTATCATGCTCTGTCATGGGAGCCCACTTGAAATACTGCATCCATCCCTGGGGTCTTCTGCATAAGAAAAATGTGGACCTGTCCAGAGGGCCATGAATATGGTCAGATGACTGGAGAACCTCTCATACGAAGAAAAGCTCAGAGGGTTGAGGTTGTCCAGCATGAAGAAAGGCTCTAGGGACACTTTTTTGAAGGCTTCCAATACGTTAAAGGAAGCTCATAAGAAAGAGAGAGTAAAAGAATTTACCAGGGTGTGTAATGACAGCGCGAGAGATAATGACTTTTAACTGAAAGACGGTGGATATAAATTGGACATGAGGAAGAAATTTTTTACTGTGAGGGTGGTGAGACACTGGAACAGGTTGCCCAGAGAACTTGTGAATGCCCCATCCCTGGAAGGGTTCAAGGTCAGGTTTGATGCAGCAGGAGCAACCTGGTCTAGTTGAAGGTTTCCTTGACATGGCAGGGAAGGTTGGAACTAGATGATTTTTAAAGTCCCTTCCAATGCAAACCATTCTATGATACTATGAAATGGTTAAACATGCAGGAAAGGGACTCTCAGTAATCAGTACCATGAATACAAATGTTTCTGATCTGACACTCCAAAACCAGAAATACATATACTAAAAACATCACACGGAATCTGTGCATCTTAATCTTGAAAATTATTAGGTACTTTTAGCTGAATTCTATGCCACGCAATTGTTTTGCTATTTTATGTTATTCTGTCAAAAATGCACACACCTCCTGCCCCTCAACACCCCTCCAAAAAAAGAAAAAAGAAAGGAAACCCCCCTAAAACGTGTAACAAAGCATCTATTTCATTCTATATTCCTCTTTTCTCTAAAACCTGTGTTCTTTAGGGGTTTTGACAGTTTTTTTTTTTTTGTTTGTTTTTGTTTTTTTGTTTTGTTTTTTTTTTTTCCTTTGATGGACATATTCTTATGCATTTGTTCCTCACTATGTATCAGAACTAAGGACTAATTGTTTAAGAAAAAAGGAATGAAGATTAGCTATTACCTTTTTTGATAGCTAGGACAATTCTTGGATGGAATGAGATGATGCTTTCATCTGTTCCTCTATATTAGTTTTGTATTTTATCCAATGATTATTTAATGAAAGTCCATAGAGGCTGGATCTGTATACCCACTGGCATCTTTTCTATGGCTACAGATGAGGATTACACTAGAAACTGAGACTGCTGATATGCACTTTTAGCAGTGTATTGGATAATGATGCCATAAAACTTCCAGCGAATCTATATCTTGAGTCTCTAGTAATGTGAAAAATTACTGCCAAGCATTTCAAAACTTTAGCATCTACCTACTGCCTAATGGGGTTTAATTACCTTAAAGTTCAAACAGTTGTATAACATCCATTACTTTGGTTAGGTCAAACATCTTCTCCTGAGAATAATGATGTCACTATGTATAAATTCAGAGAAACCTGCTTGCCTGGCAGTCTTGCAGAAAAAAGATCGTAACACCAAATCTCCTGTTATTTAAGAACAGAGTCAGAAGTGTAATTTATTTTCCACTGTTATTTATATTAATATTTATCTTATTGATATTAATATTTCAACAAATATTGATTCCATATATGATACTTTTTATTTCATGTCAGTGTAATGATTCTGGTTTAAATATACTTACCTTTTTTGGTCTCCATTTTTTCCTTCTTATTCCTCTTGAGAGGTCATTAACATTTACAAACTTCTTGCAGAATCTGTCATTATATCAGAATACAGCTCAACCTCTTCAAAGTCCAAAGATGCTCTGCCTTTGAACCATGATTCTGGTACTCCTAGTACTATTTGTCTATGTATATACATTATCAATTATTTTTTTATGTTATCCCTCTCATTTAATTTGAAAGTACTCTCTCTCTGTCATTGATTTCCCTCCTTTTCCTGCTGCTTTCATGTTGTTCAGAACAGGAATTTTTCTGTGATGCTGCCTTGGTTGAAAATGACAGTAATTTAAAACAGATATTTAAATTAAATAGCTAATTAACACTTTACTTTCTTTATTTGTGGAAGATACAATATTGAGAAGGTGGAGAAACAAATTACCACATTATCTGTATTTACATCCCCATTTGCATAAGTTATTTTCTTTTATCATGGCATCATTTAGATTCCAACACCGAAGCTTGAATATTAATCATGTCATGTCAGTGGCCTGTGTTATCTATAGGGCATATAAACATATTCAATGCTTAGAAGAAATCATAGTTTCTGAGGGAGATAGAGGTAACATTTTCAAAGGTTTTCAAGCTCACCCTCATATTCCTTATGCTGGAACAGACACACAGACTAACTGCTTTTGAAAAGCTTTCCTTGAATGCTTACCTTCGATCAACTTTCATTTCTTCTTTTTATTAAGGAATCTTCCAGAAGCCAAAAAGATTTAAAAATTAAGAGGAAGTGATTCCAACTAAGACTATCAAAGAGTACACTGATTCAACACACTCCCTAAGCAGCTTATTAGTGTCAGAGCTGTTGGGAAGTCATGTATAATGTTAAATGTTGTTATAAGTTAGAAACCTCCCTAAGGTGCTGGTTCATGGAGAAACTTCTACCACCTTTCCTGGGATTAATCTTTCCTGGACACAGGTAGCCACAGCAGGGAACAAAGATGTGACATACTTATTTGCAGCTTGAGCTAATATAGGTAATAGAGCACTCATGTTTGTTCTCAGTCACAATATTTTGTTTTTTTCTTTTTGATAGATTTCTGTATTACTGTGATTATCATAACAACCATAATCTATTCCCTATTACTGTCACCTGTTCTACTGTTTGCCATTTTTAATGATACAATGTTGACTGCCTGTCCAAAAACATTCAAAAACATTGACAGCTTTGTCTGGGAACCAGTACAACGTCACACATATTCATGAGTGATTCCATCAAAAGTCGTTTCTAAATCCTCAGAAATTTGCAGCTGTATAAAACTGAAATTCCTGAATTCTTGAGCCTTCACTGATCAAGGTTTTAATCAAAGAATATAGAAAAGATCACAAAAAAGGAGTGAAGTAAAACATTTTTTTTCCTGCACAAAAATCAGCTGTCACATAAAAGCTGATGTGGACAAAACTCCTTTTTGCTTTCTCTTTAGCCTTGACCCATCTGCCATACCTACAGTGCTACTTATTAAGTCTAGAAATAAGACACTTAGAACAAGAAGTAGGGTTGCCCTAAGCTCCCTTTAAAGTTAGTAGAGAGAAAATATGTTACATATCTGACTTTTCTTGTAGATATTTTCTCTGCACAGACTATATAGAATGTTTCCATAAAGTTCACATAGATATGTTGCTTACTTTCTTAAGGTAAGGTGGGATATATACTGGTATTCATACATGTTCACATATGAGGCTTATATATGTGAGTCTATTAAAATTATGCAGCAAGTAAACACAGCTGTATATGTACATACCCATAATAACATTTTCTGCTTATTTATGCCTATAATATGAAACCCAGGTATCTGAAAGTACAGCAAAGGAAGTATCTTGCAGAAAGTATCACATAACAGACCATTTCCTGCCACCTTATTCATCCTGTTCTTCTTTTTCAAAAGCAATTCCACCATTAATGCTGTAATATTAAAATATATACAAAATTAGTGCTTCACTTTTGGAAGTAATGAAATAAGAGAATAATTTCAGCATGACTGACGTCTTCTGAAAAACTTAAAGTGGTAAAACACATGACTCTAAAGGATTCAGAGATATCTGAAATGTGTCGATAATTTTTATAGTAACAAAAAAAACCAGAAATACCTTAATAAACATTATTGAAGCTCTCTCTCTGTAAGCCATATTATATATTGAAGAAATTGTCTCTCATCCAAGGTCAAACTATAGGGTAGGATAGAGAACAAAGATTTTAGTTGCAATCGTCTGTCTCCGTTGATAGGCAGACTGCCATCTTATTAAGCTGAAAGGTCCCAGAAGGAAAAAGAAACCCAGAACATAACACGCAGTGAATATTCTCAGTAGCTTCCTGTGAAGCTTTATAAGAAGATTTCATCATGAATAATAATGTGTTCAGCAAACACAGAGCTGTCAAAGAACAGGGTGGTAACTACATCAGAGACAGTTGTGTATGCTCAACACCATAGCATAGGCAGATCGAACATACTTCTTGTGAAACTGGAGCTCAGTACGTATCCTCTTTTGGATGCAAAAAGTAGGTTTAATTTTTTACTATGAATATATAATCAATTGGCTGTATTTCAGCTATTGATTATTGGAAGCAGGCTGGGTTGCAGTGATCATACACTGATGGAGTTCACAGTTATGAAGGATATGGGTCAGGTGAACAGAGAAGTCAGGATCCTAAAGTTTAGGATGTAAAATTCCAGCTTTCCAAGAAGCTAGTCAGCTGGACCTCCTGGGAAACTGCTGTCAGGTCAATAAAGCAGAACTCACAGATCTTTAAGGACACTTTCCACAGAGCACAAGAGCTTTTGATTTCCATATGTAAGAAATGAGGAAGGGAGGGCAAGATGGCAGCCTGAGTCGAGAACTTCTAGTCAAGTGGAAGGGTGAGGAGATGCACAGGTGGAGGAAGCAGCAACAAATATCCTGGGGTGAGTATAGGGATGATACCTGGTTATGTAAGGATGCAATAGAAAGGTCAAGGCCCATCTGGAGCTCAACTTGGCAAGGGACACAAAGAGTAATAAGAAAGGCTTCTACAGCTTTACATCAGCCAGAAAAGGAAGGTCAGAGAAAGCATATCCCCCTGATAAACAAGATTGTTAAACTGATAACAACAGATGAGAAGACTGAGGTGCACAAGCAACTTCTTTGCCTCAGTCTTCACTGACAACCTCTCTTCCTGTCTCTCTTGAGTGGATGGGAGGGGACAAGGCAGGGACTGGGGGACCAAAGGCCTTCCCACTGTAAGTGAAGACCAAGTTTGAGACTACCTGAGGACCAGAGTCTGGAAGGAGTTGGCTTATGTAGTTGCCAAGCCACTTTCCATGATATTCAAAAAGTTATGGCAGTCAGATGAGGTCTCAGGTGACTGAAAAAAAGAGAAACTTTGCACTCATTTTTAAAAATGGTAGAAAGGAGGATGCAGCTAACTACCAATTTGTCAGCCTCACCTCTTTTCCTCGGAAGATCATGTAACAGATTCTCCTAAAAGCTACATTAAGGCACATGGGGATCAATAAGGTGATTTGAGACAGGCAGCACAGTGGTCAACAGTTCAGTGAATGGAGATCAGTGACAAGGGGCGACCCTCAGAGGTCTACGCTGGGATCAGTGCTGTCTAATAACTTTGACAACAATATAGGTAGCAGAACCAAGTGCAGCCTCAGCAAGTTTGCAGATGACACCAAGCTGCTGTTTACAGTCCTGAAGGATGAGATACCATTCAGAGGACCTAGATAATCATGAGCATTTGGCACATGGGAACCTCATGAAATTCAGGAAGGCTAACTGCAATTTACTGTACCTGGGACAGAGTAACTCTTGGTCTCAATACAGGCTGGGGGATAAGCAGCTCGAAAGTAGCCCTGATGAGAAGGACTTGGGGGTCCTGGTGAATGAAAATCTGGAAATGAATTGGTGATGTACACCTGCAGCCCAGAAATCCAGCTGCATCCTGGTCTGCAATAAAAGAAGCATGGCCAGCAGGGTGAAGGAGGTGATACTGCCCCTGTATCCTGCTCTACTGAAACACCATCTGGAGTACCGCATCCAGCTTCGGGGTCCTCAGTACAAGAAAGACTTGAAAAGACCTGTTAAAAAGGGTCCAGAGGAGGGCCAAAAAGATGATAAGAGACATGGAACACCTCTTCTATGAGGAAAGGCTGGAAGAGAAAAAGTTCTTGGGAGACTTTATTGTGGTCTTTCAGTACTTAAAAGGGACTTATAAGAAAGATGGGGACAGATCTTTTAGCAGGATTTGTAGTGATAAGAGAACGGATGATAATTTTAAACAAAAAGAGAGTATATACTAGGCATAAGGAATAAGTTTTTAAACAATGAGAGTTCTTAAAAGCTTCCCAGATAGTTGGTAGATGTTCTGTCCCTGTAAATATTTAAGGTCAAGTTGGATGACGCTTGGAGTGATCTAGTAGCAAGTATACCTGTTCATTGGAGGAACGTAGTACTAGATGACCTTTAAAGGTCCCTTCAAACACAAACCATTCTATGATTATTTGCTGATTGATTATTTGTTCATAGTAAAAGTGAATAGCTAAAGTATAGATAATTTTTGAAGGTTTTCTGATATAATTGTGAAACAAATCGAAAGGATGAACCTGCTACTCTCAAAAACTATGAAGACTCCAAGCACTACTCAGCATAGGTAAGATGTACGTCATAAATCCTGAAAATTTACCTTTGAAAAAAGGCACGGAAATATATATATCACTGTTTCCTAGAGCATATACAAATATATATGTTTGTGGGGTTTATATATTTATGTGCAACAGTATGAGAAGGGAAAAATCTGTATAAGAATTATTATTAGATCTGTAGCCTAATAATCTCCCTTTGAAAGATGCTTATAGTATTTCAAGCATCTTTTACAGTGTTTTATACTGGCAATATTAGCATTGTTGGTAAACCACAAAAGCAAATGTTTTTATCTAAAAAGCTTATCATGTTTATCAGAGCTTTATATGCTGCAACTGTGAGTTTTAGCAACAGTGGACCAGCATTTTCACTGCACCTATAGGGGTTTCTATGTTTGCCATCACTATTACTTTAGGAACTTTCTAAAAAACTGCAAGTATTTTTTCTTTCATGAAGCATTTATCAGATCACTCCATTAAACAATATGCATCTGATTCTAATAGTAATTTAAAAAAAAATACTTTTGCACACTAGTGTCTAATATCTTTATTCTCTTTAATTACAAACATAACAAAAAATTACAACATTCTTGCAAGTGAGGGATTAAAAGAATTTAAAAAATGTTAACTATAGAATTTCACTGAAAAGAAAGTCTGAGGTAGTTTTTCCCTGTCCTAACTCTCCATGTGCACACTATAAATGTGGACTTTTCATGAGGATAGTGTTTATTCAATTTGTATTCAGGGAATTGTTTTTGCAAGATATATTAGCAACATTCAGAAGGACTCTTATAGTATCTGGATTTTCAGTAAAATAAATTTCTATTGTGTTGTAAAATCAACATTATCACAATCATCTACTCTAATGAATAGTATAGATAAATATGTTAGTAGAGTTTTCTAGCGGCTGTGGTTGCATGATCACTATTCTATGCTTATTTGAAATCATTTTATAGATTATCTCCCCTTTTAATGTTAAAAAGTCCTGCTTCAGACAATAATAATTAAATTGCATTTATTGTTATTTTGCACTTTCTTTTTTTTTTTTTTAAACAGAAAAACTAAAGTCAGCAGACTTCTCTCCGGCAGGACCTGCAAAAGGTAACAAAGAAACTTATAATTTTATGTCATAGCATCATAATAATATCTTCAGCAAAAGAGTAGTCTGATGCCAAAATACAAACCTAGTATAACATAGAAATTACTAAATCTATAGTTAGAATCGGTAGACTTTTAGTTTTCACTTGGTTTTTACCTTATACTTTTTTGAAATAGAAAGTATGCAACATCAGTCACACCTCAAATAGAAGTGGCACCCAATAATGTCCAGAGGTTCAAATAAAAAAAGTAATACAATCTCATGGATAAGATTCTGCCACCTGACCCTCACAGGCTGATACATTAACATGCTAGTAGTTCCACTGATTTTATTTGTTGTGACAGTACTCCAAAAAGAATTCTAGTTTTTTAAGGCTAGTAAAAGTGGTTGCTTTATCATCTTTGCTAGAAGATGACTAGAGCCAAGCCAATTCTAAAAAATCCCCAACATTTGAAAGAATTAGAGCTGCCATAATCAGTCTTCGATCAGTAGGTCCTGTATCCTATTTATGTTCTCAGTTTGACTCTGATTTTAATCTTAAAAATTCATAGACACTGATTTCTGTACTAAAGGGCACTCAAGTATATTCCAGGAAAACCAATTAATTCTCTTACAGCACAGCATAATTTACTTACTGTGTTGGGATACAAACAGATATAAATTATACGAAATATAAAGGTTATTTTCTTGATCTATTATAATTCAGTAATAGCGTTCTTTCCATTAGTCAAACCAAGCTAACTGATACAAGGAAGAGAAGAACTGGGTCTTGGTCACTTGATAATAATTTAGTTATTTGATTTGAAAGTTTGGCATATTTTCCAAGCAAATGTGTTCTGGAATTCTGATTTTTTATGACCCTTAATAAAGATACTCTGCATATTTATTTATAAAACTGTTTTGTCATTCACTAGGAAATGCTAATTATTACAAAAAACACTAGTAAGTATTACATTACCAGTAGCTAGAGGAAATGTCATTGACAATTGGTTTAGAAGAAAAAGAGTCTTACTTCCTCTTGGTCTTCAGGAGAACAGTTGTTGTCCTATATGCAAGGGTAGAAGACTGAGAAGGTTGCAGCTTATTTCGGTTAAGAAAGCTTTCCTGCCTAGGAGAGGCATCTTTCCCCAGAGACAGTTTTAGATGCTTTCTTCTCCCTGTTCCCGAAAAACGTTCCCTGGTATGAGGGGGGGAGGTGGGGGGAGGAAATTATAAAAGTCCTGGGAAGAGCAGGGGGTGTGTCTTCCCCCAGGCCCGGTGTTTGAAGAGTCCTTAGGACTGATGTTCTTTTCAGTCTAGCATTCTCAACTTTGGAAATAAATTTTCCTACAATCCTTCCACTGCCTGGCATTATGGGGGTACCTGCATGTTACCTTACTTCACTCTATAGTACAAGTATGAAAGTTGGGTTATCAACAGGAAGGAAAGGGGAAGCTTTAACTGAATAAATTCTGTATTAAATCAGGCATTTAAGCTTTAGACAGAAGGTTTCAGAGATATTTGTCATTAAACAATTTTACTGCGTAAGAGATGAAACTGCTTCTTGAAGTTATGTTCATAGCTAAGAGGATGATCCTTTCCTTATGGATAAGTGCATCCTTCCCATATATAACTCCCTAGAGTAATGTTCTCCTGCAAATATCTAAGTGCAAAAGTGTCTGCTAGGCACTTAAAAAAATCCATAATTATAAGCAACAAGAGGAAATTTTTTGTGAGTCGCATGCTCATTATAATGGAAGGTGTTAGCAATGCTATTCTAGTTTAGTATTGACAGGTACTTTTAAAAACATAGATCATGCGCTTTCAGTAGTTATTCTCTTGTATTCAATCTTCTTTTTCTGTGATAATAAACGTATTAGCATCTCTGTGATATTTTCTAAATACTGTCTGGCATACACTGCTGTTTTTGTATGTCTCTCTTATATTTTGCTTCCTCTATATGCTTCTTTGTCATCTAAGATCACTTAACCCATCAGCTAAAATAGAAACAGTGGGATTTTCTTAAAAGTCTCTGGTGTTCATATAAATCCATAGTCCCAGTTTTCTGAAGGGCTGTCTATTTCTTCAGAAGTCCCAGGTTAAGAATATGCCTCAGAAAGAAGAAGAAAATTTAACTCTTGTGTGTTGTAAACTGCTGTTCTTCAGAGAAGTCCAGCAGTTCAGCAGTTTGTTTCTTCTGCTAGCATAAAAATGTTGCATATTAGCCTTTATCTTGCTACATTAACTGCAGAAGTTATTTGCCACCTTAAAGTATATATTTATTTTTTAAGAAATGTAAACAATGACTACACTGTTTTAAATTAAATGCATTTTGTCAAACATGAAGTTTTAATTGAAAAAAGTTATATCAAAACTACTTTTGAAGATTGGTTGTTCATCACCTCAATACATGAAGAAGACCACTCGAGGTATTCCTGAGCAATTATAGAATCTTCCATTATATCAAAGCACTCTTAAGTAGAACAAGTAAGTTGTTCCCTCACAGTTGTACCTCTTCAGTTATTACATGTGTTATTCCACATAAATTCATTTTGTAGATGAATTTGCTATAATAGGAATACCTTATAACTCCATAAAAACTCTGTAATCTTCACCCTCAAATATCAACCATATATTTTAAGTTAGTTTTGCTGAATAAACATGATCATAAATACTTTTAAAAATTTAGCTTAAATAAACATTTTTAACACAATTTCTAACAAAACTTATTTAAGATGAATTCATAACTGTAAAATGATCTATGTTTTTGGTGATGTCAGTATATGCCCTTTCGTGCATTGTCTTGTGTCAAACATAAACCTGGAGATTTTATGTGTTACTATAATATATATATATATATATATATATATATATGTAAAAATATATAGAAATACTTCCTTGATAGTCCTAACAATCAAAAAAGAAACACTCTTAACAATGAGTCGTGATAGAAGTCATATTCCATAGAGCTGAAATATGCCAGAACCATTTTGATATTTTTTTATATCAGATTTTAATATTACACTGAGGGGTATCTTGATTTACAAATAATCTTCTGGCAATGAGACATGAAGGCATTACAAACCACCAGCAAACATCTAAAGCATGTCCTTTTTGGTTTTCATTATGACAGACAGTATGCATGGAAAGGATTTTCTTTAAAAAACCCCTAACTCTAAGGACTTGTCTTTAAAATGCTGGCTTAATTGTGATTTTCCTGTTTCTTCTTGTGCTTCCAATAAAATATAATTAACATAAAACTAAAGTAACTAATACTGATTTAATTATATTTTCTTGTGAATTTTAAATGAAATGCAGCAGAAGTGTAGCACAAATGCAATATTACTTATAACTTCCTGCAGTAGTTTATTCAGATCGTAATTTCAATGTAATTTTAATTCCAATTTAATTGAATAGTGTAGTTGCACTGAATAATGAGTATAGTAATTGAACTGATGAATTCAGCATTTATTTATTTAGTTGAAATTGCTTGAAACTTTGGAGGTATAAAAACAGAAATCTGTTTTTAATCTTTCAAACTTGATATTAGGAAATTTATGAAAAGTTTTCCTTATTTTCTGCATGTGATATAAAACTCCATGATTATATGCATTGGAAGCAGCTATATTATAATTGTACGTCTGATTTTCAATCCAACATCTGCATTCCCCCAGCTTCACAGATAAGCCATGTATAGCCGAAACAAATACTTTGCTCTATAGAGATACATACAAATATATACAAATTGTGGAACAAGCAGCTGGAGGGCAGTCCCACGTAAAGAAATCTGGGAATTTGTTGACTATGTGTCAACAGTGTGCCCCAGACACCAATAGGGCCAGCTGTGCCCTGGGGTGCATCAGACACAGAATCTCCAACCAGTCAAGGAAGGTGATGCCCCACTCTACACTGCACTGATGTGACCTCACCTCACAGAATCAAAGAATCAGAGAATCACAGAATGAGTAAGGTTGGAAGGCACCGTGATAAGTCAACTGGCCCAACTTCCCTGCTCTAGCAGGGTTATCCTAGAGCACGTTGTACAGGATTGCATCCAGAAGATTCTTGAATATCTCCAGTGAGGGAGACTCAACAACCTCTCTGGGCAGCCTGTTCCAGTGTGCAGTCAACCGCACAGTAAACAAGTTCTACCTCATATTTGGATGAAACTTCTTGTGCATCAGTTTCTGCTCAATGCCTCTTGTCTTATTGCTTGGCACCACCAAAAAAGAGGCTGATTCCACCCTCTTGGCACTCTCCTTGAGATACCCTCTGAAGATTCCCTCTCATCATTTCTTCTTGAGGCTGAGCAGGGTCAGTTTCTTCAGCCTTTCCTCATCAGAGAGATGCATCAGTCCCTTGATCATCTTTGTTGCCCTCCTCTAGACCTGCTTCAGGAGCAACATGTCTCTCTTGTCCTGAGGAACCCAGACCTGGACACAGCACTCCATATGAGGCCTCACTAGGGCTGAGTAGAGGGCCAGAATCACCTCCCTTCACCCGCTGGCAATACTTTCCTAAGGTATCCCAGGATTCCATTGCCCTCTTGACCACAAGGGCACACTGTTGGCTCATGCAGAGTTTGTTGCCCACCAGGACTCCCAGGTCCTTCTCTGCAGAGCTGCTTTTCAGCAGGCTTTCCCTAGATGCATTCCTCAGCCTGTAGTGGTGTCCCTGGTTATTGCTACCCATGTGCAGGACCCTGCATTTGCCCTTATTGAATTTCAGGGTACTTGAGTACTGTGTGCAGTTTTGGCCACTTCAATTTACAAAAAATATAAAGTTATTGGAACATGTCTAGAGGAGGGCAGTAAAGATGGTGAAAGGCCTTGAGAGCAAGACTTGGGAGGAGTAGCTGAGGACACTTGATTTTTTCAGCCTGTGGAACAGAAGACAGACCTGATTGCAGTCTACATCTTCCTCAAGGGTAGTCGAGTGGGAGGTGTTGATATCTTTCTGGTGACCTGTGATAGAACAGGAGGAAGTGGAATGAAGTTGTATCAAGGGAAGTTCATGTTGGCCATTATAAAAAGATTCTTCACTGAGATGATGGTTGGTTACCGGAACAGACTCCCCAGGGAAGTGAGTGTCAGAACTCAAGGAGCATCTGGACAAGGTTCGTAGTCCTATTGCTTAGTTTTAGGTAGTCCTGCAGGGGGAGAGGAATTTCACTCAATGATGCCTTTGGTTCTCTTACAATGTGAGACTTACATGTTTTTTGGAAAGAAACTTTAATTTAAATTTGTTATTTGTTTATAATTTGTTATGCTCCAAAATATATTACAAGAAAGGAATAAGAAATATTGGAAATATTGGTCACATGTGGACACTATATGTAACACAATATATTGTATATTTCTATATTTACATGTATATGTAAATAATATAAACTTTAATATTCCTTACTTTAAATTCCTTTGTTAATGAGAAAATTCAAAATGAAATATATATTTAAAACTATAAAATCTAATTATTAAAAATAATGAAAGAGAGATGGTATTTCACAGTCATAAAAATTTAACATGGTGTCATCCTCAGGAATAAAAGTTGAAGAGTAGAAGGAGGAAATGTTTGGAGTGATGGTGTTTATCTTCCCAAATAACCACTATGTGTGATGGAGCCTGGCTTTCCTGGAGGTAGCTGAACACCTGCCTGATGGCTGGAAGGAGCTGTTTTCATTTGTTTGCTTCTGTGGTTCTTTCCTTTACCTATTAAACAGTCTTTATCTCAACTCATGAGTTTTCTCACTTGTACACTTATTCTCTCCTCCATTCTGCTGGGGGATAGCGAGCCAGCATCTGCATAGTGTTCAGTTGCCAGCTGGGTTTAAACAATGACAGCCTGTTTTGCCATAATGCAAAACACTAACCAGGACTAGTAAATATATAAAATACTAAGCACTATTTAGAATACCTGTGTTTGGATCACAAGGCAGCTGCCAGAAGGGACATAAGAGATGTGGCTAAAGGTAGAGTCACAAAGGACGTGGCAATATGGGTGGATACAGGGAAAGAGAAAGTCTCTGCTCCTTTAAAGGTGTCTGGTCAAGGATGTTTTTGGTGTTAAAATGGATAATGAGAAAGGAGGAAAACCATACACAAGAACACCCAGAGACACAAACCTGACTGGCAAATGACAACGGAGGGAAAACCAAGTCTAGCCAGTAAAAGCAATAGATTATGGTATGTTGAATATGGGAATGTTTATTTCAGTACGATTTTTTGATTGACAACCTTGTCAAATGGGACACCAAGGAAAATGGGGAAACCATGAACAAAATATTTGGAGGCATAGACCTGACAGTAAAACATTACAAAGATGAAGACAAGAAACAAGCATGTGTCAGTCACACAAATTTAAGTGTGTGAATTGATCTTGTGATCACAAAACTTCAAGGACACTGTGGCTTTGAAACTGGTAAGGATGAGAATCTGAGGATCCAACTTGTTGTTGGGACCGTGCCAACTAATGAAGCAATGTGCAGGAGGAACAGAGTGGAGCTAAGGACAAACCGACAGAATGGAGTATACAACTGTCTGGTTGTGGCTGGTCAGTACACTTGCCTGAGCAAGCTCTCTGCCTGCTCACTGCAATCTGCCCTGTCTTCCTCTAATATCCTTTCCTTTCATTTATTTCATAGCAGGGTACATATATGCCTCTGTGATTTGGAGAACACACAATGTAAGAAAAAGGAGGAGACTGGATGGCCCAATACACTTGTAGAACAATGCTTCACCAATAAATCCAAGTTAATATATTTAGGGTTCCAAACTGAAAAGCAACATTAAAAATTTTATTTTTTTTGTTCAAAAGAATGTTATTATTTTGAAAGGCTAACTGAACTGATTTGAACAATATTGCATAGACTTATTTTTCCTATTCCAGGCACACACCCAGCAGTGATAAATGGTAAAAATGAGTGGTGCCTTGGCATTTTTATCCGAATTTCTTGAAAATAAGAGATTTACAGGACAGTTTTCAAGTTCAGTGAGACCTATATTCTTTTTTTTTTTTCCAAAAAGCTGTTCTGTGACAACCCCCAGGGGGTAGACATGAAAACATTTATGAAATTGCTCATTGATTTCTCTCTCAGAGGTAAAATGTTCCACACTAACTTCCCTGCACTCTTCTTCAATTCTGCAGAAGTTAGGAATAACAGTATTTTATCTTTTTTTTTTTTTGTCTTCTCTCCCATCATCTGGACATCATGGGGCAAGGTCTTTCAGAGAGAATAGCTGAACCTTTCTCCTTCTGCTTACTTTGAATGCCCAGACCCTGCTGCCTGTCCTCCAAGCTTATGTGTAATACATTTAACATGCCAGTGGAGGTTGGCTAGATGCCAAAAATTGTCAGTTTCCTTATTCTCTAAAATTTACACAGAAATCTCTGTTTGCTGTCCTCTGGGAAAGTGGAAGGGACTAAAATTGCTCTGACGTCGGATTTCATCACCAGTCTTTTGTGAATTGAAAGAACACAGGTCAGGAATGAATTTGAATGTCTGTAACTACTCATTCCAGTAAGTATCTTGCTATTACCAACCACTTTAATTATTTCTTCTTTATTACAAAAGATTATTGTTCCCAAAGTTATTTCCAACACACTTCAAATTCCTTTGGGTCTACCAGCTATCTTCTCCCATTGCACCTGCTTTCACTTCTCTTTTTCCTGGAACACAATACAAGTCAGTTTATTTCATTGTGTGAACAAAATGTCATCCGCTCTGTCATATGCAGACTCTTAAATGATGTAAACAGATTTGGTTAGTTCCTCAGAACAGACTGCAACAACTTCCCTTAAATGAAACTCTTTGCTTGTCTTCTAGACCCAACTGAAGCTCCTGTTATCCTGTTGCAGTTTGTCATAATCAAAGAACAGTCAAAACACTGCTTTATCCATAAAACATGAGCAACTAGAATATTAACCTCCTTTTTTTTTAATAATCCTTTACATTGTTTTGTTGGTTTCACAACATACTTGGAATAAATTCCTGAGCAACTGTCCCATGATCAAGCAGTTTAAATTCTTTAAGTAATGTAATTTAAACTCTTTGTAGGATGAAAAATTCCATAGCCTTATGTATTGGGTTTCTGTGGTCAGGTTTTGGTAGTGGGGGGTCTAAAAAATTGATAATATAAAAATCCTCCAAAAAGTGCTTCTTCATTACCCCTGCTTTATTATCTCTCTTTGGACACCTGAAGGCTACTTGCAAAATGAACCATATCAGAAAGGTCTTAAACTCTATATAAAGTGAAGCAAAAACTGTGCAAAACCAGGAGAGCAGGGGAAGAGAGCCACCCACTCTGCAAGTCTCTCTGCTTAAGGAGACTGAAGCTGACCAGCTGTGCTACAAGAGTGAGTTGTGAAAACCCCCAATCCTGCATCCTCTAGAGATGGAACACAAACTCATTGCTGGGACATGAGCAGTACCTCCCTGGAGCAAGCAGCCCAAGCACGACCATAGTCACCCATGAGTTGCAGGAACCACGCCGATTAAACCTCTACCACAGCAGGATTCCCTTCTAAACAAGCTGCCAAACTCCACTGAGGACAGAAATAACCATTATAAATTGCAGAGAGAAATAAAAAAAAAAAAGGCAGAAAATTCTTCACACCCCCACTCCTCATCTCAGTAGAAAGGTAGCAGTGTGGTGGTAAACTGTCCTATGCTTTTAAAGTACACTTAGTTTTTTCCAACTCTTTTCTATTTTTTCCTTTTCTTTCTCTTTTACCTATTTTGCAGTTAATAAAATAAGAATAACAGATTTTGGTATCAACATATGACTTTGTTTGAGTTTTAGTCTTGTTTCAGGGAATATTCCAACCTGAAGTTCTTTCTACAATCCACAGAGCTCTCTTTGCTTCTCTGTGATTATGCAGATTGTAACTGGGGGCACTACAGGGGTGGCTTTTATGAGAAGCTGCCAGAAGCTTCCCCAATGTTTGACAGAGCCAATGGCAGCCAGCTGGCCAAGACCAAAACAATCAGGAATTATAGTAACACCTCTGTGATAACATATTTAAGAAGGGAAAGAAAGTTATTGTGCAGATGAAAATTGCAGCCAGAGAAGAGTGGCATGAGAACATATGAACAACTCTGCAGACATCAAAGTTGCTGGAGAAGGAGAGGGAGGAGGTGCTCCAGGTGCCAGAGCTGAGGTTCCCCTGCAGCCCATGGTGCAGACCATGGTGAAGCAGCTGTGCTGTAGTGCATGGAGGATCACAGGAATGCAGAGATCCATCTGCAGCCCTAGGAAGAGATCCATGCTGAGCAGGTGGATGCCTGAAGGAGGTTGTGATGCCATGGGAGGCCCATGCTGGAGCAGGGTCCTGGCAGGGATCTGCTGACCTGTGGAGAGAGGAACCCATGCTAAAACAGGTTTTTCTGGTAGGACTTGTGGCCTGTGGGGAACCCATGCTGGAGCAGCTTGTTCCTGAAGGTCTGCACCCCATGGAGAAGTGGCCTATGTGGAAGCAGTTTGTGGGATGGACTCATGTTAGAGAAGTTCATGAAGGACCGTCTCCTGTGGGAAGGATTCCACAGTGGAGTGGGGGAAGGACTCCTCCCTGAGCAGCAGCAGAAACAACGTGTGACAAAGTGACTGTAACACCCATTCCCTTTCTTGCTGTGCTCTGGGGCGTGAGAGGAGGTTGCACTCAGGAAGTAGAGTGGGGCGGGAGAAAGGTGTTTTTAAGATTTATTTTGCTCTCAATATCCTGTTTTGATTTTGTCAGTAATAAATTTAATTAATATCCCCACTTTGAGTCTGTTTTGCACATAATGGTGATCAGTGAGTGATCTCTCCCAGCCCTTATCTCAACCCATGAAACCTTTGTTATATTTTCTCTCCTTTCTCCAGTTGCAGAAGGGAGCAATAGAGCAGCTTTAGTGGGTATCTGATGTTTAATGCATGCTTCTTCCTCATCTCCATTGTGACTTCTGTAAACACACCCCCCTACATCTTCCCAGTTTCTGATATATTCTATTTATACTCTGATGATCATTAACTAATTTTTTTATATAATTTGAAAATTCTCTTTATGATTTTCCTTTGAGACAATACTCAGTCTCACTGCAGCTGCCATTTAAAATTTCTTACACTGAAAAGGGAAGGCACACCAGATACCTGTAAGTTTTTGGTTTAAAGGTGAATTGGTGGGGGAAATGAACAAGTCAATTTACTAAAATGATTACATTAAATAAAATGATACAGAAAAAAAAATGGTTTTAACCCACAAGAAACAGATGTATAACCCAACACCCTGGGACATGAACAGAATGGTGTTCATTAGCCCCTGTGCTGAGCACCACGTGGTCCCCCTGAGTACAAAGTAAAAGGAAAAGAAACCTTTTGGTCAGGATGATGGTTGCAGTCTTGTTGAGAGTGGTAGTCACAGTCCTGTTGACATTCTGGTCCTCCTCTAGATCTGATGAGTGGCACCAGAAGTCCCAAAACCTGAAGATTACATATGCTCAGGTTCAGGTGGGAATGCCCAGTACCTCCCCCAGGGTGAGGAGTTTCACAATGGGTGATTTCACTCTATGAGTCATAGGATACTTTGATGGTCTAGGTCATTACAACTCCCAGTCCCTAATAGCCCATTAGCAGACATGAACCCTCAGGCTGCGTGTGAAGGTGTTACTGCCTCCCCAGAGGGGAGTTATCACAGATGACACACTGGTGTGAAGACAGAAACATTCCAATGCCTCACAGGGTTCTTTAACACCCAGCTTGTAGCCTGAGGTGTCAGGCGTGCCCTGGGCTGCTGCTGCAAATGATCCACTATTAATGTTCATCAGAAATGACACAGAGGGTGTAGAATACAAAGTTTTGGTTACACCTATATAGTGATAAACTCATCCCGGCCCCTCTAACTAGGACATGTCATTAGATATCATGCTAGTTTAGGGATTTATGTTGCTATGACCCCACAATGCACAGCTGAACGTTTTCCTAATTGTTTTTTGTGCTTTCTTGTGAGTTAACTGGCACCCTAATTTTGTTCTATGTAGTCTTCTAAAAATCAAAAAGCACAAGGAATTTATTTGCACAAATTCTAACTGCCTGGAAAGAAAATATAGAAAACCTTTTCTGTTTCAATTTCCTGTTGCTTAGTTTCACTAAACATTTCACTAAGTTTTTTATGTGTTTTATGACTCCCATTTTCTTCAAGACAAAGGTTGTTAATTTTGTCTTTTATGTGATTCATCTTTGCTTTCTATATCACATTGTTGAGGAATGCTGAAAACAGGATGTTTCTGGTTAGGGACTTACAGCACATCAATTTCTGCTGTGTCATGATTAATGTTTTTTTTTGTCCCTTTGGACTTATAATTAACATTTTAATTATGTTTTTCTAGTTCAATAGCTGCTGAATGAAAAACATCATTTTATTGTGTCACAGAAAGGGGTGTCAGGCACTGGAATGGACTGCCCAGGGAAGTGCTGGAATCACCATCCCTGGAAGTGTTCAAAAACCATGTGGATGTGGCACTTCAGAACATGGTTTATTGGTGAACAGCTGTCCTAAATTGCACTTAGACTAGATGATCTTAGAGGTCTCTTTCAATGTTAACTATTCTGTGATTAGTTTATATTCAACAGTGTGCTGGTTTAAAAGTAAACCGGCAGGAGAAAATGGACCCACCACTAAAGAGATTATAAGTCAGAGTTACAATTTA
>JAWWTY010000001.1:73905909-73919085 GCA_035222235.1 Margarornis squamiger
CATTGTTCTTGGGAAATGAATAGAGGGTAGTAGAATACATAGCTTTGATCACCCCCACACAGTGATAACTGGTCCCATCTGCTGAACTAGGACAAACAGTTAAAGGCATTCAATGTGAATCCTAGCCCCATGATGGAATCGGACCTGTTAGATTCCACAATGAGAAAACATACAAAATCAAGTCCTTGATAACTAGCTAAAGTAAAGAAATAAAATGCACTTCTATGATATCTGAGTAAGTACATCAATATTTCCTTAGCCATTCGGAAATGTTTTTAATTGTCATTAAAAATATTATCCCTAGTAGTATTATAAACTTCTCCACCTGAGATATGTAAAAGACATACTGGATGGTTACTCCAGAGCTGTTTAATTTTAGCAGATAATGTCTTACTTCATCTTTCGCTGTAGATACCAACTTCGCCAATCTACTTACAAGACTATATGTGGTAGATACATTGTCTCAACATCAGTTATGTCCCTGCATCTTCAGTATACAACAGAACTAGAATAGTGTATTGGGTTTGCGTGGCAAGATTTTGATAGTGGGGGTAGATATAGTGGTGGATTTCCTGAGAAGATGCCAGAAATTTCCCTCATGTCTGATAAAGCCAGTGTCCGGTAATTTGAAGACAGATGTGCCACTGCTGAGCCCATCAGCAATGGTGGCAGCACCATTGGAATAACATATTTCAGAAGGGGAAAAAACTGCTGCAAAAAAAGCAGCTGAAAGAGAGGAGTGAGGATGTGTGAGAGGAACAAATCTGCAGACATCAAGGTCATTGAAGGAGTGGGGAGAGATGCTCCAGGTGCCAGAGCAGACATTCCCCTGCAGCCTATGGTGAAGACCATGGTGAGCCAGGCTGTCCCACTGCAGCCCTTGGAGGTCCACGGTAGGGAAGTGATCCCCTTGCAGCCTGTGGAGGACCCCACAATAAAGCATGTGGGTGCTCCCAAAAGAGGCTGTGACCCCATGGATAGGCTGTGCTGGAGCAGCTTTTCTGACAGGACCTATGATCCCACGGAGGACCCATACTGGAGCAGTCAGGTCCTGAAGGACTGCCTACCATGAAAAGGACTCATGTTACAGACCTTTATGAAGAACTGCAGCCTGGGGGAAGGACCCATATTGCAGAAATTCAGAGAAGAAGTTCTTTTGTGGGTGAGACCCCAGAGAGGGAGCTGCAAAGATGTGTGAGATACTGACCACAACATGCATCCTCTGTCCCTTGGACTGCTTGGGGAAGGAGGTAGAAATTCAAGAGTGAAACTGAACCCAAGAATAAGGGAGGGATGGAGAGAAGGTGGTTTAATTTTTTTTATTTTTTTTTTCCCTCATTATCCTACTCCGACTTGTGATTGGCAATAAATTAGATTAATTTCCCCAAGTGGAGTCTGCTTTGCCTGTGGTAGTACTTGCTGAGTCATCTCTCCTTGTCTTTATCTCAAGCTTTTCATCATATTTTCTCCCTCCTAGCTGTTTGAGGGGTGAAGTGATAGAGTGGCTTCGGGGGCAGCTGGTGTCCAGCGAAGGTCAATACACCACAACTGGAAATATTTTCTACTGTGGAGATTTCACCAGATTATCTCTCCTGGCCTGGACACACTTTTCTAGGAATACCTGGTCAAATATTCAGCAAGGAAAAGTGCATTGTTATGTTTCATAGTTATCTATTTGAACTGTTTTTCCTTTCCTCCTACAATGATTCTTTGATGACTTTGAATTGTATTATTTCAGTTATATCCCCTTCTGCCATTATTCTTTATGTATTTATATGTCCATGATTCTCCAAATAGCTTTGCTGCTCCTAACATGAATATTAAAGAGTGTCCCATAAAAGCTAGCAGATCATATCTTATCTGAGGCACAAAGCTGATCTGGAATTTTATGCTGATAATTTTTAGCACAACTAGACAGAAGTTTATGTTGCTTTCCAAGCACTGAAAACCCGAGGGCTTAGGATATGTTTTGATCATCTCTTTTCTGTCCTCTCTGGTCTGTACTTTCCATAGCTATGAAGGTCTGCTGCAGTGAAAGGAAATATTATATACTGTCTGAAGTCAATTTCATTTTCTTTCTATGAATGCATGCAGCTGAATATAGATATGCTGAAAAAGTAAAAATGTACTGTAAATAGGGTCTGTCTTTACCATCTCTGAAAAGCAGAGCAGAGTTCAGAGTAACTAGACCTTATCCTCATTAAAACTTATGATAATTAATTAATTAAGCAATTCAGTTTTTCCTATTGAAGTGTTGACAGTATTTTCCTTTTGAATTATTGTAGTGTTGACCTAATGTACTTGGGACCACCAGTCTAAAATTTGTACTGTCCAGCAGCCAGCAATAAATTACCCAGTAACTTCAGCAGGTATTTGAAAGGAAAGGAAAATTAAAAGTCCTCAGTAGTGAGACAAATATTCACTGGATATAATGGATAAAAAACATCTATAATAAAATATAATAAAATAACTTAAAAGCTCTTTGCCATCTGCATATTCTCTTCTAATTTTTGAAGTACTGTCCTTAAGTGTAATCAAGGAAAGCTTGTTTCTGATTTACTGAAGCTTGATGAACATAGGTTGTTACCCAGGGATAAAATATGTGTTATTCCCGGGGCTTTTTAAAGCAATTTATGGAAACTCATATAAATTTATGCTAGAAACTGTAAGAGCCACTTAAAGTTGTGTCAGATTCAAGTCATCATTTTAAGGATTTCAGAGTTAATTCACTGTATCTCTCTGATATGGATACAGAAATTAAAAATCAGTTTGAATCCAATGATAACATGAACACATTATGGTATAACTGATGCAATCACTGTGCACTCTTGCAATAAAATATACTTCATAGAGAAGAAATGAAAGTGTTGTAATAAGCTGTAGGAAAAGTAAAAATCGTTAGAAAGACAAATAACTATAGCATCTTCTTGCTTGTAGCAAAATGTTTCAGCATCAGTTGTTATGATGTTGATGATGTGAATGCGTGGTATATAGGTATTGCTATTGCATATGCAAGGTTTGTATTAAATTATGTTTAGCTGATGACCTTGAACTCCTCTTTATTTACAGAGTAAATATTTTCTTCTGCAAATACATCATTTACAGAGTGAATAATGTGAAGTAAGTTTAAAACACAGCATACTTATAATCTTCAATGTTAATGGCAAATAAGCAGTTAATGCAAGTTGCAAAATGCTGATGTCTCTGCACTGTGAAACGAAAAAAAATATTTCAGTAATTATATGCATATTTAAAAAAAAACAACAAATAAACAGTTCAAGGCTGTGTAGAGATTACTATGTTGAGATAATATAAGGAAACATTAATATATGAATTACAAAGTTTCACATTTTACAGGCTCCTTTAAACAGTTTTCTCTCTTTTTTAACTTTACAGATGTTACATTAAAATCACATTATTCTAATATTTTTATTTTTTTTTTATAACACATAACCTCAAGTACTTCTAAGAGAAAAGCCAGATGATAATTTGAGAAAAAAATATTTAATGTCATCCTTTGAATTTACCAAAGTTATAGGTAAGGTAATAGGTTATAGGTATAGGTAATGCCCAATATCTGAGGGCATTAAAATAAATATGTAGCAGGATACAAGACACATTTACCAAATGCATGCATTGAATACAGACATTCATACATCTGTATATGTGTTCTGGAGTGTATGTTATATCAGGACTGTAGGCATGACTGTTTTACTCGTAAACATTTTTACTTTTCTGAAGCAAACACAGTTTGACATTGTCCAATAAAGAAAGAGTGATCTTTGAAAAAGAGCTAGAGTTAAGATAAGAACAAATTATACTGCAGGAAAGTGTTTTGCTACTTTTTTCATCAATGTGCTGCTGCCCTTCAGTTGTTGCTATAGAAATCCAGCAGACAGGGAAACTATCAAGGCTTTGTAGATAGGAAGTTCACTTAAGCCAATCAGTGCTCTGCCCATTTAGACTTATCATGGTTGCCTCCATGTCATTAATAAAAAGAGACAACAATGGGAGTGCTGCCACATGAAAGTTTAAGAATCCATTGCTTTCCTTCACGTCCATAAGGCAGACTGTCTACTCTTCAGGCACAATAGAATTCCTATCAAACTTTTAAGTAGATTATATAGCTAAAAGAACCTTACTGCACTATGGTATCCTTTTCTTCTTCCTCTGAATCTCTAAATCCCCACTGCTTTCTTAACAGCCACATGGCATAAACTAGTTATCTCTGAAACTTACCCATTTTATTTGGCTCAAAGACCTGCTTTCTTTCTCTCCCTCTCTCAATCGTTCTCTTTTTCTCTCATGTGCACTCTCCTATTTTTTTTCCTCCTTTCTTTTAGCAGTCAATTTTCCCCCACATGAATAAATCTCCTAGATAAATTAGGAAAATACAAGTTTCATTCTAATTTGATACTTGAAATATGGGAGGGGGAAAAAAAACTACATTAAAAAAAAAAGTTTGCCTTTATCTGGGGGGAGGGGGGGAAGGTTGCCTAGAAAGCCATTTTTATTTCAAGATATAAAATCAGAGGATTTGCATATGTTTGCAGTGATCTTTCCTTATAGAATGACAATTTCCTGATACAGAAATTCTAGTAGCTATAGAAAAATTGAGTCAAATATATTAGCTGTGAAAAACACATTCTTATGACATAATGATAATACAGAATTCTTATTGATCACTGGCTGGATTATCCTGCACATTTCTTTATGTCTGTAATATATTTATATGTATTTGGTTACCTCAATTTTATTTATAATCAGTACAGTCTCCTATAGAAAAGCACTTAAAGGTTAGATGTGAAACTATGTCACAGAAACCACAAATGTATTCCAACTCTGACTTGTGATATACTTAAAACCTTCAGACCTGAGGGATTATGCCAAGCATTGAACATTAAATGGGAATAAATAATCTTTCTAGGGGGTTTCTTGGGTTTTGGTTTTTTTTTTGTTGTTTTTTTTTTGTTTGTTTGTTTGTTTTTTGGTTGGTTGGTTGATTGGTTTGGTTTGGGTTGGGTTGATTTGGTTGGGGGTTTTTAACTTCATGTATCATTTGTGTGATCAGTGGGAGAGCAGCAGAAATATTCACAAGATCCTGGAGCATTTTTAAATTCTGCAAATTCTTCTGTCACTGCTCAGTGGCAAATGTTTAATTAAATGGTATAGGAAATAGGGCATGTACTGTATAAATCTTCCCTGGGTTATCATTCCAAAACCACCTTATGACTAAATTTTGCCAAGCTGAATATGTACCCAAGCCATATTCCTATTACATATGATCATACTTGATTATAAACAGAAGTACTTCTATGTTCTAGCTTAAACCAATTTATCAGTTGCTTGATGATTTCATTTGGGGTTAGCTACTTTTTCAATAACAAGAAATGGTGAATAATCACTATTCACCTGTTCGATTTATTCATAATTTGAACTCTCTCTAATAAAATTTCCCTAACCTAGCTTATTTCCATAAGTTGAAATGCTAACTTCCCTATGTCCCAAGGAAGTAGGAAATACTTTTGGATGAACAATCTCTTCTGCTTCTCTTAAAGTCTTTCGAATGAAGATACAGGTCAAAAAAAACCAACCAACCAAACAAACAAAAAAAACACCCAAAAACAAAAACAAAAAACTGCACATAACATTGAAAGTGCTTGAAAGCCATACATTAAGCAGGAATAATCTTTCTATTTTGGTGGAGATTTATTTTTTTTTTTTTTTTAATTTAGTCTGTCGTTTGTTCCTCTGATGCTGAACACTGAGCTGACATTTTCAGACAACTGTCAACAGTAGCTTTGGGATCACTGTCATGACAAGTAAGAGCTATCTTCCAGTCATATTTTCCCTCAGGTATATTACCTTGTGCTTATCAACACTGAATTTCACCTGCAGTTCCATCAGCAGATGTTACTGATGTAACATTTTCAAACCTTTCTGCAAATCTGTAGCATCAGCTTCAGATTTGTTCCCTTCTCCAAGTCATTTAAGTTAAAAAAAGAACAACTAACACAGTTACTTGGGTAAGGCTGTCATGCATCTTTTTTTGCCCTCTTAGTTCTTGGACCTCAGTTTCTGTGCTTTTGCTTGTATCCAAGTGGATTTTGGCAACTATCTTGTTAGGGTAAATGCCTCCCACGGAGGCACTAAGTCTATGTTCCTGACCAACCAGGGAGTAAGAAAGATATGGAAGAAAAGCAAATTTCCATGATCAGTGGGAGAGCAACAACAGTAGTCACAAGACCATGAAGCATTCATAAATTATTTGGAAAGTGGTGGAATTGACTATATTATTTATAGGACCTGGAGGGCAAGAAAGATGAGGTTCATGAGCACAGAAATTTCAGGGCAGGGAATATAGATAGAGTGGCATAGTGGTACTATGTAGTCAAGAATGGGGGAGAAATGTGACAAAATCCAGAGGGCTGGGGAGTTGAAAGGGAGCTCAGTGTGGTGGCAAAGCTAAGACACACTACTCAGGAAAGAAAAAAGTAGACATACTTGAAAGGTTATAAGTGAATACTTGCGAAGTTAGGAATTTTGAGGACAGGGAGATCAGACTTTCAGGACCTTTCCTTTGGGAACTGCTGTAGAGCATGGAACTCTGAGATCTCAACTCAGATGGTAGTAGAATTAAAAAAAATGGAGCAGTGTGATGAGACAGAGCAGACTTAGAATGAATAGCTTGTCAATCTCTCCATACTCTGATTTTTTGACAGAAATATCATGGATAACACTGCTGGAAGCCACACTTTATTGTTAACCATAGCTTCTTTGTATTTTATAATTTTTAACTGTTATTTAATTTATAAAAATAAGTGTGTCTTATTTACACATCATCCATCACCATACACTCCAAAGACTTTGCAAACACTCATATAGATCATTTATGAAAAAGTCTGTGGTAGGTTGACCCAGCCTGCATGTCAGGTACCCACCAAGGCCTGTCTATCACTCACTGCCACAAGTGGACAGAGGAGAGAAAAAAAAAAAAAAAAGGGACAGGGAGACATCACTAACCAATATACCAATATCTTCACAGGCAAAACAGACTTGATTTGGGGATATTAAATGAAATTATTACCAATAAAAATCAGAATAGGATAACAAGAAGTAAACCAAATCTTAAAATTACCTGGCCCTGGCCCCCATCCCTCCCTCCTTCCCAGCCTATACCTCCTCCCTACCAGCAGCACAGGGAGATAGGGAATAGGGGTAAGTCAGTCCATCACATGTTGTTTTGGCCATTGCTCAGGGAAAGCAGTCCTTCCCCTTCTCCACTGTGGGTCCCTCTTCATGCAATGTAGTCCTTCAGGCACAGGCTGCCCCAGCATGGGTCCCCCACAGCGTCACATGTCCTACCAAGAAACCTGCTCTGGCATAGGCTTCTCTCTCCATGCGTCCATAGGTGCCTTCCAAGACCCTGCTCCAGCACAGGCTTCCCACAGAGTCACAGCTTTCTTTCAGGCATCTACCTCCTCCGACTTAGGACTCCTCCATGGGCTGCAGGTGGATCTATGCACCCCTGTGGACTTCCAAGGGCTGCAGGGACACAGTTGCTTCACCATGGTCTTAACCACAGACTGCAGGGGAATCTCAGCTCCAGAACCGGAAGTACCTCCTGTTCCTCCTTCGCTGGCCTTCGTGTCTGCATAGTTGTTCCTCTCATGTACTCTCACATTTCTTCTCTGGACACAATTACTTCTGCCCAATAACTTTATTTTAATTCTTAAATATGTTATCACAGAGGTGTTACCACCATCTCTGATTGGCTCAGCCATGACCAGTGGTGGGTCTGTTCTGGAGCTTTCTAGCATTGCCTCTCTTAGACATGAGGGAAGCTTCCAGCAGCTTCTTGCAGAAGCCACCCCTGTAGTTCCCCCTGCTACCAAACCTGGCCATGCAAACCCAATATAGTTCTTAATTAGGGAAACTTTGACTTTATCTCTCCATCTAACAAATTGGTAAATGAGGACAACTAGATCACTTGCTTGTGGTCACAAACTTAAGTCTGCCAGTCTAAGACTTACCAAGATGTTTTATTTCTCAGTTTCACACACCAAATAATGTAATTAAAGCAAATGTATAGGTTGGCAAAACAAAATAAAATTTGACTGAAAATAGTCGAGAGACAAATTGTAAACCAATCCCAAAATGATAAGCCATCCTCACTCTCCAAAAACATACATGGCAATTAGAGATAGACTTACATCACAGAATCTCAATAGAATGTAAGATTACTCACTAGAAAGGCGTACTGTCCTGTATTGCTTCTTTGGAAAACACAAATCTTTCATCATACCAACAGAAAAAGCAAAAAAGCAAAGCTAGTGGGTTTTTGTCTTTTTTTTTTTTTTTTTAATCAATTATTTTTGTTTTGGAGACCTAGAAATTTTTGATAAAATATTTTACAAAGACATTCCTATGGTTTTCTTAATCATAACAATATTATCATCTTACTCTTGTTGTGAATAGAGGTGAATGGAGTTAAATCCAGCTGGTGGATGTTCATAAGTGGTGTTTCCCAAGGCCAATTCTATTTAATACCTTTATTGATGATCTCAATGAGGGGATCGAGTGGACCTCAGACAGTTCACAGATGACATCAAGTACACAGGAGTGTTGATCTGCTAGTAGGAAAGCTCTGCAGAGGGATCTGGACATACTGGATTAATGGACTGAGGTCAACTGCATCAGGTTCATCACCCTGGGAAATGTTCAAAAGACTTGTGGATGAGGCACTTGGAGACATGGTTTAGTGGTGAACTTAGTGATGCTGGGTTAACAATTGAACTCAATGATTTCAGAAGCCTTTGATTCTATGATTTTATTTTTTGATACAGTACTGCATTGTCAATATCTTCGTTTGTTTTATTAGCAACCTTTTTTAGAAAAAATAAATTAAAAAATGGTTTATGGACTAAAAAAAATTATCTTGTTTCTTCTTTTCTTTCCTGATGGGGGTGAACTGTAGGTGAATTACTGTTCTGCCTTCCTTTTTCTTTCTCAGCAAATAATTAGGAGATTGGAGTTTGGGATCTATGTTATGAAATATAGCACCAAGCTTCAGATAGCTGAAATCTAAGAAAATGTTCATGGAAGTTAAAACTCTGAAAACTTCAGAAGTTTCAGAAGACTTTTCTGTCAAAAAGGCAGATAGATCTGCAGCACTTGAGGATGAGGATGAACAGTTGTATTTAATAAAAGAGAAGGACAGAGAGCCTGAGCAAGAAAGATCACTTTTTGACAAATGGTAAGCTTTTGCGTTTTCATGAACCAGCAAGATGGGGTTTTCATATATATTTTACAGTAGTTTGGTCTTGGAGATTACAGAATCGAAGGGTGAGTGACCCTGAAAACAGTGTTGACTGGCATTATTAATGAAGTTCCACAATCCTGATGGGTAAAAACATGCACTGTATCACTGTCTCTGCTTATATGTCACTGTGACTAAAGTGTCAAAGACCTCAAACAAAAGGAAAAAGATAAGTCAGGTCTCCCTATCAGGTGATAATACATTCTGGTTGATTTCTTTCATGTTTTTAGCTGGCATAATCCCATCAACTTGGTTTACATCAGCCAAAAATCTAAACATTCAATTTTTAAAAATGAGCTGTCAGGTTTCCTATTTTAAATCATTAATGTGAAAAACTTTGCAAATAATATTTAAAGCAATGAGAAACCCTACTCCCACAGTTAACTCACCTGAGCTACATTTTCCTGGTTTTTAAAAAAAATTGGTTTGGATTTTGGATCTTCTGGTGGTCCTTTGGGGGGAAAAAGAACAAAACATAGGGTGTTTTTAATTTGTTTTCACCAGCATGACTCACTCTACTGTGGAATATGGAACACCCACTGAGTGGAAAATTTTGCCAGAAAGTATCTGAGATTGTACAGTCAGAGTAATTTGACATCTGTGGTTTAGAATTTTTGTGAGTCATTTATTAAGTGCATTTAAAAATATGTTTTCCTTCTAATCTACCTTATTTGTGTCATTATCGGTTCTCTGTAATGCACTCACTAGAAAGGGATCTAAAAAAAAAACAAAACAAAACACTAGAGTTCAGCACTCCTGTGTTGATCAAGAAGCAAGAGCAATGCACGTTCTGAAACATGACTGTCTGATTAGGATTATTGCCTTTGTGATTCACTTCCAAATTTATTTGTGCAAGACACCACAATAAAAACCTCTGAAATCCAGGAGAAGTGAGATTCCAGTGAGGGACTTTCACTCTGAACTTTTCATTATTATTAGAAATGACAACATGATTTTCTTAGAAATTAATTAGGATGAAAGGTAGAATGATTCCAATCAAACAGGGAGCTAAACCAAAGATATAGCAGTATATGAATGATGTAAACACTATTTAAGCATGACAAAATAATATCAGTAAAAGTATTCAATACTTCATTTCTAAAGTAGGGACACCTTTAGTTTTATACTTAGTATATTAATCATAATAAACTATAAAATATAGTTAAGTTGAACCAAATATTTATTTTGAGAACCTTTTTATTTTTTTCAGTTCTTCCACTTTTGTTTCAGGGAGACAATAGAAACACATTACAAAAATCTTCAAACTACCAAAATAAGCAAATTTGGCATTTTTTTCATTGCAACTTCCATTCTAAAGCTAATTTACCTGGACCAGAGTGGGTTATACTCGACCAAGTAACCTTCTCTTCACCATAGCCTTTTACATCTGTGTTAGGAGCTGTCGCTGGCTAGACTGGGGTTACGGCACAACAGACTCCAGCTGGTAGCCTGTTACTCGCCTGATGCCCACAGCTGGGGCTGCCCCTGTGCCCCCTGACTACCCTGCTCCCTGGATGGGTGTGCAACAGGTCCTGGCTGTCCCATTTTCATCATCATATTGTTGCTGCTGAGGACCTCAAAGTGCTAATGGCTGGGGAATATCCCTCACCCACCCCTACCGGGCCTAAGGAAGATGAGAGTGTTCACCTTGGGACCACTAGGGACACTAGAAAGCAAGCACACTGCTAGAGAAAGGAGTCACATAGTGGGAAGGTATTCACTGTATAACAGCTTGAAATGTTTTGCTAATAAAATTTTTCTCGACTAGGTTATTTGGGCCGTAAGACTGTAAAATATTAATTCCACTGATAGTGAATTATTAGCTTTGTATACACAGTGTGTACCTTTTCATTCATAAGCAGATTTTGATGTAAAAAGGGTAACATAAAAAGACCTGTAAAGTTTATAAGAATTATTTTGGCAAAAATGCCTTCCAAAAATTAGACTTTTTCACTGTCCATTCTTATGAAAAGAAAGCCCTCTTTCCAGTGTTTTGTGCAGTTGTGGAAATAGTGAATTTTATTTGTTTTCCTGGGTAACCAAGTAAGATGAGGAAAATCAAAGAAGAAACTTTTTCAGAAGCTCATTTAAGCTGAAGGTTGATAGACAGATCTCTACTTTGTTACTGAAGAGAAATCTGATTCTTCAGATGCATGATCAGGCACATTGAAATCACTCTTAGAAACGCTGAGGCACAGGAAGTCAGTGAACCCTCTATATACAGTGTAGAGTTAGCAAGTTTGAATGACTGCAGAGTCTAGGAGTAAGGGTAAGGCTGGGCTGTATTTTGCAAGAATTGTATCTTGAAAAGGAAGTGGTCTGCAGAAAAGTTTTGTAAACTAAGAAGCTATTTGCATACTTCTGAATTGTTTCCAATTCTCAGGCTAGGTGTGTGGTGATGAGAATAAATTTGTGTGAGCCTTCCTGTAGTGCCTTCCATAGAGTAGCAGAGTTTATCCTGAAGTTCCCAGGAAACCAAGAGATATTTTTTCCTAAACAGTTCTGTTTTATAATGAAAATTGTCTACTTCTACTGTAGTAAAATGTACAAGAAAATCACATATGTAACAGTATTTTATTTTCTTCTTCATCTTGCTTACCTTTTTTATGTCACAAGGCTCTTACTGAGCAGAACATTAGCAGTTCCATTTATTTCAAAGAATGGAATACTAGGCACATGGATAAAGCTTTTATAAATGGCTCCACATTAATCGTTACCACAAATGACTCAGAGTCCGTGATTCACTAGAGTAGGAAGCACAAAATCCATGAGCTAAAGTTGCTTTACTTTATCTTCTCAAACCTTAGTGTTCTTGATAAATAAGAAGGTATGCGTGCATGACCATTTTTAGTCAATGGTACCAAAACATATCCAGAAAGATGTAGATGTTACCTGTACCTTTTCCTCAGCAGTCTCTGAAGTGTTAGACCTCACAGAAAAGTCATGTATCCACATTTTACAGACAATTATAAGCTTTAACATATTGTCCTGATATTTCATCATACAAGTTGATATACATTGCTGTTCATAAAGTAGCAATTATATTTAATAAATTTTTCTCTAAAAAGAGAAAACACTATTCAGTCTGACAGGATTTCTCATTAAAAGTTTAAAAAATCAGAAATGCTTGTTACTAATTAGATAATTAGGAAGTAGATTAGAAACCTCTACAGAGAAATGCACTTAAGCCTACAAGTATGTTACAATGTATCTGTTTGAATTAATTTATGTGGTATAATTAGCATTATGTATTAACATCACAGTTTTGATTAAAATGTGCAGTCTGAGGTACCATTAAGTCTAATACTGCATCTCACTGGATTTTTCATATAACTAATTAGCACAAATTTTGTGTTCTCATTTTTCCAATATGAACACAGCATTAAAGAAGCACACCTCTGATTATGTTGATATATGTGCTAGAACACCACGGAGATGAAATTTTCAGTTTCCTAAAAGGTTAATAAAATTACAAGTTTAGCAAAGCTAAAAATCTGTGGTTTAGTATATTACCTTTGGAGAGTTGTGCCAATAAGAAAGAATTTTGATAGTTACACAAAGAAAAAACCCTGCACTGATGCAAGAATTAAAATAAGTCTCTTTACATGTCATTTACGAAGAATTTATGAAGTTCAGTAATCAGATATTACTGAATATTATTTGGTAACATTTTCAGTAAGCAAGAGTAAAGTACAGATACGCAATACATATATAAGGTCAATATCAAATGAGAAGATAATTTTCTGGTTTTAAACAAGTGAAATACCCAAATCTGATGACACAAAACCTGAAAATTAGTATGAATAAAAACTTTGAATCAAGACTTATATTTTTTCCTTCTCCCTATCTTCCATAAT
>JAWWTY010000001.1:73919185-73983334 GCA_035222235.1 Margarornis squamiger
AGTCAATTATGGTTTATGAGTTAAGAGCCTAAATGTTTTCTTGATAATTTTAGCTTGAAATGTGGAAGACACCTAGTTCTCAGTTACTGATTTCAGAAGGACCTAAGTCTCTTAAACACAAGTTAGGCACCCAGCAATCATTGCAGAAATGGTCACAACGACCATTTTCTAAGACAGTAATGTTTCAGATTTTATGCTTTTAATTAGGAAAGCTTGAAAAATTAACTAATTCCACTTTCCCGACAAAAGGAGGCATAATAAAATTATAGAAAGCTGGAAGCTACAAACATCTTGGGATTGGATTAATTTATCTGGGAGGGACAGTTTGAAAGCAGCATTTGGAACTGATCTCCAGAGGGATGGAAGATACACTAATGAGCACTAAATATTCAAAAATTTGTGGATATGGCCACTGTAGTCAATGACTGTTCATATATTTTATATATAATTAAGCTACCATTTAAACAGATACTAGGAAAATATCCCAGATTGAGAGTCTATCCAGAATGTAAAGAAACAAGCTGAGCCTTATGAAAGAAAGCAAGCTGTTAGAGCTTATAGTTAGAAATTCTCATTGTATAACAGCAGGTCCTGTTTCTGTGGTGGGGACTTCAAATGATGGAGAGATAGGATGTTTGTTTTCTGTATGTTTTACATCTGCATTGTTTGCTTCCCTGCTCTTAGGTACCCATCTATCTCAACAGCTACTGTTTATTAGAAAGGCTGATATATCTGGGACACTTCTGTTTATTCCCAGAGAGGCACTGAAATACTCAGTGCCCTTTAGTACACATTCTTACTATTCATCTAGATTACATACTGAATATTATGTATAAAAATTAAAATAATAAATGCATTCTGAACTCTGTTCTTTTTGACATTGACTGAATCTGTTTCTGTTCTTCTTGAGAACTACGTGGATTATGTTGTTTAAATGTGGTTTTCTTCCTATCCCTATATGCAAACCTTGTTCATCTTGGCCCTCATTTGTGCTTCTTTGTGCCACAGCACCTTTTTCATCATTTCTCTTACAAAAAAAAGATTAAACTATTCCCGGAAGTGGGAGAGTAATGCAATCAAATGGATATTTAGGAGGCCTGGATGTCCATGAATTGGCCGTCAGTAAAGAGTTTGGCTCTATGCCTCTAGTCTTTAAAAGAAATTAAATCCTGAATGGCATTTCTCCAGGAAACATGCTTGATGGAATCCAAATCCCAAATATTAAACATAGGCTGAATCTCTGAATCAATTTTTTCCTTCACAAATAATTTAAGGAGGTGTAACCATTCTTTTCAATAGGCATCTGAAGTTGCAGTGCTCTCCTAGTCCAGCAATCTAAAATGCTGGACTTCAGCTAAACTAAAAACTGATGATACAGAACTGTAAGGAATTAGTTACGATATTCATCATTGGCTGGTGACTGCATTAGGCTTCTGTAGTTGAAACATAAACGCAGAATAGACAGAAAATATGAAACAAAATATATTTTTGTAATTGATTTTGCTCCTTTAAATTTTAAAGGAGCTCCCTTCATTTTAAATACTTAAATACTTATCACAGGATTTCTCAGGGTATAAATGTTCTAAACAATTTTTTAGAGAAGCAAGAGTAAAGAGCTTTTATGCAAGTTGCTATAAGAAACCTGCCCTAAGATCATTTTGTCTTGGAGTTGAAGTTACTTGCTAAAGGGCTCAAAATATTTGTTTCTATAATGTCTTTTATGAACTTGAGTGGTGAACAAACCCTGTTTTTATTTGAGTTTTCTCTATTCAATATGTGACCTTTTAAATGTGAAGGAGTTGGTTGGCCCACACCTTAGCTGGAGTTGTTTTCAGGAAATTTGTGTAATATTGTGACTGTATAATAATTCTGAAAGCTTATATAGGTATAACTCATAGGCAGAAGCTCTGGACCAGAAAACAAACAAACAAACAAACAAACAAAAACAAACGAAAAACACAAACAAAACAAAAAAAAAACACACACAAAAAAGTTAAGTAACCAAGCACATATTAAATATCAGAAAATAACAACTTGATAGCTAATTTCATTTAGTCAGTACAATGGAAAACAGTAGACTAAAGATTATATTCCCGTATAAATTCTTAGCCAGCAAGGACATATTCCCTAATATCATTGCCTAGTTTGTATTTTTATCCAAGACTAAAAGACTAAGATTCAGAGACAGAAACAGAAAAACAAATATATATATTAAAGTTTATAAGTCCAGTGCTTCCGAAGAAGTAATGAAACTGTTTTATTTTCTTTTTTTTTCCTAAAAGTTAATACCTTTAAATGCAATTCAGCAGAATAAGCAAAGCCTTCTGTTACCTCTTAGAATAGTACAGTCTTCCACAAAATGTACAAGCAAAATGGTGATCTGTGTTTTCTGCCATATAAAACTGAGATGACAGCTTTGGTTAGGCTTGGGGTACTCATTAGAAAACTTGTTTCTTGTCTGACTGCTATTAGAGGAATAGAAGTGTAGCTGAACAATGCAAATAGTTTACCACCCCTGAACTGATACAGGAGTAGAGTGCTGCCAAAGATAACAGAACCTAAAACTTGGAGATGCGGGCATTGGAGATTGTGACACACCTTTTTTGGGGGCACTCAGCAGTTACACCAGGTGAATACAAAGGTACTTGGACCCTGAAAGAAGGTGCTTACTGTAAGAGTAAGTACAAGCAGAGTGTCTGCTTCCTCAACGGTGTCTGGTCAAAGGAGCCATTAAAGAAGAACATACAGAGAGAAACCTGACCAACAGACAGGAATGGAGATGGTGAAGAGAGCAAAGCTGATCAGTCACACAAATTGGAAAGCATATGTTGATTATGAAGAAGGTTATTTTTTCAGTCAGAAAGATAAGAAAATGGAGGGAGACAAACATAGAGAGACATAAACCCCAGGCCAATTAGTGTTAACAAACAATAACCAGGAACAAACCTAGTCAGATAGTCTTGATGGGCTACCAAGAAACTTCAGACAAACCAGGAATTTGCAACAGGTAAGGATGAAAACCTGAGGTTCCTACAGGTTATAGGTGGTCTCTGGTACTATGCCAGCTGATGAGGTAACATGCACAGGAAGAAATAGAAAGGGAGCTAAGCAGAGAGGGGTATAAAAAGGGTCATTTGTGTGTAAATCTGGGCTGGTCAGTACACTTGTCTGGCTAAGCCCAATCCCTAGTCACTGCAGTTTGTCCTGTTTTTTTTTTTATATATTACTATGCCTTTTCTTAACTCTCATTCTTTCTCCCATGTGCATGTGCTTCAAGGAGTTGGTACTAGCTGCTGGCAGGACCTGTGTGTGTGTGAAATGTGGTGCCAGACACTGGAGTCAGACGGGAGGTGTGGGCTCTTCTGACTCTCCTGGTGTCGGCTGCTGGAGACAGTGGGGTCTCAGGATCAGTGACTGAAGTCAGTGGGGGTTTTAACTCCCAGCCACTGGGGTGGGAATGTGTGTATCCTGAAAGACAATATCTTTTTCACATATGTGTGTAAATATGCGTATATACACGTATCTAAAATATTAAATTTAACAAGGGTGGACCTGTTTAAAGATTTTATAGACAAAAATCTTTCAAGTTGTAAGACCAACATAGTGCAAAACATTATAATAAGGTATTTAGGAGATCGTTCCTGATAGAAACATCGTGTTTTAATAACTCGGACCACAATTGTGGTAAAATTTCTTCCTGTAAGTAGCATAATATTGCACTTTATGTACATACTGCTAAATAAAAGAATCAGAGAATTAGCTCATGTACTCAATTTTTGCTCAAACGCACCACTTGTTAGCTCACTCTCTGGATATGTTTTGGGTGACACTGTTCAGTTGTCTCCAAGGTAAAGCTTATATGATTCTGGGGGTAAATCTCAGAAGGGAGTACCTCCTGATAGTTTTTTCTAGTGTCCTAGAAAATTTTGCACAGTCAGAAGTGCCTCATATTTTCCTATCACACACCTGAGTGTGCAACATATAGGTCCAATTCCATGTTATAAAAAATGGGTCTCCTGGGGGGACAACAGTCTCTTCAATATTTGAGGCACACCAAAACAAAACAAAAGAAAAAAAGAAAACAAACAAGATAGCAATTGCATGCATGGAAAGCTGTATGAGGCCCAGAGGAGATTCAGAATATGGATGTGACAGGTGCTCTGCTGGAGAGGACTGTCACTGAGTACTGTGGATAGGCAGTTTCACTTGGTCTCTAAGTCATACACCTTTCTGAGGTTTAGAGTCCTGATGGCTTTTTACCCATACTGTACCCCTAAAGACTAAGAATTCCATGGAGGTATGATCACAGCAGCGCAAGCTGCTTCTAACCTTGACCTCTGCAATAAGATCTTTGGTAGCATTTTCTTGATGTTTTCTAATGATAGAACTGCGTAGGGAACTAGGGTTTGGGACCCCTTGGGAAATTGCCTTCAGAGGCAAAGGAAAGAACAAGAGCTGGAAGACACTTACTGACATTTGTGTTAGGGTGCAAGAGCTCTCAAGCCATCTGTACAAGAAGTTGTGCACAGGAGGCAGGAGGTTGGCTTAGCTAATTCAAGACCTCCCGGCTAAACTACACCACAAAACCAAAACACATAGGCATGGGTATACAAACTAGGATGATTATAAAGACGTGGTATGAGAGTGCAGGGAGGGAATAAGGAAAGTCAAGGCACAGTTAGAGTTGAACTGATGTAAAAGCAATGTAAGAAGCATTTATTCAGACACATAGGACAGCAAAGGGAGATGAATAAAACCATACCCATCCTGTTGAGTGAAACAGAAGACCTGACTGCAAATGACATGGAGAAGGCTGAGCTACTTAACTTTTTTGCCCCAGTCTTCACCAGCAATTGCTCCAGCCACACCACTGAGATCACTGAAGGCAAAGGCAAGTACTGGGAGGAGGAAAAACTACCGACTGTAGAAGATGAGGTTTGAGACTATCTAAGGAAAAAGAAGGTCCACCAATCCATGAAACTTGAGGAGATGCATCCACAAGTACTGAGGGAACTGGTGAAGAAAGAGGCTAAGCCATTAGCCATCATGTTTGAAAAGTCATGGCAGAAAAGGAGAAGCATAACAACTGTGCTTAGAAAAGAAAAATAGGAAGACCTGAGGAACTATAGTTGTGTCATTCTCAATTCTGTGCCCGGTAAAAAAAACAGATTCTCTGAAAATTTTGTTAGGACACATGAAAAACAAGGAGATGACTGGTGACAGTCCCCATGACTTCACTAAGAACAAATCATGCCTGACCAATTTGGTGGTCTTCCACAATGGAGTTACGGCATTAGTAGATAAGGGAAGAGAGCTGACGTCATCTCTCTGGAGTCATGAAAAATATTTGACACTGTCCCACATGACATCCTTTTCTCTAAACTGTAGGGACATGGATTTAATGAGTGGATCACCCAGAGGATAGAGAATTGGCTGGATTGTGGCACAGAAAGTGTTGCAGCAAAATGTTCAAGTGGAGAGCAGTGATGAGTGCTGACCCTCAGGAGTCCATAACAGGACCAGCATTACTAGCAGTATCTAAAGGCAGCCTAGAAATACAGCTGGAGGTGAACATTTTACAAGAGCTTGTAGTGATAGGACAAGAGCTAATGGCTTTAAACTGAAAGAGGGTAGATTTAGATTAGATATCTGGAAAAAAATATTTACTGTGAGGTAATGGGATACTGGAACAGGTCACCCAGAGAGGTAGTATGTACCTGGTCCCTGGAAGTTAAATACCAGGTTGGATGGGGCTTTGAGCCACCTGGTCTCATGGAAGGTATTCCTGCCAATGGCAGTGAGAGTTGGAACCAGATTAGCTTTAAAGGTCACTTCCAGTGCAATCCATTCTATGATTCTACAAGTGAGACAACACGTAGGGTTGTTTTCTCCTTTGTTTGTTTTGTTACCATTGTTAGAGAAAACCAATGTGAATTTACCCATTGTGCAGATTCTTAGGTTTGTATTCTGCTTTCTACTTTAATTCCTGAAAAAAGGGAAAATCTGGGAAGTTACAGATCTAGTTGTCTCAGTGCTAACATAAAATTGATTTAAAGTGCAATTAAACTAAGGTTAGCATAAAATATGTCTGAGCATGACATAAGTACAAATTCATACATGTGAAAATTATGGCTTTTTAACCTGTTACAGGTTACTGAAACAGGCATAGAATAGACTGAAACAATAGATTCATATCACCCTAATTGATGTAATTTATGCCTTTTTTCCTGATAACGTAGTACATAAATGTTCACTAGTATAAAGAAATAAAGAGAATATAAAATGCTAAGTCTCGTCATAGATTTTTAAACTGGTTAATTAGTAAGAAATGAATCACAATAAAGGAGTGATTTCAGGTCTTGATTAGGGAAGAAACCCTGCTGATTTATATTTAACATATTTCTTGAAGTTATTGTTTTTATTCTTATTTCATGAACAAGAAACTGAAACAGAGTGCTATGTCAAATTAAGCTTTTGACAGCTATGAAAGGTGTGACAAGTAACGCTCTTATAGTGTTCTCTCTCTGAAAACAGAGGTTGAGCTGAGATGGCAAAAATTTGTGAAAATTGTCCAAGTATAAGATTATTTTGATAATGACGAGGGAAATATGCAATGCATCTCTCCTCTCATGGTGTTATGAATCAAAGTAAATGAAAGAAATAGATGGGTTTGTGTTTTTTTGTTTGTTTGGTTGGTTGGTTTGGTTTGTTTTTGTTCGTTTTTTGTTTTTTTGCGGGGTTTTTTGTTTGTTTTTTTTTGTTTGTTTGTTTTTTTTTAATTGGGAGTAGGAATCTGGAATATTTCAGAAAAAAATCTGAAAATTTCATCAGATTTGAACAATGGTGTGATGTTAATGATGTTAATATCTGTTTAATTTTACCTGAAAGCATGGTCTGCCCTGAAAGAAAAAAAAAAAAAAAAACGAGCCAGAAGTACTTGGCTGGCAAAGCTCAAGATTTTTTTGACAGAGTTAAAACATTACACAGCATTGTATGAAGCATACAATGTGAGCCACAGTTGCCAGCTTAGAAACTTGTTGTGTCCAGTATGTCTTTGGAGTTAAATCTGTGGGATTCACTTTGTGTCTATTTTAATTTCTTTGTTTCTTGGTAAATCCACATTACATTTCTGCAATCTAATCTTTATTTGAAAAATAATTGCAATTTGTATTAGTGAAAAGCAATAGCCTCCAAGCTTACATCTGGCCATAATAGATCATGCTGGAGCCTTTGCTAATTTGAAATGGTCCTAGAAAGCACTTTGCAGATGAAGAGGGAAGGCTCAGCTGCTAGCACTCTAATTACACAGCATTCATTAGGTCTGATATTTGAAAAATATTCAGTCATTTTATTTTTTTTATGATGGACTTTTCTATTATCCAGAAATACTGCTAGCATTTTCTGTAGTGGTATATCTATTCTCAGATCACGATCTGGCACGAATATTGTTTACAGAATTTATAGGACATAATAAATGACTTTCAAAATTTTGCCACTCAACAATGTTTATCCACCTCTTGATCCCAGATTCTTTTACAGTTTTTTGCCTAGTATTCACCTGCAAATAAAAAAAGACTTTGTCAAGTTCTCCCAAAGAGAAATCCATTGCTTCTTTATTATTCAAACAAAGAAAGATGCCATCATTCATTTCTGAAACCAGTGTTCTTCTGTGCTGTAATTCTTCTGATTGTGATTTTTATTTCAGCAGGCTGTGTTCTTAAAAAGGCAAGCATAGGTAACAAATGTCTTCTTAGTCTCTTGTGCCAGGTTATTTGGATTGCATGGATAAACCAGGTCTGAATACTTTGGTATTTGAAAACAGGTCACAAAAATGCATTTTGTCTGCCAAAAAAACCCAAACAAACAAACAAAACCCTATGATTGCCTTAGACATCTACAACTTGATTTTACATCTGGGGAATCTGTGGAGGGTACTACTGATTAAGACCCCTGTTACTGAGCATAAGGCAAATAAAAATAATTCACAGTAAATCAGAGAGGTTATGCCAGAAAATGCCCACTGGATAAGAATATATCCTAACTCTGCAGTTAGGGTACTTGATGCAAAGTGGGAAGGTAGGTTATTCAGTTGTTATTGTATATCATGTCTGTTAAGTCCTAAAAGTAAACAAATTCCCTCTATGTTCAAAACCCTACAATTTTAAAGATAAATCAAGCATCATAATTTTACTCTGATAAGGTACATATGTGCCTTTTTTATACTTTCTATAGATTTTAAACTATTTCTATTACAGGTTATGAATACATAATGAAATTACTAAAATGTGGCATTTTACTGAACTAGAGAAACAGAGAGTGAAACAGAGCACTTAAGCTACTTACCTACACTGAATCATACTGTTAGGGAATTTTCATTGAATCAATGGTCAAATTATTCTTATGGATTTTTGACTCACTATAGCAGACACATTAAAACAAAACAACAAAAAAATAGATTTTTAACAAAACCAATTCCACTTGAATTTTGTGTTAAAATGTAACATACCTATGGACAGAGAAATTAAAATATGACAATGTGTGGCAATTCCATGCACTGTTTATAATCAATATGTAATCCACAACTTCCTTACAGATTAGAGGCAGTAGATGCTCCAGCCCTGGAAAGATTCAAGGTCAGGTTGGACAGGGCTCTGAATTACATGATCTGGTTGTCCCTGCTCATTGTAGGGGGTTTGAATTAGATGACATTTAAATCTCCTTTCCAACTCAAGCTATTCTATGATTCTGTGATTTTATCATATAAGAAAATTTTGGAAAATGTTTCATAATAATAAAGATTAAATTATTATAGACACTTGTGTCTATGTCTTGTGTTATGCTCACTGTCCTGCTGCATCTCAGAGTCCTTTGGCCATGAATTTGCTATGTTGTTCTGCATATGATGTATGTTCAGGGTGTTTTGATATACTTTGGTTTTGTTTTGTTTGCGAGTTGTTTATAGTTCTGGAGTCAACACTGTAATCCCATGCCCTTTTTTGTTATTGTGCCATACCAGTACTTCTCTACCCTGCATCCTGGGGCCCCATTTTCAAGGATCTTTCTGTTATACCAGACCTATTTGCAACTAAACTACATTTTTAAGTCAATAATGAATATTTTTATACACACAAATCATCAACACACTACTAGTTACTTTTTTTTAAAAAGTGATCATGCCACAAAATTATACAAAGCTAAGCAAAGTGGAACAAATGAGATAATAACTACTTGGTAGTTGGAAAATTGTTGTCACAGTTAAACAAGCTAAAAAATGCTCCAGGCAGGCCAAGAGGAGTCCAGATGCAGGCTCATGAGCCTCAGTCCACTTCCTACTAAGTCTTTAGCTTGTAATTAGCAATGGCAATATTGTATCCGTGTAGCTAAATGGCTCCAAGGCAAGGTGACGCCATCTGGCTTGCTTCCTCAAGGCTCAAGGGCTAACTCTGGTTGGAAGAGGTTGGCTGGTTTCAAACTACATGACACTTGATTCTGAGTCTACTCATGATGCCAAGTGTCAGCCTACTGGAAGAACACATTGCTCTTTCGTTTGAGTGTGTTTTTCAGCTTAAATTATCCAAAAGAAATTGAGACAGTTCTGTGGAAGTCCAACAGAGTAATTTCTTTAGTTCAAAATTCAGTGTGTATATTGCTCTGTGCCATGGGGTATGTTGTGATCATGAGGATGGAGACTTCAAAGACCTACTTAAGCAAAGCCTAAGTGTTGTTTGAAGACAGAAGAGGATGAAGGTGGTTCATTTTCCTCCCCTTCTGAGGGCAGCCCATGGACTACCCATTAATGTATTCATGCTTTATTTTACAAGGGTTATTTCGGAAGGCGTGGTTAGCTAAGAAATCAGGAAGCAAATTAAGTTCAATCAATGTTAATGATAAGGGGACGAATCCTTATTTGACTGTGTAGACATATCCATGGGTCTAAATGTATGTAAATGTATCTTCATTTTGAAAAGAACTCTAAAGTTTTGAATGTCTGAGATATGTAATCAACACTTTGTTGCTCTTTCCACCTTTTAACACAGCAGTTCCAGATATTTTATGCAATTAGTGTATGAAATGTAACAGTGTTATTGAAATCACCCATACATTCCTAATTTAATTTATTGATTTTAATGGTACACCTGCTGCAAGTTGCTACATTGCCATTAATGATTCATTAATGTTCTTGGACTTCCTGCTGATAACAGCTGAATGAATGAAAAATATTTCCTGTAACATTACAAAATAATCAGGAAGACAGAGAAAAGTGTGATTTTTTTTTTTTTTTAATATTTTAGTGAATGTAGTCCTGTTAATTATATTGTATTAGTGAAACTAGAAAGGACTTTTTCAAATGTGTAACTGTAGTTTCATTATGTTTTATTGTTTTATTGATTTGAATAGTAGTAAGACAATCTGCTTAAAAGGGATGACATTGGATAGCACTCCAAAAGAAAGGTCATTTGTTTAGAATTGCTTGATTTAGAAGATTTGGAAGAGCACAGAGACTTACTGATTTAAAAAAAAAAAAAAAAAAAAAAAAAAAAAAAGGGGGGGGGGAGAGAGACACCTGAGTTGTATATCTTGAAGAATTTGAAAGACAAAAATTTCTTAGCAGTTAAAGAAAATAGCACTGCAGAAAATGCAAGGGAAAAAAAATATTCTAAGGAAACACTAACTACTGGGTTTTCTTTTGCAGTATTCTGGTTCCCCAGTCACCCAGCTTTAATCACATTTGCCATTTGCCATTTCTCCTGCATCATTTGTAGATATGTAATTACGCATTTTCCACTGAGAGCAGGAAAGGACATCGAGGTCTAGTTGGGCAAGTTAACTCTTAGAAAGAGTGCAATAGGCACTATGAGGTACTAAGAAAAAGTAAATTCCCTACCCCGTGCCACTGCTTCCAAAAAAAGTAGGTGAAGTTAAAGTTACACTAGGGCATGGAGGTAAAAATGAAATCATGAATGTGTCACATGCTTGGAAGCCAGTGAGAACCTGAAGATTTTCAAGGCAAGAGGGGGAAACAGAGGAATTTGAGAACTGACTTGACAGAATCATTTTAATTGGGATGCCTTAAAACCAAATTTTTTGAAGTATAGGCAAAATAGCTGTCTTCTATCATAGATAGTTCAGCATTAAATCAAACTACTCACAAATCCCTAATGACACTTGTCATTTTCGTAGTGAGGCCAGTTAGTTATTATCACAAAGAATGTCAATCTACACAGGAAAAGCAACTGCTTTATTGAAAGAATGACTGATCAAAACTTTTTGGCCTATGTTACATAGAAACTTTGGTTAGATTAACAAAATGTTTTGACATGTAAGGCTATCAAACAATCTTCCAGAAAATTATTTCAGGAGTCGCTTTTCCTCTTTCTCGAACAAAATCGTATGTACTTGCTGACTGCTCTTCTATACTCCACTACAAGTGTGATTGCTCATTTAATGAAGTAGAATAAAAATACAATTAATTTGTTAAATTTATTTGTTAAATTTCAGAAAACAAGACACATTTTAAAACAGGAATGCATTCTTTACAATGAATTCTGCAGTCTGTGTTTTGGTAGATTTATTTATCATATAGAACATATAGTACACAAAAGCCAGAAATCTTTCCCTAATACTTTAGCACACTTACAAAAAAGTTATGCCCAAAATAATAGGCTTCTTTTAGGATGCAAGAAATTAATTTACATAAAATCTAACAGTGCAAGAAACATATTGTAATATACTACCAATGGAGAACATATTGACTTACTATTTTTATAATATATCTTTAAGATTTAAATATTGACAGTTCTTTCTCTCATATATTTCTCACAAAGTAGTGAGTTTGCCAGGAACACTGCAATGATTTATTGTCTTGCAAAGATACTTTTCTACTAAGCTGGTTATTCACATAAATACAAATTCTTATTCAGTAACCTCCCAGCACTCCTTTTCCTGCTATAGTTTGTTCTTTGAAACAATGTAGCTTCTAGCAATTTTTATTGCAATACTGTGCAGGTAGCCATATGTTAGGAAATTTAAGTTATGAACATCATAGAGATCTTGCACTCAAAGAAAAAATATCAGGCAGCTTTCTCTGACCATTAATAGATTGAATTAAGTTTGCATTTAGTGTTAAGAGAGAAAATGTCCTTAATCCACTAATTCAGCATAAACATTTCTTTTAACCAATCTTCTCAAACTGTAGCAAATGCCATGCTATACAACTTCATAACATAATGCATTCCAAGCACAGGATAATATTTCTGATTTGGAAAAAGCTTTAGCTTCTCTATCTACCATTCACTTAAGTGTCTTGCAATGCTTCTGAAAAAACTAAAATGTTCTTGGTTTTGTTGGGGTTTGGGAGGGAGGTTTGTTGATGGAGTTTTTTGTGGTGTTCCTCTCCTTCCCCATGACATGGTATAATTTTGCTTGATTTACCTAGATACTATAACATTGTCTTACATGTGACTTAGATCCTGGCAAATTCTAAATCTTAAGCAATCTGAAGTTGTTTATTTATACTCAAAACATTTGGAACTCAGTGCACTTTTGAGTATTTGCACAACTCGGTAATTGGCATGATTTAATATATTGCTTTTCACAATGTGTGTATTGTATTGAGTCACATTTTTTAATTTTTTTTTTTTATGGTCAGTAAATATAATATTCTAGGAAAAAATTAGATAATATGTGATATGAGTGATAGTATTTATATAAACTGAGTCAGTTTTAGATGCATATCCAAACTGTTTTTATATCCTACATTTCACTTGGCAACATTGACTAAAACCTGGAAAAGTAACATCTCTTTTTCATGAGATAAATGTAATTCAGAAAAGAGAAATATATTTAACGAAAAATATTGTACTATTTTTGTATCTTACAATGTTTGCTTATATCATTACATAGAAAAAACTTATTGTAAAATGATCACTCAAAAAACTCAGCTAGACTGAAATCACTGTCCACAGGTAGGAACCTTGTTCCTTGTGAAATGCCCTGCCTAACCAAAGCTTTTGAAAAGGACTGAAATAAATGCCAAAGCATGTGTAAGAGACCTTTTCCCACAGTAGGTGTATAAAGTTGGGCAACTAAATGAACCCCTGATGACTGGAAAGCCAGTGACTAAATGTGTATCCAAATACTGAATCTAAAATTAGGAACAAGTTGAATCATACACATATTCTGAGCCAGCTGTTTGCCTTGCTTATATAATCAATGGAATCATTCTGGCATTGCACCACTCTTAGGGATGCACATCTTTCAGCAATTGTTTGGAAGTACCTCTGTCTACTGAATAGAGTGTGGGAGAAGAAATCTAACTTAGAATAGTGAGTTCTATCATAAACTGAGAGGTTAAATCCTATTCCAAGTGCCTAAGATGATGTGGGCTTTTCAAAATCTAGGGTTTAATTGCCTAAACACAGAGTCCCATTTTACTTGCCGTGCCGTAAGATATATGACAGATATCAAGACCTGCAGTAAACCTGAATATTTCTGAAGGGGCAGGTAGTAATTACAATAGCCTCACTTATCCTAAATTGTATTAGATGCCAATTTCAAGGCCTCTGAACTGATTCCTTACAGTCCATTTAAAACCAAATGTCCTCATGAAACTAGGAATACATGGTGTAGATATAGCTTTACAGTCCTGATCTCTTTTAACAAGTTTCAGTTTATGGGACACAAAAAGAATTTTGCCTTTAGCATTTAACTACTTACTCTGATTGATGCTCTTAGAGCTTATTTGTTCATCCTTGAACTTTCAGTTTATAAGTGTTTGTTCTTATAATGCATTGGAACATTTATTGTTCATTAAAAAAAATAGTATTTTTTGATAGCATGGTGTGGAAGGAATTATGTATAAAAAGCTGATTAGTAGTCTTGGTAATTACCTTTTATCTTCCTTACATAAACCAAAACTAATTTCATTTGAATTTGATTTCATTCCATTTATTAATTTGTAATTGACAATTCTTCTGTGATTAGTTAAAACAATCCTCACTATCCTCTTCCTTGTTCCCTCCCTCTCTTCTTCCCTCTTTCTTCCTTTCTTTATTTCTTCCCTCTGTCCTTGAAAGTTCTAGTGACATGACAGGAAATAAAAGAAAGTGGTCTCTCTTTTTTTTTTTTTTTTTTTTTTTTTTTAATTTAAATAATATAATCACCCCAGAATGTCCCTTCATCTAACATGGGGGCAGGTATAATAACACAAACAGCTAATAAAGGATGTCAAGGCAACAGGAATAAAAGCAATAGGAAATTCAATTATAATTGTTTCCACATCTTCACACAGAACCCCAGGACAGAACATTTTTTAAAAAAATAACTTGGTGAAGTTAACTTTCAGTTTTACTTTAAAAGCTTTACGTCTTTTCACAAAAGTTTTAATGTTATTCCTTTTATAGCAGTAAAATAGGTATTGTATTATATTTCCTGTAGTATGCATTCATTTCACTATAAAAATTCAAGTATATGTATGTTTTATACGCACATACACATACAAATAAACATGTCAATGAAAAGTGAACATACAAATGCCCTCATTATGACTTGTTTGTATACTGTCCTCTGCAAACAATTTAAAAGTAGCACCTTATTGTTTCAATGCTCCTTCCATGCATTATTCTCATAATGTTCCTCTCTAAATAGAATTCTAGAATGTTTTCAAGTGTATAGAACCTCAAACTATCTATCTATCTATCTATCTATCTATTGAGAAATACATGCAAGATAAGTGGGAGTAAGAAGAACCAAATAATGTAGTCAAGAGCAGCACTATCACAAGTACAATATATCAACATGAAGTATTAGAGATGGCAAAACAATTTAATATACAGGTTAATGGGCATTTACCACACACAAGTGATACTAATTTTGCTTTTATAAGGGCTACTTATGCAGGTCTTCTTCAATATTCAACCCTGAAAACTATATCCAAACTTGCATAATTAGAACATTCCTGTTTTTAAAGCAGGCACCATGCCTGCCAAGCATAATGGTGGAGTTCAGATCCTGTTTTATATATGTAAATAATTGTAAGTTTTTAAACTTCTGAAAATAGAACTGGTATACAGGTCTACATATCTATACGGTACTGTATTGCACTGCAATATGTATTATATTGCATATTATTTGAGCACCAGAACAAGAAAAAAAATGGATTGGGTTTGCTGTCTTGAAACTATATCGTCCAGAGTCTTGGAATAAGTCTGTCGTAATTTAAATTGTATTACTACTTTGTCTGTCTTTGAATATAACAGTTTTATTTGCCAGAATATACTTCCTTCTATCTTAAACATGAATTGCTGATGTCAGTTGAAATATTACAAGAACAGCTTGCACAAAGATGGAACATGGAACATATTTCCAAACTGTTTTATGATTCAGGATATGTTACTGCCTGCATAGCAGCCCACAAGTGGTCTTTCTTAGGGCAACTGCATTATTTGACCTTTTTAATTAGTCACTCATTTCAGGTGCACAGACTGTTAAGAGGGTTTTTTTGTTTGTTTGTTTTGGTGGTTTTTTTTAGTTTACCATTGACATTATGATCGCTCTTACAGAATTTGGAAATAAAAGCCCATTTTTTAAAAAATTTTGGCATGAGGATATAGTACATCTAGTGATGTCTCTAAGACTACTAGGATAATGTAGCAATTATTAAAATGTATTAAGATTTCAGGATTGTCCAGCTGTGTTCTGTACTTTTATTTTTGCTCTCCCCTCAAAGCATCAAAACAGCATTATTTGTAGTTTCTGTGATACAAAGTAGTCATTTTCTAGAACTGATAATAGCTCATATAATTTTTAGCTAATTTTTTTCTGGTGAAAATGCTATAGCAGAAGAACTCTGGCAAAAAAATTGTAGAGGTTCTTCTGTCCTCCTAGAACAGGAAAATAATGTTTCTTGAGCATGAAATTTCAGAAGGGTTAACATACTTGCAAAATTTACGAAAAATAACATATACAAGTTCTCTTTTTCAGTCATCAGTCAAAAGAACAGAACTCTGCAGTGCAATCAGACATAGAACGCTGTGAATAAGCTCTTTTTTGGCTGTTTTTCAAACTGACAATTGCCTAAAAACTGAAAACATGTCCTACATTTGACTTATTCATCACACAAGATTGAATACTTGCAAAATTGTACCTAATAGACAAGAATACCACAGCTCACAGTTAGAAGCATTACAGAATTCACTCTGGATTTAGATATTTCTGTATGAGACCATATTAAGACAATATCATATTTTTATAATTTATATCAAAACTACTTCAAAGCTCTTCTTCCTGCAATCCATCCTCTACATTAGGTTACATAAAGATGCACACTTCCTGGGCTTGAAAGCATTTTCTGGGAGGCTCAGGATATAACTGACCTTAAACAGAGATGAAGTCAAATTGATTATTTCTTGCATGCAGGAGACACATAATTTTCTAAATTGTGGATACCTTTTATCAAGCAAAAGGAGACAAAAGCTCTGTAAGTATATAATTTCTTTGTATATTAGCATACAGACCCACCACACTTTTTCTCAAAAAGGCAATTTTAGTAATCCAAATCTTTTAAAGAGCAAGATTGTTCTTTGTCAACACAAAATTCTACACATAAACTGCATCTGTTTTTTGGGTTTTTTTTTAAAACCATACACATATTCTCAAGTGAATGAACTAATAAACATTTTTAAATACCAATTTTTTTGCCAGTTAATGGATGAAAGATATCAAATTTTCCTAAATGCCATATGCAATAATATCAAGCAATAATTGTCTTCTAAAGTAGACAGGATTCTAGATTTTCCGTGTCTTCCTCTAAGTTTTATATATTTTCTTCTGTTTTAAATTTGGCTTTAGTAAAAGCAGAATAGAAAGAAAGCTACATAAAATTTTAGCATCATTTATATAAAACTTACCTTTTTAAGAATTTTGTTAAGACTACAAATCTTTTAATTTAAAAATTCTTAAGAAGTTCGCTTTTTCTCTCCTTATCATGAAACCTTACTTCCAAGTAGTGAAAAATTAACAGAAGATATGATATGATAAGATATGGTGATATGCATATGTTATGAAAAACATTCAGCACTCAACAACTTGGGGGTTTTATAGAAACACAACAAAAATTTCAGGAAAAACCCTGTTTCTGGTGAAATAAGATAAAAGTTTTCTACTGAACTGGAGAAGTCCATCATTACACTTTAGTCATTTGCATGGAACACCTATATTACCCTTCAGATTTTGGGAATTCACAATTCCCTTCAGATACTTTTTTTTTAAATAATTATTATTATTATTTTATTTCTAGAGTGAACAGTTTATCCATAATATTCAGATCTTGATTCAGTAGAGACTTTGTCTGTGCTAGTTTCTGGTTTTGTAGACAGCAACAGAGTACATATTTCAGTGCACAGGTGATGAGCCTGAGTTTTTGCCATTGTTTTATAAGTGGATAAGAAGTTATGAAGTATAAATTAACAAATTCAGATGATCACAGCTAAACAACTCTACCTCTGAGGTTCAGTGTGTACAAGTTACTCATGCAAACAAATCCTCACTTTGTGAAGAAAGCAAGTTTTGTAAGGTACTTACTGTCAAGATAGGTCAATCAAGGCACAATTAGCTCTAATTAGCAATCCCACAAGTTATTAAAATTGTTTACCTTCTGTTGAGATAGGCACAAAAAGGTACATAATTTTTTCCCACTTGTGAAAACATCAAAGAAAAGTATTTCCTATCTGAACCATAAAACCAATTATAAATGAGGACAAGCACAGCAGTGTTATCAACAGAATTTAGGAAATCATTTCTATTGCTAATTGCAGCATTTTAGCTAGCTGAGGGCGTATATGACAATCTTCCTATTAGGTTGAAAATAAAGGATCCCAAATAATTGTGGGGCTTTTTAATATAAAATTTCACAAGGACAGAGAAATTGACCGACATCTCAGGATTTCTTGCAAGTTCTATAGCTATTGCAATTTTTATCTTGAGGTTTGACTAAAGAGGTAGAATGGTAATAATTTTTTGTTCCTATTAAGTACATAAATTAATAGCCTTGTTTTCAAAAGGAAGAAAGTCTAGAATAGAACTACTCATAGATCTTGTTCATTTTTTAAAAAAGGTAATGTATAATAGAAAGTTCAAATAGGAAATGAAGGGGCTAGAGAAATCCATAACTTTCTTATCTCAGGTTTTTGAAATTGCTTATAATTATATTGTCTACAGAGGGGAAATGAAGTTGCATGAAAAGCAATGAACATGGATTTTACAAGTTAAAAGCCCACATGCTACATTGCATTAGAATTCAATTTGGCGGGGGGAATGTTTTAACTTCTTCAGTGGATGAGGAAGCAATTATTGCATTAACATTTGTTTAAAATGAAGAAAATTTCCAGCTCTGATTGAACATTTTTAGCTAAGGAGAAAATAGATCCAACAAGAATGTAGTCTGGAATAATTTTTTTGCCCCCAAATGAGACAGCATGCCTCAAACATTTGTTTTGGTTTATCTTACCTGCTGAATGTGCTTAGATGTTACTGGCAGGAAATAAACTTTTAAGCAATGATTTTAAATATATCCATGAAACCACTTAAATTATACTTAAACAGTAATCCTCATAAATAGTAGTCCTCTGGATGCATTTACTCCTTCTGGATGCATTAAATATGTCCAAAGGAGGACAACAAAGTTGGTGAAAGGGCTGGAAGACATGTCCTGTGAAGAGCAGCTGAGGATTGTGGCTTTACCTAGTTTGGAGAAAAGGATGCTGAGGAGTGGAAGTGGAATCAGAGGTCCTGATCTCTTCTCCCTGGGATCCAGTGATAGAGAATCTGGGAATGGCTCAGAGTTGCACCAGGGGAGGCTCAGGCTGAATATTAGAGAGAATTTCTTTACCAGGAGGTTGGTCAAACAACGGGTTAGGCTTTCTAGAGGGGCAGTAGGTGGTCCAGACCTATCTGTTTAAGAGGCATTTGGACAATGCCTTTAATAATATTCTTTCAGTTTTAGTCACACCTGAAGTGTTCAGGCAGTTGGACTAGATAATCTTTTTGGTGTCTTCCAATAGAAATATCATATTCCATTCTATTCCAATCCATTCCATTTTAATATTTTTTCAGGTAAGTTTGGCATCACCCATTCCATATTCATGATAACAGATTAGATTCATGAGAAACTTTATTATTATTCATAATTATTTTAATTCAAACAAGTTCAATGAAAACCACTAGCAATACATTGTAGTTGCAATGGGAAACTGTACTTTTAATGAAGTTCATTATCTGGTTTTCAATATTCAAATAATGTACAGTCATATGTTTGGTTTTTCATTACACATTGGTCTTGAAGAATGAAAACTATGAACTGCATCTCCAGTTACCATACAAAACTTATTTATTGGGTTTTTTTAAATTATTTGTATTTGAGAAAGAACTATGCCTAAACAAACTCACTAATATTTAGATCATCCCAATATGCATGTAGAATATATTATTGAAGACACTACACTTCATCGTTTGTCTAGCAATATCTTGGCTGGTTCAGACTTGCTAGCAGAATTGTTAGGCTTCATTTAACATGATGTATGACTGATTATTTCTTTTTAATTAAAATAATACATTCCAAAGGATTCTAATCCCTTATACCCCCGACATAAATGAGATTACCCATACATTTACCATCCAGTGGATTAACCTGCCTTTTTAAATGTATGCTCACCAGAAAATAGCAATCACGTTAATGTATTTCATCCAGCCTCCCTAAAGCTGCACAGGAAAAGATGAGGTTTATAATGAGACTATGAGATTTACAGATATGAGCTGCAGCAGATCAAGGAGGTGGTAAAAAAAAATAAAATTCCTGAATCGAGTACTTCTAAATCAAGTAGCCTGGCAGCTGATTACATGGAGGGCAGTCTAGGTCAGGAATTTCTGGTTATCACAACTCGGGCAGTATGGTACATGAAAAGAAACAGCCTAGACAGAAGAGTTTAGGCTTTTGAAGATGAATCCTTTATGCACTAATTCCACACAGAAGCTCTCAGGAAGTTAATGAAACTCAAAAGCATCCACTGCTGGCATAGAAGTGCAAATCCTGCTGTTTAGACTGATGACTGAAGTGGAATGCAACATTGTTTTTGTGTATATTTAGGTTTTGTGTTGGTGGAAACTAAAAAGCTCAAAGTAAATCTGACCCAAAATTGTTTGGTTTTCAAAGTTATCGTCAAAACCACCATGTTTACTCACTGTCCTCTAAAGTCAGATTTTTGGGATATGAACAGTAAGAACATTAAATAAATTTCTCCTTCTCTCAATAAAATATACTTTTGGAAAGGTTTTGCACTGTGATTTGTTTAATACATTCTCTGGAATTCTTTGTGTAAAATGTTGTGTGCTTCATACAACTAGACTGAGTCTCATGGAATGTCTCCCTCCCTTATATCAAAGCACTATTTTTAAAGATACTGTAAAAAGCACTTGCTGGACACTTTCAAAACTTCTGTAATACAAGTAGGACAGTTATCATCATTCTCCTTCTGTGATTCTGAAGGAAATAAAGAAAATAAGACTATTCAAAGCTATGACTATTGTCATGGTCAAATTATGTTGAAACTTCACAAATGTTGAATCCTTCCTTAGCTCTGATCAAGTTAAAATGGGCCTAAATAAAATCCATATTCTTATCATAAATATGGAAATAGAGCGGAATGTAATTTTATTTTTGAAGCTGAATGAAAGACTTGGTCCTGTTTGTGGAAACAAGAAGAAAAGACATAGGAAAAGCCCCAGAGATCTCACCATATTTAATTTAAAAACTAATTTTCCTTAATTTACCCAGCCTCTCCTTACTTCAGCAGAGACTATCATGCTGAGATTAATACTGGTACAAATGTACCATGCAATAGCCTTTCTTAGTATGGTCAATAATGAATTTAAATCTTGCAATCGAATTAGAAATGTTAATATATACACATATATTACCATTTATATGTTATATAATTATAATATAATTAGAACTACTGTCTATGTATGCTCTGTAGTCAAATACTAGTATTTCAAATATCAGAATCACAGAATATGCTGAGACCCATAAGGATCATCGAGTCCAGCTCCTGGCCCTGCACAGGACCATCCCCAAGAGTCATACCATGTGTCCGAGACTATTGTCCAAACACTTCTTGAGCTCTGTCAGGCTTGATGCTGTGACCACTTCCCTGTGGGGCCTGTTCCAGGATCCAACCACCCTTCAAGTGAAGAACCTTTATCTAATATCCAACCTAAAGCTTCCCTGAGGCAATTTCAGGCCATTCCTTCAGGGCCTGTCACTGGTCACCACAGAGAAGCAATCAGTGTCTGCCCCTCCTCTTCCCCTCATGAGGAAGTTGTAACTGCAATGAGATCTTCCCTCAGTCTCCTCCAGGCTGAACAGACCAAATGCCCTCAGCCGCTCCTCATATGGCTTCCCCTCAAGGCCCCTCACCATCTTCATTGCCCTCCTCTGGGCACTCTTTAATGGCTTAATATTTTTCTTATATTGTGGTGCCCAAAACTGCACACAATATTCAAGTCAGGCCACCCCAGTGCAGAGCAGAGCGGGACAATCCCTTCCCTTGACCAGCTGGCAATGCTTTGGCTGATGCCACCCAGGACAGGGTTGGCCCTCCTGGCTGCCAGGGCACTGCTGACTCATGTTCAACTTGCCATCAGCCAGGACCTCCAGGTCCCATTCCATGTTTCTTTTTACTGTCAGTTTATCAAGATTTGCCTAAAATGGTAATTGCAAGTATTGTATAAGTCCACTACAGAGTTTATACAGTACCATTGCAATTTCAGTATACAAAATTATCCAGGGAAATTCATTAGTGATCTTTACAGTGAATAAATTATCACTACTCACTGTTTCTAGATATTTAATGTACTATGCATTTGGATTTATTTTCTTTGGGTTTTTTTTCCCTTTTTTTTTTTTTTTAATTTTATTTGTTGCCATGATATAGCTATTTTCAACTACACTGAAAAACAGTATTCATTATTCTTCTAAATAGAAGATATGGTTTTTATGGAATACTACCATGATTTACTTTCTCTGAGTTAAAGAAAAAAAAAAATAAATAGTTTTCCTTCCACCCATGAGAGTCCTTCATTCTTCAGCTGAAGAATGCTGATGCATTTATAATCCTTAATTACAGTTTTATGATAAGCAAATCCATGGATTATAGCCACAGGTACAAAAATCTGTTTCTCCTGGTAAAACAGTTTGATTTGAACACTTATTATAATGCAGTTTTCAATCCCTGCAGTAGAAAAAACTCTGGTGGTGTTACTAAGAAAATGAAAAAAAATAAAATAATTATGAATTTGTATAAACAACTCATTTTTTATCAGCTAATATTACTCCAAGGAGAAGGAAAACCAAGGAATGCCCTATTTATCCTTGATGTCTGAACACTTTTGTAATCTGTTCTTTGGCCAGATTTGACAAAATATTGTGATGGATATTGAGAGGAAGAGGACTAAATTCAAAGAACAGTTATTCAAGTTCTGGTTTAGTTGCCTAAAATTAGACTGCAGCCGAGGCAGATTTGTACTGAGGTCTGCTCTGTCAATGATGGATTCACTCCCTGTGTTGTAGAAGGAAGCAAGATCATCACTGCAACATGTTCCCATGTCTTGTCTGTCATTTAGATTTTTTCAACTTTAAGTGACTGATCGTAATCAGTGATTAATGAATGAACAGCTCCAAAGTTTGCTATCTAAATCTAGCCTATTTTGTCTATGTGGAGGAGGTTAGGGGAGAACTGCAGGTGGAAGAGAGAAGGGAGGGTTTCAGGTTTGGAATCCTACTGCCTAGTTCTGTTGTCACTTGGAGACACAGTTTAGTGGTGAACATGGCAGTGGGAGACTAATGGCTGGACTTGATCCCATCTTAATGTTTTTTCCAACCTTAACAATTCTATGATTCTATCTTTCTGCTCTCAAGTGTTTCTTATCACAGAATTTTTGATATATTGAACCAGGAACTCTTTTGACAGAACATTCTTTGGATTATGCTCCATATAGACACAAAAGATTTCAAGTTTTCTTCTATTAATCTGCTTATCCAAAATGAGTAAAATTTCTTAAACTGTCTTCCTAATGCTATGCGTAACAAATATTGCTTCAACATGCATTGAATGTTTGAGGAAATAAATAATTTATTTGAACATCAACTATGCACTTAAAAGTAGTTACAGTAATCTCCTTAGTCAAATGTTAAAAGCAGGAAATTGTTCCATTTTACAAGATTGATGGAAAATTGAACTATAAAAACTCTTCTGTCTGTCAACTGTAATATATCATTATTTCTGCATTTAAACTAATCTTTAATTACTGAGTAGTCTTTGGAAACAAAATGCTCTTCATCATTTTAATGACAATTACATAAAAAAGAATTTGCAGAAGAATATTTGTAAGTGTTCCATTTAAGTCTAAATAATCTTGCCTTAAGAAGATGTTCAGCTAAAAATGCATGGGTTATACTGTCTTTGACTGGATTATGCAATAAACAAAACTTATCATTAAACTATCACTATTTTTCTTTCAGTGGTACGTTGATATTCAATATACATTGAAACATATATCAGTTAGCTTTTTCTACATTGTTGTAGTTCTCACCCCTCAAGATTTGTGGGTTATGCCTAATTTTTCCTCAGTTGCTACCATTAAGTGTTATTTTCCTACTACAGGAGATTATTCTTAAGCATCGGTTTCTCGAGCTATTTTTTTCAGGTTGTTTCCCCTGCCTTCTTCAAAATGTCAGGTTTTGCAAGTGAACCTATGAGTTTTGACTTTTGCACAGAACAACAAGTCTTCAATGTCCTTTGAATGTAATTACTGGATGGGTTGGTAATGTAAGATAATACACCCCTTTTACTAACATGAATTGTAGATGATAAGAAAATTCCTCCTAAGAGAATTTCTTTCTAAATTACTTACATTACTTCATTGTTCATTCAGCACACAGGATCTTTCTTCAGGAGATGTGTATGACAGCTGCCAAAAACCCCTCCCAATTCCTTCTTATTTAATTTCAATAATATTAGATTCAAAAAGGGGCAATAATTATTTCAGCCGAACTTGAACAGATTTCAGATCTTAATTATTGCCTATGGTACACATTCCTGTCTCTCAGACAAACAGGGCATATTGCTATTTTGGAAACCCATTACCAATCCATTTTTCCTGTTTACTGATATAATAGATACTGTGACCACCTTCCTGAATATTTAAGTTATAATTTGTCTGATGTTCATAATGTAAAGCATGCATGCCATCTGGATGTGTTCATGTCATCCTTGAAGCTGAATCAATGTCGTTTGCTTAGAACAGTTGCCTCAGCATACTGACAATGCTTCACAGATCACTTGAAATGTGAATGGTAGAAGTGTAGGAAATGACAGCTTTGCATCATGTAGCTCAGCTGCTCCAGACTTTGAGCACATCCTGCCTGAATTTTTTGTTCAGATTTTTTTTTTTTTTTAATAGAACTAAAATGTTTTCTGAATTTAATGGGAATATTGTTGCACATGCACTGTTTGGCAAGAAAAGAGAAATAACATCACATGCCTTAAAAATTTGGGGGTGGGAGACAAAACTCCTGCTGATTGTAATGAGAATTTGACTAAATGAGAAATTCTGATTTTTCATTAATAATATGCTTGTTTTTTCATTACAGTTCTTTGTAAAATGACTTAAATGCAGAGCATAACATGTAGAATTATATATTAGAAATCAATAGCTACCACTTGTTGAAGTATCTATAGCAGTAGTCAGAGACACTGAAAATATAATTAGTGATATGTAAAATCCATTTTTTTATGAATATTTTTGTATGCGTGATGAGTTAATGCTTTAAAATGTAGAAGAGAAAGAGAAGAAATATTTTGCATGTTTTACTCTCTTTTCTCTTGGATTTTCAGGCAGAATCCATGAACCAGTGCAGTATTCAAGAATTCCAGGTATTTTATTAGACCTACCATTTAGTAGCAAGTGCAATACTTTGAAAATAATAATTTAAGCTCACTTCTAACTAATAGGCCAATAAACTAATCTGCTGGTCTGTATCTCTGAATGTCATATTACTGGTCTGCCTTTGAGAAGAGTAGAGGATATTTGAAAAATCAATCATCTGGAGTACTGTATTTGTCCATTAATAACAGTATCACATTTTGATGAGGTTACAGACTTTTTGTACTAACTGAAATTGATGATAAGTGAGGCCATTTAAAGGAGATAATTCTTGAGTTTCATTCAGGGAAGTGGTACTCAACCTTTAACAGCTGAGGAGCATGCAGCTGCTTAGGCTGGTTTCCCTGTGAATTCTTTCACACTTTTAAGTTCCCATGCCCAATTGATTGCTTTGTGTTTCAGTTTTCTCTTTGCCCATTAATTAGTAATATTTTTCTCAGCAGGTACTACCCTTTCAAATGTTTAACACCAGAGGCACTGCACCTACTGGAAACTATTTTTCCAGAGATCCTATGGGTCACCAGAAGAATTGTAACAACCCAAGTCTTATTTTCATTTTCCTTTTTTTTTTTTTTCTTTTTGATGCTTTTCTAGCCTTAAAATTCTGTTATAACACAAAACTGTTTCCTGAATGAAGTTATCTTGGGTCTATTAAGCAGACAGCTATTGCTGAGACCACACCTGGAGTACTGTGTCCAGGCCTGAGCTCCTCAGTACAAGAGAGACACAGACACTGGAGAGCATCCAGCAAAGGGCCACAGAGATGATGAAGAGTATAGAGTATTTCTCTAGAGAAGTCTGAAGGAGCTAAGACTCTTCAGACTAGAGAAGAAAAGGCTCAAGGGGGTCAAGGGAGGGTGCAAAGAAGATTATAGAATCACAGAATGGTTTTGGTTGGAAGGGATTTTACAGGTCATCTAGTCCAACTCACCTTGCAACGAGCAGGGACATCTTCAACTAGATCAGGTTGCTCATAGTCTCATCCAATCTGACCCTTCAGTGTTTCCAGGGACGGCGGCATGTACCATCTCTCTGGGCAAACTGTTCTAGTGTCTCACCACACTCACCGGAAAGAAATTCATCCCCATGTCTACTCTAAGTCTTCCTGCTGCTAGTTTAAAATCATTACCCTTTGTCTTATCACTACAAGTCCTATTAAAAAGTCTGTCCCCGTCTTTCTCATAAACTCCCTTTAAGTATTCCAAGGCCATGGTAAGGTCTTCCCAGAGCCTTCTCTTATCCAGGATCCAGTTGAGAACAACCTCAATTCAGTCTTTCTTCATAGCAGACATTTTCCATCTCTTTTATCACTTTTGTGTCCTTCTGCTGGACCTGTTCCAAAAGGTCCATGTCTTTCTTGTACTGAGGGTTCCAGAGCTGAATACAGTACTCCAGGTGGGATGTCACAAGAGAGGAGTAGGGGGGGAGAATCACCTCCCTTGACATGCTTCTTTTGATGCAGCCCAGAATGCACTTGACTTTTTGAGGTGAAAGAGCACATTGCGGGCTCACATCCATCTTTTCATCCTCAAGTACCCTCAAGTCTTTCTCTTCAGGACTACTCTCAGCCCATTCATCCCCCAGATTCTATTGATAGCAGGGGTTGCCCCAATCCAGGTGCGGGACCTTGCACTTGACCTTGTTGAACCTCATGAGGTTCACATAGAGCCACTTCTCAAGCTTATCCAGGTCTCTCTGCATGGCATTTCTTTCCTCAGCTGTGTCAACAGCATAACTCAGCTTGGTTTCATCTGCAAACTTGCTAAAGATGCATAGATCTCAGTGTCTATCCTGATGAAGATATGAAATGATACTGACCCAAAAGATGCAGCCAGTCTCTCATGCCTAGTGAGAGGACCACTGGTAATGGGAACAAACTGAAACAGAAGAGGTTCTCTCTGAACATTGGGAAACACTTTCTGCAGTTCGCTCAGAGAGGTTGAGGAGTTTCCATTCTTGGAGATATCCAAAAGCTGTATAGACATGGTCCTGGGCAACTGGCCTGGTGGCCCTGCTTTGCGGGGTTGGACCAGGTCATCTCCTGAGGTTCCTTCCAACCTCAACCACTCTGTGATTGTGTGATTCCATGACTCATGATAGCCCATTCCTCCCTCTGAAATGTTGTAATTGTTCACGTGACCATTGCTATACTGGCCTCTAGTCCTTTCTAAAACTCTTCAATTCATCTTCAGACCTGGCAGAAATTCACTCTTCCAACACAATTACTATCTGTTACAACAATAGGTGTCCTCAAATCTTGAGAGGACAGGTTTTGCCTTTAGGTGATGCCCAGTTCTTTAAGTGTTTTGAGGGTAGTACTGCTTCTACATTTCTTTAATTTCCTACTTTTTGAACAAGGAAAATGAGCTGTGTCATAACACTCTGGAGTGGTTCTTGAATTCTCCTAAAGGCTTGTTTTCTTTAGGTGTCATCCCCATGCAGACTTCATGTCACCTGTACAAAAATGGGCAAACACTTCTTAACAGAAATCGTGATGTCACTGAGCAGGCAAGCCTGCTCTGTAAGTGGCAGTTTTCACAGAAACAACTATAGAGGATGAACTGTATTTGCAGTAATGGTTTTTGTGTGACAGCTGGATCATAAACTTCACATAGAAAGTCCGTCCAAGGAGAAGAATTTCAATAAGGTCTTCATGTATCTATTACCTTAATAAACTTCTGTTCCATTCCATAGGTCATCAGGTACTCTGGAGAATCCTACAGAAACTGGAAGATGACTCTGTCTCAGAAATTCCCTCCAAGGCAACCATTTAAACACACTCTGTTCAAAAAGGTTCCTAACAAGTCCTCTGCACAGCAACAATAGTTGCTAGATCTCAAATGGACTGCCATGGACTTTGCACCCAGTCTGCATCCCTTTTTTTTCTCATTTCCTTCCTTCTTCACAGGAAGAACGAGCAGGTCAAGAGAACACAGATGAAGACAGAACTCTAGCTATTAGCAACCAGCTCTGTCTTAAAATTGCAGGGTAGAGTATTTGCAATGTACTCTCAAAGATATTCCCAGTCCTGTTTTTAAGTGTGAATATGAGTATATAGGAGGGAAGTGCTGTCAAATGTGTTAAGGTTTCTACCTTAGTATTGCCAGTTATATTCTATCTAGAGAGAAAGAGTACATAAACAGTGCTGACACACAATATACTATATAAATATACAACATATATCTGTCTGTTATATACACAGGAGTCAAAACCTACAAGCTAAGGCTTGTGGGTTTTGTTTAAGATTAAAACAGGCTTAAATGGTCTGCAGGTTTAAAGGGGAAAGTCCCTGCATTTCTAACGTTACAGGTCATTAAGAGCCTAGTATTTAAAGTTTTGTTGGTACTCTAAAAGACAGTAGTGTAAATGTGTCACATTCTTTTCCTGATAATGTTTTTAATTAGAAGATAAGGTATTTTTCCTTTGAAACTGAAATGTTATTCCAAACAGAATTATCAACAGATGGTGGACTCAGTTACTTTTAGTTTAATTCTTATACTTTCTGAAAATACAGCAGTGACACATATGTCTTTCCTTTATAATCAATGGAAAGAAAAAAATCCTGTCACTTTACTTCCTGAGCAATCTTAGAAACCTCTCAGTGGAAAAAACACACTTTTTTTTTCTACTAAGTAAAAATGCATCATGTATTTCTGAGTTCCTTCTAAAACCCAAAGTCAGATGCAAGCAATCTCATTCTTACAGGGTAGTAGGACTGACCAAAAATGTAGAATAGCTTAGTGCTTTTACAGTAGTAAAGGCATGCCTACCTGATCTCTCATTAGGTGCCCCATGCAGTTAGGTGGCAGCTATAATAGCCAAAACCTTTAAAAGTGTTACTAACATGCCATATATTAATTGATGCCAACAGAATTAAAGAAATTCGAATAGCACAGAACAAAAGTTTCTGGCTGCTAATGTATTTTTGGCTAATATTCCCTTAATAAAGAAAGTTATTAAATTTAAACAAAATTATTCATATTCTTTCTAAAATACCATGCCATTCAATTCATATTACAAGCTTCGTCAAAATCAAGTCTTGATTATGAAGCTTAATTAAACTCTCATTAGATACATGGAGAGGCTATCTTTGACTACAGAACTACACGATATATCATAGCAATTGCTTATAATGCTGTCTAGTGTAGTTTAAACATCATGTATATCTATTGCCATATCTCGCATGGCTTTAGCACTTAACATTTGATTATGGTATCTTTGAATGTTGTATTTTGAAAATAAAAAAAAAATCTAACAATTCTATGATCAAATTAGTGCAAAATACAGTTATTTTACCTTTTCAGGGTATGGGGAAAAAAAAGGAAAACTAATTTGGTAAGAAAAACCCAGTAATTCTCAGAATTAAATATCCTATCGGAGTTCAAGCCTGTTCTCATTTTCAGAGGCAGCATTCCAATATAATTGTATTTAATGCACTCTTTTATGGATGAATGCACAGAGAAGAGGGAATATATAAAAATACGAAGATGTAACCCTCTCAGTGACATTAGCAGGTAGTTACCTTTAAAAAAGTAGTTCATTGTTCTGTCCATTCAGATGGACTTTTTACAAACGTCAGACATTGTTAAAAGGTATGTATCTAAGTTTTTTTAAACTAATCAACACCAGAAATTTCAACTTATTAAGCTAAAAAAGTATAGCTGGTAAATTGGCCAATGTGCTGTTAAAACATTAATATATCTCTGTTGATAATCATCAGTGGATAGACAATGCTTACAGTGAGTAGTGCAGATGCCAAGTGGAGGGTCAGCTTAGGCACATCTGTACTTATATGGGTCTCTTGTTTGAAAAGAGCGCAGTGGGCCCTCGCTGGTTTTGCATTCACTGAGCCATGGTCTGTCAAACAATTCTGAGCGACTTCTATTGCAAGATGTAACCCCACCTTAAACTGACCTTACTGAATGTTTAGTTGCTATGAAAGTGAAATTGTGAATTTTGGCTATTCAAGGAGTTTTTTCCTACCCAGGAAGGATTTCAATGGAATATAGTGTATGATCTGAACCACTCTACAACCCTGGGGAATCAGTGGCATTTGTAAAAGCACAGGACTCATGGAAAGGGACTATAAATACCATCCAATAGCAAAGGTGAGTTTGACTGAACTTTGTAAATTAGATACTATTGCCTTTGTTAAGTTCAGTAGGTGAACAGAAGAAAGAACAATAATATTTTTATTAAATTTTACTTACCCTGTCCCTTGCACAGAGTAATGTCATTGAATTAGTCTTTCTTAAGGGAAGCCTGATAGGACATTATATCCCTTTTAGGATATATGAATCCCTTCCAAACTTTAGATCTTTGCTCTTTCTAAGAATAACTCTTGTCCCTTGTTTGTTTCTTTGATTGGTTGATTTCATTGCTGAGAACATCAATTCATTTAAAATCTATTGTTTTCTTATAACTTTGCTAAATTCTAATATGGCTCGGTACTTTGTGGACCTGGATTGTATAATAATAAATGAACAAGAACACTATGCAACAAGCATTTTAAATACAACTGCAAATTCATATATAGCTGGGTTCAAATGTCTTTTTAATTTTTTTTTTTAATTATTTTTCAACAACTGCTGAAGATTCAAGTGGTCCAACAGGTGTGCTGTTTTTCCAATCTCCACTTTTTCACAGCTGACTATCTGGGATTTATTAATCAACAGCAAGTTCTTCTTTCCTGTTTCTTTCAATTCCTGACACTATAATCCAGTATCATTGCACATTTTATGCTGGATAAATTACTGAACATATCTAAATGACTAAGTTATATTTGCAATAAACTAAATCACATTACAAAATTATATTTGCAATCATGAGATTATGTTTACAAACTTGCCACATCACTAAATTATAATTACAGTATGTACTGAAATGAATATCCATAGCCTGATTCATAATAGATAATATTATCCCAAGTTTTGCACCAAAATTCCCTTACTCTCTCCCTTTTAATCTTTTCTTCTAGGATTGCTTGAGGCAGAAGTTTTATATTGTTGATTTTAAATAATGTAACAAGTTACAATATTTTATAATGTATGTCTTATCTATTGATATATCAATATATCTATTGATTTGTTCCTTATGCTACAGTCTGCCCTGCTCTTTCTTGGGCTCCAGTCTTTGTGCTTGTTCTTGCTCTACTCTCTATAGGCACTGTGGTGATACAACATTTATTTAGGATTTTTTTTTTTTATAGACTGGTACTATCGGTATTCTACAGAAAATATAATTTAAAATTCTCTGATAAGGTCTGGCTAGGCAGCTGCTGCTAACACAGATGCAATGTAGCCAAAAGATAGAGAAAAAACTGTTTAAAGCCAACTTGTGAAACTAAGTCTTCATGTAGATTAGTTTCTGTAAAAATCCTCTGAGATTTGCATAATGGAAGAAGAGACCCTCTGAGTTCTTCCATGAGGGCAGCCCAATAGTCTGACGAATGAGAGATTTGTAAAGGGAACTTACATGGAAATTTTCTTTCCTCAAACCACTTTTTCAGCATTCTTCAATGGAAAGGAGAGGTATAATTTATAGACCAATGAGCAACGTCTCGCAGCTCTGCTAGATACTCTCACTACTGAATGCTGCAAATCTAATTTTACATGACTGACTTCACCCAAACTGCAAAATGGCTTAATGGCAAAAAAATATATGTTCATGCACTTTCAGTAGCTAGTACAAGAGAATAATAATTTGTTTGGAGCCATATATTTAATTCTCAATTTCATTACTAAAAGAAGGTTGTTTATACTTCAAGGAAAAAACATCTGTGATGTGAATAGGGAGCGGCAGGACAGCTGAGACTCCTTTACTTTGTAATACTTCACCCGTCAATCTGCCTTCCCTTTTCTGTGAAAGCTTTGAAAAGGGAGCAGGACAACAATTCAGGATCTATTTATTTATTTATTTATTTATTTAACTAGTTAGATGAATTTCCTCTCTAATTCTTTCTTGTCCCTGACTTTCAGACACATGAAGCATCTTTTACACAAACTGTATTTAATTTGCCTTACACAGGCATCTGAACTTGAGGAATAGCCCTTCCTGTCCAGAAAGGCAACAGTGTCCTACAAATCAGATTTAAAATATGCAGGTTTCATGTAGTTGTCTCAGAAAACCTAGAGCCTTTCAAATATTTAGTTAATTAAACTGCACTCATAAAATGAGGGCATGAGCTGGCAGAAGAGTTGTTGCTCTGAGAGCATGAGTAGTATCAGTGCTGCAGTGGAAAGCTGGGTGTGAGGGCTGGGTGTGAGGGCTAAAACTTCTCTTCTTCCTTCTCCCTTTCTCCCCCATCAATCTCACAGACTTCTTCATTCTAGAATTTCTAAATTATACACAGTGCTAATAACAGATATATTTAATTTTAATGTAAACACATCAAAATACTACAAAACCAGTAAGCTTAAAGACATGGATGTGTCTTGGTTTTGCAGATGACATTGAAATACAGACCCTTTTCTGAAATCCGAGAGGAAGTAAAAGATAGACACAGGTGACTATGAAGCAATCAGTGTTTGGCATGTTCTAATTCTGAAAAGAGAGCATAAAGAGCTCAGATTAGGCATTAGGCCAAAATGTAGGATGTGATTAAAAATAGAGAAATTAGTTGGCATCTTATCTGGCATGTGAAAATGTCTGATAGGCTCTATTAAAACAAAAGGATTTTTGAGAATACTTATTTATAATTACACTGAGATTTTATTTTATTTCAGAGGTCTATTATGTTGCCTAAAGACAGCTGAATGGCTTCATATTTATATGCAACCATATAAAATAAAATACATCCAGTAAAAAGAGGAGCAATCAGCAAGAGTGAAATTTTACATTTAAAAAATAAATTAATTAATTCTAACCATGTTTGCAACATTTTTATTTCTCTTGTTTTGAATATTTCAGCAAAGGAACTTCACTAGCAATAGTGCACAAAAAAGGACTGTAAATGATGATGCTGGGTAAAGACTAATAGGAAAAGTTTGCAGAACTGCATACAAGCCAAATGAACAGGATTTTGAGACCACAATACAGCTGTTGCCAACCTGTTAGCTAAGATAAGAAATCAAGTAACATAGGCTGCACTACCTAGTATATGCAGCAGATCACAAATTTTAATTATCCTCAATGAGTTGTTCAGAAATAATTTCAGGCTATTCCATGAATTTGATCTGTTTCTACAGATTAAATGTCTACATGGCAAATTCTTTAATTTTTCTGAAAGACTTGATTTAAATAGGACCTATAAATTCTGTAAGTCACTTTCCTAAAATGGGAAAAAAAATCACAAGTTTGTGTCATAAATAATAACTTATTTTATCCTACATCTTGACAATTTCACCTCAGGATGGACTGTCCAAGACAAATGGGCAAGTGTGGTGTTTGACCCTGGTTGGATGCCAGGTGCCCACCAAAAGTGCTCTGTCACTTCCTTCTTCAGCTCGGCAGGGAGAAGAAAATACAATCAAAGGTTTGTAGGTTGAGATAAGAACAGGGACAGGTAACGCATCAATTACTGTCACGGGCAAAACAGACTCAGCTTGGGGAAATGAGTTTATTTTATTGCCAATAAAATCAGAGTAGGCTAATGAGAAGAAACCCCAAATCTGCAAACACCTCCCTCCCACCCCACCCTGTTTCTTAGGCTTAACTTTATTACCAGTTCTCTACTTCTTCCCCTGAGGGGAACAGGGAATAGGGGTTGCAGTCAGTTCATCACCTGTTGCTTCTGTTGCTCCTTCCTCTTCAGGGGAAGGACTCCTATCCCTGCTCCAGCATGGGATCCTTCCTTCAGGCGACAGTTCTCCATGAATTTCTCCAATGTAAGTTCTTCTCACAGGCTACAGTTCTTCACAAACTGCTGCAACATGGGTCCCCTATGGGGTCACAAGTTCTTCCAGCAAACCTGCTCCAGCATGGGCTTTCCACAGGGTCACAGCCTCCTTCAGGAATCCAGCTGCTCTGGCATGGAGTCCTCCACAGGCTGTAGGTGGATCTCAGCTCCTCCATGGACCTGCATGTGCTGCAGAGGGGAGTATGCCCCACCATGTTGAATATGCAGGGGAATCTCTGCTCTGGTCCCTGAAGCACCTCCTCCCTCTCCTTCTTCATTGATGTCAGTGTTTGCAGAGTTCTTTCTCTCACATATTCTCTCCCTTTTCTTCTCTGTCCACAATTGCTCTGGCACAGTAACTTTATTTTTCCTTCTTAAATATGTTATCCCAGAGGCACTACCACTGTTGTGGATGGTCTTGGCCAACGACAGGTCCATCTTGGTGCCTGCTGTTATTGACCTTATTGGACACATTGGAAGCTTCTGACAGTTTCTCACAGAAGCCACATCTATAGCCCCCACCACTGGAGTTTTTGTGATAAAAAAACCCATCCTGCTACTTTGATTGGGATGGTGTCATGTAACTCACCTAAATGTCAGCATCTCTATAGAAATAAAGAATTAGATCTAATAACTTCTTTTAGACTGCTCTTCTGTATAGCATAAAAAAGTTACTAATCCTGCAAATATATATAACATAAACCAGTTCACATCTTCCCAACAAAGTCCTACATGTCAATAAAATTAATGTGAATCATGCAAACACCTAAACATATAAACATTTGCTATTTGAGTTACAGAATAAAAAATTGTCTTAACAAAAATAAAATATTAAAGACTGCCCACATTGCATTAATTTTTTTCCAATTTGGATCTTAGTCATGATCAAGAAATTAATGGCATAATTGTCATATTGACTTATTTTTCAAATACAGGTGCTACATAAGATAACTGTGAAGAAAAAGGACGCAATAATGTATAATCTTGATCATATGTGGTATTTAAACTACTTCAATTAAAAATAAATTGTTTTAAGGTACTGTATGCATAATTTTAGTCTTCTCACTCAGGAAAGGAAAAAAAAACAAAACAAAACAACAACAACAACAACAACAAAATCAACCAAACAAAAAAATGCAGGGAAATTAGATATTACTGTAAAGTCCTGGAGCTTACTTCAAGGAAAATTAAATTTCTTCAGGCAGCACAGATAGAGATAAGAATCACTAGTTAATACATAGCTTGAAAATCTTTAATTTATAAATAAAGCAATAGGCATTACTGTACACATGAAAAAATATAGTGGGTATAGAGGTTAGATAGTTTAAAACAGTTGCTTAAAAACAGTCTCCTATTGTAGGAGGAGGCCATCCCGGAGAAGAAGAGAGGGAAGACAACTTTCATGAATGGATGGGCTGGCAAGCATCCGAAGAGAAAGAAGTTACAGCTCCCATGTAGTTTTACTTTAATTAGATAGTTTATGGTTGTATTAGTTAGTTATATGTTCTATTCGTTTGTACAATTGTTCCTATTGGTTGTTTTCCCCCATCTCTTCCCAGTTACCGCTAGCCCATAGGCAGTTCCCCTTCCAATTTTTTCATTGGCCGGCTTGTGGTGCATAGTGGCACTATCATAATAAGGCTGGCCATACCCCTTAACTCCCTATAAAGCTCCGTTCCACCCCTATCCGCCCTTATTTGTCCCGGTTCCACCTTTTTTCCAGAAGCTTCCAGCCCCGACCCTATATATGTCCCATGCTCCCTTAATAAATGGTTCCACTCTGTTCACGCTACCCCTCGAGTGTGGACCTTCTCCTTCTCATCCCCGGCGGACCGTCCCATCCTATCTGTGAGATTTCAATTTACCAAGATATACTTCCATGTACAAGAAGCACTAGTGACACTGGATCAAAATTTTAGAACTCTATCACTATGAAAGCAGGATGGATGGTTGACAAATAACTCAAGCATATTTGCTGGAGCAGTTGGCCCTGATTTCCCCTGAAAATCACCTTTAATTACCTAAAGTACAGATTCATAAAAGAATCTCCCAATTATTCTTAAACCAATCTAGAAAAGTTATAATAACTTTTCAATTTTATTTTTTCAGACTCAATGTATATTTAATTCCTAATCAAAATTTTTGTTTAGCAAGGAGCATTATTGACAATAGAATCAGAAAAAAAGTATATTTCCAATAGAATACTTTAGAGTACCATATATACAGACTGAACAATGTTATCAGAATTTTGTCTAGACTGTATTGATTTATTTTTTATATGGGTATATCTATTTATTTAAATTGGTTTTCATATTAGGATAAAAAAAAAAAACAACTTTGAACATTCAGGTTAAAATCAAACTAGTTAACATTTTGCTTTAGCCCTGTCAAAGGTAAAGCACAGAGTTCTGGTAACTGCATAAAATGTTCTTCATGTAGTTTTCCTGTGACTTCAATGAAAGACACAAACATGTGCACAGACAAGAATCTGAGACTCTTGTCCTAATATAGCACAAAACTACAGATAAATCTGACTTGCTTTTTCTCAGCTAAACCACTTGCTAGCTAAACAGTTGTGCAGCTCAATGGCTGGGGATAGGAAATCATTCCCTCCTGATTTTAGCCTTTATCAGTTGTATCTCTTGCAATGGCACTATCTCAATGTACCATGCAGCAGACTCCATCAAAAATGTCACAGATGCAGATCCTGAAAGGAGTACTCTAGCTAGCTGATGATAATACAAAAGGATATAATGGTGACTGCCAGTGTTTGCTTTAGCAACAATGAGGGACCGTTATCTTACTTGGCAAAGACAATTTTTTTCTATGATCTTAGAATTTTTAGAGTTTGCCATTAATCAAGAATCTTGACACTACTGACCTACAAAACTCAATTAGAATTCTAAAATATTTAAATTTCTGTCTCAGGGATTTGATTTTCCTTATTCTCAGAATTACCTTTTTTTACAACAGCAATATTTTTAATAGCATTCTTATGTGCCCTGTTCTTAAATTTTTGCAATTAACTTCAAAATAAGGTTATATGAAAATATTTTACCACTGTGACTACACAAATTTATTTATTTATTCTTCTTTATTATATAATACTTTCAAAAAAGTGTTTCTGTTTTTTTTTTAATCCTTTGAGATATTTACTTCTAGACCACAACTGCAGTATCAACTTTCCTGTTTGACTTGGGTTTTAGTGTCAGGGGCTTTTTTTGTTTGCTTGTTTGTTTGTTCTCAAAAACCAGCTGGGTTTCACTTATGGTACATAATATATTTTTCCCATCCATAGCTGTTGTTCTTCTTTATTGTACGATTATCATCATTATTTAAAATGCATTACATCCTCAACTACCTTATTCTCCATGTCAAAGACCTCAGTGGTGAAGAAATTTTGCTCACAGTATACACTTCAAGCTCAGTCCCTGTTGACAAATATCAACAAAAAAATAGTCCATGTTAAGCTAATATAACTATCATTTTTACCCTTCCAGTTCTCTCTGCATCCCCCTGTGGGGCAGAGGGTAAGCAGCCTTAGCTGTCTATTGGGGTCAACCCACTACAACTTTCCAACACTGAAGATATTTTGGCAACTGTCTTTAGAAATTTTCTTCTGTCCATAAAAATTTGGGCTCAGATAATTCACATACTTTTAGCAGAATAACTGTATGGTTGAGCTAATTTGTTTGGATGACCTATTTGATGATGGACACAGCAATTTCTGTTCAAAGTACTTCTGCCACTATACTTATGCCAATTCTCTGATTGAAATTATATATGAATACAAATGAGAGTAAATATTCCTACAATACTTCACACACAGATATGCCTTTCAAGAGTGTCAGGGTTTTGTTTGTATTTATTTAAACAGTCCTTCAAAGTACTGTCACAAGCATGAGTTCCATTCATTAGATGTCTAAAATGCTTAATTTTTTGTAGGAGGTTCCTTGATAAGGCAGCTAAGAATAATAAAACCACTACCACCACACCAAATGTTTAGGAAGGTACATCAGAATGATGTTATATAAGGATTTCAGAATTAAATGAAAGGACAGCCTAGATATTTTATAGTATTTCTGAAATAGACCATGGAACATCATGTCAGTATAAGACACATCAAGGCAAATAATACTGGCAAACCATACACAACACATCATATATATATATATATATATATTAAAATAAATCTGAGGACATGCTTTAAACATAAGTCCAAATGCTGATAGAGTAGGCATTTTACCTTCCTACGCAAAACACATTCAAAGCAATAGAACCAAGTAAAGTACTGCTAAAGTTGAAGAATGGAATGAAAACTCTTCTTTGTATGACTTTTGCTATTTCTATTACATTATTTATTACAAATTGCTAACCATACTGTTAGTTTGTATTGTCTTAGTCTGAATAGGTTATTCGGTGTAGTAGTTCACTTTACAACCTGTAACCCCTGAAAGAATGGGATTCCATCATTAAGGCTGAGATCATGTTTCTTTCTCTCACAAATCAAAATAATTTTTTAAGTCAGTAGGCTAAAAGACATAAACTTAAGCTATTTTAGAAGGTATTAGGATCCCATTATTGAAAGATGCCTCTGCCGAATTAAGGTACAAATGAGACCACCTACAAAAATCAATAGTATGGATTTTTTTCAACACTGAGTGTGAGGTTGAGAGAGAGAAGATGTGGAAGGGGAAAAAAAGAGTGAGAGATTAAGTAAATATATCACCCGCATGTGGATCCCTGTGGCATCCCGCTGGTACTTCTTCGTGCTGGTCTCCTCAGTGGTGAGGGTCCCAAAGTTGCGCTCCTGGGGTACCATTACACACTCCAAACCCTGAATATTCATGGGGGTAGATGCCATTCCCACAACTTGGGCTGGCAATGGGTATAATGACTTGCTTCCTTTCTCACAGCTTGCCGTGATGGGAGTTTTGTCTGGTGTGCTTAAAGTTTGCAGGTGGGAATCTTTGTCCAGTTAGGTTAGTGTGGAGGTTTGGGCTGGCTCCCTGCCAAACCCAGCTGCTGGCCACACATATTCCCCCCCATCTCGAGAGACAAGGAAAAAAAGTACCAAAAGAAAATTGTAATAAAAGTATATATATATATATATATATTCACATATAATTATATAGAATCAAACACTATGAATCTACAGAATAAAAACCTCAAACAACTCCAAAAGGGAAAAGCGGGGAAAGGGAAATGGGACAAAAATGGGTAAAACCAAAAAACAGATACACATACTTGTAAACTCAGGGAAAAGCTCGATAAGTAACTCATACAATAAATTCTCACCAAAAACTCCCCTTAAGAGAAGCAGTAGAAATCTCCACCTCCGTGCAGCTGGGACACCAGCTTCTCTGATAAGCCTCAGCTCATAGAGATAAGAGCTAAGCCGACACCGAGACCTGATGTCCTCCAAGCACACGAAAGGAAGAGAGAGAGAAATCTTCCTCCTTGGTCTTATATACAGGTGCTTAAGGTAAGGAATGGTGTGAAATACCTCCTTAGTTATAACCTTGTTACCAGGGAAGGCCTAGACCAAAACCAAGAAAACTAAACCACCACGGTTACCCAGAAGTGCATAGTGCAAATCTGTCCAGTGTCCTAAGTCCAAAACTTCACCTCCATGTATGCCTTGGAATTAATGCTTTCCTGCTTTCCATCTGTGCTTATCTGTTGTGGTGGCAGACCTTATGGGAATTTTCTTCTTTGATGGTGTTTTGGGACAGTTCATTGTGCTCTTTAAGTCCATATAGAAGGGTCTTGCATTAGGTTGCAAGTTGTTCTTTTTCAAATAACAGTCACTCAGAAATATAGAATTATGGAAAACGAGGGACATCATAATTCTGTGAGGTTTCTCTTTTTGTTTTAAAGAAGAGAATAAATTATTAAATTAGTATCTATTATCAGACATGACAGATATTCTTTCCAAATAATAAATAGTTAAACAAAGTGTAGAACCATAAATATAAGAAATTTTCTTAATGTTTTCATGTTCACAAGCAAGCAAAAGGATTTATTTATATTGTCAAAAGAGCAAAAAAGTTTTACATTGTAAAAAAATGACATCATGTTGAACATCATTGGAAATATTACATAGAACAAGAAGAAATAGCACATTCAAATTTTTGTCCATTTTGGGGAACCCATCGAAGAACAGAGAATCTGGAATATCTTGATATTGTCCTTCAAATGAATATTTTAAGAAGCTGAAGCTACTGTCAACAAGAACACAAAAAAAAATGAGGAAGAAGGGTCGATACCACTGCTACAACATGGAGAATCCAAAGAACCTGGAGTGTCCTTGATCACAACCTCAACAATCTTCACAAAAAGAAATAAATAAGAAAATGAGGAATTTATTCTTCAGATAACAATTATTTCATTAAAATTTAGGTGTCTTCAGTGTATATGTAGGTTTTGCAATATGGTCCACCTTGGTTCTATTTGTAGTTAACACAAAGAGGAATGTTTCTTCTTCACTGGGAAATAGGGTGTTATCATCTTATCTAATGTAATTTAAGATAAAGTGAACTACATTTAAGAACTGTCTGTTCTTCTCTATTACCTGTAAGTGAATTCACACACGTAGCTCAGCTGGGAATTTTGGAGAATTATTGCAGGAAGTTCATGAGACAGGAAAGGCAATTTTCTGTTGTCTAAACAAACCCTAAAATAAATGACATTTTTGTCAAAGTGCAGAAAGAGGACTGCTGGAAATAAAAGCCTATTTTATTTGACTTTATCAGAGTTCTGGTACAGGTATTTCCAGGGAAGGTAGAACTGAGTCTTACAAAAGTTGTGCATTACAACCTAAAAGATATACTTGTCCCATAGCCCCTTTGCATACCATACACAGTACACATTTATGTATTGTATGAGGTTTGCAGACCATGGTGAAGCAGGCTGCCCCCCTTGCCAGCCCATAGAGGTCTAGAGTGGAGCAGAGATTCACCTGCAGCCTGTAGAGGACCTCATGCTGGAGCAGGTGGATGCCCGAAGGAGGATGTGACCCTGTGGGAAGCACATACTGTAGCAGGCTCCTGACAGTACCTGTAATCCTGTGCGGGGCCCATGGTGGAGCAGTTTGTTCCTGAAGAACTGTAACCCATTAGAAGGACCCATGCTGGAGACATCTGTGAAGGACTGTCTACTGTGAGTGGGATCCCCACAATGGAGCAGGGGAAGACAGCGAGGGGGAAGGAGCAGCAGAGACAAGGTAGGATGAATTGAATTCAATCCTTCATTCCCCATCTTCCTGAGCTGCAGTGGGGGAGGAGATGAAGTTGAACTCAAGAAGGGAAGGGTGGAGGCAGGTATTTTAAGGTTTGGGTTTCTTTCTCATTACACTACTCTGATTTGATTGGTAAACAATTAATTTTACCCAAGCAAGTCTGTTTTGTCCATAATGGTAAGGATCTCTCCCTGTCCTTAATTTGACTCATGAGTCAAATTTTTTATATTTTCCCCGCCGTGCTGAGGGGAAGACTGACAGAGCAGCTTTGATGGGCACCTGGTGTCCAGCCAAATTCAGCCCACCACACCTATATCAAACTTTCAATCACCCAAAAATAGTACAAGCTGATTTTCAAAGGAACTCAAAAGGCATTTCTTATCAATTACTCCAGGCTAATTGAAAGTCAAGTTAAGTCAACAGAAATTCCTTCATAGACAAAAAATAAACTCTCAGTTACTCCCTTGATAATTATGTCAAGAGCAACATTTACAGAAAGACTGATAAGACCTGGTATTTAAAAGCTGGCCCTGTTTTGAGTTAGGAGTTCGAACAGATGACCTCCAAAGGCCCTTTTTTGACTTACCCTACTTCATGAGCCTATGGTACTATGATTTGAACATGATCACTGAATCAATCAAGTCTTTCTAAATGCCATGTGAAAACTAAAACCGGAACCAGAGAAACTGCTCCTGATAAGGTATTTCTGAAAAGAACTTTGATTAAAAAAAAAAAAAAAAAAAAAAAAAAATATATATATATACATCTTAAATCAGAATAAATTTCACAATGAAAATATCCCATTTGTTGATTTTACTGTTCAGTCACATCACTACAGGTGACCTGGAAATTAGATCAGTAGGTGGATCAGTAAATGTCCTCATATATGCCTTCCAAGATCATAACAAATAAACTTATAAAAATTAATAGTGTTTTTAATTAAACAGTAAATAGTAGCCCTTGTATCCTTATAAAGGAAAAGGTGTAAATAAGTCTTAGTATTTATCTTCAGAAAGAGAAAAGGGTACAAAAGTCACCTTATGACTGGTTACAAAAAGATTAGTCCAGATAATACACAGTATTACATGCAACCCTGAAAAGACAAGACAGTCAATACATAAAGACACTGAAACACTAGGTGAGTATAAATGGTCTGAATTTGATATTATTTCTTCTCTCTCAAAATTATTTAAATAGCATTTGATGGAACAACCTCTTGCTGACAGAAAAAAAAAAAAAAAAAAAAAAAAAACTCAAAAAACCACAACAAAACAAAAAACAAAAAACCCCCCTAATATATGTATATTAGCCATATCCAGTGGAGATAACCAAGTATTTTAAAAACAAACTACAATCTTTTGTTTGACTGTTTGCCAGAGTTCTCAGTTTTTGCTTTGATTCAATTTTGTAAAAAAATTATAGACACATACTATAGGCACATGCATGTTTGCCCACAGAGGTTGTGGAATCTTCACCCTTGGACATACTCAAAAACGATCTGGATGTGGTCTTGGAACTGTTCTATGTAGCCTTACTTGAGCAGAGGAGGTGGACAAGATGACCTCTAGATGTTCCTGCCAATCTCAGCCATGCTGCGACTTTGTGATGTATTGGTAGTCAGATGTATGTGTGTGTAGATAGATAGATAGATAGACAGACAGACAGACAGATAGATTAGATAGATATTAATACATATTTATTAACCTGTTTACAGACACACTTGCTAAAACATAGAATATAAATTACCGGATGTCATCATCTTCCAGTTTCCAAAGGAATATATTGCAATAAAATTTTCTCAGTATATGTTTTGATGAATATTTTCTAATTTCAGTCCTTGTTGATTATGAATCCCTAACATATTTATTATGCCTGCACTTGTGTAAATCTAATGCAAATTTTGGTGACAACTATTTATGACTCCCCGCTCTCAGAAGAGGATAATTTTAAACCATTTTTACAACTGATTTTGAACAATGTAGCTGATTTGTCCTCTTTCCCTGACATTTATTTTTCTTAGAAGAGTTTAAGATATAAGCATCCAGTCTGCTTCCCCACAATTTGTTCTATGGCACTGTGGGTTATAAAGCCATTGTCATACAGTATTAACAAAGGAGAGTACACCTAGTTTGGCTTCATGTCCTTGACAGTAGTTACAATCAGCTATTTTACAAAAATAGTGCAAGAAGCAGTAAGCTTTGCTGTTAAAAAAATTGATGTATTGTTCCAAGTCTGGCTGGGATAGAGTTAATTTTCCTCACAGCAGCCCACATGGTGCCATTTCAGATTAATGATCAAAACAGTGTTGACAGCACACCTATGTTTTGCCTGCACAGCATCAAGAATTTCTCTGTTTCTTACTCCCCTTACCCCTGCAGGGAGTTGGCTAGGGGTGGGCAAGAGGCTGGAGTGGGACTCAGCCATAACAGCTACCCAAATAGACTAAAGGGATATTCAAGAGCATATAACATCATGTTTAGCAATAAAACAGGGAAAGGAGGGAAGGTCTAAAACAGGGGTAGTTTTCTGAAAGCAGGCATTGCTTGGAAATTAGCTGGACATCAGTCTAGCAGTGGGAGGTGATAAGCGATTGCCTCTGCTTTACTTTCTTTGCTTTGTTTAGTCTTATTATTTTTTTATTTTTTTTTAATTTGGCCCATGAGTTTTTCTTACTTCTTGTCCTTTGATTTCTCTCCCTCATCCCACTGATCATACCAATTCCAAAGAGATTTGGCTATTTTAACAGTTCAACTCTGAATTTTTGCATTATCCATATAATATTCAACTCTTGAGTCTTGATAAATATATTGCTCAAGGGCTACCAAATTGTAGCAAGTTCTCTGTACTTATCAGACATTATTAAAAAGTTTTTCCATAATCAAGTTTTCTGCCATTAATCATAACTGACAGTTTATTATTCCACTAGAAAACAGAGTACAAATTTGAGTTGCACAAAGAAACAGCAATAACATTTCAAGATTTAGGTTTTTTTTTTTCCTGAGCGTTTCACTTTTATTCCATCAGCAGTGGCCAAAGCGTAATACAGAATCCAAACAATGACAAATATCTGCTCTTTCATAACCCCCTTGGAAACCTAGTCTCTTGACAACTTCCAAGTCCTGAGATTATGAAAGGTGACTTCATTTGAGTACTTTTCTACCCAAAATGGGTATGTCAAATTTCATGAGATAAAGAATTCCCAATGGTTTGGGAAGTGAATGCCTGAAGGCTGCTTAGAAACCTGTGGCAACATGATGACAATACAATAATAATGTGCTATTTGGTTTAAAGATTGTCTTGGGCACCACAGGGTAGAGTTATGAACACACCTGTCAACAGGAATTTTCTCTCCATCTTTCAGGATGGATACTTACTAAGACAACTTTTGAAATAAGTAATTAAAAAAAAACTCTGATTATTTTTGGATGCTGATTTTCACAGCCTTTTTCAACGGTGTTTTTCTGAATATTTCTTTAAACATCATAGAGGTCATCTCACCCATTTGTATATATGTATATGCTTACAGTGATTTGATAATGGTGAATAATTAAAATACGGTGATTTGGATCAGGCTTTGCAAAATATCGGAAAGGAAAACCCATAGTAAAAGCAAAAACCCAACCAAACAAAAACCTTAATATGTAAAATAAACAAGAAATGGCAACACAGAGGAAAAGTTATTTTCACTGAGTGGCATCCTGATGCATAACTAAATATAGTAAGGCAGCACCACTCAGAATATGGCAACATATTCAAATCCAAGAGATTCTCTTCCTGAGGAAATCCTGTGTGTCATAAGACACAGACTCATTCATACTGATATGACAGATACATGCAAAATCACTGGCCTGTGGCATCTGCTTATTACTGCAGATGAAAAAGGAACTTAAAAAAAAATGTTTCTTGTAAGAAGATCAAAATACCAAAAACATGCCTTTATAGGTCTTTTCCATAAATATTGTTGTTTTTTTTGTTTGAGTTTTGTTGTTGTTGTTGTTGTTGTTTATTTGCTTGTTTGTTTTTTCCCCTCTTCTGGAAATTAGAACAGAAATCAGGGAGATTTTAAAGACAAAATCAATGTATTCAGATAAACTGGATATCTAGAAGTGCTCCCACTGAACAAGTCAGTTTCTGTGCTGCACACAGGAGAGCAGCTTGAGACTGATACACCCAGCCCTGACTGCAGAGGGATTTTCACTGCAGCTCCTCAGGAGTCTTTCAGAGTCTACACTACATGGTCAGCCTTCAGAAGGTAATAAAGTTGGAAGTGATAAGGAACACGCAAGTAAGGTAGATCAGGGTCAGGAATAACAAAACAAAGAGAAATCATCATTCTTAAAATGTCATCCCCCTCTTTCCTCCCCTTCTTCTTAACAGTGATTGAACTGTTTGTATGAACTGGCAAACATTTCCAGCTATTTCCAAGTAACACTCAGGGAAAGAAACCAAAAAACAAGCAAAACCAGAGTTGGGCCAAGGTTCCTTAGTTAAGTTTGTAAGCCCCCTTTGCACTGACACCTAAAATTTTCATACATAAAATGATAGCCTGAGAAGAATGAAATTTACTCATAAGGAAAAAAAAAAAATAAAAAGAAAATAATTTTGAAGCTGCTTTAGATGTAAAATACATGTCATAAAAACTATTCTGATTTTAATTCTTGACCTGTGTCAATCTAAGATTGAATCTCCCTGTCCTCACTGTAGGTTTTCCCCTGTGTTTTCATATTTGAAATATCCTTGATACAGTTCAAAAAATGCTAGTGTTTATCCTATACTGCCTTATATTATTCTAATGTGTACTACGTACTTCCTGGAAGAAATAAAAAAGTGTGGTTTCTGTTCCCAATTGTTTTCAATTTCCTTGCTACAATTATGCAAACTTTTCAAGTAGACAATGAGAGAAGGGGATTAGAAAAATAATTCAGAAAATGTTTCATAACATGAACATTTTATCCCTGGTTATTGCTGTATTCCTGAGAACTGCAGTTGTAGCTTTATACTGCATTACATCACAATATGTTTGTTTCCATGAACATGCAATATGAACTGAAAATGAGGAACATTGAGAGTGTCTGCAGGAGAAATGGAGTTGTGGATAGCATCCTAACAGAAGTAAAAAGAGGACGATATACTTCCAACTGTAGCAAAATTGAAAGGATACATTCCCATGACTTTTATATAGTTTAGATATTGCTGCTGTTTCTTCTTCATAAAGGCTACAAAGCCAATTTTATATGTTTCAGAAAACTAAAAAATGGGGTTTACTGCTTCCTGTTAATTCTGGAAGCTTAAAAAGAAAACACAAAAACCCTGGAGATAATAAGCATATAATTTCAAAACTTGCTATCTTATAATTTCCTAACTTTAGAAAAATAATTCAGTAAGTCATTGGAACACAAAACAATAAAAGAGTAACGAAAACACAGAAATGGAAATTACAGGCGTCGAGCATTAAGACTTTTTCTGATAAAGCTTCCGAAATCCCAGCACTAGTGAACAGACTCTGGTTGCCACAGAAGTTGTCAGTATTCTGTAAAAACTGCAGCTGTACTTTGAGTCCCACAGACAGCTAACTTCTGACAGCTGTGAATGGTTCTTTGTAAATGCAGACTTGTCTCTTTGACTCAAAGCTGAGCTTCTGGAATACCTCCAAAACAGTCACTCTTGTGTGGCTGAAAAATGCTCCAAATGCATGCTAGGAGATTGCATGGCAAGCTAGGCACATCTAAATGTTCATAAAATCTGCTGATGCGCGATCTTTCTTTCTCTATATAGGGATTGCAAGTAGTCTGGTTTGCACATCCTGTTTAATTAAAACTAGGGAATGTCAGTAGATAGAAGGAGTACCATAGAAATGAAGGGTCAAAACACATTGCAGCTGAGTGTTATTAAGCTAATGTAAACAGCAACCTAGGTTTCAATACTCAAGCACCCTCTCAGAAAAATAACTCAAAATGTTTAGAGATGTTGGAAACAAGAATTGCTTTTTTAACAGCATGATCAACTCAGACGAAATAGCATTTGTTTCAACAGAATCTTTTCAATCAGTATTAATTCAATTTCCATTAAAATACATGAGATTTCAACTTGATAAGGATTGTAATTTAAAAATCTGTCACTTATGAATTTTCCCTTTTTAGTGCCACAATTTTTCAGCTTAGGAAGCCTATTGATCATATGCTCTGATTTATCTTTCCCTATGATGGGGATGACATATTGAAAACATTCTTAGCAATTACTGTGATGTTCCCACATCAGGCATCATTTAGGCACTCTGCACACCCAAATTCTCTAAGGTATTTAGATGAAATTCTACTGATTTCAAACATATTTTCAGAAAGTTGTTAGATATAACCATGGTTCTCAGTGGTCCTTAGCTCCTATTCAAATGCATCCAATTTATCTACATCCATTGTCACTAAGTGGCATGTGATATTCCACTTGCAGTTACTACAGATATATTCAATTCTTTACTACATATAGATTACAGAATTACCTAAATATCCAAACTCACTAAACATGTAAGTCTGTGTGATTCACATGTGAAAATCTCATCTAGAAGGACAGATTCTTCTTTACTGTTCTGGTGTCAAATTAGTAGCGGAGAGTGTAGAGAAATTCCACTTATAGTCACATATCCTGTTTGTAGGCAAAGCGCACATGCAGCCACTGTGCCTTGGAGAAGGAGAGGTATACAAAGGACATATGTATTTGTATGGTCTCCTATACATACACAAACACACACACTCACACATATATGCATATAGTAGAGTTACACCTCTAGGACCTTCATATGCATTCTGCTGTCCGCAGAGCCACTCCTCTTAATGTTTATATTGACTGATGCTGCAAGATTCTTCCTCTCTTATCACAGCTATCAATTTTCAGTGGAGAATAACCTTATTCAAGTGTCAGGCTGACCCTAAAAATCTTTGGGAGAAGCAGATTCAACACTGCCTTTGAAATACGACATGACCATAGGCTATATGAAGCAAAGGCAAGTGTATGTATTTGCCCTTGTATTACTACTATCTCATATCTGCAATACAGAAAATATTGAAAGAGAATAGGAAGGTATACCCCAGGGGAAAAAAACAAAAAAAACCAAAAAACAAACAAACAAACAAAAAAAAAAAAAACAAAACAAAAAAACAAAACAAAAAAAACACCAAAAAAAACCCCCCAACACATTTAAGAATCAAAATTGTCTCACTTTAGTACAATTCCCTAAGGGAGTACCATTTTTCAGTATCTTCCAGTATGTAGTAGTTATTCCAGAATGTATTCAGATTTTTTTCAGTACTTATTAACTGGCTGATTTGAAAAAAACCCTAAATTATCCTCATCACAAATTTAATTCCGGAGAAGTAACAAATTCCATGCTGTGAAACAGAATTTTGAAGTCTTATTCATTTAAAAGTTCTGGCAATTATAGCCTGGTGCATAACATTTTAATGGTGAGCATCTTGCAAAACAACTGATCAGCTGGAAAGATATAATACCACGCAGTAGAATTCATTCGGATCTCAAAGTTCATCTCACATTAAGCTTCAGAGTCTCTGGAACTGGTTTCTATTTACATGAGAATATTCAAGAGTCTGGTAATTATGATCATTTATTCTTCACTGAAAATGTAAGATAGGCATGTGGAGTGGAAGGAAAAAAAAAATAATATCTGCATGTTCTATTCTGATAGAACAGAAGAGGATTTTCCTCTTGATTGCACAGTCATCTTTTCCAGATCTTTGCAAACTCTGCATTCTCTACAAATATATTTTTTAACTTGAAGATACAACTGCAAGCACTGACCTTCAGTTATTGAGTGATTTTACATCTTTGGTAGAACTCACCAAAGGAAACTGACTTTTTTTTTTTTAGTGTTGTCAGACCATGAAGGATCTAGCGAACATTCATAACACTATGTCAGGTATTGCAACTTCATACAGCATTTTTTATGTTGGTTAATTTAAATCACTGAAAAAGTAACCCTGCTCTTGTTTGTTTGGAGTTTGAAAAAAATCATGCTGAACTACTATATAATCAAATCGAGTACTACAAACACTGAGTGATTGAAAAGACATTCCTGGAGTGAAATTTCAGGCTCAGGCTGCTCAGATCATTTGAAAGATTAACTGACTATTATAAATGAAAAAGGCTATGTAAACAAGACAAACGAAACAGAAGAAAAATATTAAATGTTTAAACCCATAATTGGCTTTAAGAAATATAAAAGCCTAGCCTGCTACACAGAGTGCTTCCTCTGACTAGGAAGAAGTGATTTTGAAACTTGTCAATTTGAAGAGACCGTTAAACTCATCAAGTTCCTTGGTCAAATTTTCTTATCACTGAAGTTCTGTATGAAAGGAGTAGTCTCACCACATTTTACAACAAAATAGCATGCTGTGAGGGGTATCCTCTTCCTGGAATATTTCTTGAATGACATATTTGTGACAGATGAGACAAATACTCTCTTTTTAATGATCTGCAAAACCAGTAACTCAGAGACACAGAGTTAGAGAAAAACACAAAGACAAAAAAAGATAAAACCTAAGATGTAGCAATGGTTCTCTGAAGAAAACGAAGAAACTAGCCATAATGCCTTAAAAACTGATGCTGTTACTGTATTGTAAAATGGACTCTTTGCCCTTTTTTTCCTTGAATCACCTTTCTTCTTCTCAAGACCCCTTGAGAAAACCCTCATCTTCCTAAATTAGCATGCAAGAATGGGCCCTGACAGGTCTATGTGAAAACCCCCCTTATTGGTCCTTTGTTAACCCTTTCCCCATTCGCTGTTAACCCTCGATTTTTATTGGTTGTGACCCACTTCCCTTAAAGCCCTTTAAATACCACTGACCATGTGAATAAACTCTCTCTCTGCTTCCCCTCCAGCAGTCTGTGTATGTCTCTTTCCTGGGACATCTCTGGGACCACATGGCTGGAAGGGACAGGGGAAGGGGGAGCATTCCACCACGCTGTCGCACTAAGATATTAACTTAAGTATAGAAAATACGTTTTATCTAATAAAATAAAAATAGGATTTGTGGCAGAATTAAGTCATATTAGATGTTTTATAAATAATCCAGAACAATGCCACAATCAACAGACTAGCAACAGCAGAGTAACAAGAAGAAACAAAATGAAATCCCTATTAGCAATTTTCAGAATAAGTATAAAAAAAGAAAAAGCCACATACTTCTCCAAGAAAAGCTCCTTGATATTAGTTTAAAGCATTTAAACTGAATATGCTGTGGGCCAGTACTAAAGCCAGTGCCTTCAAATGCAGTTGTTTTTAACTGCTTTACAAAAATCAGTTTCATACCTGATAAAAATAGGGTAGAGCTAACTTTACATTAGGTATTTCCAACACCCTCAGTATAAGTGTCATTATTCTGTTAAGTTGTTGAGGGTTGAGGTCAAGACAAGGTAGATGTATGAGTCTTAATGTTAAAGCTGTGGGGAGGAGATATTCTTCACTATCTGAATTGGGATAGGCTATTACTTTCTTGTTGGAGCATATATGTTGAAGGACATGACAACAAAACACCTCTTACAAGACTCTTCTGTGGTATACATTAGGCTGTAGATAATACATGTAAGTAGGCATGTCACTCATGCTAAAGAGTTAAGTATTTGACAAGAGATAGTTTCTGATTCTCTGTGTTCTAAAACTAAATTGACTTCAGAAAAGTTAGTAGTCAAAAACAGCACTGGGGAAAACCTCAGCAGAGCAACAGTGAGATTAGAAGCTGAGAGTTGCTTTTATGACCTACAACATCTCAGTAACCAAATGTGAATTTCTCATGTGCATTGTATTTCCTTTGGGAGACATGAAGGAGTAATGTAAGGCTAATTAACTCTTAAACAGGCTTGTACTGAATTGCAACACATCATGAAACATTTAGGTATGGGTTAATAATAAAAAAAATCTATTAGCAGTCTGACTCAGTCAAGCACAATTTTTGTCTGTCTCAGAATCTTTTGTCCCTCATATTTGTTAATTCATTTGGTTTATGATTAAAGACTTCCCACAGACACAACCTAAAGCTCAATTTTCTCATTACTAACCTTTAAAGAACATAACATAATAGCACAGAACTTTCATGTAAGCTGCTTCTCTTAATTTCCAGAACTGAGGTTAGCACCATCGATGCTTACTCATTTTTAGTGAGTCCTGGCACAGACAAAAATAGATTCTTGGACTTGAGTTTCTCTCACCCAACTTTCAGTACTTAAACGAGCCTTTAAATTATCTTATATCCTTACTTTCCCTGAGGGACAAAGGGAATAGTCAACTGAAAGAAACAGCTTTCTTGAGAGGATGATTCAGTTCTTAAGGAGGCTTTTAACACCTGTTTACTATTAAGTACAAAGACAGCCTAGAGCAGATAAACCTCCATTAAAACATCCTCCAGTACCTATTTGCTGTGCTTGAATTTTTCCAGTAAGAACAGCTCATCTCCCACAGGAGCGATTTCTTGCCTCTTCAGGTTTAGGTGTCACAGAAGGCTCTTCTGAGCAGAACTGTTCTTAATTATATTCCGATATACCTGAAATCCACCTCAGCCTCCTTTCAGTATGCAAGTCCCTGAACTTATCCACAGGTTCAACTCGAGGTATTATTTAATGTATGAGTTTACTGAAATTTTAACTTTGAGATCCTTGTTATCAACAAACTTTTACTGAAATTTATGTAAGAAAAGAGAATAAACAGCAATAATAAACACTATGTGATGCATTTTCTCGGGTGCTAATTTATCTAATGTATATGTCAGATTCCAAGCAAACACTCTTTAAAGCTTTGGCAGTTGTGTAAATTAGCAGCTTGAATTAACAGTTTCATTCATGAAAACAACTGAAAGAATTATATACATAGTGTAAGAGTATTCAAGGCAACAAATAAATTTTTCTGACATGCAAAGGATGAAGAAAAATCACGACATTCCCAGAGCTATTTCTTATGTCTATATTTCAGGCATGCAAATCGTATTCCTACTTGTAAAAGGAAAAGTAAAATTGTACATTACATGATGATAAAATAATTTGGAATAAAAATATCTTGGAACAGTTTAAAGGTTCTTATTACATGTTTTACTGCCCACTGACATCATGTTCTGCAAGCTAAAACTCAGAAGGGGCAGCAAATTTGTGAGTGAGGGGCCTACATATCCACTATGTTGAGAGAGTAAAACCAAAAAATTTGATGGAGAAATACCAAAAAGAAAAGTTAAGTCTCTTGCTCACAGATTTTGATACTTGGGCTCCATTTTCCTGGACTAATAGAATCAGTGAAGTGAAATGCTATCTGTAATGTCAGACTTTAATCCAAAATAAAACAAGATTTATGTAACTTAGGAAACTTCAATAAAATAAAAAGATGTTTTTATTAGGAAAAAAAAATTGTAGTAATATGGTTATTTGTCAAAATCTGAAAGTACTAGAAAAATTTTGGAAATCATACCTGCAATTCAGTAAAGATTAGAAAAAGAAATCAAAACAAGTTGGAGGCACATCAAAATTATATGTGGTAAATAAGCATAAGAGATTATTAATCCACTGTTCAACAGCTGTGTTAGTGCAACATGAATCCATGATGCAAATTTTTTTTTGCAAGGTGAGATTTACTTTTTACTCTACTTAAGTAACATGTTTTATATTTAAAAATAGACTTTATTTGAAAAACTATGCTGTAAGCAGCAGCATATATTGAATGGCTACAGATTACATACTTTTCATATCTAGAAAGGTCAGAAGGTTTTTCATGATCATACTACATTCCTTCAGCTAAGAATTTGGAATGAAGATAACACGTGAGACATGCAAGTCAATTACATCAGCTTTTGTCAAAAGCAGAAATGGGAAAAAAAATAAAATCCATGATTTCAGTAGGATTTTGTGTGTTAGCATAGCAAGTTAAACAGTAGTAGTCAGCAGTCAGTACTGATATATCACATGGCAGTTACTGTTCTGGATATCCTGTCAAATCTGAAAATTTCATTGGCAAGTGATGGCAGTATTTTTCTGGAGTTTTTTTTTATACTTTCCCTTCACCATAACAAAGACACTTATTCATCTTGGATGTGAAGGTTAACCACTGAGCTCTATTAACTGTATGCAAACAAAAAAATGCAGGTTTAAAAACGGAATATGTAATGAAAAAAAAGTAAAATACAAATTAATAGAAAGCTCTTTTCATTAAGTATATTTTGTTGAATAAATAGTAATTTCTGTTATAAGAAAACATAGGCACAAAGCAAGGAAATTGATTTCTTATTATGGCATCTACATGAGATTTTAATCAATGTATAACAGCAAAAGAGGGAATAGACAAAATCCTACTCCTGGATACAGAGGTCTGCTATCACATCACTAATCCAAACAGCTGTTCCATAATCCATATACTCATGCATATCAATTTACCCAAAAACCAAATGGGAAATAACTACATAAAATAAAATTGCTTGTACAGAAATTTTCAAGTGCACTTGCTAGCAGCAATATTATTTTTTTAAGGGAACTTAGGGTGTTTCCTATAATATGAATTTTTTAAAAGTACTTCTGGTAATGCAAGTCTGAATTTCGACACAATATCTACATCATGATTAGTAGCATTATATTTGCCCAAAAGTTCCACCTAGGTCAATAAGACTAGAGATGACATAAAGTACAAATATATTTTTATCTCTTTATAGTTATATTTAGATATCTCTGGTTTTATACATCAACTGACCATTCAGCACGTACGTTATTAAGTCCAGCTGATTTTAGGCAACAGGTCAGGCACTAAGCTAATTGCATTAGATCACCATGATCAGTAGAGGGGGACATGTACTTAGAGAAGAGTTCAGGTCATGTAATTAGAATAATCCTTGAGAGATGCCCATCTCACATCACTATCTATAGGACATGCATGGTTGCCCAGTAAGAGTATTTCAAAATATTTCCCACTATTCAGTTACCACTGGATTTCAATAGCATTGACACTCTCCCTCCAAATTATTTTCTCGAAGTCATAGGTATAGGATGGCGCTATAAATTGATACTATCTGACTAGATATCTTTAATGGAGAATGCCATTTGCCACATAAAAGTAAACAGTAAAATTCCATGTGGCTTTCTAGTTAAGTTTTGTAGAATGTTTATGTTCCACAGGGATATGTATAGAAATCTAGAGCTGAAACTACATTAAAGCATAACTTTCATACAACTTCTGTGCAGAAATAAGCTGCTCATCAGCATTTTTTCCTCTGAAGATCATAACCCTATATTGCTCTTTAACAGAGGGTGTGAAAAGATGCTTGGTGTATTATAACTTGTACTGTTTGTAATATACAAACAATGCCTGCAGAGCATTTTGATATTCTTAACTAAGGCATATCATATAGTTATGATGACTTCATTTTCTTTTTATTCAATGTCTCTTTAGTGTCTTGCTAGTTATTTGTACATTTCATAAAGGTAGTATATGCAATATAGGAACTTTTATGACATATATTACTACAATTTTTCACTTAAACTCGTAACTTCACTAGTAAACTAATTAAACATTTGTATTACTCAGTTACTTCACTGTTAAAAAACACAGATTCTTATTTGTGTTTTCCACTTGTCTGTAGTAATGTTTAATATCCCTTGGTCACAAAACATGTTCTACTTCTTCATATTGAATGATAAAGCAGCAATCCTCCTCCTTCCATTGCCTATAGTGAAAACATTCTAAGCAACAGATACTCAAGCTAGCCTGATTACATCCTGTGGTTCAAAGACTATGGGAACCTATACCAATATCTTTAAAGACAGATTTTCAGTTTTTTAATAAATTTGTCCCATAGCTTTTTTGGTCTGCTAAAACTCAGTCTTGTCAACTGAGGAGATATACTTAAATCCAAAACAATTTAATTTAAAATAAAAAATACAAATCAAATGCCAAATTATCATATCTGTTTTGATTCATGTTGCTTTTGCTTTGAATTTCAGTTCGTTTACTTTCAAAGAAAAAACAGTAACATGAAGGAGACAAGGCTGATGCAGAGTAACAAGCTATGATTCATAATGTATTCATTTATTTTTAAGTTTTCAGTGCAGTGAACTTGTAACTCTCTCATCCTTGAGTTAACAGACCATGAACACAAATTAAACCAAGACCATGACTCTTAAAAGGAGTAGAGACATTCAAACAAAATTATGCTGTTAGTAAATGATTAAAATAAAACCTCTTTTCCTAATTCCAAATTCTTATGTGTGATACAAATGTCCAGAAGTAAAATGTTTAACAGTGCTGACATCTCCAAAACAGAGCTATTGCTCTCTACAGTTCAAAACAAGTAAGCTCAGAATTACAGGTTCAGAAAAGTAGCTTTTGTCTAGTCGTGTTTTGAATAGTATTGAGAAGGATGAAATGTTGTTTGTTTGTTTTTAATTAAAGGTCTGTATTTTGAAAAAGAGAAGGCACTACTCAAGAACTCATTCCAGACAATATCAGTATAATCCAGTTCTCATTATACATGCAGCCTTTTGATGTCAGAAAAAATAATTATTTAATACTCTGAGGTGTCCGTTCAAGTATCTTGCTTATTATAAATGAAAGAACGTATCTTCACATCTCTTTGCATTTACATTTTTATTATTATTATTAATTTTAAAAGCTCTTGTCATAATAGCTGCTGACTTTGATTAAACAACTGTCCTACTAGAAGAATGTTTGCATAACATTTAATAACCACTTGACTATGAAAAGAATTGTGGTCTAAACCAAATTGTTTTCCATTACTAGCGATCTATTTAAACATTAATTGTAATGGTTAGATGGCTGAACAATCTATCAAAGGCTCTTAATTTGTGAAATACCCCATTTATCAAGATATTCTAGAGAAGCTATTCACAGTATGTTTCTTCATCACTCTTAGACACAGATAATTAAGGGTTTACTATCTGAAAATCCATTTTTATACCAAATTATATTGATTTTAAAATTATAATGAATTTACCAAATATAATACTTAAACTGACATATTTTAGATTTTTCCCTTTTTATATACATATATATATATAACTACATATCAAAAAGATTTATCAATAGCGAAAAGATTATATAGTATCTAAAAGCACATTATTATCCATTCTTTTTAAAAAGTTTGTTTTGAAATCTAGCTGCACAATTACTAATCTATTCATATTTCCTCTTCAGTAATGTGCCACATAGTTGTCAAACACAACTCGAAAATATGAAGGACGTTTACTATCATGTTTTCTACTCCTCCCGCCCAATTTTTCCTCTTCTCCTCCCTCAGAATTTTCATCAGGCATTTCTCGCACACAGGGGTATATAGGGACACCTAGTGGCAGAAACTAATGAAAACTTCCCAGTCAGAAGACCTGGAGGAGCCACCAGTGGTAAGAAATCCAGGTCACACTGATTAGCCAAAAGCATGCAACTTCAGTTCATTCTGAGGCTTTTACACTTTTACTGGAGAGAGCCCTCTTATTTAAAAATGCAAAAGAGAACATTCTTTACTTAATTTTAATAGAATGTAACACAGGTATAGTGTCTATTAGATAGAATGGTAAAATGATAAATTGATTTTTGATTATCCCTGTGTAAAGTTTCATATTTATTTTAAGTAAAGACCAGTCTCATTAAGAATCTGCCTATTCTATGCTATCAAATGAATGTATGTACATAAATATGTGAAACTGACATGTATTATATTTTGTAAATACATGTTCAAATATGTGATGTAGAAATCTGTAAGACTGGCTTTATTTTAAAAAATCAGCTTTAAGATTTTTCTTATTTTATTAATTAGTGTGTGTGCAAACAGGTTCAAAAAAACCCAAACAACAACAAACAACAAAACACTAGAACAACTGATTATTCTCAAGGAAAATTATTTAAATAGCAAAACATAAAGTTAAGCACATGTATCCATTTACAGTCACATAGGGTTAAGTTTGCAAAGATATATATGTATATATATATGTTCCTAACCATTAGAGTCTAGATCCAGTATTCAGAAACCATTAAGACTGCCAAAGTTCCTGCTGGGTACATTCATGTGCCTCAAGGATCAACATTCCTTGCTGTATTTCTTGCAGCAATTTTTTTCATAGACATTAGGAATTACATTAGTGCAGTTACTACTGAGTCACTTGGAAGTCTAATTTATACATACTTCCTGATTTTCAGTTTCTGACTTCCCCGATTTGTCTTGCTTGTGAGGAACAGTTCAACAGAAATTCTCATGACATGCTTAACTTCCCCAAAGTGAACTGGAATTAGATAAGTCAGTCTCTATGTTTGAGGGATAGTATACTGATTATATTCAAATTTCTATTAACTAATGTGGTCTAAAAATTTTAAACCTTCTCCTTCTACTGAATGTTTTAACCATTAAGGCAGAAAACACCTGCTAATTCTTTGAGTTTCTCCTGTTAAACCTCTTTTCCTTACTTGAAAAAAAAAAAAAAAGGCAAAAAGAAAAGAATAACCTAACAGATTTGTACCTTAAGATTACCATTGTATGTAAGAATATGAATAAACTTCTGTATAATTCCTATCCTACAACTTCCACCAGAAAATCTAAGAAGCTACCCTAGAGGAAGTGTTCAGAGACAAATGAAATCAGAATCCTTTTATTTCAGTTATTATGGATAGATGTAGATACCTAATATTAAACATATTTGATGTGAAATAATTTTAATTATTTGGTAATCCTAAGTATAGCAAGGAGATAAGAGAAATGAAAAGTCAGAACTAATGTATAATGACAGAACAGTTTAGGAAATTTCAGACAGATTTTTTCCTATATGTCACATAATCCATGCCATGTCCTATTGAAAATGCTGAAAGTTTAGCTAGTATTTTTGAGATAATGGAACAGAGTTGAATATGATTTTCATAAAAAGTAGTAATAGGAACATATTGCTGGAAAGGACTATCTAAATTTCTACATCCTCACAAGTTGAGAGTTACAATATACTAGATATTTAGTTGGGAAAAAAATAAGAAAAAAAAAGAGAGAGATCTACAGGACTTTTACTCTAGATGGTACTACCCACTGACTCAAAACCTTTAATTCTACAGTAAAGACCAAAAGTCAAACCTTTAATCTTCCTTGGGGAAAAAGACAAAAGGGAGGAAGAAGGGGAAAAAGGGCACTGCCAATGGTCTATGGAGAACCTCACAATAGGAGGAAATATGTTAGAAATTCTCTGCAGAATGTTCTAGGAGTTAAAACATGTCCCACTATACAAAGGAGAACAAAAGAAAGAAAGAAATTAACACAACTCAGAACCTAAATTATACAATATAGGGAAAAAATATCCCACCTGACCTCAGAGCCTCCAGTAAGCCCTGAGGCACAGCAGAGATACTGTATAAATGTAGAAAAAACATATTCCATCTTCTTCAAAAAGCCCTTTCTTTCCCAACTTGCCGCAAATGTCCCTTTTCTAACAGGAACTGTCCTATTCAATTACACATTTTTTCTGTAAGCTTTTCAAGTTCTATTTAAAAAAAAAAAAAACCACAAAACAACAACAACAACAACAACAAAAAAAAAAACACCAACAAAACAAAAACAAAACTTTATTGTCCTGATTACCTATTTGGAAGACCTTTCCTGTCTCAGTCAGTCAGTAAATTTCTTCACATTCCTAGCCTTTATAATCAATATATAAGTATTTGATGGCATGCCAACATCACTCTTCAGTTGAAATACTTTCTGTCTCCTAGCATTTAACTAAAAATGCTTTTGTAAGGACTCACATGTTCTTTCAATATCTATTTGGCTATGTATGCCTTTTTTTTTTTTTAATCTCTCTTCTGTAGACGCATTTTCCATGCCCTAATTACCATAGTTTCTTTCTGATCTTTAAATTTCATTTTCCTATCTCTTTTGAATGTATGACTAGAACCATGCATAATACAACAAGAAACCCTGAAAAAGCACAATACTAATAATGCTTTCCTAGCTATTAGGACATCTTGCCTAAGATATCATAGAATAACATTTCTCTTTTTCCTTTATGTAAGTACTTAATTTATAATGGCAACGTACAGCCACTTCCTGATTGACTACTACTTTCAAATTTTTAGCATTTTACATAAACTTGGATCTTCCCAGTTTACAGCAAAAATTTTCATTCATGAGTCTGTAGATTACATTATTCAATTTTACACCATTTCTATCAGCCTAGGACAAAAGAAAATAATACATAGATACACATAAATGAAATTTAGAAATATGGACATGTTAAAATACAGACAGTAAGACTACCTTTACAAATATTTATATAGTGTATATATATTTGCACAAATATTTATCTTATCTGTTTCTCAGAAGGATCTTTAATTTTGTATGGTCTACAAACTCTGTACAAACGCACATACCTTATACCCTGAAATCAGTTCTATGTGTATTATAAAGGACTGGGCTAAAAACTGGCCACCAACCAAATCCACTAATGACTTCCATCCATTCAGACTACTCCCTTCTCAAGATTATGTGTCCCCTTTTCTAAGCTTCTTGGAAATTTTGGACTTGCTTACTTTTGGACTTGGATTTCATGTGTTGATCTATTCAGTACTTTAGGACAGAAAATTGATGGACCAAATGCTTGTGCCATGCAGTACCAAATAAAATGACGATGTGATTTCTCTTACCCTATTCCTACTTTTATTATATATCAAAATTTACATATATTCTTACCAGAAACAGAGGCAACTTTTCCAGTGCATATTTAGTTCAGGCCTACTTTATTCTTAATGTCTAGCCCATCCTTTAACATTCATTTCACTTCTTAAGCTCTCATTTTACTTACATGACTTAAGAATTTTTATTATGTTTCAGGTTTCTGTGCAAGTTTTGGTTTAACAAGGTTTCTGACCATTCTCAGATTGGTTTTACACCTTCAAATTGTTGATGCAGATTTCTTATTGCTAATGAATATCTCTTATCCATTCCTTTTAGATTTTGTCTTTACTCTTAATAACTTTCTTAAGATCTTTACTTTCTAGGAATTTTCATCCCTATTTAGGTGAGCTATTTTATTTCCTCCCTTCTCCCCCAGTCTAAACATTCAGTAATATTGGTGCTTTTTTTACATAAAGTAATATCTGCCTTATCTGAATTTTACTTGCAATACTAGTCACTAAAATATTTTGTTTCTCTTTGTCTTTCTGAAACATGGGATTGCAGTTACAGGTCTTTCACATTCCTCTGTCTCGCAACATCACATGAAATAGAAAAGCTCAAAACCATCACATTTGAGATTATTTTCTATGATCATTTTTTTCCTGCAGATCCTATAATTTACTAAAATTTTATCAAAATTATCCTTGCCTCTTGCTTGTTCAGTGTCTGATCCACAGAAGAAGAGATCTTCTATCATGTTTAATGAAAGGTAGATGAGAGATAAATTAGCAAGAGGCAGCACTAAAATAATAAAAACATCTTTATTTTTCACAAATTTAGCAGTGTTTACTGTTTGATGTTTGTGTGCTTCAGTTTATAGTGACAGCTCTAGTTCAAATATTTAGATATAACTTTTCACTGACAGAAATACTTTTGGACAATGGAGACTCCATTCAAATGGAGTTTAATTCTGATTCCAGTAAGCAATATAGAGCTATGTTCTCTCATGCTGGTCATAGAAATTGAAATAAATATTCTGAAAAACTCTACAGAACTTTGTCCATTACTAAAAATGTAATGTTAATCAGAATAAGAATGAATGGAACAACAGCAGGATAGTTCCACACTAATAACTATTTAAATCTCCTGTATGCTACTAAAGCAATCTAGCAGTCTAACAACTCGGAAGTAAGATTTTATTTAATCAGATTTTCTATTTATTATGCATTTTACTATCTCATTAGCACAGGATCAGAACAATTAAACTGAAATATGTCTACAGTATTAACTTTTCCATGATAGCTTTTAACATGATTTCAGAAGTGCCAACTTCTCCAGAACAGTTTCATGGAAAGAGTTAAGCTCAGCCTAGATGATAAGGTTATTAAAAATATCTTTCTCTGTTATGAGTAAAAAAGCATTTATATGTGTCTAATTTTGTACATCAAAGATAGCACAGAAACACAGGCAGATGCTATAAATATCACAGGCCTAAAAAATGCAAGCATATATGCATAAAATCCCATATATTCAAAACGCAGAATTATTAATTCAAAACAAAGAATCTTTCAAAAACAGTGAGACCATAAGAAACTCCTCTAAGACATCTCTGTTTACTATCTTTTTGTTCCACTATCATAAATTCCATGTTGAACATTAGAAAAGCTTAAGAGAGTGTAGGTAAGGGGGAAAGAAAAAGTGCATAGTGTGGTTTGGTATTTTTTTCTTGACTAAAAGTAGCACCTTGGAACTCAATCTAAAGTCATTCAAAACCTTCCACTAAATTAACTGGTTTCCATCAAAATGGGAATGTTAGTGATCCTTTAAGAACTTAAGTAAGTACCTTGTCCCACTGAAAAGATTTCCAAAAGCTTCTACATGGTCAGGAAAATTACCTGGTCCATACAAAAAAATTTCTCTTGCATTCAAATAACAGATCTTACTTATTTCAGTCCTAAGGAACAAGGATTGGAGTCACACTTCTTTTATGTTTGTGAAGAAGAAAAATATGCGTTTTGGGTAACATCAAGTATTAAGAAAAAGATGATTCTTTACAATCATCCATGTTTAGGATGTTGGGATGTGAAGACATGAGTTAATAGAGGTCTACTGAAGATACAGATGGCTGAAATCACGCACCAAATGCAGGACATTGTTCAGTGTTTAGACTTGCACAGGAAAACCCACAAAGGCACAACCACATCTAGAATTATCTTTGAGTTAAAGCTAGATGGCAACCTCTGTGCTGTGCACATGGGATGTACTCTGTGTGTTCCTGTGTGCATATAACACCCATTCGACTTATATACTATGTTCTATACAGCCCATAGCAGTAATGAATATACAAACGTGAACATGTGCATATCTTTCAACGTATGCAATAAAATTACCTTTTTATTATTATTATTTTTAAAATAAGCCAAACATGCAATTTCGCGGAAAATAAAACCAGAAATTTAACGGGGAAAAGAAAACAAACAAAAAAACCCCACGACAATCAAACAAACAAACAAACAAAAAACACGCCGCCAGTGCTACAGCCCCCCTCACAGCGAGCCCCGCTCCGCGGTCCGCAGCACACCGAATAACGCGGCGTCCCCACCAACACGGGGACCGCGGCGCTCCCGCCGTCGCCTCCCCCGGCCCGGCCCCGGCCCCGGCCCATCCGCCGCCCTGCGCTGCCACCTGGCGGCGGCGGGAGGCACCGCACGGGCCGGGCCCCGGCGCTGGCGCTGCCGAGGGGAGCGAGCGGGCCGGCCGGGGCGGCGGGCGGCCGCACAGTCGCGTAGTTTGCTGCGGCTGCATCCGCGCCCCGCGGCTGGGGTGGGCAGGGGAGAAAAGATAACCCGGACGGCCCCGACACACGCCCGCGTCCCCGCTCTCGAAGGACGCGTGTGGCGAAACCCGTCGCTTCGTTTCACCGCGACCACCCAGCTCCCCGCGGTCTCCGCGGGCGCTCCCGCACAGCGAGCGGCGGCAGCGGCGACGGCCGGGCCCCCGCTTCCCGCCGCCCCTCGGCTCGGCTGCGCCCCGCTCCGCTCCGCTGCGCTCCGCCCGAGCACGCCAGCGAGCGCTGCGGGGAGAGCGGGGAGGCGGCCGCGGAGCACGACCCCAGGGGCGGGGGCAGCGGGGGCGGTGCCCGGGGCAGCGGCGGAGCGCGGCCGAAGTTGGCCGGCGCTGGGCGAAGTGCGGGGGCAGAGACGGGCGCGGGGCGGGGGCGTGGGGAGGCGGGCGCGGCGCGCTCGCATCGGCATGTGTGCGCTGCTGCGCGTGCCCGCGCCGCGCGTGCCCGGGCGGGCGGGGGGCACAGGGAGGGCACAGGGGGGCACAGGTGAGCAAGGGATTTGGGGATGTGGAGCAGCGGGATGGGGGTTCTCCTCCCCCTACTCACCTTCCCAACCTTCCCAGAGCCAGAATCCATCAGGAATTCCACCCTGGTGCTGGTCGCCGTGTCCGTCATCGCTGCCATCACCATCATCAGCCTCATTGGATTCGGTGTCTGGAGGCTCCAATCTGGTAACTCACGGGGTGGGGGTCGGGAAGGGGCAGGGATCCACCCAGCAGCATTCCAGGGATCCTGTGCCATGGGTGCTGATCCTGCTTTATTTCCATAGGGAGGAGGCAGAAGAAGGGATACAACACGACGTCCAACAGTGAGTACCAGCAGCGTATCTGCATCTGGATCCAGGTCCTCTCTGCATGGATCCCATGATGGATCCTGGGATGGATCCAGGTGTGTGATCCAGGCCAGAATCTCATGGATCTTCTCTTTCCACAGGAGCAGATGCATGAACTGATGACTCCCCTGCAGGTACAGAGTGGGATCCAGGTCAGAATTCCAGAGGGTTATCGGGGCAAGATGGGTGGAGTGGGATTGGGATGAGATTCCAGATCAGGGCAGGATTCTAGAGGGGCATCAGAAAGAATTCCATAGTGGAATCAGGTCTGGATTATGGAGCAGGATCAGGCCAGATGGATGGAGTGGGACTGAGGTGGGATTCCAAGGTGGGATTGGGTGGGGTGGATGGAGCAGGATTGGGGTGGGATAGATGGAGCAGGATCATGCCGGATTCCAGAGCAGTTCCTGCTCTCTGTGGGCTCCACAGCTGGATCCATCCCATGGGATGGGGACAGGGACGTGGTGACTCTGTTTTCTGCTCTCATCCCAGCAGGAATCACTGCCTCAGCAATCTATGGAGCTGGATCCATCCCCTTCCCTCTCCCTGGGGAAAGCCAGGAGCTGCTGGCAGAGCTCATCCCGCTGCTCCCACTCGCCCCAGCCCTTCCCTGCATCTTCCCTATGGATCAACTTCCTCCTTTTTCCATGTTTGAAAGCCAAGAACCACAATTATTCCCAATGCTTTAATTAAATCTGCTGCTTTGGCAATAAATCCTGTTTCCCTCCTCTGGCACCCAGCAGTTCCTCTCTGGAAACCAGGAATGGG
>JAWWTY010000001.1:73993226-74035230 GCA_035222235.1 Margarornis squamiger
CGTGTTCTGTTCCGATCTTTCCCTTCCCTTCCCTTCCCTCCCCTCCCCTCCCCTCCCCTCCCCCATCCCCTTTCCCCTCCCCTTCCCCTTCCCCTTCCCTTTTCTATTCTCTCCTCCCCTCCTTTTCTATACTACATAATTTACTACCATCCTTAATAAAATGAACTGAATTTCAACTAGTTAATTCCAGAAGATATGCCCTGTAATTTGTAGACATTCTAGACACTACTTGAAACACCAGATGTTATGTCAGTCCCATCATCAATTAAAAGTGACATAAATGCATCTTCCACTTCTATAGTTCTAGAGCCCAAATTTTTACACTTTTTTTATACTTAACGCCCACTATTTTAATGATCATTTAAGGTGGTGAAAATATGTTCAGTTGATTCTGTATACTGCAGTATTTAATTTCGGAATGTTTTCCTATATGTTTTGTTTTTTTTTTCCTGAAGCTTATAATTATTTCTCAAGAGTATTCTTTTTAGGAAAACAGATATGGCAGTACCTTTATCACATAATAAGTTAACTATTAAAGTAATATAAAAATGATAAAATATCATAAAAATGAGCTTATGACCTGTGGTAAACACATTTTGGAAAATATATCTGAAAAGGCAGGAGTTGTAGTTGTTTGAAAATATGAAGGCAAAATCTTGCTTCTGTAGGTTGTTTAGACCTGTATTTAGCTGGAGCTAAAATGTCTGACCAGCATGTTGTTTCTTACAGAAACTTAAGAGTCTGTTTAATGCATATGGTTCCTCTCAGGGGGCAGAGTCCATTAAAGCACTACATCCTGAAGGACAGGGTAAACAAGAGCTCCTTCATTTTTAGAGGGCAGGTTCTTGATATTGCTCAGTGTCTCCAGGGAACCTGAATAGCCTTTCATTGGGTTAAAGACTGGCATACTGAAATGCAGCGTCTCCAAATCAGAGAAGGAGGCTGAAATATTTTGCTGTCTTATGCAGAACTGAGAACACTATTAGCACTATTGGCATTAAACAAGAAAAATGGGGGGAGAAGAGAGAGTGAATGGCAGACACAGTTCTGTAGCTGTCAGCCTTCAAACAGTCGTCACATTTCTATTGATTATTTCATTGTAGGGAACTTGTACTTCTTTTCTGCAGCATCCACTTAACTCTGGAAAATGTAGAACCTCAAGCTAAGGAGTGACAAGAGGATGGAGGAGTAGATGAATGAGGTGTTTCTGTGAGAGAAGTGGGCAGGAAAGCAGCACTCTGAACTGGGCAGCCATATTACTTGTATTCTCCCAGCCTTTCTAAGGAGCTTTGCAATGTGCTCTAATGAAATGAAGGCACATAGATCTCCTTACAGTTCATCAATACGGTCTTACAGATTTGTGTTTATCCATCTATGTATAAATACTGTCCTAATATCACAAGTCTTTGCAATTTATTTTTTTTTTTTCTGTTCATTATTCAGTGACATTTCAGAGTACCTAGCAGTATGACAATAGTCCAGAAATGCTAAGCATGGTTATGCTTTAGAATAATTGTTAATTCTTAAAACACTGAATAGAACAGAGTTAGGACACACACAGAAAAAGGCACATTTAGGTCATAGGAACAAGTTACAAAACATTTACCTTGCTCTTATGAGTTTGGCTTTTTGTCATTGAGATTAGTATTTTTCTTTTGTAAAGTGAAAAATTTGAATACAGGAATGATAAACATTTGTAGTTCTGCTATGTACCTCCAAAGTTAATCATATCTATTTCCAGTCTGTGAAAAAAAAATATATTTGAGGGGGGGACAAAGAATGAGATTGCTTTTGTCAGAGACATATCAACTTTATTCAAAAATGCTTAAAGTACTGTTATATTCTTAAATCTTGAAAGGTGACAATCTAGTACAGTTTTTGAATTTCTGAAACAAATGTTTATTTACCAAGTAGATTATTATTTTAACCCTCTGTAACTGTATTTTGAAAAAGAAATATATATATGTGTGTGTATATGTGTCGAAGGGTATGTGTACATATATATATATAAGTATGCATATATATATATATGTATGCATAGAATTCTATCTGTCTATATTTCTTTAGTTAACATTGTCTTTACTGTGATGTAAGAATATCTCCTTGTGAGTTTTGAAAGCTTTTAGGCTTGGAATTAAGCAAAAGTTCTTCATGTAGCATATGTAGCATATAAATGATATATCCACATAATCATCAAAAAGTCAGTCCAGTCCTACAACACTTCAGCTTTTCTAATATAGTAATACAAATTTTGGCTTCAGGTTTCTAGAAGAAAAAGTTCAGGCTCAAATCCAGTTTGCAACTACTTGAGTATGGATTGAGGGGCATTAATATTCCTGTATTTTAAGCCTCTACCTTTTACATTTTACATAATATCACATGGCAAAACTGGCCTGAACTTGACTTTACTGAAATTTCATTACCATAGCCATTAGTTTGTTCAGTCAAATGGATAAATAGACACATACCTAATGTATTTATGAGAATGACAACAGTTCTTACAAAGGTCTCACTACTAGTTATCTCAATTTAGTTTTAAGATCCCGAATCCATAACTGTGTTTAATTACACACTAATTACTATGTGGCAAAGATTTGTTCTCTTCCTAAATACTGAACTTAGGTGAAATAATCAGTTTTTTAGTTTCAGCTATAATAAAGCCAGTAGGCCCAATGGCAGTTGCTTTCTGCTAAAACTTAAAGCGGGGTTGCTCACAGTATTGGTGCTCTTCAGCTACGATACAATTTTATCATTGTAAATTCTATTTTAAAATATGGAAAATTAAACATTTTTAAAGCATTTTCAGGCTGGCAGTTTGCTGAGTTAAATTGCATATGTCATTAAATTTATCTAAAATTTATTAATCATCCAGTTTTAAATAGTTTCCACATACACATATTTTTTTTATTTTTTTTTTTAGTCATTCATACAACTCTCTATGTGATGTAATGATGTGGTTATGTAAGTTTATGTTTAGATGCATAAAGTATTGCACATTGAGTTAGATGGTTATTTGGTAATTTATTGCAAACCCAAAAGTGTATGTTACAATACGCTTCACATTAAGCTCAAAAATCAAGAATATGTCCATGTTTCTCTTTGTAATTTTATAAGAAATGCCTACATTGGCATCAAAGAACTTGAACCATATACTTTCAAAGAATGAATATTCTGCTGAATCATTTATTCTCAAATATAAATATCTTCCTTAGTGATGATGAAAAGTGCATCAAAGGAAAAATTGGCTAATCAGTGTGTTTGATGTTTTTGAAGTGAATGAAAATTCTCCCATTGATTTTGGGTTTTTTTGAAGTATGAAATGTCTACACATTATGTTTTTTCTCTTCCTGTTAGAGACTGTTTATTAGCCTCCCATGCATAAGGAAAATTCCTACTACAAAGGTGTTTCAAATCTCAAATGGCTATAACACGTCTATCGGTTATAGCTTTGGCTGCTTCTTAAGGTTGTTTTATTTTTTCAGTGATTAAATTATTCTTGGTCTTTTAAGGGTGGATATTTTTGTTTATTTCCATCCAAGCATAGCATGCCATGTAGTCAATACTGGTCCTGGAAATGATTTAAAAATACTATATATTGATGGGTTCTTAAAGTTTATAACATTAATATTTAAAAACATTCTGACTCTTTGAAACAGAGTTAACAGTTACACATTTTCTGTTTTAATTTTCTGTTTCCTTGTCATTGTTTTTTTTTCTTACACATTACTGAATCAAACTGCCTGCCTTTGCTTTGAAGGCTCCTTTTTAAGTACAAAGCATGATTGTCTGCAAAGAATCTAAGCTATTGTTCTTCAATGTATTTATTTCTGTTAAAGAAAAATATTGTACTCTTTTAGATAGCTGTTGATTTTCTAAGCAGAATCACATGGTCTACATTTTTTCCCTCCTTCTCTCTCCATTCTTACACTCTGAGGCAGCGAAGAAGTGTGTTTGGTTTTGTAGCTCTGATAGCTGCTGTAAGACCTTAAGCAAAATCCTCATCAATGTCAAAGGGAATTAGTAGGGATTTTTTAAAAAGTTCTAGCTGTAGCATCATTCATGTAAACTTCTAACACAAATACCTACTTGCAAAAACATGCATTTTTATGTATGTATGTCAGGGTCACCAGGCAATTCAGAATTTTATTTTATTCTTTTTGTAGTTGATTTTTTAAAATGTACCTTTTCTTAAAGAGGAATTGTCTTATAATTAGGCAGTGCTAATCTAATGAAGCTTTTCAGCATAGTGATTTAAGTCGTAAAATGAACTCCTGTTGATAATTTCTGATTGGGTTTGAAATGTTTATTTTTTTCCTTTTTGCTATGGCAGGTAATACCTACCAACAAGTAAGTGGCAACATACCATATCATATTGAACAGAAGGATCTCTTAGGTTTATTGTGCAATATATTACTTAATAAGTTTTTAATTGTAGAAGCCTACTAATGTATATTGTACTAATTTGTACATTAATTCTTCCTTAAAAATATTTTTCCTAAAGAATAAGAAGTTGCTACTCTTTTGAGAAAAGTTGTTTCTATAAATATGAAAAGTAGTTAAGATATTGATTCTAAATTCACCAATTTTTAGAAATATAATTGAATGTATTTATGATGATTAATATTTTTTCATCCATACGTAATTTTATACAATGAATGTGTTCTATAATTTTCAGTATATTTTATATACTGAATGCTATCTGTAATTAAGTATTTCTTAGGAGTTCTTGGATTGCTAAGAAGTTTTGTTAGATTTGGTTAGGATCAGAGCTTTAATTATGGAGAAAAAAAACTTGTCTCATCAATTTATCTTTATATTATTTATCTTATGATCAATTGTCCAAATGACTCAGATTTTTTTTAATGTCAAAATACGTATTAATTTTACCTCATTTGCTGTTAAATACTTGAGAATTACTGACTGCTCTATGTAATCAACTGTGGTGAGATAACAAAAATTCCCAGCTTTTACCTGATCAATACTACGTAATTTCAATTTACAGTTACATAGTAAAGCTGTTCTCTTTTATGTTTGCCTTATGCTTAGATATCCTTACCTCCAGCTCTGTATGTTGATGTAAGTCCTCGCAAAAGTTCATTTAATCATTAAAACTCAATATTATTTCACAGCCCTAAGAAAAAGATAATTTAACACAGCAACGAAAAAAAAAAATCAAGGTAGATTTTGATTCTCTGACTACTTCCACATGTGAATAATTTGATTAATGTGAGTAGTCTCATCAGATTCAGTCAGAATTTTTTGTGTAACATACCATTATGTTTGGAGTTTGAAATTTAAATATCTTACTTCAATCCTTAGTCTGAGTTCTGGTTTGTATGATGGAGAAGTGTTTATGAACATATTAGAATAATTATTACTGTTACCAAAGTATTTTTTTCCTCTAAAAAGGATATTTGCTGGTATTACTGATGTAGACCATATACAATTAGGAGTGTGTATGAGAGAGCCTGAGGACCTTGAAAATATAAAACTGGTTCAGTTTCTGAAACGTCTACTTTTTGTTTTCCTGTATGTTATTTTCAGTTGAATGTTGCTGGCTTGTAAAGGTCACTTCTAATAATGTTCAAGCTGAGTGGCAGAAAGGTACTGGGAGGGTTAATGAATATTTTTATTTATTCAGAGATTTGAACTGTTAAGCCATATATAGAATATAAGTACTTATAGGTTCTGGATGTCTTCATTTTGTCTTGTCTTCTAAAATAAGGGTTTGTTTTTTTGGTTTTTTTTTGTTTGGTTTTTTTTTTTTAATTTTTAATTTGAATGGGGATTGCAGGATTTGCATGAAATATACACGTCAAATAGCTGTCATTCAAACTGTTCAATAAGAAGTGTTGTTTTTACTGTTATTGTTTTTATCAAGCTCAGAAAAATCAGATCATATTTATTTTTGGGACTCACAGAGTTTTTAGGAGGTGAGTGGACAATTGCTAAGACGCCATGCACATCTCTAGGTGACAACAAGTTAAATGACCACAGTGGTTAAATAGGAGCCCTTTCTAGTGAATTCATGCTTTGGAAATATGGGCAATTTATCTCTGCATTTTAAATATCAAAATACTAACATTGTCAAAATGTTCTGAGAAGGAAGTAGTTATTCTTAGGGCAGAGACTCTAAAAGCAAGTATTCTTTTTTTACCAGAAGTTAAATCCATGATTTTAATTTAACTGTCCAAATGAAGAGATGCAAAAGTAAAAACATAGAGTATTTAATACTTAGAATATTACTAAATTTAAAATTTGTAAGAATCATTTTTAGATATGTACAACCTTTCAGCCCTTGATATGAGATTCTTACATATAAAGGATATTTTAGCTATAATTAGGGCAGCAGTAAGAAGAGAGGGAGGTATTTTGTTCTATCTTATTTAATATAATCCTAGAAAAATTAATTTTGGTTGCCTTTTTTTTCTCATTACAGAAGTATCAAAATTTTTCATGTCAAATTTGTAAATTATGATGTCACAAAATTTCTCAGAGCCTGGACAAATAATAACTCAGTAGCAGCATTAAAACTGCTTAAGCAAACTAAAATTTGAAATTAAGATATGATGTTCTATGACCATGGGAGATATTTGTGAGAGTGCTTTGTTGATAACTAATTGATAATTATGGTTTGTATTCTTCTAACACCTTTCTTCCCAAAGGATCCTAAAGTGCCTTACAAAATTAGGGCCTGTTCCTGCCCTGATTGAAGTCAATGGGAGCACTGCCAATGGGAACAGCACTGGGCACTTAAGAAGCTAATAAAAGCTGCATTCAAACATCACTTCTGCCACTGAAATGTGTAACTGTTCAACTTACACAGCAATACTCCCAGTGGTTTGAGACAGGAAGTGAATATTATCATACACAGATTGCAAATTTTAAAAAGGAAGGATGATTGTAAAGGGGTACATGGTCCAAATTAATATTAGTGTTAATAGCACTGCCTTTGGTTAAATTTTCTGTTTGAGTCTTCATCCAAACACATTTTATGTAAGTTTTTTTCAGAAGATTTGAACATCCGTTCGGGTAGGTCTAATGACTAATACCACTTTCATTATTCATATGTTGTATACACATATTTTGGAAATCAGATTTGCATGGGTTTGGGACAATAATTAAAATAATTTTAGAAAAATATAAAAATACTAGAAATCTATAATAATTGTATAGTTTTGCTGATTGGTTTTTAATGTCTACCTGAGAAAGCCTGATATTATAATCAGTATTTTGCACATATTTCCATATTTGTTCACTTTACCTATTGAGCTGATTGCTGTGATATGTGAAGGACAGGATTTGATGTTTGTATACCTGAAATGCCAGTTGAAAGCAACCATTATGCCATGTATTCTGATGTTTTTCTTTATTTTTAATATAGGAGCCATTCATATAAAATGAAAGCTACAAAACCACTAATCAGCATGCATAGATGAAAAAAAAAAAAACCACCACCAAAAAATCTTTATGCAGATATTTGTTTTTCACTCTGCATTTTTTTCTTGACGTCTTATATTGGTAAATGAGGAAAGAAGTTATTTAACATTTAAAAAGTTATTAAAATTTAACAACTGAAAGATGAAAACTTAGCTATTGGACTGTTTTATTTGTCTTTAGTTAGATACTTTAAGATGGGACTGAAAAACAAGCAGCTCCAAGAATAATTAATCATCACAACAAGCTGTCTAGTAGAATATGTAGCAACTGAAGGCTTTGAATCAGATCAACATACATGCAGTATATTCAAAGTTACAGGGATAAACAAATTCAACCCTCGTCTTATTGAATCTTTCTAGTCTTATTGAATAAATATTTGCTAAATCTGCCAGCAAAATCGAAGAAGCTAAAGCTTTGCATTTTTGACAAGATTTCTCTGTCTAGTTTATTGAAATACTATATTTACCATATTAAAACAACAAAACCAAGAACAACAATGAAAGAGCCACCCCAAAACCAAACTGAAAAAGAGTTGTAGTACCATTTTTTAAATAATATTCTCCTTTTTATACTGTACCTGGATGAAATCTTTACAGCATAATTTGAATACCCTGAGACATCCCTGAGTAGAAGGTTCGTAAGGTAGTTCATAAAAGGGGTTTTCAGATAAATAACAACATATTGTATGCATCTGTTACATAGATATGGCTTTCAAGTAGTTTTGAACATGTAGAGAAAGGCATTCTGTTAGAATTTAATTCCTCCATAGATCTAAATATCTCCATCTACTAGAAACATAGTATTTTACAACCTTTTCTAACAATGAGAACCTTGAAATATACAAATTACTAAATCTATGCTGAATTGACAAGTGCCATGCTCTTCTTATGTTTCTGGCTAGAAAACTTGCATCTTCTCCAATAGGAATTTAAGTAAAAATGATTTGGCATAAATGTTCCAGAAAGCTACAAACAGATATGGAAAACAATCACTGAAATTAACAGCCGGTTGTTTTCATTTTTTTTTATATATATGTTTTCAGTAAAAGTATAGCAGTCTTAATACGTTTAATTCATTATTATGTCATAAACATAGGTTATAGTATCATAAAATATAGTGAGGTTCATATTGCACTGTCTCTTTTAGGCACACATGCAGAAAAGCAAGAAAGAAGTAATTATGCATGTGCTGATGACAGGCCAAGAGGAATTTAGCACTTCAGTTAAAAAAATAGGATTAGATTTTATCCTAAGGATAGGATTAGAGTGTGATCTCATGGTCACTTAATAGGTTTCCTGTTAGATCTTCCTTAAGGCCTGTTTTTGCAGTCCTTAGCCAGGCAAAACACCCAAAGAAATCAGTGCACTTCTGCTTAGCAAAGAAGTTTTCAATCTCTTCTTTAGACTTCAAATTATTTAATATATACACATAATAAATAAAGGGCTAAATAACAGTTACTAAAAAAAAAAAAAATAAAAAAGTCTCATGCCTTTAGGTATCTGGGCCTAAATGACTAATGCAATACAAAGATCACATATCCATCTTGTATTAGAAATAAATTAGCTACTGTCAAATTCTGCATTCTTTGCTGATTTCTGTTTTGCTCAGCAAAGCATTGTAGGATCTGACCTTTAAAATCTTTTGTATTGTATTTCTTCACTAATAGGTATTTTGTAATACTTCAGTGTGTACTACAATACTTTTCATTAAACATGTTTTTATTGGCATATCTGTAACCATTATAGAAAACATCAACTTTGTATTAGAAAATGAGGTGAAAATAGCACTTTTTTGCCTGTCTTTTGTAGACATGCTCCATATAAAAATCAACTAACATCATTTTCACAAGAAAGTACTGTTTGTCAAATGTGTTCTAGAATTTGTTAAATAAAAATCTCCCTGACAAACAAAACATGACTTTGCCTAAAATAAAAAGAAAGCTTATCTAGTTTTGTATTGAACTAAACCTTTGTCAAAAGTCTCAAAGGTTGGACGTGTATCGCCAATTTTGAAAAAAAATCAACCCCAGCAAAACCTGTCAGTAAACAAATGGCTGATCCAAACTGTTAGAAACAGCTGAATGCTATCTTACAGAATGTACTGCTTTATACTCTTCAGCTTAATTAATATGCCATAGTAATTAAGAGTATAAAATGCACATTTTCATACACAGTCGCCTCATCATTAGAAGCTATAGCACTGGATTGTTTACCAATGTATTATGTTGTTTAGGCTTCAAAATAATTTATATAATTAGTAAGGAAGTAATCCTTTAAGATTTGTTTTAATAGATCTTTAAAAAGCCATACTCATAAAAAATAAAAATAGGCCAAGCAATCTTTTTTTCACAGAATGTTTTAAATGGATTATTGTCAAATAGAATGTATAATTAAAATGCAGATCTATAGCAAAAAAAATGCTAATAATAATTAGTATATTGCTAATATTTAGATTTGCATGCTCTGAACAATCTGAGTAACTTTACTTCCAGAAATTCAATATTGTCACCAGGACTTAATTATGGGAGTAAAATTCTTCATATGTCTGAGCATTTCAAGGACTGAGCCTTCAGTTTTTGATTGATCAAATGAGGAAAATAGCTACTCAGTAGTCACTGGAGCTTTTCAGCTCATAAAACTGGTTCACATATTTTTGTGTGACACTGTACAGTATCCTTCAATGAACAGTAAAGAAAACAAATATCAAATAATACCTCAGAAATGCAGTGAAATACTTAACGGAATAATCCAAAGACTGTCTTTAGATCGGTAATATTTGTATTTGCAGTATTAAACATAAAACATTAGAAACATTAGCAAACATCATATATACATAACTTTATAGACACATCTATTTCTATGTATGCTTTAATTCTCATTTATGCAGCATCATAGGTGTACATGATATCTATGTATGCTCATATATGTATATAAAAGTCTCATGTTCTTAAAAGCACATTAGACCTAAATTATGCAGCGAAGTGCCACCTTAATGTATCTGACAATTTAACTGAGTTCTGTTACAATGTTAGTTTATTAAATGGTGTAAGATAATTTTCATTGTTACTGGTATATTTTGGGAGGTGGGGGAGAGGGGGGGAGGAACCATCAAGCAAAACAAAACAGAAAAACAATGAAAGAAATCCCAAACCTAGAATATGTAATGAAGACTCTTTTTATTCTGACAGAGAAGTGCTATTCCTGTGGTGCTTAGGCACTTCACTAGAGTTTTTTTCTAATATGATGCCTCCTGTGGTGCAGTGAGGCGTGAAGCAATACAAGAGGTAGATGGAACTGAAGAATGTCACATGAGGAAGCACAACATCATAGGAAACATTCACAAGTGGAAGACAGCTGTTGTTATGAACTATTAAAGATATCAGCAGGGTGTTCATTTCTTTCAAGATTTTAGAAGCTCGAGATGGCATTTCCTTCTATCTTCCTCCCTCTGCTGTCTGTCCTCCCTCTCAAAGAAGGTCTGCTATGCCGGGTACCTTTCATCGTGGCATGCACTGAATCTTGAGGGTTCTGCCATTTATCGCCCTCTCGTTTGCCCCTCAGTTAAAGATTAGCTGGGATGGGGCATCATAACACCAGAGAAAAGCTCTGGTGCTAAGAAATCACTGCAGGTAGGACTGGAGAGAAACAATAAGCAGACAAGCTGAATACCCACTGAAATAGCTGAAAGTTGATACTGCTTGGAGGGAGATGCATTTATGGTTGTATGCCTGGTGACATTAGAGGTATCCTCAACTGAGTACAGTTGTAAACTGTATGATTAAGTTTAGGCACAGTGACCGCTGATTTTCATGGATGGTTTAGGGAATGGGGATGACCAAGAGGAAAACTGAATTAACAGTAGCATTGACTATTCTTATTAGACCAAGTGGTAGTCTTTAGTTATGTAAACATAACTCCTGTAACTTTAGTAACTTGATTTACTTAAATCAAAATGTGTTTTGCCATGAGTTTTAACTTCCATGTATATATATACACCCAGCACACCCTCTCCCCCCGCCCCCCCCTTCCCCTGCCCACATGTATAGCTTTCCACACCGTGGAGTTTTTTTACAGGATTGTAACAAAATAGCGGCCTAAACTTTTTATGCTAAAAAGCCCTTGATTGTTTTAACATACAGGTTGTGTAATCTACAAATGATCTGCATAATGATTTCCTGTGAAGGTTTGTATACAAGCTGTGGTCTTGATTTCTACATGCAACTTGTACTGGTGAACTCCACTGACATTTCTGTCTGGCAGTTACACCTGATTTAGGTCAGAGTAAGCGAAAGGATGCGCAAAGGATGTGTCCCGAGTGCATTAGTCTACTTCTTGAGGTAAAGCACTTTGGAATAATGAAAAATACCTTTAAATTAAATTTATATTCTAAGTCTGGGAAACCTAATTTGGGCTATTGTCACTTATTTAGCATACAACATGGTTCAAAAGCAGCTGACACAGGGGTCACATAGACAAAATTTCAAAGCATAATGGAGTTCAGATTCTGATGGGCTCTGTTTCTACAGAGAGTGTAACTACATATAATTGAGAATGACCCCAGAAGCCCCCAAACCAACAGCCATATACTAATAATATCATCAGAATTAATATTTTCTTATGGATTTACCTCATTGAAGCTGATGTTAGTAGTTAAACACCAGAGATGATGCTTCATCATGATGTTTTCATGACTACAGCTTGTTTAGAAAACAATATCTGCATTAATCTAGACATTGTGTAGAGGGAATACAAGTATTTTTAGTGGTATTCAAATTTTTCACACACTATTTCTACCCTGGTTTTGAAGATGCACAGCTTAATCATGTTGAAAAATTAACATTAAGGGTGTTTTGAGCTGTTTGTTCTATCAGTGTCAGGACTGTCTTTCCTGAAGAACGTTTTTCTTTTTAATGTAAATGCATCTATTAAGATATTTTAGCACTGAATGTCAAAATTATTGTGTGATGACCTGCATTTGAAAACGTAGTATATGATCTCTAGCAAAGCAATATCCCCATAGTTGCTAATTAAGGGCCTTTTATTCTCTGGGAGAATGCCTAGATAACTGCTTCAATAGCTTTGTTCTCTTGTCATTATTACACAATGTTTCTATTGCTTTCACACATTTGTTGGTATCTGCCAAGCAGAACCAAATTTAGCCTGAAGCCTGGAGGAAGATAAAAGGAAAATATATTAGGCATATGGATGATAATTTGGAGGGGGAAAAAAAAAAAGTGTTGAAAATCTTATGCTCATATTTTTGGTTACACAACCTACATGCCAACTTTTGTATATACACATTATGCACAATTGGAGATGTCAAAGTTTACATCAACAAACAAAAGTTGTATATGCAAAATTACACCCAGAGTTTTGTATCCACTTTTTAATATTACACATCTAGCAGCCTATGTCAGAAAATTGACCCAACTAACAGGAAAAGTTCAGGGCATTTGGAACATCTGGTATTACAATTCTGGTCATTATTAGAAAGCATTAAGAGTATGCTGAAAAATGCTTTTCCACATCTTTTCTGACATTAATAGAACATCAAGTCTTCACTGCATATTTCATCTTGCTATGGCACTTGGTGATTATAAAGCTTTCCATCTGTAACAGGAATTGCCTATACGTTATTTCTAATTGTGCCACCCCTCTAAACTTTTAATTATCACTACATTGGAATTCTTTATTTTGCAGTTATTATTTTATTTTCTTTATAAAAACTACTTTTATTTGTAGACTTTAATACCTAATTAGTTCTAATTAAGAAAATACTTTTGTTCTAAACTCTGTACTTTACAGTTGATTGACATACCATATGTACTTTAAACTTTCTGTTCTTCTGTGTTAGTCAGGCCTGCTGCATTGCATGAACTTATGAATGCTCTATTGTTTTGAACAGAGCTTCTAAAAGAGTACCAGAAAAGATGTACTGTTGCTCTTAGATGAATATAGCAATTTGTTTTTTGCCTAGTTGTCCTAAAACATTCTTATTTGCAGTCCATTTACAAGTCAGCCATTACAAAATGAAAAGAAAGTCTGTTCTCATTAAAATTACAGACCTATGGTGAAGTCAGGCTTTCCCAGAGTGTTCTGAGTAGGGATACTGTAGGCAATGTGTATTTAGAAATGAAACTGGTATGAAGCAAAAGTGATTTGTGAATTCTTATTATATTCTGGAAGTTTTATAGCCATGTACGTAAGATGTATGTCTGTTTGTGATTACAGATTGTAATTTGCCATAGTATTTCATTGTAAGTGAGAAGTGCACTTTAGACTAATTTCAGGGTAAATTTATTTTTGGATCAGTGTAATCTGATCAGTCATAGATCCAAACTGACTTTATTTGAAGCCTTTAGGAGGTAATTCACTTCATGTGGAGATGGTCTAAATTAAAGGCATGAAGAGGTCTTAAATTTCTTCCAGAAGGATGGTTAGGTTCCTTTTTTAATTGTCACTGCTTTTATTAAAATCACAGAATAACACATTAATGTGAATATTAACAAAAACACCATTCTTGGACACTTTTGGAGTGTAACAACTGAATAATTCTAAGTAATAACTCTGAATAACACACACAAAATAAGGTGGGTTTTGTTTTTTTTTTTGTCAGTAACAAAGCATCTTCAGTCAATAAATGGGAAGAGATTTTTCCTTCTAAGTTTTCAATTTTAAGCCAAGAAAACACTTCTGGACATCACAATGTGTCTTTCACATAGTAGCCAGTATGTTGGGGGTTGGTTTTGCTGTCTAAGAATCAATTAAAAACTGGGCTACGGAACTATTCTTGTCTGGCATTCCATGCATTAAAAGTGGTCTGTTCCCAACAGAATTATCAACACTGCCATACGCACAGTAAAATGCCTTCTCTGATGTGTGAGGTGTATTAAACTTGTGAAGACCAGTGCTCCCTTGAATCTGTTAAAATAACTAGCTGTCAGTCACTATGGAGACTGGAGAAGAAAAAGCCCCCTGGTGATATAACTCTTCACATCTTTCTCCCACCTTTTCTCCCACGTATGCACACATATTTGAGCACATACATTCCTGTACTCCCAAAACAACAACAACAAAAAGGTGTGCTATTTCTTCTGTTTCCTACAAACTAGTATTGTTTTTTAGAATAATAAAAAAGAAACCCGAAAGAACTACAAAAAAAAAAAGCTAGTGCACTTTTTTTTTTTTTTTTTTTTAATTATCATTTATTTCTACAACTCTGGACACTGCCAGGTGGAAAGACTGCTAAAACTATGAAATTATTAGAGGAAAACAAATCTGAATATTTTTAACTATATTTGAATTACACCTTTCATGAATGGTGGCATGAGCATCTCAACTATATGGAGCTATTTTTAAATGTGTGTAATGAACAGAAACATTTTGAATGAACTTTTGATTTTTCTGTTGATCTTTCTGTTGATATACTCTCTGCCAATGTGCCTTGGTGCTGCTATTACAATACCTTCACCTGACACACATTTAAGCTACCTCATCCAAAATGATGTCTTAAAATATTTATGGTCTTGCTTGAGAAACTTCTTTGGGCAATAAGGGAACACTGTGAAAGATTAAACTTTGAAATGATTAATTTTGGTAGATTCTTAGATCTAATTTCAGAATGTTGACATTTAACATGTTCCCCTATGTAACCTGCTGAGCCGTTTGCACTACTATTGATGGTTTTATCTAAAAAATCCCCCACCCTCTAATCAGTGGCATCAATTTATTTTCCAGAGCACTTAATTATCTAATGTTCTAGGCACACATAAATTGAATAATAATTTAAGAATTTAATTATAGTAAAACTACCAGTAAATTGAGTAGCAAAAATGGTAGACTTGATTTACAGAAAGAAAAAAAGGTAAATATAACAGATTTAAAGAAGGGGAAGTAGCAAGACCATATGTCAGGAAGTCTTGAAATGTTAGATTACTATGGGAGTAGAAATATTTCTTAAGTTACTGCATTAATTTTTAGTAGAAAAGAAGAAACAGAACCTTATCAATAAGAAAAAAAAAATATTCAAATTAAAACCATTCTGAAGTACTAATACAATAAATAGTAACATGGTACATTTTTATTAGTGTGCAATCCATGGAGTGATGTAGTTTGTTCTAACAACCCGAAGTGAATATTGCATGTATTCTAGTAATTTTGTGCTTGACAGTGGAAGTGTGATTATCAGAATCAAAGAAGCCTCATTATTTTCTAAACAGACTATCAGATACATTGGAAAGATTATTCTGAAGAACAATATAGAATTATGTTGCAGTGAGTGGGACAGATTGATTTAGTTACATGTTATTGACCTCTAATTCTTATGATTTTATGATCAATTCTTATGTAATCTTTTTCAGAGAAATGGAAATTTACTTGCTGAAGACTGTAGGATTTGTTATTTTAGCCTCAATTCAACAATGCATAATATTTCCTGGTATTAAAGCATTACATTTTAGTCCAAATTCTGTTTCCTCCAGTTATCTCAAAATACTCCCATCCATATAATTTTTAGACATTATTTCCATCTGAAAACTTGTCAAAAATTGAGGTTTTTTGTTTTGTTTGTTTGGGTTTTTTTGTGTTGTTGTTGTTGTTGCTTTTCATTTGTATTTTTTTTTCTTTTTGTGCTGTTAGTTTGCTTTTTAAACATTTCTATTACTCACACGTAGTTTAGTCACACAGACTGACTTCAAGCAACTTGCATAACTGTCTAAATGTAAGGCTCATTCTTTGTATCATCTGGAAGCTAGAAAGTAGAGAGCTGCTAGATTCTGTAATCTTCCAGGGAATTAATCTCAATCATTTTCCAATCTACCTCTTTGAGGATGAATGCACAGTAGAGATGCCAGGTGAATCAATTAATGTTTGCCTCAGTAATGCGTGAAATTTTTAAAATATGGAATTATCCAACTAAAACTGGAAGCTGAACGTAATTTCTGTCAGGTTGTCTGTTGGCACTAGTGTTTCACTGATGTTTTTTTACAAGTGTAGTTACCAGGAAATGCGTCTTTTTCACAAGAAATACTTATGTCAAGAAAGAACCTTTTTCCTGAGAAGTATGGGTATTGCAAAAAGAGTCATTTTGAAAGTGCAGTTTTCAAGGAAAGGGCTTTCTCAACCAAGAGGTACAGATACTAGAAAAACATTTAGATATTCTTCAAATTTTAGTGAATTAATTGAAGTTTCGCTTCTGTTAAATGCACATGCATATCAAATGTCATCAATTTCCATTATGACTTTGATATCCTTCCTTGATATAAGACTATAAAGTCCTTAACTGATGCTTCCCATGGAAATTAGAAGCTAAATCACTGTGAAAGTTATAGAAATAGTATTTCCAAAGAAAAATAATTGAATATATGCCAAAAAAAAAAAAGAAAAAAGGAAGTTTGTTAACACCTTATGTCAGCTGATGGCACTTGGGATCTTTCACAAATTTTTAAATCTGGTTGAGAAGGAGAATTACACATATGTTATCTTTTTTTTTTTTTTTCTCTGCAGTGTCTAACATCATCACATGAACAAGAGAATACATCCATAACTATCATGCTTCTGTATGACATATAATCATCAGAAACAATAGCCCTGCTTCCTTCCAAAAGGCTGCCAAAGCAGGAAAAAAAAAATGTTTTAACTGGATAAGATCTTTCTTTTCTGACCAAATTTTCACATATACCACAGGTATTTAGATTTAGTTTTGTATGGAATACTTGTTTTTTTGTTTTGTTTTTTTTTTTTTTTTTTAAGAATAGGAGAGTGTTTTCAGAAGTGTTTAATTTCTTTTCCAATTATTTCATACATCACTTTGTGTCATGACTTGATTCATAATTTATTGATATCTGTATAAATCAGGAATAGATGCTGTGAAGCACATAGACAGTTCTCTAGGAGATAAGAATTATGCTGTCTCTCTTGGTTCATCATTTCATAGTGAAATGATGAATCAAACAGCAATTTCTATTATTAGAATCACTTCTATAATAGATTTCTAATACTTCTGGTAATGTCTATCTTATAACACTTCTAAATCCCATGTTTCTCACCTGTCCCTACCCAAGAGCTAATACCTGTAGTGGTGAGATGTATATCCAGAAAGTTACTGATTTACACTGAAATGATTTTAAAATAGTCAGTTTATGCATTCTGAAAGGGAGTCTTGTGGGGTTTAGGAACTTTTTTTTTCCCCACCCAGATTCAGAATAGAATAGACTAGAACTGTTTTGGTTGAAAGGAACCAAACTATCAAGTCTAACTACCTGACCAATTCGGGGCTGACCAAGTTAAATCATGTTATTAACTCATGTATTACATTGTCAAATTGTCTCTTAGACAGTGACAAGCTAGGAACATCAACCACCTCTTCAGGAAGCCTATTCCAATGTTTAACAACCCTCTTGGTAAAGAAATGCTTCCTAATGTCTAGAGTCCTAATGTCAAGAAACAGCTCTAGTGCCACAAAGCTCTTAACATAATTTACTGTGGTTTTCATTCCTTTCTTAATTTCCTAAATTTCATTAAATGCAACTTAAATTCAAAGAAGTCTTTCCTTCTTCATGAAATATTGTCATTGTTATGTGCTTCAAGCACACATTGCAGATTTTATTGTTTAATGTTGTAATATGCTTAACTGATCTTCATTTCCTAACATCCTGATTGAGTATACTTTCCCAAATCTTAAATCAACTTGCAGACAAACAAGCTCTTTATTTTCCTTTTCCCACTGTTTCAAGTCTTAACTTAGTGTAATATTTGTGTGATCATGATTTTATTTTCCCAGAGAAAGATGCAGAAATGGATAAACATCTGATGGTGCCCAAGATAAAGGCAGAGAGGTTTGATTTTTTTGCTTATATTAATTTTGATTTTATTTTGATTTTTATTCCATTAATCTAATTTGTCTGAAAATAAAAATCTAAGTCAACCCTGGAATTTAATAGCAGTAATAGTACTCAGATAGAAAATAAGAATGCGCAAGAATGAGTACATTTGGTACAGTAAAAAGAATCATTCTTATATCTCACTGAAAAGACTGTGTCAAACAAAAACAAGAATACAGAACACTGCAGAGAGGTCTACTAACCTACGTACATTTGTATCATTAAGATGAATCTAAAATGTAGTTACATCCCAAAAAAGCTAGCTATCTATGTTAGAGTTCTGTGCTATAGTTAACAGTGAGACATAATGATAAGGCTGGAAACAACTAAAATTTTAGTTACTTAGCAATGAATATCAAGAAAAGGAATCTTTAATTTAACAAATATTGTAAGTAGAGGTTAAAACCACCTCAAAAACGTCCATCTTGAAGTACAATGCAATCTTTCTTCTGTAACCTTCTTCAGAAGTCAATATTGATATTAAGCTGATATTAAACAACTGAATTAGCTTTATTGCAGAGGTACTGAGTAAGCTGTTAATTCATTCCCTGCTTTTCTTTCAGTTGATTTATATTAAATCATAGAGTGGTTTGGATTGAAAGGGACCTTAATGATCATGTAGTTCCAACCCCTCTGCCATGGGCAGTAAACCTTCCACTTAGACCAAGCCCTGTCCAACCTGGCCTTGAACACCTCCAGGAATGGGACATCTACAACTTCTCTGGGCAACCTGTTTCCAGTGCCTCACTACCCTTATAATGAAGAATTTTTTTTCCTAATCTAACCTAAAGCTTCCATCCTTTAGCTAAAGGCTATTTCCCCTTGTCTTGTCACTACATTCCCTTGTAGAAAGTTCCTCTCCAGCTTTCTTGTAGGTCCCCTTTATGTACTAAAAGACTGCTGTAAGGTCTTCCTGAAGCCTTCTCCAGTCTGAAAAGCTTCACCTTTCTTAGCTTTTCCTCTTAAGAGACAGGAGTTATATGAGATTACTAAACCAGCTAAAGCTGTGAACCAAGCCAAAATGGGGAAAACCAAGCCAAGCTTACAAAGAAAATTATGCTTTTATGAAGAAAAAACAGATACTCACAGAAAATATACGACATCCATTCCAAGGAGGAAAAATGAGTTGGTAAAAGGCATTCAAAGGTCTTCAGTATATTACATCTTGTAGTCAAATACTATTCAGTTAGTAGAGTAAAATATTTACTATTTTTCTATTTTTTTTTATAAAGTCTGTGAGATTTTCATTATTCAGTAGGGTTAATAATTATTTTTCTGACATAAACGAGAGGATAGATGCTTTAAACAAAAAATGTGAGTCAGTGATGTAGGAAAATCTAAGACACTGAAAGAACGGTGTGGTTTTCTGTTTCAGCAGCAATCTATTTTGTCTTTTACAACTAAATTTTTCACAAGCTATATGTGGAAAAGAAAGCAACACTTGCAAACTCAGAATTGAACATGCTTTTAAATCATATTTGTATATACAAATATTTTATCCAGAAATCTCCTATGGAATATACTAGTAAACTAAAAATAACAACATGTAAATTTGTCTAGTTTATACATTTTAGGCAACTAAGACAAAGTCAAATGAAATGCAAGTGAATAGGTTGTACAAATATTTAATTTATAGCTCTAGAAGATAATATATAACACATCTGGGAAGACATTTAAATAATTCCGATGGTGAGAAAAAAAGTAATCTGTATCAACCTTTCTCAGGGAAAAATATAAAAGAGAGGGATACATATGAGGAAATTGATTTAAAGATTCATTTCATCCTCTGCTTCTGGGGAAAAGGGTCCTGCAAGCATATCACCATAGCTGGCAAATTGATATAAGAATCTGTAAGGTATGATGCCTTGTATATTCATAAGATATATAGAGTGGCAATGTCTCTTAATAGTTCAATCATACATAGAGATTATCATAAATTCAGAAACATGAGGAAAAGTACAGGAAATTCTTTTCTCACTGTCTTCCAGCTATCAACACAACAAAACTGCATCTTCATCTCACTTGCACCTCAAAGCATAGATCACACCACCATTGTGTTAGGATCCGTATAAAGCAATTCCTGCCCTAGATAGCTTCAAGGATAAATCAAGAGATGGAAGACAGATAAGACAATAAAAAACCCTGAAAGGAACAGTAACTTCTATTTTACAATTTATAAAATTTTGATTTATATGGGACTTTAAATGAGTACATAGTATTAGCACCATGAACAATCACAGGTTTCAGAAGCTGTGAAACCTAAATGTAATTTAGATAATGATGTCATTCTAATACTAATGCTTGGTCTTCTTTCTGTAAAACAAATAAGCCAACCCCCTACATCCTTTATTTACCTTTTTACACTAACAAAAGAAAGCACAAAGGGGAAAGAAAGCATAGCTTAAAGCCAACAAAGAGATAACATGGTAATCTTTAGTTAATCAGATCCAAACCTAATTTACACAATAGTCCAATTTGGGTCTTGTTTGACAAATTAAGTAAGACCTGGGGACTATGTGTAGAATTAATTTCACCCCATGAAAAGGAGCCTTTGAGAAGTACTTCTTAGCCTAATAGTTGCAGACTTTCTTGTTTCTGTAAGTTAGACAATTGTTGGATAGGTTGAAAAAACTACCTGACACTTTATTTTGCCTGTATTTATGTGATAGATACATATTAACCCTTTGGTTCACAGCATTATAAGGAAAAGTTTAGGAAAGAACAACTGCAACTTAGCATAGTGAGTTAAATAAATAAATAAATAAACTTTTTTTCCTATTAAATATTTCTTTCTGAGTTATCTTGGCAAATTTAATCTCAGTGGTTTTTATTAAAATCTGCAGGTTTGTTTGGGATAAGTGTAATCAATAGACTACCCTCCAAAGATGATGCAGATATTTTCTCTGCAGACGTTAAGTCTCATTAAGATTGTCAGTTGCATCTATATCTTTCCTGCAATTGGTGGAACAGTAATGACCCTTACTTTAATAGATTAGTATATAAACATAACAGTCTGTCAGTTGATACAGGATGCAATATCCACTTGAAAGGCCAGTCAAAAAATAGTGCAGCCTGCACTGAGCTCCACGCTAAGCCAACGTGCAAAGATTTATACAGAATTAGACTCATCTGAGTGACTATATTCTAAAGAAATCATGAATAGAAATAGCTCATTTCATACTAAATCATTTTGGAAACAGGAAGACCTTTTTGGCAAATGTTAACTGGTATTGTGAATGTTTAGATTTTTAATTTAACTTTCTGTTTAACATTAGTGATGCTTTATATAAAAAAAAATGTATCTTATGCAGTAGCTATGGCAATACAAGGCTGTGCAGGGTGAGAAAGTATGAAAAGTGTTGGAAATAATAAATATTTATATCAAAATATGTATATATATTTATATCCATCTTACCATTTGCGGGCTATATCTGAAACAGAAACAAAAGCCCTTTTAAGGTATTAGGTAAAAGGTTGTATTTAGTTTCAGGTAATGGGATCTAAATTCTGCTTTTGGATCAAAGGGTATTTTCATGCATGAGAAATTTAGCTTTAGATGTGTCTACATATTTCTCTTCTCTGATTTTCAAGGGTATTTTTTTAAGGAATTAATTTATCTAGGCAATTGGAAACTAGAAAAAAATATGGACCAATGGCTAAAAAATTATCTTCAATAAATTAATAATTTATGTTCCATTGCACAGTCTGAATCTAGTGAAGATTAGAGAACTTAATGTATCTTTGGTAATATTTTAGAGTAACATTTTATCTTATGAAAATAACAGTTTCTTCTATTTAGATCATTTTATTAGCACCTTCTTACCTCAGGTGTACCAACAAAAGATCTTGATCTAACTGCAAAAAATCAACTAATAGCTTCACTCATTTTTATTAAATATTTAAAACCTTTTGTAAAAGGTAATAAAATAAAAGCTCGCATATATAAAAAGAAAATATTTTGTCTAGAATATATATTTTTTTACTTCTTTGAAAATTATGTATCTGAGTTCCTTAGGTATATTTATCAAATTATCTTCTTGTTCCTTAGGTATATTTATCAAATTATCTTCTTAAGATATGTGTTAGACATTGAAGTAATATCCAAAATTGATTGTTACGAATTGTAAGTTGTTAATTTGGATTTATGAAATATTCAACATTTACTCTTAGAGAATTTGAATTCTATATGATGGTATTAATTTAGACAGCTTTCATAGTATCACAGGAAAGAAAACTGCCATACTTCCAAGTATGGATTTAAGCCCATCACATACAGTTTAGCACACAGAGGTAATACTGATGTTCTAAGATCATGCAGGAAAATATCAGAATTAAAGTGTGTAGCACCTGTGGGTTCAACAAGAACAATCTTTATTAACTTTATTAATCTTTATTAATCTTTATTAACTTTTTAGCCATCTTAAAGCAAAGGTTTTTACTTCAGGCCAGTTGTCTTTCACAGACAGTGGAGAAAGAAAATATTTCCACTAAATGTCCTTTTTCTACCCAGTACAGTGTAGCAGAGGAGTGGAGATAAGACTCTTGGTCAGGTGCAAGAAATAAGACACTGTTTATGTGGATGATTATGATTAGATTTCTTACTAATACAGTATCTAAATATTGTCAATGCAGTATATAATATAAACAGGTCTAAAGGGTCATAATATAAGCAGGGTTGGCTAGAAAATACAGGCTTGCAATCTTTGGCCTTAGAGAATTCACAATCACAAAGCAACAAAGCACCTACCTGGCTACTTCAGGATTTTATCTCTGGATGTGAGCAAATCTTAGTGCATTTACTCAACTGTCCAAAACTGAGTGTTCCCTGCCCTTGGTCTGGATGTGGATGTACCCTGCAAGCAACCCTCCCAGACTGGGGGGTGATCTACCTAGATAGAAGCTGCCTGCAAACTCGAATGGCCAGTTTCCCCAGCTGACCCAATCTCCAGCAGCATTTTATAACTTTTTGCAGGCCAGTGTGTACCAAAGTCAATTGCAACCATCACAGCTCTCCCTGTCGTCATCTCTGGAATGTATTCATTATGTGAGCATCCAGACACTCCTGAAATTCCCACCTGGCGTTCTTAGGATAAGTCACATCAGAAACAATCCCAAGGGAGAGGGGGGTGTTTGGGGAGAAGCATGCTAAGACTCAACTATCTTTCATCTCCGTTACATATAGAGGGAGCTAGGAGAATGATAAGATGGGTAGCTTTAGTATTTCAGGCAAACAGAGTGAATTCCAAACTCAATAACTGCTGAAAAAAATACATAGATTTCATCTTGACTGGAATACAACAAAAAGTCAGAAGTAGAAAAGAATTCAGTAAAAAATCTGCTGTTGATATAGACTGGAAGAGTTAAAAATTAATGTTTTCTACTGTCCCATGTATTCCCAAGGGCTACAGGAGCTGATTTTAAATTCTTGCTTAGCCTGTCTGATGATTTATTTAGTGCTTTCTTCCATTCTGCTGCAAGGGAGGTATATACATGGATGCAAAACATCAGACGTGAGTTTGGGTCAAGTATGACACTAATGATACCCTGAAAATAAGGCAGTTTGAGGAACTGGAAGGAATATTAATCCCATTTTCTGTTAATCATCTAATGATTAATCATTAAAAAAAAAAAAAAAACCAAAAAAAAACTACTTCAAAGTCATCTTAAACTAGTATTCATTACTCCTAGATCCATTTTTGGATGGTCCAGTGTCACTAGAGAGAGTTCCTGGAAGCTTAGCTTAAAAACAGAGTAGCCTCAGTTGTCCTGGAGAAGAAGCCACTCTCACAGAGATGTATCTTTGTCACCTTCATATTCAATGCAGAGTAAAAGTTCCTTCCTACCAGGAGAGAGCTCTATAGAGATTCAGCAATGACTGGACCCTTCTGGTTTTGCCAAAGCATGTACTATAATGATACATAATTATAATAATCCTTATGTTTCTCTTTGTTGATCTTGTTTTGTCAGCCTACCAGTCTACTTTAAGTGAGAAAGGGTGTATAGTTCAACGCATCTAAATTAAACTTGTATCCATCTGAAGATCTTAGCCCTTATGTATATGACCTTGACTCTGTTAGACAATCAGAACCATGCTTACAAATGTGCCTATGATGTGCCTTGCTGAATCAGAGACTAGCCTTTTAATATGTAGGGAACACACTGCTGCACAACTTGAGGCGCCCTCAGTCATTTTTGTAATAAATAAGTTCTTGCTGCCTCAGCTGTTTGCTATTTACTTGCCACTTACTTGCTCTAAGGCAGCCTATTGGGAATCACAGGATGAAATATACAACACAGAACAAGAAAAGAGACATTTTTTTCTGTTTTATGACCACTGTGAAATAAAATTAGCTGTTTTTTTCATCCTGTGTTATTCTCATGCAAAGTGAAAAAAAAAAAAAAATAAAGAAAAGCATAACATGTTGTAGTGGTTTTGGTCATTATTATATATGATAAGACCTCAAAAGTGATTAAAAAGCATTTCATACTTCCAGAAGTAACTATTGCATTGTACAATAGTTTTGTAATGGTTTATCTCTCTTTTCCCACTTCCAATTGCAGAAATGATCCTTAAAATTATATCAAAGAAAGAATCTGAGGAATCTGTTAAACTGCCAGTTCAAAAACAGTATTGAAAAACTAACAAAAAATCTGGGTTTGAAGTCAAGAATAAACTAAAACCCTACAGAAAAGTACTGCATTATTTCCATTCCACACAAAGTGAGAGCTACAGAAAATGTAGAATTATGGTATTTCTCAGGCAACTCCAGTAAAGTTACATTAAGCAGTCCTGAGTTTGCAGTAGATTACAATTGCTTTAATTTCATTTTAGGCATGTGAACTGTAATAAATCTGAACACCAAAGAAACAGAGTGACATTGGTTACATGTGCAAACTCATTTTGCAAACTGATCCAAAAGCATCCCTTTGAACTCTAAAGTCAACAGAATTACGATCAGTCTTTTCCCGTAAAATATTTTTTTACAAATCTTTACTTCTGATACTTTTTTTTTTTTTCCCTGAACAATGTAGAGTACTTACTATTAATTTAGAGAACATAATGGCTAAAATTCTAAGCAAAAACATAGACTACAAATAAGTTAGTGTGGTGGAGGACTTGCAGTGTCAGAGGAATCATGGGAGGAATCATGCCAGAGATGGGTCTGTGAAGAAAATGAAGAAGCTAGCCAAAGTGCCTTAAAACTGAAGCTTTTACTGTGCTGTAAAATGGATTCCCTGTTTTTGTTTTTTTTCACTTAGTCATCCTTCTTCTTCCCAAGACCCCCTGAGCCACCCCTTATCTATGTAGCTAAGCTCTAAGGAATTCATCCTTGAAGGCCTCTGTTTAAGTTTCCCTATTGGCCCTTAGTTAACCCTTTCACATTGGTTGTTATCCCTTGATTTTTATTGGTAGTAGTTTGGATTCCCCTAAAACCTATATATATCCCCAGCCATGTTAATAAACTCTCTCTCTGCTTCCCTTCCTGTGGTCTCCGTGTGGCTCTCTCTGGGGCATCTCAGGGACCGTGAGAGGGTGGTGAAGGGGGGAGCATCTCCCACCAGCTGTCGCAAGTTAGTATTCTAAGAAGAAGCCTTCATAAAGCTTTAGGATATCCCATAATGCACAATTTGCTGGGTTACTCTCCTGCACAAAATTCTCAAACAATGTTCATAAACATCCCTCAGCTACAGTTTGTCAGTACTACTGTGGAACACTGTTAACATTTCCACCATCTACTTTAAGTGTGCCTGTGACACCAGCAGTTTGTGCTTTGTCCATAGTGACTTCTCCAAAACGTCATCAGAGTTTTTTTGTATATGAACACATTTCTGTGTGGTTCTGTTTGTTTGTTTTACCTCTAGAATGTTAGACAGAAATGTTTCTAAGTAAGAGATCACTATTTTGATCTTAATGCATAATTCTGAGAAATCCTTAACACCGTTCTCTAACTCACCTAATTTCAATCATCCGAGTCTTCCAACTAAAGTTAGTAATTTTCACTTTGTATGTAGTCAATAGTGAGACAGATATTAAATAGTTCCTTTATAGAGAGCTTTGTGGTGGGTTGATCCTGTCTGCATGCAAAGTGCCAACAAAGCCACCCTATCACTCTCCCTCCTCAGCCAAAAAAGGGAGAAAATAATGGAAATCTCACGGGTCAAGATAAAGACAGAGAGATTATTCACCAATTACCATTATATCCAAAACAGACTTCACTTAGGGAAATTAATTAAATTTATTGCCAATTAATAACATTTTCTTCTGCTTGGGCTCTCTAGGTTGCAGCTTCTTTCAGGGCATATTTGCCTGCTCTGGGATGGGGTCTTCATCAGCTGCAGTGTGGAAACGTGTCTCTCTGTGGCAATTTCCATGGGCTACAAGGCAATCTTGGCTCTGCCCCTGCAGCACCTCCTCCCACTTATTCTCTGGCTTTGGTGCCCTGCAGGGCTGTTTCATATTTTCTCACTCTTCTCTTCTGGCTTCTGTTGCACTTTCCCTTTCTTAAATATTATACCATAGGAATACCACCAACATCAGTGATGGGCTCGGCTTTGTCCACTGGTGGGTCTTGGAGTCATCTAAAAGTGGCTCTGTCTGACATGGGAACAACTACACGTATCATCTCACAGAAGCCACATCTGCAGCACTCTGAATTCTTTTGTTTAGCATTGGAATAATTGCCATATGCTTTAACAAGTTAAAACAAAACCAACAAGCTATTTACAGTATTTCTAGATTTGATGCAGATGCAACTTTTCCCTTTCATTTCCATTAAAGCAAATTCCACTTGCAAACATCAAAGCATGGACCTTACCCAAATGTTACATAGTTACGTTCAAAGGGTACTATCAGGTTTTATTTCAAAGTTTCTCTCCAAGTCACTGTTCTTCATCACTTCATAACAGCACTACAAAACTCACAGAAAATTGGCTACCAGCTTACTGTCAACTACAGCTACATTTCATCAGCAAAGCAGCTTGCAGTGGTCAGGATACACTGTGCATTTAGACTATTTTTGTTTGTTTGTTTGTCTTTTTGTCTTCAGCTGGATGATGATTATTGATGATTATCAAAATTCTGGGGAGAGATTTATTTTTTTTAAATGTTTTAAATTAATATTTTTCAAATATTGAAGCAAATGCATGTTTATTTAACATAAAAGCTCTTAATCTCATTGAATATTTACTCCTATGTTTTCCAGTACATTAGATACAAGACTAAGAGATTTTGCAGAGTCGTTAAATGTTGATTATCCAATCCAGAGCTAACTACTTGATTGGAAGCTATATGACCTCAACTACAACTCTAAATCACTTTCCACCAATTACACAAACAAGGGGTGATTTTTTGTTCCCTCCTAGTGTTCAGTTAAAGATGAAGAAGTTAATGAATTTCTGTGTTTTAAAAAGAAGTCCACCAAAAGAGATTTTTTTGTAAAGGTCTAAACTACTGGTTTTTCTATGCAGATTAAAAAAAGGAAAAGTTTTTCATGGGAGAAAATAAGCCACCTTAGTTCTCTGCTATATTGCAATACAAAGATCTATTATTCAATAGTTCTGCAAAGTACAAAAGACTCTTTTAAGAACAGTTATGTCCACATAATAAGCAAAACATTGTTTGTACATTATTTTCATAATAGAGGCTTTCAGCAAAGATCTTGCATTGATCAAAGTCAGAACATATTTCTAGGTACATTCTTAAAGTAAAGAAACACAATATAGTTTAACTTAACGCATTAATTGACTCTCTTGAAAAAAAAAAGATGAAAAAAACACTTAAAGCATCATCCGTGGATAAACTTGGGATATGTAATTGTAAAGTAAGATACACGCAGACATCCCCCAAAATGCCACAACACTGGAAACAATTTTATTTGAAGGCAAGAACACAAAAAACTTGCAAAGCAAAACTAGCCGTGCTTCCAGGACATGGGGCCTGAAAAATAGGCAAAACCTCTTTTCGATCCTGGGCTTTATCGTTGCCTCTGGCCTCCCTCACCCAGTCTCACTGCTGGCACAGCCTATAGAAGTGTGAGGATTTATCTCTCCTCAGACCAGAGAGAGACTGCAATTTTCCTCTGGTATGCAAAGGAGAAGGGAAAGAAAAACATCCAACTATTTATGACAAAAGTGCTCTTAGGCAGAAAAGGCTTCCTAAACCAGTCCCAACTTCTCATTACAAATTCTTCTGAAAGGATACCTATTCCTACAATAATCTAAAACACTGAAACTATTTACCAGTTTGTGACAAAAATGCAAACAGGAACATCAAATAATTTTTATTTAATGTGAAAAATGCACTTAATTTTATCTGTGCAGGAAGGAAAGAAGATGAAAATTGTAAAGGTGAACAGTCTTTGTATGTACAAGAACAATAATCAATATTACAAAATCATATAAGGTTTCAGCAGAATTAATTACAGAAGAAAGCAGGATGATTTTCCTTTAAAAAGAGTTAAGCATACCTATGTGTATTGGGTTTCTGTGGCCAGATTTTGGTAGCAGGGAGTTACAGGGATGGTTTCTGTGAGAATCTAAATAAATTGAAAAGGCTAATTCCATCTTAGAGTCATGAGAGTTTTTAGCAGAATTCTACAGGGATTCACATTTGGACCTCTGCTGTTCCTTCATATAAACTATTAAATGAGTGATATTTGAAGATAAAGTATTTTAATAGTAGATTTGGAATTTTAAGCTATTAAAAAAAAAAAAAAAGAAAAAGGAAAGATAATTCTAAAGACTGAGATCTATCAACTTGCAAAATACCTTGAGCAATAAAGTTCAAGTCATATTCATTGTCTTAAACATTCTGCAACTTTGATGTTCAAGTAATATGATAAAAGTGTTTTCTGACTATATTGCTGATATACAGGAAAAGGAAGCTATCTGAAATGAGCTCTACATATTTTCGTGGTGTGTCTGATGCATCATATTCAGAAGAGCTCAGTAACTGGTTTCTTGGATGACATAAAACTGAAGATTGGCACAAAGAGCAAAGAAAATCCCTGGCTCTTTGACCCTAATGGAGCATGTGTTGTATTTTCAGGATTTCCTTTTAACTATAGAAATCAAATGTTTTCTTAAAAGAATTTGAAAACAAACTGTTGGTGAATTCCTGCCACCTAATTTTATTATCTTGTTGAAGAGTCTAAGTTAGAAACACTCCATGAAATACAAACACTCTAATTCATGCATCTAACTCAGACTTGTCCAATGGTCTGATTTGCCAACCAGTGTATGTTAGGTTATGGTACTAGAGTGCTGACAGACCATGGAAAGGCATGTATGGGCACTTGCAGCCCAGAAATCCAATTGTATCCTGGACTGCACCAAAAGCAGCATGGCCAGCAGGTCAAGGGTGGTGATTCTCCCCCTCTACTCCGCTCTGGTTAGACTCCACCTGCTGTGCTGCATCCAGCTCTGGGGTCTGCAGCACAGGAAGAACATAGATCTGTTGAAGCAAGTTCAGAGAAGGGTCAACAAATTGATCAGATGGATGGAGCACCTCTCCTGTGAGAAAAGGCTGAGAGAATTGGTTTTGCTCAGCCTGCAAAAAGCTTAGAGGTGACCTAATTGCAGTCTGCCAGTACCTGAAGGGAGCCTACAAGACAGATGGAGAGGGACTACTTACAAGAGCATGTAGTGACAGGACAAGAGGTAATGGCTTCCAACTAAACTAGTGTATGTTTAGACTAGATATTAAGAGGAAGTTCTTTGCTGTGAGTGTGGTGAGGCACTGGAACAAGTTGCCCAGAGAATTTGTGGAGGCCTCACTCTTGAACATGTTCAAGACCAGGTTGGATGGGGCATTGACCAACTTTGTCTAGTGGAAGGTGTCCCTACCCATGGCAGATGGGTTTTAACTAGATGATCTTTAAGGTCCTTTCCAACCCAGACCATTTTCGATGGCAATAAACATAAATGATTAGTCAGCTTATTATTGGAGGCAGAAGTCTGGGCAGATGAAACCAGCTCAAATTTGGAATACAGAACAATAACAAAGAATCTCATGTGGGGTAAGAGACTGAATAGACTCATGAACTTCCTTGATATAGCAGAATTTTATATGAGAATTCTAGAAGATGAAAAGTAAGCTTCTGGCCTGAATTCATTTTATCTAAATTAGTATCCTTATTCCTAGATTTTGAGAAGATAAATCCAGGCTCAGCAGGCTTTCCTAAATAAATAGAAAATTTACACACCTTTAATAATGTTGATAGTATATAGAACTTCATAGACAATCATCTTCAGTTGCAGTATTTTAGCCTTTCATTTAAATGAGTCTGCTTTACTTTGAAACTTTAATGATACCTTTCATTTCTCACACGGTGCCAAGAATATAAGAGCTCCTGACTAAAAAAGAAAAGCAAAAATGAAAGGACCAGCATTTCCACATCATAATAAAATATCATTTTCTTTCTCAGTGAGACCAATAGTTATGTTTTTATATTTTTTCTAAATTTTAACAGTAATGCTTAAGCACTTTTTCTGCCATTCATTACATAATTTGATAAAAAGATCTTTAGATTGAGGACTGATCTTTGATTAATATCAGTAGAAATATACCATTGGTTGTCCTGTATGTGTTGTTGCTCTGCACTTAAGTTGATCTGCTCCATAACCTTTCTGGGCATTGAAGTCAGGCTGACAGACCTGTAGTCCCCTGAATCCTGTTTCTGGCCCTTCTTGTGGTTGGGCATCACATTGGACAACTTCCAGTCACCTAGGACCTCCCCATTGAACCAGGACTGTTGATAAATGATGAAGAGCGGTTTGGTGAGCTCTTCCACCAGCTCCTTCAGCATCCTAGGATGGATCCCATCTGGTCCCATAGATTTGTGAGCATCCAAGTGGCACAGCAGGTCACTACCTCCTCCTGGATTACAAGGGAGCTATTCTGCTCTTCATCTCTGCATACCAGCTCAGGGGGCTGGTTGCCCTGAGGATAACTGGTCTTAATGTAGAAGAATGAGGCAGAGAAATCATTAAATATCTCAGCTGTTTCTGTATCCTTGGTGACTACATTCCCCCTGGTGTCCAGTGAAGAAGGGAGATTAATTTCTTCTAATACTTTTAGCAGTACTTTTTTTTTTTTTTTTTTGCTTGTTTAATTACAAAATTAATTATTTCTTTCTATTTAGTTTTAACCAACTTTCTGTCAGATCTGTCTCTGAACAGAATGAACAGAAATTTATTATATTTGATGTACATATGAGTGAGATTGATCCACCCCCCTTAACACATAATACATGTTCTTAGCCTTGGCTCCAAGGAGCTAACTATATCACAATTTATTGCACTGAGATCAAGAGTCAATAAAACAATCAAATTAATAAATACAATTTGCTCTTCTGATTTTTCACGTACTTCTAAGAAGAAAAAAAGAAATTTTTTTTTAAATGTTATGAATTTTTTTTTCCATGACCATTGATTATATTTCTAAGCATATTTTTGTTTAATACAAACTTTTCATCTGAACTGATGCAAAAATTAATAGTTTAGGACTTTTTTCTTGATTAAGAAGCTATAGATCATTTCATGACAGACTTATTTACCTACACAGCTTACAAAGTCACAGACATCAGGAAAAGTTTTGAGAAAAAAGTAATAGATGGACAGTTTGGCCTGATGCAGCTGTAATCCATATCAGCTGAATGTGTCTTTTTCTGAAAGTTGTTTTACAGAAGTAACTTTTCTGAAGTGTCTCAGGTGTTTAACTTCAAGCACAGATGAAAACAATTTCCTTGACTGGACTCCCATCATCTTATCCTCATAGTACAGCTCATATGCAGACTGGAACTGCTTTCCTGTCTTCACTGCCTACATGCTGGCACACCAACACAAACATTTCCAACAGCCTTATCCTATTCCTCTTGGTGGCTCATCAAGATGAAGGTCCATTAGTGCAAAATACATTCATATGTGCAATGTGGGTTTTGGCTGCCCTCAAAGACATCTCTTCCTCAGGCAGAACAAACCCATCTCAAAGTTTCCTCACTAAGTGCTCCAGCCCTCATCTTTCTAGTGGTCTTCTCTGGAGCTGCCCAGTTTATCATGTCTTTCATGTATTGTAAACCCTGGAACTGGATGCAGATGTAGTCTAATGAGTGCTGAGTAGAAGGGGATAATCACTGATCAACTGGCTGTGCTCCTGTTAATACAACACCAGATGCTGCTAACTTTCACTGCTTCCAGGACATACTGCTGACCTTCTTTGAGCCCGCTGTCCTCAGGACCCCCCAGGTACTTTACTGCAGAGCCAAGTCCCAGACATTAAGTTCTCAGCCTGAAAGTTGTAGAACTATTGTCCATTTGCCTTTATCCATGTTGAATTTCACAATGTTCCCAGGGCTTTTTCCTTTGCCTAGGTCCTGTATTATCTGCACTTTCAGGCTCTCACCAACCACAAATCTGACGATGGTGCTTTCTTCCTTCTTCTCCAGTCCCTTCATAAACAGGAGCTAAACAGGATACGTGCCCATAGAGACACACAAGGAACTCTGTTTGTAACTAGCCTCTAGTAACCTCTGTCCTTTGAACCTGACAATACAGGCAATTTTTCACTGGTATGGTGCTCTGGATGATACAAAGTTGATGCAAGGATGTTGTGGGACACCACGCCAAAAGGCTTGTGAAATTTAAGGCAGACAAATCCTGCTGCTCTTCCTTCATGCAGAGACCTAGTCACTTTGTCACAGAAGGCAATCAGGCATGCTGTGTATCATAGTAAATCCAAGCTGGCTATTCCAAACCACCTCCTTCTCATTCAGGTGTTGCAAAATAGCTTCCACAAATGGACTCTAATACATTTATGTGATTTTGAATGACAGCAGGAAGACGAAATTGCAATTGCTTAATTCCATACAGGACATAAGAAAGAACCTCTGTGTTATGCTCAGAAAGTACAATTGTGAAATCCTAAAAAAAAAAAAAAAAAAAAAGGTTTAAAGTATTTTCTACTATATTGCCTAAGCATAGTTGTTAAAACAATACCAAAATCAGATTGTAAAGTGGTCATGTTAAGATAAGTTCTACCAAGTCTGAGCCTGTTTTAATAACTAGAGCAGCATCAGTAACCTATACATGCACAATTTTGACATCTGTTTGTAAATACAGATTTCTAGATTAAAACATTATTTAAATGCATTATAACTTTTTTAAAAGAAGGAGAGACAGACTTTATTGAATGTTGGTTTATAACACATTTCATTTTATATGCAAAGAACTAATAATTAGGATTTAACTTTGTATGATCACATCTGTAAACATCAGCGATCTGAGAAAGATAAAAAGTGGGCCTAGCAGGATTTGGAAACTGCACTTCCACCATAACATTGGGAATACATTTAATTAACAAAAGACATACACTGATTTAAAACAGCAATGCCATATTCAGAAGTTGACATTCAAAAGACCTTTAGCCATATAAAAAATTAATATGGAGTGGATGAAGACAGGATTTCTTCCTGCAGATAGCTGAGACTGCTGACTATTATACATCGTGCTGGATTTAAGTTTTAGCAAATAGTAATATTAACATAAATTGAAAAAGAAAAATGTCTGAAAACAGTCTCTTTCTCTTATTTAAAAGAATTTTTATTGAATAAAGACTGTCCTCAAAAAACTGATGACTGGCTGACAAAGAAAGGTGATCAATCAGGGTTAGAGTCTGACAAATCTGTTTTCATGTGACATTTGAGTATTAACTTGACATAACATGAGCTGCTGCATAACACAGCAAATTGCTTTCAACTCAGTGATACATAGGTACCAGATCTGAGAAAAAAATACTTAGGAATGGCACCCTCAGACAACACATGTGCAAAAGAGTCTGAACATGCCTGAGGAATAACTCACCCTTTTACACAGAAAACTGTGACTGCACCCACTTACTCTGGTACCTTGCAGTGAAGCACCCACTCACTCTGGTTGGTGGCACTATGGACTGGGAACACCTACACCCCTGGTGTGACTCCAGCAGCTGTCCCTGAATCCGCTAACTCTGGTCAGAGCAGTAGCTGACATTGAGTACTTGCAGTATTCACACACATTGGAGAGAGTGAGAATACACAGAGGCAGATTTAAGAACAAATTTAAAATAGGACAGACTATTTTTTGCTTGTTGCCTCCTCCCTTTCTTTATCATCCCAATTTGACAAGATACTTGATCGGATGCTCTGAAACACTCTCACACTTTGCATACCCTCATCAATTAGTGTAACTAGCCAGGTTTGGTTCTTGTGAATGTGAAAGCATGCACTGGAGAACCCTGCAATACATCTCTTTCTCAAGGTAGCAGATGGACACGAAGCTCTAAAGGGAATGCCAACTCATAGAAATGGCAAAAGATGGCATTTATTCTCATAGAGCTCTTTGGGAGTGTAAAAGGATTGTGAGAATGCAGAATAGTCAGTGGATGGAAATAGATGCCTTTTAAAACAAAACAAAACAGTAGGACTTCAGCTATATGCTTAGTCTTTGCTAAAATGAATCTTCCTTAGAAAATTTTCAAAGACAACCACCTTCTACTCTTTGATCATACCTGAAACTTCTTCAGTTGAGGAAAAAGGGAACCTAAAATTTAAGATTGAAATCAGTGCCTTAGTTCAACACATTGGATCCCATGCTCTGCCCCTATAAGGCAAGTAGGATTAGTTTTGAGATAAATTAGTTTATTTGATTTTTCCCATTAATTTATTACAAACTTCCATAATTTTTGGATATTCTTCCCAAATGGGAGAATTTGGTTCAATGTAGTAAGCAGTAGTCTTAAAAAAAAAAAATAAAAAAAATTATCTGCAGTTATTAAGAGTACAACTTTTCAGTTTGATGTAGCTGTAATACACAGCTGACCTGGACATGTTATGGCTGAATGCAGATATTTACAGAAGAAGACGAGTTAAAGCCATCCTAAAAGCCTATTCCTTCATAAATAATCATTCCTCAGACTCATGTTTTTGTTTAGCTTAATGTTGCAGTAGATTTTTTCTAAGAGAGAGTTTCTAATGCTGCTAAGTTAAAATAAGATAAATAATATACTTTCTTATTCTAACAGAACAGTGAAAAGGTATGACATGTAGTAGCTATCAATCACAGTGCTCACAATTTATAAGGAGTATTAACAAGACTTCTGATTCATGCAGCTCTGTCCTTGTGTTAACTTTAAAAAAAAATCCTAGAAATCTCTGTAAAGTAACTACTAACCCTCATTGTGAATGGTACAATGATACCTAGAGAACTTAATTAGTTTGCCTCAGGAAATACCTCAGTAGTAGAAGTAACACTGATCCAGATACTACCCTGTAGTCTTTCTTTCCTTACAGAAAGTCTCATCTTGAACAAACGTCCCCCTTATCTGTATTTTGAATTTTCAGGAGAGTTCAAACCAAACAAACGTAATATTGCTACATCTGTACTACTACATGAAAGAATACCAAGAAGCCCTGGAGCTTGACTGCCCACTCCACTTAACTGGGCCTCTCCATCTTGACTATTCCAACGTAAATCTTAAGAATTATGGGTGCCAACCACTTGACCTTGAAGCCTTTTTTTCTATTGAGAAATTTGGTCAGAGCTTCTGAATTGAGATTAGGTTCTAGTAAATTAAATAGTAAAAATTCTGTTGATTCTACATCAGCACAGTGAAGAGTCTCCATGATATTGCTGCTAAAAGCTGTATCCAAATGGAACAAAGGTTTTTTTCAGTATGTTCCTGATTTATATTAGAGCAGTCCTTTTTTCTGCTGTCAGGATTTCCCTTCCATGGGTACGACGTTGTGTGTTTGTATAACTAGGAGCTGGTGTGCATCTGGCTCTTGCTCTAGCATGGATTTATGATATAAGCAGAATACCTCCCATCATGAGGAAGCCTAGAACTGGCTCTTGGTCTACAACTTCAGATATATTTTAATTTTATTGTTTTAGAAAAATCATGGAATGGGAAAAATGGTCATTGATCTAAAAATGTCCCTGACATGCAGATGATTTTTTAATTTATTTTTATTTTTGAGTGTCTATATTGCATTATCTCTCAGAGCATGATTAAGTTATAGGAATTGTAATGTTATGTGTTGGACTACTGTAGCCAGTTTGGGAATCCAATGCCTGAAACCTATTATAGTCTTGGATCTTAAATAAATCTGTTTCTTTCTTTGGTGATGACAGTAAAAAGGTGGAAAATATGAGACATAAAAGATTCCATTATATTTTCAGAGATTTAGTCTTTGAAATACTAACTGCTTCATATTTTGTAATGGGGTATTATTTCCATGACTTCCTAACCATAAAGAAGAACTAAAAAGGTAAACTTAGTGCATGACATAGAGACTTTACCTTCTGATTGTGATTTAAAATACTGGGCTTGATACTTCTACTGTTGCTGTTGAGCATAACACTCTCAATTGCTTTTAGAGTGTTTTCCTGTTTTTCAGCTGTTTTTCCTATTTCTACAACCTGAAGCAGGTCTGGCCCTGAAGCTGCTTCTCAGATAAAGATCTATGCTGTAGTGTGCCAAATCAGTCTGTACTCCACTGCTCCACATTCAAAGGGCCTTCAAAGTCAGCATAGTTAATCCAGAAAAAAGTGTGACAAGAAAGAAGTTAAATTTAACTATGCCCCACCCTTTTTTTTTTTTTTTTTAGAAGAAAGAAAATAAAATCAGTGGAATAAACCAGAAGGAATTGTCCAGATTAAATACATTGGTTTGGAATCTCATTAGAGGAAAACTAGTGAGAACTAGATAGTAAAGAAAAAGTAGGCTGAACAAATAGTAATTTCTAAGAATCACTGGATCCTACAAAGAATGTAGGATCTGAATATTTCCATAGAATTGTTCTGCAACAAATGCTTTTTAATTGCATTGTAACATGTAAAAGAAGTACTTGCACTGGAGATGACACAGGGGAGCCTGAAATCACTGTCAAGATTCTGTGATTTCAATGGATATTAAATTAAGCTCATTCGGGGGAGGGGGGGGGGAAGTGTAGGATTTTCAAAACAAAAGATTATACTAATTCGATATCCACCTAGCTACTAAATATTTTTTGTTAAAGCATATCAGAAAGATATACAATATTATTTAAAAGATTTTAAGTTGTGGAAAAAATTCTTATACCTTTAGAATATCTACTTCAGCATTAATCATTTTCACTATGAAAGGTTTACATTCTAGTAAAAGCTCTGCTTGTTTCAGTTGGAAGTCATTAGATTTTATAATGCTTTCCCTGCTAATTAAAAATGAACCTTCCACCTTCAATAGGAACCTCCTTTTGCAAAGGTCTATCCTACCTACTATAAATAGATCCTCTAACTATTCTATATATAGTGAACATTATATATCAGTTTTTTCAATCTTCATTTTGATAAGTAGATAATGTTCCTACTTTTAGACCTTCTCAACTCTGTTTAATTTTTTACAGCTTTCTTAAAATACAGACATACAATATTCAAATAATGACTTTATCAATGCTGTATAGCATTTCACTCATTATTATTTCTCTCTCTCTCTCTTTTTTTTTTTTTTTTTTTTTTTTATGAAAATTAAATATAAGAAAATTTTGCTAAAGGAAACTCACTGTAGACTGATATTAATCTGGTGATGAGCAATAATCCAACATCCTAGTCAGACAAAGTCTGACTGGATTATTTATTTATTTTCCAGGATGTCTACCCACTCTTCATAAATGTATATATATATATTTATTTTTTTTCAGACAATGTGAGACACTGAAGTTTATTAATTTATTTTCAAATTTGAACTTAAATTAACCTTTTGACCTATTCACATCCCCAAATCCGTAGAAAAAAGCCTTATACAAGAGAAATCACTGATATATTTCACATAAATAACTGAAATTGATAGATATAAAAAGAAATACTTGAGAACATAAATCAGTTTCTTTGTGGGATTACAAAGAAAATTTCCCTATGAGGATATTAGTTTGTAACTCTCTGGTCTGGAATTTGTATACAAATGGTACCAGCTACAGAACCAAACTGAGAAAATAGCTAATTAGTATTGCAGTTTTATGTAATGATATGCCAAAATTTTACTAGAAGAGGAAAGTTAATCAAAGTCCTCCTGAGACTTTATAAGCAGACAGACATTTTGGTTTCTGAACCTGCTCTGTAAGTCAGAAGCATAGACAGTGTCCTAAATGATCACTTTCTCTCCAAGGCAGATCAGGGCTTCAGCATGGTTACCCTGACACTGGTTTGCAGAAAGAAAAAAGAAAAAAAAAAAAAAGTTTTAATAGCGCCAGTACTTTCTTTCTCTTCTAGGTAAAACGAATGAGAACAAGAAGTTACCCTTTTGTTTTCTTGCACAGTTTAGAAAGCCTGTTTCCACTGATCATGTAATAATGGTATCCACATTTGCATTTTATCTTTTTATCTAACTGGAATTCTTTAGCAGGATTTTATTCAGCAAGAGTTATTTGGAGATTCTAGTCACTTCATGACACGCTACAAAACAAATATTTAATTTCTAAGGATTTCACTTGACATCTTCAAAAAGTAACATCCATTCTCTTAGCTAGCTTTCATTAGCCAAGGAAGATTTCAAGGAAGATCATATGCTATTATATCTCTCCATTGTCAGCTACATGGGGCAAAATTCATTTGTGTGCTGTAGATGCCTAAATTTAGGTGTTAAAATGTGCATCTCTATAGGTGAACTACATTATCAAAGTATCTAATACAATCAAAAGAGATGGAGACTTTATTTGTTATAATTTTTAATCTGAGCTACTCTAATGCCTGAGAGAGCTGGATAAAAAATTTTCAAGATTCTTATGGGTGGTGACCTAGGTTGACTGTCAGTCCCCTAGCTTCGAATGGAACAAATTAATTTTCTTCTTAGTAGCTGGTAGAGTACTGTGTTTCTTGGATTTCATATGCGAATAATGTTGATAACACACTGATGTTTTGGTTGTTGCCAAGTGGTGCTTACCCTAAGTCACGGACTTTTCAGTGTCTGATGCTCTGAAAGTGTGGAGACACACAAAAACCTGTGAAGGAGCACAGCCAGGCCAGCTGACCTGAATTGTTCAAAGGGATATTCCACACTATATAACAGCCGTGATGGGGATGGCTCCTCCACTCTACAAGCCTCTTGGGGTCTGGTGGGGATTGCGAAATCTCCATGTGTGCAGGAGTAAAGTGATACAACCCCGTCAAGATGTGGTGGTGAAAAAGGCCTTTAATCACACGTGGAAAGGCTTTTTCAGCCCTTTAGGGGTGGGTTTTAGGAGGTAGGGTGTGACTGGGTAAGGGTTCAGGGGGAGGGGAGTGGCTTGGGGGCACAGGAACCACTAAGGGAACAGGAGAACCAAAACCCAGTGGAAACCCAGGAATGGGGAGTGAGAGGTGAGACATCCAATCAGGTCAGGAGGGGCCGCGGCTGGATATCTGAGAAGAAGGGAACGTGTCTTTTTCCCTAGAAAGCCCCATGTGTGCTGGAGACCCTAGGGAATACAATCTCAAAGGGGGAGCACCCGTACATTAAAAGGCACAGGTAATATTAAATTCTAAAGTCTCTGCTCCTCTGGAAGTTGTCACAGTGATGGTCTTGTTTCTAGGAGTGTCTTTTTTCCAAGACATGTAGTCGGGGTGATCCTTTTCCTTTGTCTCCCATGTGATGTAGCAGGAGTTTCTTCCAACATCATAACATCATGTGCAGTGTATAAACTGGGAGGAGTTTGATGGGAGGGGCTGGTCACTGCTTAGGGACAGACTGGGCATTGGTCAGCTGCTGGTGAACAATTGTATTATGCATCACTTGTTTCTCTTGGACTTTGTTACTATCTCTCCTTGTCATTATGATGATGTTTCAATTATTAAACTGCTCTTATCTGAACCCATGAGTTTTACCTTTTCTTTCCAATTCTCCTCCTCTCCTGGGAAGGTGGAGGTGGGGAGCACCTTGTGGGGGTAGGAGTGAACAGCTGCATGGTACTTAGCTGCCAGCATGACACCCACCCAGCTGCTGTCTCATTCCCTATCCTCAACAGGACAAGAGGAGAAAATAAGATGAAAAAAACTCATTGTTTGAGACAGAGGCACCACTTACAAATTATTGTCATGGGCAAAACAGACTCAGATTGGGGAAAATTAATTTAAAGTAATGTATTGCCAATTAAAATAGATTTGCAAGTTGAGAAACAAAGACAAAAACTAAAACATCTTCCACCACAAGTCACTCGTTTTTCCCAGGTTCAAATTCAGTCCTTTACTCTCTATTCCCCCTACGTCCTTGCCTCAGTGGGACTGGGGGGATGGGGACAGGTGGCTATGGTCAGCACATAAGTTTTCCTCTCTGCATCTCTGTCCTCCTTCCACTTTTTCCTAACTACATTGTGGGTCCCTTACATGGCATACCTTCTTCAGAATAAATTTGTTTCAGCATGGGTCTCCCATGGGCCATAGTGCAAATATCTACTGTGGTGTGGTAGTCTCCACAAGATGCAGTGATATATTTGCCCATGTCCACAGGCTGCATTTCTGTCAGGAGAATCTGTTTCAGCATGGACTCTCAAAAGCTGGCAATTCCTTTGGCGAAGATCCACCTGCTGCTCCATAGCTGCAGTGTTGCTACTTGCCCTGGCGTGAACCTCTCCAAGGGCTGAAGAGGAATCTCTCCTCTCTAGTCTGAAGCATGTCCTTCTCCTCCTTCTCTGGTCTTGGCATTCACAGTTTTGGTTTTCACGCTTCTTTCCACATCTCAGTCCTCAATGCCTGTGCAGTGTTTTGCCTTTTAAGATGATAAATTTTCCCCAGACACGACCAGCTTGGCTGATGGGTTCAGCTGTGTCCTGCAATGGCTCTGCTGCAGCCAGCTGAAATTAGCTGTGTTCAGGCGACCTCTCACCTTTTCTTACAGAGACCATCCCTGCAATGTGTGGACTGCTGTTCTCAAGTTTCTACAACAAAATCAATGAAGTCTACAGATCTTTCAAATGATGAAATATATTCATCTCATTTAGCTGAATAGCTCGCTACACCCAGTGACTGATTCACCTAAACACAGGTATTTAATGCCTTCCAGGAGCCCTTAGGATATTTCTGGTTGATAGGCAGATGCTGATCTGTGTGAGATCCTGTGCAAGATTTGCCAGCCTCTTGAAGGTAATGGAGATACAATGTCTCAGATGACACTGAAGCCCCAACCAGTCATTGTACTGAACAGAGATTCAATTTGTTTGCCTACATGCAGACATTTAGTGCCATCTGCTGTGTTTTAGGATATCCAAACATCTGGAAAGTCTGGCAGATACGGTTCAGAATGACAGGAGGCTTGTGTTATTTTGGAGAGACAATTGGAAGCCACGTGGGATAGCCCAGGAAAACTTGAGGCACTGCTGTTCAGGCAAATGAATTCCATTATGTTCTTAAGAGAAGACAGAAACAGTTGCATAAACATAATAATTTAATTTTACCTAAACCATCTTGCCATCATAAACTGACTGAATCACCCAGAGCTATTTCTGACCCTTATGATATCTGAAGCATTTGTATGGGACTTTACTCCCACAGTCCGGTTGGAATGCTCTCCACTCCTCCCACCTCCACGCCACGTGGCTGCCGGAGTCCCCGAGATGTTGCAGGAAAGACCACACGCAGGGTAGGCAGGCAGCAAAGAGAGCTTTATTCCCATGTGCAGGGGTATTTATAGGAGTCTCAGGGGGA
>JAWWTY010000001.1:74035330-74047165 GCA_035222235.1 Margarornis squamiger
ATTTTAACAATGAATAAAACTTTGCCTTTTAAACATTATGGTGAAGCTTTCTTTATCTTCTGAGGCTTACTGCCACACTTTACAGGATTCATCAGGGAAACTCATCATGTTCTGGGAGGCAGGAGGAAGACAGGCAGGACATGCTGAGGGATGTAGACACTTGTAAGCAAGGGAGTGTTTCCTGATACTAAATTTGATGCATCTCGTTTGCATGACAACCACATATTGTCCTCAATCCCTCATAGTTACTGAACTCAAACAGAAGATGGAAGATAGACCAGCCACCCCAGTTTCGTTCTTTCTTTGGTTGTTTTGCCTCAATCTTGCAAAGCTCCCCTGTAGTCCAAGATTGTTGTGCATCCATGAAGGTCAGTACAGTTTTAAATGTTCCTCTGGTGTAATGAGCAAACACATCTGAATTAATAGAGCTAAATCAATTACACTGGATTCAGATAACTGACTCTATTTCTAAACACAGCTATGTATACACTGCCAACCCTTAGTAGCATATTTATATTTCACTTTTCATATTTTGCTAATATGCAACTTCGTCAATATACTGATCATCCCATGTAAGGCAATAAAAGAATAAAAGCTATTTTAATCTGTATCTCTAGTAGTTCTATTTCTGCTCATCCATTTATCTTTAGAGATATCAACAATCAGCACTTCCATACAATAATATTCTTTAAATAAAAAGCATAATTGTAATTAGTGTGAAAGAACCTGATGAATAAACCCTCAAATAGTACAAACACAGCCTCTTTCTTTATTCTTTTTATATAGAATTAATTTTATCCTCATATTTGTGGCCACTGGCATGATGTCATATGAATTGCACTGATACTATTATCAGTGTGAGCATGCAAGAATTTTGCAGTGCAGTTGGGTGCAGACACAGCATCTTTCATGATTAACTTCTACCTGTTTCAGAGAAGAAAAATTTTGAAAATCCTAGGGTATTAAAAATGCTTTAGAGGTTTTTTTTCTTTTGTTAATTAGACATCTCACATTCCTGTGTGTCTTTAAAGCATGTTCTCTAATTTAGTGTACAACATTTTGAGCACATTTATGGTGGATTTGGACTTGAAATTAGTAATTTTTAGTAATTTTTAAGGATAAGGTTGAAGAGATTTTAATCCCTCTAGTTTTGGTTCTAAGAAAGAAAGAATCCTGAAGAAAAAAAATCTGTTAAATATTTTTTTTAGCCTTTTTATCTCCTCAAGTCTTTGATCACATAGAACACAACACTGACTTTTTTTGCTGACGCAATCCTTTTACTTAGACGGCTTTCACAAAAGCTTTGTTTTTAGTGTGTGTTTGACAGAAAAAAAAAATAAAAAAAAATTGGTGAAACCAAACTAATATAAGGTCTAATCTTTTTTCCATTCTCTGTACAAAATGACTTTATTAATGCTTCAACTGCTTTCAGTCAAATCAGGTGTACTGGTGCAAGTCTTGAATCCATTCACATTCTTACAACTTAATGGAAATATGTGATTCAGTAGAAGTCAGTTGATTTAGCTGCCATAGCTACAAGATACTGCAATACAAGACTATCCTTAGCCACCAGAAGTCCATGAAGGAAAGGACACGTAAAGTATCCTAACCAGTGGGTAATTTTCAGTATGATGTAGATTTTTAATTTTGTTTAGGGGAAAAAAAAAAACTTGGATGAAGAGAAGCATCATTTAAGAATTTGAATCTGTAAAGATGGAAGATGCTTATTAGTTCTGTGGGTCTTGTAGCCTTTGGCTAGACAGAGTTGTAGTATGTATACGTGAATATTTCACTCTGCCTTATAATACGTAGTTCTTAGGTCCCAGATAACTTTGTATGACATAATTAAATCCTTTTCTTTTTTTTCCTCTGGTTTGAGTTTCTTCATAGGGTTGGCTTTTAACATTCATTGCTTCCCATGACGAGACTGCTTTTTCTTTACTTTCAAAGTTGACCACATTTGCATGCTAATGTTAGACAACATTTTCTCCATTGATAACTGACATGCAGTGTATATGAAAAAGAAAAAAAAACTCCATATTTTCATTTAAAAATCAACTGCAACCCTATCAAAATCTTAGAAAAACTACATATATAGTTAGCATAATCTGTGTTGCTGTACATAAGGAGTGGGATTCAACTAATCAGTATACATGTATAATTTAATGTGAGTACATCACTCTCCAAATTCCACTGAGTCTATTGATCAGAGTGAGATAGTTTCCTTACACGGGGCAGAATTTCCATAGGCATCTTATGCCATGTAATATCCCTGACATCTTACCTGAATTTAACTGCCATTTTAGAAAGTCATAGGTAGTCCTGTGTTTTATCTGCCAAGTGCATGTGGATGTCTCAGACGCCTTGGATGCACTGTTTTTAGGAAACTGACTTACTCCTCCTAACTGATTTGCTCATAATAGGAGCTTAGACACTGAGCCTGCACACAGGCACATAAATTTAGCTGCCTAGACGTCAATCCACAGCTTAGATGGTGGATACTGGAACAGGAGCAAGTGTTGCAGTGAAAGCCCTGGGTTTTTTCAGCTGAAAGGGTCACACTGTATATACAAGTCCTGCAAATCAGAATTGCCTATTTAGGACAGAGAAGCCTCATTAATAAAAAAGCTGTCTTCTTATAAAAGAAAACTTCCTAGTCTCTATTGTCTCTCCTTGGTTTTGCACTTAACCAGTATCACCCTGACTCCTATGGCTACTGAGAGGAGCAGGGTACTCATGGTGGGTGAGCCTTTCCTTGTCCTTGTGGCCTCAGCAAAGGGCTGTTGTATCCCTTTACCCCTGGATTTTTTCAGGCCACTGCCCCCAAGTGAGCCGCCGCTCCTGCCAGGAGTAGGACAGTCATTTGAGGGTGGGCTGTGGAATAGGGGGAAACCAAACCCAACCCCTAAATGTTGGGAGACATCTGCTTTGCCCCTGCTCCTGTCCTTGTTCCTGCCAGACCGTGTCCACTGCTGAAGACTTCCATGGGTCAGGGTGGGTGAAGAGAAGGAGGGCACGAAATGCAAGAAACACCAGATGTTATGTTTCTAGTTACTTCCTTCTCAGTAAATAGCCACCATCATTTACAGAGCTCTTTTGTTCAACAAAGGTCCTCTTGTTCTTACAGAAATGCAAGAAGAAAAGCATGATCTTGATGTAGATGAAAAAAAGCTCAAATGACAATAGACCCCAGTGAGTAGGGAACTATAAAGAGTCAGCCTGAAAACCTTGATCTATTCCTGTCTGTGCCATTTATCTCCTTTATATAGCAAAAAAAGATTCTGCATATAAGTACTGAAGTTAGAGCATATATAATCATGAGAAACAGCCTACATAAAGACTCCTCCAGAAAGTGTTTTCAAGCAACTGAACAGAGTTTAGGCTGCTGACACAGGCATGTAAAATTAGATTGCTAAAACATATGGTGAGAATATATTTATCACTTTCAATTTTGCTGCTTTCCCTTAATTTTTGGTGGAACCATTAATGGCCTCTACTCCCTGGAGGATATGTAGCTAGATCTATATATGTTTTATTTGCCTAATAAGAGACTGAAATTGAATATAGGCATCCAAATTCTAGGCTGCGAGCCTGGGATCACCTAAGCAACTCCTAATCTGATGGGCACCTCAGCCCAATGAGCACGACATTATTTTTAGGATGGAAGATTTATTGCTGCATATTTTCCACTATTATGACAATGCCAAGCACCTCAGGGTTAGATATACCTAAGGAAATTATAAACACTTCTGTAAATGAGCAAAGGACCTGGTCTTTTCAGAGGACATCTGATGAGGCTGAAAGGCTCAGGCTTTTTGTAATATTTTTACTAGAACTTTCTAATGCATTTAGAATAATAGTTAATTTATTCAGATGGATCTTTTTACAGAACTCTTTCCCCCCCACCCCAGCTGAAAGAAAGCATTTGCAGGAAGTCTTCAGTTTCCACATCAACCTGAGGGAATTCAGACTTAGATATCCTGAGACAGTGTTCTGATTACCAGATTAGTAATGCAGCAAATTGAAATCAGTCTTCATAGTAAAATTTTTTCATTGCGGTTAACATGCTACAGGATACATTTGTAAAAATGAATGTAAAGAAAAGAGGTATGACTGTGTAATTAAATTATTCAGCATGGAGAAAGAATGTAGGCCCTGCTCTCACATTTGTGTATTATTTGTAAATTTAATTCAGCATTCATGAGATCAAAAGCTACACCGAGGTTTACCTATTTGCAGGAAACCATCCCTTCCCTAATTTAAGAAAATTTCCATAGAATCATAGAATCTTTTAGGCTGGAAAAGACATTTAAGATCATTGAGTCCAACTGTAAACCTAACACTGCCAAGTCCCACTAAACCATATTTGTAAGCAATATATCTACATGTTTTTTAAATACCTTCAGGAAGTGTGACTCATCCACTTCCCTGGGCAGCCTGTTCCAATGCTTTATAACCTTTTTAATGAAAAAAATTTACCTAATATCTGTCACAACTTAACTTTCATCCTGTTGTCTGTTACTTGAGAAAAGAGAACAACCTCCTCCTGGCTACAAACTTCTTTTAGGTAGTTGTAGAGAATGATAAGGTCCCCTTGAGCCTCCTTTACTCCAGGCTAAACAACCCCTTCTCCTTCAGCTGCTCCTCACAAGACAAAATACGCAGAAGATGAGGATCCTTAAACCACTTTTAGTAACATGTTCTAATGCCTTTGTTTCTTAGTTTCTTGGTTTCTTAGTGAAATAAACTTTTACTAACAATTTGAACTTGATCAGACTCATGGCCAGTGCCCTTTGTATCTCCTAATACAATGAGAAGAAATGAACTGCCCTGTATCGGTAACTGTCCTTCAAGTACTTTACCTCTTAAACTTCTCTTTGTCATACTAAAAAAGTCCAGCTACTTCCTACACACCTTCTTGGTTATGTGTCATTTTTCAGAGTCCCTCATTTTTTTCCCAATCTCAAAACTACACACAGGACCTGAGGTACAGTGCAGAGTAGAGTGGGATAATCACTTCCCTTGACTGCCTGGTGATGCTGTGCCTGGTGGACACAAACCACAGGACACTGTTGCCCCTCCTGGCTGCCAGGGCACTGCTGACTCATATTCAACTTGCAATCAACCAGAATCCTCAGGTCCATTTCCACACCGTTGGTCTCCAGCATCTTTTTCTCCAGTTTGTACATATATCCAGGTTTGACCCACCCCAGGTGCAGAATCTGCCACTTGTCTTTTTTAAACTTCTTGAGTTTGGTGATTGCCCATCTCTCTAATTTATTGAGGTCTCTCTGCAAGACCTCTCTGCCTTCGAGAGAGTCAACACCTCCTCCCAATTTAGTATCATCAGCAAACTTGCTTAGTGCCCCTTCCAGTCCTTTGTCCAGGTCATTGATGAAGGTGTTGAAGAGCACAGGCCCTGAGATGGAGCCCTGTGGAACCCCACTAGTGACAGGTCACCAGTCTGATGTTCCCCCATTCACTATTACCCTCTCTGCTTGACCCATGAGCCAATTGCTCACCCACCATTTGCTGTGTTTATACGGCTGTGGGCTGGACATTTTGTCCAGAAGGATTCTGTGAGAGACAGTATTGAAAGTTTTATTGAAATCTCTATATATTACATCAACTGACTTCCCTTGATCAGCTAGGTGGGTTACCCTGTCATAAAAGGAAATTAGGCAAGACAAACAGGACTTGAAGCCTCATGAAGCCATGCTGTCTATGACCGATGACTTTGTTGTCCTTCAGGTGTTTTTCAATACCTCCCAGGATAATCTTCTCCATAATTTTGCCAGACACTGAAGTGAGACTGACAGGCCTGCAGTTTCCAGGGTCATACTTGCCCTTCTTGAAAACTGGGACAACTTCAATGGACTGGCACATCTACAAACTCCCAAGACTGATCAAAAATCATTGAGAGAGCCCTCAGTGATTTTTGAATACTCTTTGTTTATTCTTGGATGAATACCATCAGACCCAATAGACTTCTAGGGAGCAGCAGATCCCGCACAGTTTAGGGTCGACTGGGAGTTCAGATGGTATGAAGGATCCTAATCGTCAAGTTGGATGTGAGACAGCAGTGTGCCCTTGTGTCAAAGAATGCCAACAGCATCCCGACTGTATTACCCAGAGCATCTCCAACCAGGTAGAGGAAAAGATCCTTCCCCTCTCTTTTACACACAAAAAGCTGCCCTGATAGTACTGTGTCTAGTTTGGAGTTCCTTAGTGTAACAAAGACAATATCATACTCAGTTGAGTCCAGGGAAAAACTTCCAAGGTGGCTGGGAGGCTGAAGCATGCACCACAAAAGAAAAGGCTGGAAGCTGTCTGCCAAAACCTGAAAACTAAAGGATGGGGGTGTGAAGTATCTCACTGTTGTCTACAGCCACATAAAATGAAGGTATAGCACAGTGGAGATAGAATCTTGTGGGGGGTACATATGGTAAATGCAAATAAGATAATAATAAGATTGAATGCAGTCAAACACTGGAACAGAATGCCCTGAGAGATTGTGAAGTGTCAATTCATAAAGATATTCAGAAGTCAATTGGCCCTGTGTGACCTGAAATAAGTTGTCCATGACCTGTCCAAACCAGGTGACCCATTCTTCCAAACAAAATTATGCTGTGATTTAATTGGCCTATTAAGAAGCCATAACAAGTGAAAAAAAATGTGATGACAGTTGTGTTTTGGTTTACTTAGGCATGTTTCATTTAAATTAAGTTTGGATATCTACACTTAGATATTTGCATTTGTTCTAATCTAATTATTATTTGAACTTCACTTATGAGGCTAACAGGATTTTTCATTGCAAGGTTTTCAGAGATGTTCAAAAATAAAACAACTTTCAATATACTGTCTGCATTAACAGGTTTTCATCTTTTTTATGAGCATTTGTTGTTAGTGATTGGCATAGAGATAGCAAAGTGCAATAGAAATATTTCCTATATTTAAAGCTACTCAGCAGTAGGAAAAAAATGATTAAATAGTTAAGCATATTTTTCAGCAAAAGAGCTTTTAAAATATCCTTTGAAAAATATTTGTATTTATGCCTCTTTAGCGACTAGGAGTCAACTACAGACAACTTTTCAACTTTAGAAAGAAAATTGCCTTAAAACTTCATTAAATATTTATATTTGTCTCCTTGCCTTGTTAGCATTTTATGAATAAGCAAAAACAGCTCCTGAAGATTTTCTTTCCAATGAACAATTTCATATGAGAAATTTTAATATACTCTTATAGCAAAAAGAAAAAAATAAAATTAAGAGTCTGAAAAGCTGGAGCATAGTAGGCAACTATTTCTCACATTGTCTATATACTTGTAATTGATCTCAAACCCTCATCTCTAGTCTGGATGATATTAATGAGAAAGACAAAAATAAATAATAAGCTTTGCCTGCAGTTTTGAATTATGCACCAATGAATATTTAGAAAATCATATCAAAGGGGTTTGTGTTTTTGTTTGTTGTTTGATTTTTGTTTGGTTTTTTTTATATAAGGGATGACAGACGAGTATATTAATTCTATAATGAAATTATTTGAACTTTAAAGGAAAGAATTTAATAAAACTTCATCATATTATTCTCAGAACCAAATTTCTAAACAATAAAATAGTTTTTCTCACCTTTTTGTGTTTCCTTTTTTAAATACTCACATTTCTCAGTGTTTAGTTTTATTTTCAAAGGGATATTTACTGAAGTTTTGTAGTTGTGGCAACAAAACTACTCAAAATAGTGCAGATTTTATTTTAATGGTTGAGTTTTTCTTTTGCTTTAAGAAAAGAAGTAAAACACCCACCAAAACACACACAGAAGACTGACCAAAACTGAATTTTAAACTCACAGAAAATGCTGTACAAAAAAAGAAATTACTTGGCTGTAGCTGCAAAAATGCCTAGCCAGTCATAATGTTATTAATACCATAACTCATTGCAACTAAAGCAGTAAAATGTTGATTAACTGTAACCTTAGAAACCCACCCACATCTCCCTACATTTCCCCAGCTCATCTACTTAGAGAAACAAGCAGGTCAGAAGTAGACCCTCCCATAATCATCAACACATTTTGCTTTTCATTCCATCACTCCCCCGTAACCTAAAGTTTCGCTTGTGTTTGTGTGACAGCAATTCTTTAAAAAATATTCATAAGCAAAGATATGCCCGTGCCGTAAAAGCTACATCTAGTAAATGCCAAATTTTCTGGTATAGTCCAATAAAATTACATAACATGCATAATCCACTTTAATCCGATTATTAATTATTCTTAATTCTTTCATCTTCTTCTACATGCGTAATTAATTTTCTTTATAATTTTTATCCCAATTATTTTAACTGACTTGTGACAAGGTATGAAAGTAATAGCAACAATTATGACTTAATTAACCCTCTTTTGAATATGTATTTCTGTTTGGTTTTGTTTGTTTGTTTGTTTTCTCTAAGCTTTGCACACTTCAATATTTTTTCTGTTAAAAAAAAATATTGATCTTGAAGGACAAATTATTCCCCAGATTATCCTTGTGTTTTCGTGCTGCTAGTAATAGATAGCAAAAACAATACCTTATTTTACTAGGTAGCTTTCATTTATTGTTTTCTATGAAGAGAAAACTTGAGGAACACAACCCAAAAAAAAGATGATCTTCATAAATCACAACATGACTTTTAGAGAACAAAATGATTTGACCATTTAAATCATCCAATGTTGCTAATAAAATTCAGTAACATTTATAGGTACTTAACTGAGGCAGGCCTGTGATAAATATTATTAGGGCTTTGCCTGACTATTTAGCTTGCTTTTCACTACACTGTCAGGCACTGCATGGAAAGATTTAAATTAACTCTCTCAGCCTTTTTCCCACAGTTCTTCATTTGGAGCATTGTTATACGCACTTGAGTTTCTTTTTTTTCCTTTTTCATTGCTAAAGACTGTTTAAAAAAGAAATGCTGAAAAAGATTCCAAGTGTGATATATTATTCAAATATGATTTCCAGAAGGTTTTTAAATTTCTTGATTCAGCTACTCTTCTATGATCTTTAGGCAACAACTCCAGTGCCACTGACTTGCATTGACAAGGAAAATTCACCCCTTCACGTGCATTCAAGTGTTTAATTACTGATTAAATATTGAATAGATATTAAATATAACTACTCTTCAAAAGGTTTCTAGTTTTCAGCAAAACAAGCTTTGTGTTACTGAATTATATTAGCATAATAAATATGCAGATATAAATATCAGTCCACCATATGCATACTGTTCTTTAATTTTAATACAGATTTTTTCTAGAAAATTATTTCACCTGTCATAACTAAGGGCTATTATATGTTGCAAAGTACTGAACAAATACCAGAAGCCTCTAGCAGAGTCATGGAAAGTCAAAATTGATTTTTTTCTTTGTATGAAAGATGTTTTTTTGGGTTAGCCAGGAAGAAGGAAAACTGAAGGGTTATCATTCAGTTTATTAAGTTCACACCAAAGACTTAGTTTTGCAACATTTATCTATAAAATAATAAATGTAGTAGATACTGATTAGCAATTGTTTCTCTTCTGACATGGCAATTAAGCCTAGTACTTATAAAACTAAGCATCTATTTAAGGACAAAGAGAGGAGAAATTACTTTATTACTTATGTCAGTAAATAAACAAATAGAAGTTGTGAAGGGTGATTATGAATACAGAAATTACTCTGATATTTGAATATCATTCTTAGTAAACTGATGGACCTGAACTATCATTTTGGAAAGTAATGGAATAAGGACTTGTTCGGTGGAAGGGGCTTATAAAATACTGCATCTTGCTGAACCATGATTAAAACTTAAAAGTATGTTTACAACTAAAAGAAAGAAACCCTACCTCTTACACAATAGGCTAAATCTAGGTATGCAGGCAGCTAGAGCAGACTAACTTATGTCCTGTGAATCTGTGTTTTAGTTTACTTTATAGCCTTTCGTATGATGAGAAGAAATGAAAAATAGAATATTTTACAAATTATAATAAAGTCATCATGTAAAGAAAGTTAATGAGTAAACACAAGTTGCCTCACCTGGTTTGGGGAATTCTCAGACATGAGTACAAACTGGGAGAAGTCATTGAAAGCAGCCCTGAAGAAAAGAGCTTGGTTCTCACAGATGAAAAGCTGGACATGAACCAAGTGTGTGTGCTAGCAGCCCAGAAGTGCAGCATCCAGAGGAGTGACCAGGAGGTTGAGGAAGGTGATTACCTCATGAGTCTTCACCTGGAGTGCTGCATCCAAGTCCGGAGCTGTCAGCACAAGAAAGAGGTGTATCTGTTAGAGTGAGTCCAGAGGAGGGCCATGAGGGTGATTGGGGGTTGAACCATCTCTCCTGCAAAGACTGAGTGAGAGAACTGGGGTTGTTCAGCCTGAAGAACAGAAGGCTCGCACAAAATCTGTAGTAGCCTTCCAGTATATAAAGGGGACCTACATGAAAGCTGGAGAGGGACTTTTTATAGGGGCAGATAGTGGTAGGACATGGCTAAACTAGATGAAGAGAGATTGAGATTAGATGTTAGGAAGAAATTCTTTACTCAGAGGATTGTAAGGCACTAGAACAGGTTGCCCAGAGAAGTTGTGGATGCTCCATCCTGGAAGTGTTCTAGGCAAGATTGGATGGCATCCCTCAGCAGCCTGATGTAGTGGGAGACATCCCTGCCCACAGCACAAGTGTTGCAACTAGATGATCCCTTCCAATTCAGCCTGCTATGATTCCATGAGTAAGTCTTATACAAAATAATATCTTCTAATATTACAACAAAAGAGATAAAAATATGAATCAAATAGATGTCATCTCCCAGTAGCAGAGATTAACTACCACTGCACCTCTTTTCAAGAACACTAAACTTTAATTGGTGAGGGCAACAGTGCCTTTGAACTTTCTAACAGCAGGCACTTGAACACATTAATAAAGTAATTGACACTGGAATTCAAAAGCTTTGCTGCATGTTGTAAAACAGGCTTTGATCTTTAATAATTTTTCAGCCAAACAGCTTTCTTATTTTCTACACAATGTTGAAGAAAAGACATGAAATATGAAACTACTGGTTATCCTAAAAAAAGCCCCAAACAATCTCAAAAACAATTATCTCTTTTTAACTGTTTTCTTCCTTATTCAGAACCTGATGATTAAAAAAGAACCCCAACAAACAAACAACCCAATCCTAGGCAACCCATACATTTTTTTCAGTGGTATTTATTTTATTTCTTTCTGGTTCATTTGTTCTCATAAAAAGACCAGAAATAATCTGATACTTCTGCAGAATAGTCAGTGTGAGGCTCTGTTGCAGTGGCAGTGTAATCATCACCAATTCCCCTTCAAACTCTATAATGAATGTTTATGTTTCTCTCCTTACTTTCTTTTGAACTCAGCCCTGCAATTTCCAATGTGCTTGAGTCTCTAGTTAAAAATAAATAATTAATTAAATCAATGTTTAATTGATTTAATTTTTTAATTCTGGATGCTTTGTGAAGGTCAGGTCATTTGAATCTTTTCTGATCAAGTGCTCCTTTCATTGCTTTTTACCTTTATAGCTACTTTATCAAACTACTCTCTATATATCTCCTTTTCATGACGTCAAAGGCTTACCTTGGAAGTATGTCCTCTTTTTTTTCCGTGTTTAATACATCTCAGGTCATACAGATAGAATGAGAAGGTACTTTACATGGACACTCAAGTATAAGACATCTCAGGCTGGTATGTTTGCAGGGATTTACTTTTTTTCCTTGTTTTTGTTTGTTTGGTTTGGGTTTTTTTGTTTTTTTTTTTTTTTTGTTTTTTTTTTTTGTAATCATTCATAATTTCTTGTTACTTTAAGTTTTATACAAA
>JAWWTY010000001.1:74050379-74082327 GCA_035222235.1 Margarornis squamiger
CCCCCCCCCCCCCCCCCCCCCCCCCCCCCCCCCCCCCCCCCCCCCCCCCCCCCCCCCCCCCCCCCCCCCAGAGGGAAAGAGGCATTTTGAAAATGTTTTGTTGAAATCAAATTATTCCAAATAATAATGAATGTTATTGCAGCAGTGGCAATGAGGAAACAAAAAAAAAAAAATAGAAACATAGACTAAAAACTGTTAGGAGAACCTCCAGTGTGATACAAAGTGATGGAGTATCCAGTTCAGACGTTGTTCTGTCTTTCAAGCAATGGAGCCACATACTGCATCACACTACTCTGGATAGGGATTATGTTTGCGTATAAGCTGTATGGTGTCCTTGGAAGTGGTTGGAAAGACGCTGTTGCTCTCAGACCTCAAAAAGCAACTGCCATGATGATACCAGCATGTTTGGACTAACTGTCCAAGTATTCTCCTGTTGCCAAGAGAAAGGACCCAGAACTACTCCTTTTCTGATCCTCCTGATTGCCAAAGTAGGCCATATGTTTGTGTGGTACAGTTGGGAGAACATGTTTTCCTCATTTAGGTCATGACGTCCAAGTACAGAGCTGCACCCTGAAACTCTATCAGTCATGCAATTTGCATATTTTATTTTATTTTTTTTTCCATATTGTTCACCCTCCTTTTCCTCGGCTTCTTACCTTCCTTTCTTCCCAGCCTCAAGGCTCTGAGATGCTGACATCCAGGTAGAGCATCATTGTTGTTTTGCTGCCTTGTACCACTAGAGTGAGCCCTTTTCTTGTCTGTAGGTGGAGATCTTTGAACTGCTGCTGGATCTTGTCCCACTTTTGTACATCTTTGATCTTTACCTCCAAGATCATAGTGCTTATGATATGCTGTCATATAGTGTTCCACAGTCCTGACCCATAATACAAATTCCATGACTCATATCAACAGTAAATAATATATCTGATACAGCTTGTCTATGACATCAGATGTCCATCAATGGTGTCAGGTGACAGAATTGCTGTGAAACAAGCATTTAGGTGTTTTATATCTTTAACTAGAAACTGTCATCTGAAAGTCAGATTTATAAACTGTGTAGCAGTGGAGTCACAGTAAGTATTTTACATGGTCCTGCAGCTCTCACATGCAGTTTGTTCTTCATAGGTATTACTTCTGTACTCTCATATAATCATGGACTTCTGACATCTTTTAAGGAAAATAATGTGATTGCTGGAGGGTCTTGATTAAGACATTGGGCCATTGGACATCTTGAAGCAATTCAGAATTCCAGTGCTGACTGAAAACAGGAAAAAATAAAGAATTATGTCAGATGGGTATTTAATTGCAAGCACACACATGCATTCACAAACACCAATCAGTGGTACGTCTATATATACACCACATACATATATGAACACACTGCTTACCTATATCTGCAAAAGAAACTACAGTAGCATGCAGAAGCTACTGTCAGGTTTTCTATTAAAAGATGATTTAATGGCAAATGAAAAGACATCAGTGCCTAAGTGAATGGAATAGAAAAAATAGACAAACTCTTACAAAAACTCAATGTTGTTGCCTTGCTGTCATCCCAGAAATCTTGTTTTGGCATCTCAAGGTCTGTACTGCATATGCCAAATGGCACTACCATCTCACATTGGCTGAGAGACTAAGTAGCACCTTCATAATGGAATTGGTTTGGGATGGAATAGATGTTCTTTCTCATAATTCACAGTTAGAGCAGGGTGGGTGGACCAGATGATGTCCAGAGGTCCCTTCCAGCCTCAGCAATTCTGTAATTCTGAACACTCACAGATTAATGATATGAGGTAGTGATACGGTATGTTGTCCTAACACAGTTTTTCCATCATTTGATCATTTTGTTAGCCATGGGACTAAGTCTGGGGCTTTGATTTGGGGAGGGAACAGTCGATAGGGATGATAACTCAGGTCTACAAAATCATTAGGGTGTTAGATAAAGTGAATAAGAGTAGTTATTCACCAAATACCATACCATTAAAACTAGAATAGCCTCAATGAAACCAGATTAAACAAAATAAAATAAAGTATCTGTATACACAGCAGGTAATGAACTTTTGCAGCTTCCTGTTATAGGAAATAATGGAGACAGGCAATGTCAGCAAGTTCAAATTCATGGATGAATGAACAGAAAAAGGACAAACCTATACTGAAAGAAATGGGCAAAGATGAACATGTTAGAATCTCTAAGACAATAATCATGAACTCAGAGAAGGAATGATGGGTGTGCCTCACAGACAGGGACCGGGCTCATGTGCTCTTCCTAAATATGTCTCCAGTCACCCCTATGGGGACAGGTTGGTCTACACTGGTGTGTCCAGGAAGGCATGACTTAAGATACATTGTTATCATTGATCTCCTTCTGAGAGTCATAATTCCATTCCCAAAACTTTCAGGAGAGGATCAAACAAAAGATGTGATTAATGAATGTTAAAATTAAAGAGGGGAGGGTAACAATGCAACAGAAATTGATATGCAAAGTATGATTGTTTTCCCAAGCTTTAAAATTTATTTTTTAGGCTAGTAAATCCATGAAGTGTTTCTTTTGTTTGTTTGTTTTGGGTTTGTTTGTGGTTTTTGTGTTTTTTTGGGGTTTTTTTTTTTTTTTTTTTTTTTTTTTTTTTTTTTTTTGCTAGAAATGACACATGTCATTCTTGATTTGTGCTAGCCTGAGGAGGCCTGATATACACCATCAGAGCAGGGCTAGAAATAGGAACTTTTTCACAGAAGAAATAAACAATTCTGGTATGCTAGCTCAAGAGATAACAGAGCAAGCTCAAGAGATAACAGAGCCAATACACCACAATACCATACAAATTAAAATTATTTAGTTTACTTACAAGGTGCTTTAAAACATGCTATATTTTGTGTTTGTTTGGTTGAATATTTTTTCTGACAGGCTTATTTTCTACACAACTAAGGGAATTTGTATTATTTTGTTTCTACAATGTAGAAAAAATATATTTTAAAGCTTTTCTAGAATATAATTTTAAAATGACATATAAAGATTTTTGTAGCACTAATTTAGGATGATAGGCAAAATTCACTAATGATTTCTTTCCTTGTGGTCATCCCAAGCTTATGCCTTAAAAGCATTTCATCTATACTGCCATGCATTCTTTAGAAATATAATATGCAAATGGAAATTCTAATTTGCTAAGGACAGATGAAGCCTGGAAAGTGTTGATTACTACCCTTAAGTAAGAAATGAGGAAAAACAGGAAGCATGCATAGCAAAAGACATTCAGTCAAGTGCAAAGCACATATCAGGAGATAAAAATGACAGAAATAAGGATAATACTATTTTAAGGCAGAGAAGTCTTTTGAATAGAAAATGGGAGCAACTAAGACAATATGAAAAACATTTTTTGAGCCTACATAAAAATGACTACAATACTGAGCTCCTATAGAACAGTTTCTTAATATAATAACTGGGTTGCTAGTAGTGAAAAACTAATTTAAAATAGTACAGACAGGGGTTTGAACACATATACACAAAATTGAAAACAATTTTCATATTCAATGAGCTGTGATGTCAGCTCTTTTCTGCAATTCTGGCAAGTTGGCATTATTGTTCCCTCAATTTCCATATACTGTGTTACATTTAAATCAAGAATTTATATCAAATATTTGAGTATATAATCTTAGATTAATATAAAAACTAAATGGGTTGAATTACTGTGATTTAGGCTCACACCAACTAACTATTGGATCAGTCAATCAATGTCACTGTATAATTCTCTCAAAGAGGAAATACTGAAAAAAAATACAAATTTATGATGAAAAAATGTACTCTGAAAGTCTTCTGAAGTGAAAGTGTAAAGCAATATTTCCACTTCCACCATTAGACTAGAACCATTGAAATATTATGCATATAGGATTGGGCAGTTGTGTTTTGGGTTTTTTTTTGTAGAAACGTTACTAAATTTGATTTTATCCTGCATTCCCCCTCCTCTCCCCAATTTATACTTTTTCACTATTTTTTTTCCAGAGTAAACTGTCTAGCATTATGAATTTGGGTGCAGTTTACTGAATGCTTTATTCACCTTGACTTCTTTAGTGGATGAATGTTTTAATAAATCTGATTTAGCTAGCTACCACAACTATATTTGCATTTACTTTGTGCTGTCAGAGTGGTTTAACACAGCTGAAACATCCCAGTGAGTCTAGCAATTTGTCTTTATTCACAACATAGCAAGCCTCAACCAGGTTGATGTTTTTGTGCAAAGTACTCTGAAAATATAGAGTAGGTGATAATCCCAGCTCAGAGAATTTCATAATGCAAAAGTCAAAAAATAATATCAATATAAAACAAGTGGGAAGAATTATAAACACCCCCCCCAAAAAACAAAAAAAACAAAAAAACAAACCAAAAAAACCCCACAAAACCCCCCACAAAACAAAACAACAAAAAAACAACAAAAAAGTTTTTTTCCCATCTTTATTTTTTAGATTAATAAAATTAGAGCATGTAAGTATGATGCATGTTAGACATGCTATATAACCACAAAAAGGCACAATTAAACAAGTATAGACCCCACTTCTTTGTTTTATTTTTCTCCATCTCTGGTATTTATTTTTTTTTCAGCAATCAGCACCTAAATGCCATATGTACTGCAATAATATAATTTGTTCAACATTTCTGTCTTCTCTTGAAAAATGCAAGTCTCAATTTACCCAGTAATTTATCTCTGAAGTTGTTGATAGCTCCTTGAACAGTATATTTACAAAATCATTGGAAAGCAGATTTTAATGGGGTTGGTACAGCTTAGTATCAGTCTGGAAATAGCAAAGATTCAGAGTTCACATTGTGAAGCTATGTTGTCAATAATGTATTATTTTTTTTTAAATACTGAAATTTTATCTGACATGGTATCTAGTTCAAAATGCCACCATATGAATAGCTGGATAACTCCTAAGGGTTGAGTGAAGTCAGAATCTGCCTCTCTATTCTTACTTGATCTGAACAGACATTTTACCAATTTGCAATGAAATTTAAAATAAATAAAAACAAGGGTTTTTTTTAAATAAAATATTTTTCTTGTTTATTTATAAGTTCTCAGTTCAACTAAATGAAAAGACTATTTCTGCAGAACTTTACATATCACAAAGAGCTGAAAAACTCTCAAGACTCAAGAAAAGTACTAACTACCAGGTTGCTCTGAAAAGTACAGAGCATTTCCTAATTATGTTGCTGCTACACGACAGGCCTTCCCCCTGGCTTTATTGCCAGGATTCCCCATGCTGTAACAGTGTATGGTAAACAGTGCATATTTGGCTCCTGTGTTGCCTCTTTCCCCTTATCAGTCTCTCAGAGTTCACCAGCTTCCTAAAAACCATTCAGAGATTCTGCAGTATTGTTGGCCCCTGCGTGTGCCCGCAGACTGACTGGGTGACATGAAAGAGGGGTGCTGCCGAGTCTCAGAGCTGAGGCCCTTCTGGTGGGACTTCAAGTGTGGTATTTCAGGCACCCTCTTTGCACCGTTGCAATCTCCATGCCATCCAGAGAAACTGGACAGCAGACCACAGATTAGATCTGGTATTTCTGTTTGACATATGGGATCAAAAAATCTGAAAGACACAGTTGTGCTCTACAGAAAATAAATGAGATCTCAGCACAACTACTGGCAGACAACTCTGTAACGGAAACTGCTAAGGAGAGTGTAAGGACAACAAGGTCAGATGAGCTGTTCCCCTGCAGATTGGCTATGGATTATCAGCTCTGAAATCTCCCGTGGCTATATACCACATCTTTCAGTTGCAAGCACAGCAAAAAATGAAGCATGGTAGAAACCACACTTGAAATTCACACTAAAGTTCCAGAAAATGGCTGCATTAAAAAATTATCTTATACTTCCATGAGAATTTATTTTGTTTCTTTGGGGAAAGAGATGTATGTACAACTGTTCCTTTTACAGTTCAGCCAGTCTATTTAAGGTTATAAATTCTGAAACACTCACTCAGATGAGGAATGGAATATTTCTTTATGTATAGATTTCTTTTTTCATAATTCTCTTTCAAAAGATATCAATAGAAAGTTGTGAAAGTAGTGCTGACTTACAGCAGGAGGCAAGCTACTTCTGCAACACCTCTCCCACCTCCATCTATAACATGAAAAGTACAAACCAGATAGGTTGGCAGAATGACTAAGAATCAACAAATTTATCTTTCTCATCCTTTCCTTATCAGACACATATAAAACAGAGTGAAAAACTGGAATTATTCTTACATCTGAAACATACATTTGCACAACAGTGAAATAAAGCCAGTACCTTAAAACTGAACAGTTACTGAAGCAAAATGCTTGCATTTGTACTTTCAGTAAAAAGCAGAAAAGTAGAATACAAGAGGCTGAAAGGATTTACTTCTATTTTTCCAAGTACAGCCACTCAAACAACTCTGGTCTGAGCAATGAATATTTCAGAGAGAATGCCTAGTAACATCAGAGACTGATGGAAGTGTCTGAGTATGAGTGATAAAAAAACCCCAGTAACTGTGAATACTATAGTAGAGTTGCTCTGCTCAGCAGGTAACTACTGAACTTTAGAGTACCATTCTCACAGCTCCCAAGTGACTTCTGGTCAAGGGAGAGAAATCTGAGGGAAGATGTAAGACAGCCTCTTTCTGAATCTGGAACAAAATGAAGAAGGTAACTTGAAATAGATAGCTTAGTTTCTCTTTCTAAAAGAGAGTATTGTATTTACAGATCAAACATATGCTAGAATTAAAAACAAAAGAAAAAATAAAAAAAATAAAAATTACTTTTCCTTTTCTGAAGCTTTTCTTCCTTCTGTTTTGCTACATTTTCACTGCCTTCCTCCTTAGACCTTTTTTGATATTTGCTTTCACAACATAAAATCTTCTGTCCTAACACTTGTCCTAAAGGAACCTCTTGATATTTTTCAGTCTTTTCTCGTATTCTTCACCATGCTTTTCAGCCCTCTGATTAGAGAGATGTGTGTCTAATCCTTCAGGAAGACTTGGGTTCCTCAATTAGGACTAAATGATAATTTAGGTAATCAAATTAGGTTAATCTAAAGCATGAGTTTAAACATCCCCTCCCATCTTCTGATATATCTAATACTTTGCCATTGCATTCCTACTTGCTTAAATTGTCTTACCATCATTGCCTAAATCCATGTTTTTAGGGGGACCAAAAAGCTCAACACTTTTATCAGTGTTAAGAAAACTTCTAATTCTTAGACTATACCTTCTTGAATTTCAAGAGGAACGTTTTAATGGCTTTCCTCAAAACACATCTAGTGCACTTTTTAAAGAACAAGTCTACCAGAAAAAAAACAAACAAACAAACAAACAAACAAAAAAAAAAACAAAAAAAACCAACCAACCAAAAAAAAACCCAAAAAACAAAACCAAAAAACAACCAACCAACCAAACCCCCACCCCAAAAAATGAAACCAAAACCAAACCAAACCACCACCACCAAAAAACAAAAAAAAACCCCCAAACAACCCCAAAACAAACAAAAAAAAACCCAAACAGCATCAAAAACAAAACAAACCACCAGAAAACTCAAAACCCAAAAAAAACCTCCAAAACCCCTCCCAAAAAACAAACCAGAAAATTCAGTAAATCCCATCCATCACCATGTGGTCAGAAACTGCTCCAAACCTGTATGTTCTAAAGATTTTTTTTATTTTTTTTATTTTTTTGCTAGAGCACTTTGATCAAACCTTTAATGTTCAATATAATCTTCAGCCCAATGGAAACTGAGCTCTCTGGAAGATGCCTTCATGACAAGGGAACATTAAAAAAGAGGGCCTTGCTTCATAGACACATAGATGGGTAACTGTTCAGAAAAGGAATATGTTTGAATTTAGAACATTCACAGCAGAGATGAGGAAGCCTGAATTTCATTTTTTTTCTAGGCATTGATTATGCATTTTGTATAAACCGTGACACCTGTATTTATGCTAATTGGGCTTTAATGGCTCCAGATTTGGGAAGGAGATAGTCTACAAGAACATTTAGCTCAGCTGTTCTTGCCCCGCAGATCAAAGAATCAATTAAACTTGCTGATTTGTCAATTAAGTGAAAGACCATGCTTGTTGCATCCAATGAACAGAGATAATACCTTTTCTGGGATAACACCTCAAAGAATAGATAACTTGTTTTATGAAACCAAATGTCTGCTGTGCCCAGGAGTGTCTCTGACACTTTCAGAAAGAGGCTATTACAGTTCAATAACAATGGCCATGATGTTCAGATTAGAACTCTAGGGAACTCTAGCTTTAGTAGCCAAGCTAAAAAAAGTTATAAAAATAAGTTATTTTAGCAAACTTTGTTTGAAAATTAAAGTCACAAAATTTGAAGTGTATTTCAAATTAGAGGACTGCAGCATAAAAAAAGACTTTCTAATTTTGTGTTTGAAACTTTAAAAGTAGTAGTAGTGGCACAAGCTAGGGTTAATGTGTTCATTGAACCTGTGCTTACTGAGAGATGAAAGTTTAGAGAGACAAAGTGATGAGAGTAAGTTGCTTGAAAACACATAATTAAGTTTATGCACAATTTTATCCACTACTTTAAGAAAGACATTGTTCATCAATTACTTATGAAAGCACTTAGTGAAATGAAAAACTATGTTTTTCCCCTATAGATGAAATTATTTGCTTGTTAGAATATTGCTTAACAGCAATGAAACACCTGTTACGTGAAAACTCGATAAGGGTACATTCTTGTCACCTCTTTCAGGTGTAAATGAAGTATTTCAAACAAGACAGGTCCTGTGATACTCCCTGTATTACCAGCCTTCAGGTAGACTATGACCCATTAAATAGCAACCATGTTTTTACCAATGTTTATCCTAACTAGACACCATACACTAAAGTAAAGGTAGAACTAACAGCAGCAGACCTTGTGACCTCATTAGGTGAGTTGCACCAGACCTATAGCTTGAAGTCAGTTGAGCAGATATGTGAGAAAATAGCATCTATGAAGTCCTTTCCAGCTATGGGTGTGGGAGGCAGGGGTGAACTCCTCATGTAGACCCTATGAACATATTCTTACTTATGTTTCCTTAATTTCCATAAACAGTGTCATGTAGACCTTACTGTGGCAGACAATCTTTACATACCATGCCCTGTGAAGCTGATTGGTTTAATAGTTTTGAAATTGTGATTATTCTTAATATTTGTGGTATATATCACTCTAATATGAATTGAACAAATGGCCATATTTTTCTGACTATTTACACTGTTTCACAGGTTTTGTCCTTGTACACACACCTCCACGTTCCCACACCCTCCTGTTGCTTTCTCCCATTCATCAAAAATATCACTGATGCCATGAAATTCAGCACTGCCTTGCTATGTTTCTGGCTGAATGGCTCTGTCATTGAATTGGCAACACCAGCTAGATTTGTAGGTTCTGTAGATCAGTGGTCTCCAAAGTGGAGTGAGCACACCCTCTGGAAGTGTGCCAGACGTTCCAATGGGGTGCAAGAAGAAAGTATTAGAACTAAAGTAGCAGATGAAGCAATTTATTTATAAATAAACATAACTGTTTATCTGTGTTCTGACTTTTTAATGATAGGGTTGCATGGCGAGAAAAGTTTGGAGCTCCCTATTGTATACTACGGTACATTATGTAAAACAGAACAGAATTAATGACGTTGTTATTGATGTGAAATCCTTTCAGGCCTAAAATTGCTCCACATGCTCTCCTATCACATTCAACTGTATAAAAGTAATATCCTTTCTGTCATATTAAAATTACCAGTCTGATTGTGTCTGAAACAGATATTACTTCAGAAAAATTGCACTAAGATGTTGTAAGGGACAAAAAAAAAAAAAAAAACAAACACAAAAGCAACCCATCTTAAACATGCTTTAAATATTTTAGTCCAGATCATTGATCTGGATACTTCAACACTTAGTTAAGAGACCTTTATAAGATATGATTTAACTGAAATTAGATGTGATGAATCTCTCTTTAAAGTTTTGTCTCTGTAGCTGAGGTATGTATAGTAGTTGAAAATTACTATTTTTAATAAAAAATTAATATCATATTTAAGAACATTACATAAAATTAAAAAATAAAAGTACAAGATACTTTTTGTATACAGTTACCTAAATGCAATTTTATATAGGTAAGCAAATAGGAATTAAACACTTAGTAACTTCTGCAGTCAAACTGATTTTTTTTTTTTTTTTGATGGTGCTAAATATATCATAAATTAATGACAACTTCAAAAACAGGACATATGTCATTTTAAGGGATTTGCATAAGTAAAGTTATTTAGACATTTACAGAAGAATGTAATTAGAAAAGTACCTACCAAAGCCAAGATGAAAAAAGGGTCCTTTACTTTTCTCAATATCTAGAAAGTTAAGAACCAGTTAAGGATATTTACCTACTAGCTAAATAATATTGAAAGCCAATATTAGATAACAAGCTTACTAAACTGTCATTAAAAACAAACAAACAAACAAAAGGCACTTTTTTCTTATTTTCATAAATACTGAATATCTCCAAGATGTATTTTTTTCTGTAAGTTTCAGTAGGAGAAATAAACATAAAATTAAATTCCAAAATTACCTAAGAAAGCAACAGGTACCTTTCTTATTACTACCTTTATTTTACAGTACAATATACTCTGCCACTCACCTCTTTATAAGCAACTTGCTTTTAAAGTATTTGCAAATAATTTGGCATAATTTTTATGCAGTTCAGCAAAATATGATTCAATTGGCAGTCTTTGCTCTATGGAGATCATCTTAGCCTGAAACGTAATTACCACTAATCCCTGGAGTGTGTGGTCCTTCCAGGTCAAGGATAAAACCATTGGCATAATAAGCAACAAACTTGAATAAACTACTGGCAATTTGGTTTAAGTTCTATGTGGCTAAACAGGCATTAGTACCTTAAACTGTTGTTGCATTTTTATCTCTGAATTGCAAATACCAAATTTATCAGAACTTGCAAGTATTTTAAGCAGTTTTATATTTCAATAGGAATATGATGCTATTGAAACACAATTACTAAAATAAACACCACAAAAAAAACCCCAACACAGCATGCATTACGACCAATGGAATAAAAATGCAAGTCCTATTAAGTCTTTAACACTGTCAGAAAAGAAAAAAAGGTAGCCAGAAAAAAACAAACAAACAAACAAACAAAAAAGAACAAAAAAAAAGAACTGTAACAGGTTTCCAGTCACTGATAGTATACCGGTGTACTGTGGTGGTGTCAAAGAATATGCTAAAGTTAACAGTTTGAGAAGATTCATTTAAACCCAAGGCCAGACATACATAGTGTCCATATCTATGTCTAAATCACTTCACAAGGTTCTTTTGATAGTTAGTGTGTACAAATAAAGGTACTTGGGATGAGATAAAGGTACTTATTTTCACCATTTGGGATTTCTGTATTATGACATGTTTTTCTGCATTATGGACTGTGTTTTTCTGCAGAGGAGCTATCTTTTTGTCTTCAGTCTTCAGGGATTGGATAAGATAGTAAGCTGTTTCTGTCCTTTTATTGTTCATGCTAAAGAAAATGTTGCAGTATATATATAAACATAAATAACTTACTAAAAGTAATAAAAATATCTGGACTTAGATTTTCAAAACATGTAGATGAGATTTAGCATGCCATACTTTAGATTAATTTGCCCTGTTTGAGAATGTGGTCTCTAAATCTACCCAAAAGGCAAATAATCCATTTATATAGTGCCCAGGAAAAAAAAAAAAAAAAAAAAAAAAAAGCAATTATTTTATGATTCTCTGAGAAAGCAATAAATTGGACATAATCACAATGAAAATATAATTGTAAGAATAGTATAAGATTTTAAAATAGAAGATATTATATGTCACTCATTTATGACCCACAAATTAAAATAGTAATAATCCTAAGGTATAGATAGGAATTTTTACTAATTTTCCTATCCAGTAGATCTCTTCAGTACAGGCAAGACCCCCTTTTATTGCTGAGAAACAGTACAGGGCTGTTCAGTCACTTTACCAAACATTTTTGTAAGTAAGGAATGGACTCATCTCACCTCTAATTTTCTATCTCACACATCCTCTTTATAATGGGTCTGTTCTTCCCAGCACTGTTCCCAGCACTCAAAACTTTACACATATTGCATTATATTTCTCCACTCATTGTTCCAGATGCTGACTTCCAAGCACCTCTTTATGTATGCTCTGGGATAGCTGAGAGTTTAATCTTCTCATCACAGCCCAGTCAATGACTACTCACATCCTTCTTGCTAATGAAGCAAGCTAAACTCCTCAGTAGATGCAATGCTACTCTCAATTTAAAATTCTGAGGACAAGCAGGGGAAGAGAAGTAAGCAGCTCTGACAGGCACTCACTCCCTCAACTGATGCTCTTATAGCTTGATCAGGGAAGCTCCAGCATTTGATGTAGAAGCATCCAGAGCCCATGAGAGATCACTGGAAAACATAATTCAGTTAAAGCCAATTTGTGTCACTTGAAATCACAAACACACTGGACCTTAAGAAATGCACATTTCAACATGTGAGCTCTACATGGGAATGTAAGACGATAAGAGATTAGGCAAGGATTTCAAGCATGAAAATAGATGTATATATTGCAAGACAGTCTGTTGAGACTTTTAGGCTCTTATTGGTACATTTCAGAATGAAACAAGGACTGCTCTGAAATGAACAGTAATCTTATTCCTATTGCACATAACAGAACATTAAACACATTGATTACTTTCATTGAGCAAGCTCACTTCAAACTAACAGCTAATAAAGATGAGGATTTCAACAGGGTCTTCTGAAAATTGAAGAAAACATTGAAAGTCTGAAAAATTTTAAACACAGTTTTAGGTACTGTCCTCTGAAATAACAAGCTGAATGCTGAAACTTCTTCCAATAATTGTCTGAACTGAGTTAGTAGATGGTAGCTCCCATTCATTGGTCTTCAATGTGCTGAGATGTGATAGCAAAAATATGAGACAATTTTGGTCCTAAAGAGGTTATAATGAAAACAAAGTGAGACAAGGGAAAAAATGTTAGAGAAAAGGAGTCATCATCAGATCAGTAGTTTATATTTGTGAATTACAGAACAACAGTCTTCTGATTCCTTGGCTAGTTCCTAGAACACAGTAATATTTCTTGCTGAATAATCACACACAAAAGATAGAAAGGGCAATATCTGGAGAGACTGATTCTCAAACAAGGCTCCTTGGATAGGAATGAGTTATTAAAAGTTGAGATTTATTAAGGAGAAAAAGAAAAGTTGATGAATGTATCAACACATTATTCATCTACTGAGAAAGCATATTCCTCATCTTAAATCTCACTATTTATGAAATTTTTGAATAAGGTCCCTAGCCCAAATTTTTTACTTACCCTCTAGAATTTTACTGGAGAGATAATGTTCAGTATGAGCTAAAACCTCTTTTGGTCAAAAGATAACATGATAACATTAGGCTAAATACTTCGTGGAAACGCTACTTCAGAAATTGGATTTTTTACAAATTCATGGTTTACCAGGATTCAGCATTAGGTATTCTGAAGACTGAATGCAGAAGGAACAACAATTATAATCACATCAACAGCAGAATCAGAATTATTACCTGAATGTGGTTAAAAAAACCTTTTACATATTGTGTGGACAATTTGGTATTCCTCTACTTTTTGTTAGCTCTGTGTCTTAGAAAACTTGCCAAGTAATAAAGTACTGGCATTTTCAAGAGTGGTTGGATATCTGGCAAAGTGCATATGTTTGAAGAATTTGATGCAGCTTTAACTTGCAGCTGCTGCTTATACAATCATTCTGCTGTGTTTGTAGGTCTCTGATGTATGCAAAAGACTGATTATAGTTTGGCACAGATCCTGGTGGCTTAACCAGGGGGACATTTCCCTTAATCTCACCTGGCAGTGAAGTTGCAAATGAGCCACAATATTTGAGTCTTAGCAACAGTGGTTTGTAATCAGCGATTCCAATTATGGGATGTGGGAATACTAATTGACCACCAGCTGTCAGAGCAAATGGGTAAGAGAAAGTTATTAACTTTCTGTCTTGACCCTCAAAAATGTAATAGAACAGCTAAAACAGGTACATTTTTTTCTCTCTTGGAAATTAAGAAAAAAAAAAAGATTAAAATACCCTCTCTTGTTTAGTCAAGAGAAGATAATAATATAGTTTTTCTAAAGAAGTATTTGGGAGAGACTAAATGTAACAATGGTAGGGCAAGAACCAATATCTAAAATTCTTTATTAACTATTAGATGTGTAAAAGCCCTTTACTTGTGTTTTAAATACAGTATTTTTACATAATCATATTCCTCATGGGGCAAAATATATAAATATGCCAATGAGTAATTAAGAGAAAATAGAATATACTCGAATTTTCAGTATAAATATATGAATTTTCAAAATAATTTGCTCCAGTGTATGATTCAAAAACACACATTTTCTTTCCACTATTTAGTTTTATGACCATCAATGGATCATCTAAGTGCCTGAAGTCTGTTTATAACATGAAATTTCTTTTATGTATGCCTGTTTGATTGCCTAAGCAATTTATGTTTTCAATTTTTTTTTTTCTGAAACCATCACAAATTACTTTCCTAATGAGTCATTTTGTCTGATATCAAGTTGTATCTACTTATGTTGTTATATTGACTCATGGGATTTTTAGTTCCCACACCTTCTCTTTGGATAAGATCTCCTTCACAGGGTGCCAAATACCTTTCCTGTGATACACCAAAAAATTTGTCTTTACAGATTAAGCCAAAAAATTGCCTCCTGAAGATGTGGTTCTTACAAAGAAATTCAATCTACTAAGATTGTAGACTTGAGGTACAGCTTCCAACAAATCCAAAACAAAGAAGAAAAAATGCTTCTCAAAATATCTGAAAAAATTCAGTAATTTTAACAACTGACATTAATTTGGTTTGATGTAAAATTACCATTAAAGGGTTCCGTTGGATAATTACACAAAGAATAATGATAACTGTATAAAAAGGAAACAGAAATGGCTCTACTTAGCTGTTTAAATTAAAAAAAAAAATTTGTAAAATAAAAAAAGCCCAGCAAGATTAAAAGTACTTTTTCTCATTTAAAAAATTTGCAACAAGTTACAGACTATTTTATGGTCTTTGGTGAAAAATAAACATTGAAAGAGAATATAAAAATTGTTATTAAAATAATAAAAAAAAAAAAGCTATATCTTGTCCATAAATAAAGGGGTTCAGGTGGTGATTTGTGTTTATGACACAGAAAAAGGTAACAACAGAAGGAAAAAGACTAAGAGGTGAATACTTGATGATGTTATATTGTGGGAAAGACTAAGATTTCATTCAGTATAGTTACTCTGCTTGCCAATAAATGCAGTGAGTATTTGCATTCTTCGATGAACACGCTTCTTTGGATAGATGAACAGTTATGCAAAATTAAGCAAGATAGGCAGTCCCTTTTAAAAAAAGAAGTCACTGAGCTATTGGTTGGGATCTAGGGAAATAGGACACAGTCAGCTGTGGAAAAAATTCCTGCAGAAAGAAATTCAGCTTTTCCAAGTGTTCACAAGTTTTTGTTTTGATCCCTGTTATTTTTTCCTTTTTTTTTTCTTTTTTTCCTTTTTTTTTTCTTTTTCTTTTCTTTTTTTAGCAGATCTTTCCTTGAAGCAGACAATGCCTCCTTTGACCTCTTTTTCTTCCAGTGGTTATAGTTCATTTTTTATTTTCGTCTGTTTTATTTGAAAGTAATAAATCTCACAATATCAGCTACTCTTCTCACTTTTTGTTGTGTTTTGGGTTCAGGCATAGGTTGATAATGGTAACTGATACTTACACTAACTACAGTGTTTGTTGCTGTGGTGAGTTGCCCCTGGCTGGTCACCAGGTGCCCACTAAAGCCAATCTATCACTCCCCTTCTTCACCGGGCAGGGGACAGAAAATGTAACAAAAGTCTCTTGGCTCGAGATAAGGACAGAGAGAGATCACTCACCATTTGCCATCGCAGGCAAAACAGACTTAGCTCAGGGAAATTGCATTAATTTATTACCAATCAAAACAGAGTAAGATAATGAGAAATAAACCCAAATATCCCTACTCTCCCCCCTCCCCCTCTTCTTCCCAGTCTCCACTTCCAGCTTCTCTATACCTTCTTCTCCAAAGCAGTGCAGAGGGACAGGGAATGGGGGTTGCGGTCAGCTTACCATGTTACTTCTGCTGCTCCTTCCTCCCCGCATTCTGCTCCTTTTTCACTCTGAGGTCGCTCCCATGGAAGACAATCCTGCATGAACTTCCCAAAGGCTGCAGTCCTTCATGAACAGCTCTAGCATGGGTCCCTTCCATGGGGTGCAATTCTTCAGAAGCAGGCTGCTTCTGTACATCTCCTTCCCATGGGGTCATAAATCCTGCCAGCAAACCTGCTTCAGCAGGGGCTTCTCTTTCCATGGATTCACAGGTCCTGCCAGGAGTCTGCTCTAGCATGGGTTCTCAACAGAGTCACAATCTCCTTCAGGACATGTCCAGGTGGCTCATGTGTGAGGCCCTCCATGGGCTGCGGATGGATATCTGGTCCAATGTGGTCCTTCATGGACTGCAGGAGAACAGCCTGCCTGCCTCATTATGCTGTGCACCATGGGCTGCAGGGAAATGTCTGCTGTGGCACCTGGAGCACCTCCTCTCCTGTTGCATCTTCACTAACCATGGTGTCTGCACAATTGCTTCTCTTCCACCATCTCACTGCTCACTCCAGCTGTTGTTAAGCAGCAGATTTCCCCCCATTCTAAAATATGTTATTGTAGAGGAGCTAACATCATCACTTATGGGTTCAGCTTTGACCAGTGACAAGTCTGTCTTGGGCCCAGTTGGCATTGGCTCCACTGGACATAAGGGAAGCTTTTGGCATCTTCTCAAAGAAGCCACCTCTGTAGTCTCTGCTGCTACTGAAGCCTTGCCATGTAAACCAAATATGGTGGCCGACTTTGTGAAAGAGACTATTCCAAGGAGAAACTGGATTGATATCATCTGCCTAAACCTAAACTTTGTATGAATACAAATGCATATAACTGGCACTGGAAACAAAGATTGTTAAAAACCTTGGATGAGAAAACTCTGAATGGGGGACAACATTGAATTCATGTAAATAATTAAAGTGGGCTTAGACCTACATCTAGTTAAAAATATAATTTAAAAAAACCTTCCTTTATCTTTCAATATTATTTGTTATAACACTGAGCATTCAGTAGTTAAAAAGCCTATTTTTTAGACTTGGTGAGCTCTCAATAGTAAATGTAGTATCAGCAACAGCAAAACAGCTGTTCTGTCCATTAAGCCATTACTGTTGCTATTTTCTTCTTGCTAATGTGGTTAATAATTTCTTAGTCATAATTTTCAAAGCAGAGTTCTAGAAGCCTCAGGGTTCAGCTAACATATCATATAGTTCTTTCATTTAACATGGAGATTGTCCAGCTGAGAGGTAATGCAGTAAACATTTATAAAAATATTCCTGCTCAAATTTCTGTGAAATATGAATGAGTCTGGATTTCAGCCAGCCATGTAGAATTGTAGACCAAATTCCCTAGAGTTTTAAGATTTCAGGAACAACTGCTCTAGTTTTTGTTATGCACTCAGGAAATAATTACTAGATTTGGATCTTTGTTTTGATTCCCTTTCATCTTAAGTTTGCTCTTGAGATACTGCTTGTCCAGTATATAGGTGGCAAAATCATGATACAGAACAGATTACAAAACAGAAAATTTAGGCAGGTAAATGTATGAAGAAGAGTTAAACAATTTTTCATTGAAATAGTTCAATAAATATGGTAAAATTATGCATATAAGAAATTTTCAGAGAGTGCAAGTTTCTCTGGCTTTCAATTATGTCAACAGCTTTCTTGAGTGATTCAGCATTCTGAAAGCCAAACCATATTTAGTTACTGGAATGTAGGTTTACATACAGGCTTTTGGGCACAGTGTACAAAACCACAGCTTTTAAGAACTCAGTAATCTCTATTTCTAGTCTATGCAATTAACATTCTTTTTAATGCTGTATTTCTTACATTTTTATTTCACAAGTTGTATATAACTGGGACTAGGACTGAATTAATTTCAACTATCATTATGAAACTGACTGAAGTGTCTAAATGAGATCATAGATACTTCTCAAATCAGGAAAAGGAAAAGCTTCCTTTTTTCCACATTAATAACTGAAGCCTTTTATAGAGAAAATGTGAGATGGAGAACAAAATGGTAGATAACGCAACTGGCTTTCTTCTTCTCCTTCTCCTTTCTAATCATACTTAAATTATATATTCAGCACGTGCCATTGTCAATAGCTGAGAAATCTGTGGGCGCTATTCTAAGATGGCAAGCCTGTATTATTTATGTATGAGTATCTCTCTTCTAACAATACTTAAAGCATGATTAAGACATAAGATATTTTAATAAATAAAAAACCCCAGAAGTAAAAAAATTAAACAGTGTCTATAAGCATCAAAATTATATTTTCAAATGTGACTTGATATCATATGGAGCTGACTTGATATCATATGGAGCTGTGACTACTGACTGCATCAGTAGATTCCAAACCTCTTATTAGTGATTCAAGCAGTACATGAAGCCCAGGTTGTAAGTTGAAAACCAGAAAAAATATTGTAAGCAATATAGAAATTCAGTAGAAAACAAAAGATGCATCTATACTTTCGTTCAGAAAGCTCTGTTTTATGTCTTTGAACTAATTCTTCCTGTCTATCTTACAATCCAAAAGCTGAGAAATATGATCATTATTCTTCTGCTCTCTTCTGCCTGAACATCTTCTTGCATATTTTATCTTCCAGAGCTAGATCTTTTTCAGTCTTAAACAAGACACTAAATGTCCTTGAAATCTATGACATCACATGAGAACAGCAGGAACAAGTTTTGTCTCTGAGGAGCATGTAGATAATAAAACAGTTTTTTATGTGAGCACAAAAAAAAGGGGGAGGGAAGTGAAATAAATCCATATATATTTTAAAATATAAAATTGTCCTTAAATGTATATAGAGATAAGAAACAGAGGAATAGAAATAAACAAGTTGTTTTCTACAAACAATATTTGGCAATTATTGGATAAATTTAATGCCTATTTTTCCATGATAAACCTTCCACAGAGTGAAATTCCACTAATATATTTTGCATATATTAAAATTCTTAAAGAATTTTGGTTGGTTTGAAGGAAGATTATATGAAAACTTTGCAATGGATGTCTGCACTAAAACAAAAATCACCATTCCTTGCTACACAGTTTGATTCCTTTTTTTTTCCTATTTCTATTCAGTATCATATGAGAAAGTAACATTTCTTTTGTGAGCTTTGCAAAGTCAAATGTTGCTCTACTTCCTCATGTCAATGCAACAACTCCATCATTTTACTAAACCACCACTTCTGTGGGTTATAACACTTTCCACACATTGTTTAAAACAATTGGGGGGTGGGGGGGAAGCATTTCACAGGGACAAAATAGCAGCATTTTGAGGATGCAAGGTATGAATGATGTGGAAGAGAAGATAAGAAATCGTGTTAAATGCACCATTACCACTATGGAGGAGGAAACAATGTTTGAAGGAGGTCCTATACCAGGTCATAAACTCTTATTCAACACTTGGCCTGAAGACTGCTTACTTCTTATAATGGATGCATTTAACATAAGTTGTGACCCAAACATATATTGGTAATTAATAGTTTGTATCCAAATGCCCTCAAGTTGTTGTATGGTGATTCCTTAGGATGTTTGAAAACTTCATCAAAAAGCTTCCAAAACTTTCATCTTAGGGGCTAAGAGGAGAACAGAAGAACAGTAGTCTATAATATTTTTCCTCTTACATCATAATAGTGCAGTATTATGTTATAGGAGCATTGTGTTATTATAGGGAGTGCCCTAGGAAGAGCAGTTGCCAATGCACATATAACTAATGTTGTGGACACATTCGACATGATCTGCTGGTACAAATGTGAGACAGGGAGATGTATTTGTTGTACAGGCAATTAACAATTATCTTGTACCCTGACACATAAAGACACGATAATTCATGTCTTCTTAGTCAAGTTGACTTGAAAATTCATGTTTTACCCCATGACACCAGCCTTATTTGCAGTAACAGCACTTTTAAAGTGTAGCCTAACATTTTTTCTGATTAGTTGATAGATTCTTAATCAGGTACCACTGCACAGCAGAAAGATTGTTGAACAGTTGCCAACCACATGCTTGGTGCTTATCATTGTGATTTTACAGCAAAGAGGAGATACTGTGAATTAGGCAGATACTCAGCATTCCAGACAGTTATAATTCCACTGTGTAAATTCACTGTAGTCCTGTTTCCTCCAACAACACTAAGTGTAGAATTTTATGCAACAATGACATGGTTCCACAGCAGAGGGTTAATTACCAGATTACAAAATTATCTTGCTAGTTATGAAGTGCTGAACAGGTATAAAGCTACTCTGCTATTATGCAAAATTATTCCATGTAGTAAGACCTCAGGCAAACACTCATTCACATTATATTGCATTCAGTTGATACTCTTGGGCTTCTCTTGGCAAACCTGAGTCTTTCTGCCCCAGTTTTCAGTTCTTTCTGATGATGCTGCTCCCCTATATGAGCATACATACAATTTCCCCACCAACAACCCCATTCCATTTAGGAATTGTGTTTTCATGCCTGGACACTAGCTAGACTTGCATCTTTTCTCTGACAGGACTCCAGCATTGTCTGTATGGTTACTTCAGCCTGGTCAAGAATACTACAGTGAGAGTGGATACTTAGTTCATATAGGAAGCATGTAGTGAAGCAGAGGCCCTGAGACTCCTGATATATGGTGCAAGGTTATGATCATCTCTAGGTTATTTGAGATACTTAACTGTTTGTTCATTCACTTGCTCTGATCATTCAAATGAGCTTAGACCAAATGATTTTTTTTATTATTTTTTTTTTTATTTTTTTTAGAAACACCTAAACTCAACATATATGGATGCAAGCCCCTTTTTGACATTTGGCCTGGGCTCAGCCCCAAGACTGATCTGTTGCACTACTGTTTAACAGCACAGATCCAGCTCACATGAAAAAGAAACTCTGCTTCCTGTCAATAAATACTTTGATCTCAAATGGATCCTAGAAAAGATGTGGGAGTTAAGAAAGGAGAAGTAATCTTTATGAAGGGACTCATGTTCTAAAATAGAGGAATGATGTCATTTGTTGCTTTGCATAGACTGGAAAAATGTTCAAGGCCTGGACTATTGATCTTTGGCAAACATACAGAAATGCAATTGAAATGAATGGACACTTGGGCAGCTTAGGTATCCTATTCAAACTATGAGGTATTGAATTACATCCTAAATTGGAGTGCAGATGTGATCTCTTGAATACAACATGAATTCTGTTCAGGAACAGAACATTTCTCTGCGTGTGTTGTTCCTCTGTGTATTGTGAGCACATCATCTGCTCTCAAACAGAAAGTAGAACCCAGATCATTATGGGAGGAAATAATCAAATAGGAAAAAAACTATAGCCATAGTCCTTTTTGCATGATGTTTCTTGGGCATATGAATTTCCCCTCTCACTGCAGCTGGTTCTGACACATTTTCTTTTTTATGCCTCTTTAAATCTCTGCTTCTCCCATCCAGTTCTCCCTGACTTATTAGACTCAACCCAAATGGCAATAATATTGACAAAGCAAAATCTGACTTAAAGCAGATCAGATTTGATTCAAAGAGATTTTGTTCAATTTCTACTTCAAAAATAAGTCTTGGTCTCTATGACCTGTCTCAACAAATCTTGGTTTCTATTTTCTTTTTTTTCCTCTCTAAATTGTGTCTTCTTCATGTTTTCTCGACCAGAGGGCTTATCATATGTCAAACAGTCTTGCCTTCACACCTAAGAGTGTATAAAATTGAGCTTCTTCTCAGTGCAGTGAAACAGTTGTCTCTAGATACTTCTCTATTTTTCACTGTCCTTTTACAAGTTACAGTCCTGCAACTAACTGTTTTCACAGCACAAGGTACAGTGACAGCTCTGGGACACGTTGGTCAAGATATGTGAGATCAGGAGAAAAGGTGGCTGTAATGGTAAGGATCAGTAACTCAGCTGAGGACTGCTTGTAGGAGCTGTTCTGAGGGGGGCTAAGCCATTTCTTCTTTCCTTCATCAAGTGCCCTTCTCTATCCCACGATGTTTACAAACATGAGTTACATTATCAACAGGAAGACTTCTTTCTCAGTTCTTCAGCCAGTGATCACTTGTGAGAAAAAACAGCAAAAAACTAGTCTCATCCAAGAAGAATGAGCTAATGATTGCATTCTTTGAATAACAGTTAAGCAGGGAACATTTTCTTTCTACTGAATGTGGAACTAATAATTCTGTGTGCATGTCCAAAAAATGAAGTCTTTGTCATAGCAAGTGATAGTGTTGGAAGTGAAAATTAAACAAGGCATAAACAATCATGGACAGAGCAATGCAAGAAAGGGCATCCAGGATCATGAGCTTACACATAGCTGTTGTGGAGTTTTGGTCTTATCAATAGGCTGCTGTGAATGGGTGATTTTCATTGCTGAAAGGACCACTGTCAAAGATATTAGCAAAAGTGAGTCCAATATGATATAAAAGTGTCACTTAATAAAGTTTGCTGCCAAGGTTCACTCTCTTACTGTACAGCACAATCATTTGAACAATGTATCAAAACTGTGAAGACAAATCAAAGTTACTAAGACACAAATAAGTGACAAATCAAAGTTACCCCACTACAAGGTTGTGCATGACATTGTTCACTTACCTAAGATCTGCTGTCAGTAAAAGATCTCTCTGCCTTAAGGACTGACCTTGAGAGGTGCCCCATCTCAAGGGGAGATCACTGTCATGAATGCAGTCTGCAAGAGACCTCAAAGAAAGCTCACTGAGGCGGTCATATTTACAGAATAAAGTGGTTTGCCTGTAGTGAAGTGGGAGAGGTATGCATGAGACTCCTCATTCCCTCAACTTTCTTTGTGCCTTGAAAAATGAGTCTTAGAAGATCCACTCACTACTCATGAATTAATTGCATGACCAGTGTTCTAAGCTCATGTGCATCAATGCTGTGTCACTCTGCTCCTTTGTGGACTTTCAGAGAACACTTCAGAACTAGAGGAGTTCTAGGCCTGGCTGTGGCTCAGGACTTTACCTCCTTTGGAACCTGAACCAAATTACAGCTAGTTTGGTTAAGGGTTCAAGTGTATCTGTCATATCACTTATAGCTTGCGTTGAAAGCTTATACAGTGGGCTGAAGCAGAAAGCAGAGTCAGGCATCGAGAGGCATATATTTATGAGCTAATATTTAAAAAGTAGCAAATAGATACTTTTCTATTTAACAGTCTGAGGTGTTAGATACTTTTGTATAATTAGCTTACCATTGGATTCTTCATACTTTGGATCTCTCCCAGTTCATGGGCTTCTACAGTCAAAATCTTATTATGGGCAAAGGGAACAAACTGAAGCTATGGATTCAGAAATTTACTTTTGCCTAATTAAATTTTTTAATTAGTGCAGAAAATTCTCATTGATAATACCCTTGAAAGAGTTACACAAGAAAAGTTGCTAACACTAACACATCTTCTCTGGTGTTACTTCTATTTTCCTGTGTTCCTGGGCTCTGCCTCCTCAGAACAGGGTGGTGGCTGCCACAGTGAGGGTCAATGCCCTGCAGTCCCTGCCAGTGGGGTACTTATGGTGGGTGCAGCCCCCTTGGACCCAGGATCAGTCTTGGAACTCTGTGCATCTGTCTCTTGCCCTGGAGGTTCTTTCTGGGGCCTCATGGGGAGTCAAAAGGTGCCCCCTCACCCCATGACAGAAAAGGCTGTTTCCCCTACTCTGGGTTTGTCAGGTCCTCACTCCCACCTGGGCAGCAGCCATTGGCAGCTCCCCATGAGCAACAAGGTGGAGGAACAGCTCTAGACAAATCCAGCTGGCTCCAAACAGGCAACATCCACCTCACAGAGGTGATTATCTCTGCCTGTCACAGACCTGCTCTACAGTGCTTTACATATTTTAGAAATAGAAAGGGCAGAAATCTGACTTGCTGTGTACTGACCAAATGAATGAGCTGCAGTGGGCAGTGGTTGCTAATGGCCATGACTCTATGGAAGCTTCCCACTCTCAGTCTTCTGCTTTCTCTTCCCATCTGCTCTCATAGACTCAGTGCAGTATCCTGAAGGCAAACATAATCTTCACAAGGCAATCTGGTAAATACCAGTCTTGGAAGGGCAAGCCTTCATTTTTAGCCTTGAGTAGGCAAATATATCTCCCCATCCACTCCTAGCTGCCTAGCTACCAACCAAAGAGGACCTGATGATAACCAGGGTTGTCAGTGACTCAGGGGTATGACACAGTAGACAGTTATCTAACTCACTTAGGGGGTTTAGTCCCAGTAGTGTACTGACCTGCTTGCAGGCAAGATTTGAAGAAAATGCAGTTCCCTGGTTTTGATGGTCATAAGGACAGCATAACATTTATAACAGCCTCCAACTCAACATAAAAATATTCTTTCCATTACTGGAATACTGTTTAAAAAACAAAAAAAAAACAAAAAACAAAAAAAAAAACAAACAAAACAAAACAAAAAAAAAAAACAAAAAAAAAACCAAAAAAACCCAAACAAACAAACAAAAAAAAAAAACAAAAACCAAAAAAACAGCCACACAACCAAAAAAAAGTAGCAACTAAACCTCTTTCAAAAGAGGTGATCAGGTGAAAAACATGTTTTCCCTAAGACCTGTAGAATAAGTTCACTATGATCTTTTGTGTCTTAATGTGTATCTTCAAGTACTCATGCAGGGCTTCCCAGAATATATATATATATAACTTCAGTAAAGTACTCTGAACTAATTGGCAATGGACTAGTAGACACTGCAGTTGTAAACATAGAAAATGCTGCACTAATTGTTCTTTAATATTCAGAGTTCCTCTGCTTAGTGTGTCCCTTATCAAACAGAAGGTTGTCAGACACATATTTTCATAAGCAGTCTTCTGTTATATGCCGTAGGTCTCTGTCAATGCTGATCCTCTCTAGTTTTAGGCAAATTTTGTAATATCTATTGTACTGTACTTAAGCAACCATACACACATGGGAATGAGAACTAGAACTTTCTCATCATAACAAGGAACAGCAAACTATGGAATAGGACATAGTGTACTTGGGTGCATATAGCTCCTTGAGCTTACTCTTGATAATAGAATAAGGACAGCTCTTATTCAAGATAAGAAGTAGCCTGTACCCCAGTTCCAGCAGAAGTTCTCCTCACTCCTGCATACAGCCATATGTACCATTCACCCTGGAAGTCATATGGTATGTTATGACTGGCAGGACAACCACGCTGTTTATCCAGATGTTCATCAGACCAGGAAGTCCCTTCCCTTACAGACGCAGGAACTGCCATTTTGTTTCAGCTACAATTTTATGTCAGAGAGGATAGCCAAAGGACAGCAGAGCTGGAAGCATATCCCATTATATATTCAGGGTTCACCATGTTCTTTAAGATACCATTTTATGACAGGGAGATTCTTTTTTTGACATTGTCAAGTCCTATGTGCTTTCGTAGTGCTCAGTTCTTGCTAAGCCATCCCCCCCCAGAAGCATAACAGAAAAGGCAATGTCCTCTCACTACATACAGGGAGGCTGACACTTCCAAGAGAATCATGCCTCAGCTGTTTTCATTCTGCTTTGTGACTCGCTAATGGCCATTTTTAACACTGTCATACTCTGTAGTTTTAGACCGTTTTCTGACTGGCTGCCTAATTCCTTTGGTACCCTCTAGGAAGCCCAAAGGGGCCCCTGGTCCAACCACTGTTACATGTTAAGAACAGGATCTGTAAGCTGGAGTAAAAGTCACCCAATGTCTGGGTGCAGCCCTACAAGATTGTTGTGTAGTATTGCTGGGGCAGACTTTGGGTTTTGCATGGTGCTGCAAGGCACGGGCAACACTGTCTGCAAAAAAGGCAAACCAGCATGAAATTTCTATTTCAGAAGAATGTGTGACTGTGTGTGGTCATTAAGAAAAGGACCTGAGAGCCTAAAAGCATCATGTGAACCTGTAGAAATGGCCAATGGGGTCATGAACTATAACTGGACTTTGAGGTGTCACAAAGAGAGGGTGTGTAGTGTGGGACTTCTCCCTTTACCTGTGGTTTTGGGTGTTTTACCACTACCTGTAAGACCATTATGGGGTACAGGCTGGTGCTGTACAGCTGTATGTGTCATCCTTAGGTCAACGACCTTACATAACTTTTCAAAAAGCTCCAGCTGACTGACTGGGGAGGGACAGAAGTGTGCTGTTGCTTGTTTGCATCTGTGCCTGCAGTAGCTGAAGAATGGAAAATAGGCATAGAAGTGACAGTAGGGTTCAAGGCAGAAAAGAGGAAACCTTGAGATGACTGACTGGTAGACAACTCCCCACATACCCTGTGAGAAAAGTATCTCTGTATTAAACTGGTTTCCCAGTGTTTCATTTTATACATGTGTGTAGTAGCAGTGTGTTAGCAGACGTGTTTACATCATTAACTTTTTTTGAAAGAGATTCATTGTGCAACTGGAGAGATGGGAAACTTTGGGTATAAATCCCCTTTCTGAAACTGCTATAACATAAATTGCCAATCTGAACAGAAGCCAAGTGGCAATCTGGTTTGCAAATCAAGATCCTTACAGTTTGCAGAAGGCTCCAAAAAAGCACTTAAAAATCCAAGATGATTGTGGCAGAGGTGGTTGCAGGGTGACAGGCACTTACTGGATTTGCAATAGTTTTCCAAACACAATGATGGTGTCATGTACATCTTAGCAGTGATGGACATATTATCTTACTATGCTTGGACCATTTTTCTAAAAGGCAAAAACTGTGGCTTTTGAAACAATTCCACTAGTATCACGCTATTAAAGCAGTAAGAATTTTACTTCAGATTATAAAAAAAATGTAGAACTGAGTTGGTGTCTAGGAATTGTTAAGATGCAAATGATATCCATACCTATTTGATAAAATTTTCTGCACAAGGCTTTACCTGCTCTCAAAAAGTGATGGGCAAATACTTTGGAAACTATTCATAGCCATCTCACCAATACATACCTGCATGTGTGCTGCAGCTCAGTTCAAAGAACAGGTAGAGGCTACACTATTATTTGTCCTTTCTGGATATAACTTCTGCTCCCAGGTGAACTAATATCAGTTATTCTCAGTCCTTAAAAGCTTCAATTGATTGAGAATATAGCTCTGATAAGGGTTTCTGTCTGGATTTAATGCTAACTCCAGTTTTTCATTGAATTACTATACAAGTTTACAATCCAAGATGTTTAAAAACATGTACCTAAGTTTCAGTTTGATTTTGCTTCTAAACTATTTCCAGCCACTGGATTTAGTTACCCTTTTGTCTGCTAGATTAAGAAGACTTTTATTATCAAAAATTATTTCCCCTTGAGGATACTAAAATTTTTTCAATTAGATTGCTTTCTACATGTCTTTCATGCATCTGTGAGGACACAGGTTCATTTGAAGACTTACAACAACTTTACCAAAGTAAATCTAGGTGTACAGGCATTGGAGCAATGGTGAATCAGATTTTACAATTTCTTCCCTTTAAAGCTCTGCATCTGTTTACTTTTAGGGAGTGCTCATTGATGATGTTTAACCCTGCCTTACTTTAGAAAGACTAGTATGTTTTCTAGATGAGATTATTTTACTTTGAATAAGATATATTTTTTGTTTCATCATGTTATATCTACTTTTCTGTCATTATGAGTTTGTTACAAAATTGGTTTTGGTTTTGTTTTGTTTTTTTAATTGTGATTAAATGACACATTTGTGTGAAAGCTATTTTTCTGTCTACGTCCACCTATGCATTACGAAGTATGAAATATATACAACTCTGCATCATTATATATTCTTTCTCTTCAGCAATACTGTGATATGTGCCTAAATAACAGAGGTGTTTCTTAGAGAGGGGTGGGGAGACAAGAGTTAAGGAGCAGATTTAAAGTAATTTGGTTCCAGTGGTGTATTTGCTTCTAATGTTACCATGCCTCTTTATTTTACTGTCCAGTTATCCAATGCAATTTACAATATATTTTAACCTCCTAGAAGTACAGCATCCTTGTCTTACTCATAAGCTATTTTCTTTCTAATGCACAAAACAAAGGAATAGTCTCATATACAAATAAATAAAACATGCAAAGGTTAAACATCAACTCTCATATACAAATTATAGAAACACTTTCCATCTTAGCCTTTTTAAAATCTCTGAATCTAAAGGTGGTAGAATCACATAGATGATGGATAACAAAATTTGACTCAGAATATTACAATAAATTCAATATTTTGTAAGTAAAGATGGGTTCTAATCATGATCTTCAGATTCATAGTAAATAATTTAAAAAGCTCATTCATATTTGGGTCTTTTCCCTTTTTTTATTCTTTTTTTTTTTTTTTTTTTTAATGAATGCATTTTAAGTCAGAGTCAAATATTCAATTGCCTTCAAATACTTTATTCACTTCATAGCACTAAGTAATTGCTGACTTACAGTTTCTCAAGTCTGATGAGACTTTACTTTGTAAGCAAAACAAAGCAGCAAACAAACAAAAATTGCTTTGATCAGAAGAAAGCATAAACTAGGAAAAAAAAAATAAGGTAAGTGAAATTTCTACGAAGGAAACTTTGTAAGAGAAGAAATGGACATATTTATAAGCAGACAGAGAATTAGATCTATTAACACATGATAAAGGGACTGTTTGCATAAACAAGACTAGACACAAATATATTAAGATGACAGAATAAAAGAAATTTAATGCTAACCATATTTTAATTTGGATATTTGAGCCTTTCTTAATCAGGTGAAGGATCTAATTTTTTTGTACTATGGTATTTATTTTAGTATTTACCATAAGCAGTCTAGATCCTGGTATAAATTGCTATTCACACATTTTTTTTTCAGATGATCCATACAGTAGTTTCCTCTACAAGTGTACTGGGAAGCAGTCTATTCAACAGTAATGGAAGCTAATCTGTGCAGGTGGAACAGTCTATCTCTAGAGGCAAGATATCATCTGTCTGTCTAAAAGCAAGCTCTCCTGGCTGATCCATCAAGTGGAATAGCTCTTTATTAACATACTTTTTTTTTTTTTTTTTTTTTTTTTTTTTTTTTTTTTTTTTTTTTTTTTTGTTTGTTTTGCTATAAATGAAGTGAAATAAAGGGAGTCAGCAACAATCTGGAAGAGAAACAAAATAATCTAGTTGGTTTAATCCATTGATATGAGAAAAAAAAATCAAATTTGAATTCTGAGGAAATGATTCACAGAAATTGAGTTGAAAGCCTAGAAACACAGGTATCTTCCAAATTAATATGGTATTTCAGAGTAGCCCTAATATCAACTATAAACAGTAGTTTGTGATTTGTAGTCAGCAGAATATTTCATGTGTATATTTTGCAATGTTGTTGAATATAAATATCAGCATTTTTAGCCTTCTCAAAAAAATCTCTTGAAATACATTGTATTAAGATAACTATCTTAATAAAGATATTTTGGCACTAGCTCTTTTCATAGACACATTCTCTTACTGTTTACATGGGCTTAATTTATTTTGGTTTTCTTTGTTTGCCTGTTTATTTGAAAAGCGTAGAAACATACAGATCTGTAAACTCTCATATATATTAAGACCACACAGGCAAAAGTTTTCAATTAAAAGGCAGAATTTACAGCTGTTTTCTGTGGTTCTGATCTTTCAAATAGATTGACATGACTACAACGTGTTAAGTCCTTTGGATAAATCATTTGAATAAAGCTGCTTATCTTACAGACCTAGGACCAGGCTTCTAAGTGGCTCACAGAAAGTGCTGTTACAGCAAAGAAAGGAAATTATCTCTTTTTGCTAATGCTGAAGCAATAAACTGCAAGTAGTTCAACTCATTCTTGACTACTAGTTATAGCACAGTTCACCTTGAAAGAGTGAATCATTATTCTAGCTTCATAATGAACGGGAATGTCAGATTGATATACCTGTACGTAGTTATTGTGCTGCCAAAAGCTAACACTCATATGAAGTACAAGAGACAGTGCTTAATGTTAACACAAAAGTTCTTTTCCATGTGAAAAAAACTTTCCTTGGATTAAAGCCATAAATTGATCTGAAAAGCAATACTGCTTTAAAGAAGTGTAAAACTAAAATAAGTTTAAAATATTTAATAAAAAATGTTGGAGATTTAAAAAACTCTGATGCATCACAGCTGCAGAACCAGAGCTTGAAAGATATACTATTCTTTCACAAACATTCATCATTTCCTGCACCTTTGCTTATAATCAGTTATGTCTGGTGATGAGAGAGTGGGTTCCCTGTTCGCTTTCCAGATAGCCTAGGACCAAGATAAGCCCAGGAATGGACAATATTGACAGTCTGTGTTGGTGTCTGCTGTATACTGTGGGATACTGTGATGGAATTGCAATACACTTAAGGGGAACTTTCTTCCCCTTTTCCTTAAAGCAAGCACTCCCCAAAGCAACAATAAGCTTCCATTATGGTTTTTAGAGCACAAAATAATAAACTAGGGAAAGCTGTTCTTTAAACAGGGCAACTCAAACTTTACTTGTGTGAGACATTAAAATAAAACCAAATCTGTCCAACACTAACCATTCCTCACATATTCTGAGCCACTCATCTCATCTTTATTTGTAATCCAAAAGTTTTTAGTGTCTTCCTAGGTTGAAAAACTCCATCTTTGTTCCTAAGAAAGAAGTTTTCTTTTCATGGTCTCTGAGACTTGGCTCAGGTTTAGGTTTTCTCTCTGCTGCATGCAGGCACTCTGCATTCCACAAGATACTAAAAATTTGCAGTCTTGCTGTGTGTCTCATCTTCCTTCCCTCCTCACTGAGAAACTCCACCAGCCTGAACACTCTCACTTCTCCACAGAATGAGAGTGTCCAAAGAAAAGAGGTCTCTGTTGTTGACATGTGGAACACTCAGGATAGCAAAACCAACTTACTCTTAAATACACTCAACCACATCATCTTTAACTGTGTGTGATACCACACATGCAATAAGCTAAGAACCAGTCAATCAAATGATTCTATGTCTGACAAAAACACCTACACTTGCACCAGTCAAAATTCACTGTTGGAGAGGGATAATAATAAATTATAAATAATAATAAATTTAATTTTTAGTTTTTCCAACATAAAATGTGGAGAGCTGAAAATGTGGTACTGCAGAAATATGTGAATATGTGTATTAATAACAGATTTACAGAGAAGCAAACATGAAATCATTTTTTTTATGTGCAAATATAAGGTCCACCTGATTATAGGGTACCAGGAGTTTTTGTATGACAAACTATTTAAAGTATTAATGAGGATGTGAGAGGTAGCAAAAATACATAAAACAATGCAAAATTCTGCTTTTCAGTCAGTATTGATGACTCTTGGAATTCATTTAATTAGTAGTCAAATAATAATTTTTTTTCTTAAATCTTTTTTGAAATATATTCTTTTCTTGGAATATGTTTTGTGTAAGAACTCCTTCCCTTTTGTCTTACCTATATTTCTATTTTTTATACTTTCAAAGAAAAATACCAATGTAAGACCACATTTTGCTCAGAGGTTTGGAAGAGAAAAAAAAAAAAATAAAAGCAGTGACTATATATCTTTGGGGTTGTTTTGGACTTTTTTAGTTGGTTTGTAGTTTTTATTTATTTATTTTTTTTTTTTCAATTTCAAGAATTGCTAAATGATTAATTACTACTGAAGGTTTGACATTGACAGTAGAATTAAGTATTACTTGTGATGCCTTAAGGTTTTTATGTATTTGTAGATTTTTATACAGCTATGTAGTTTCTTACATTTAGAATAGCTAGCAGCCTCTAACCCTGTGCTAGCTGTCTTAAGAGTCAAATAATAGCTGGAACACCATGCCTGGGAAACATGTACCAGAGCTAAGACAATTAGATACCATGTTAGTCAAAACAAGA
>JAWWTY010000001.1:74093977-74117661 GCA_035222235.1 Margarornis squamiger
ATTTTATGAATCTTTTGACTCGGGTTGTTCTAGCATTGTGATATTCCCAGTTAATTTCTGGCAAGTAGAAGTCCTCCATAAGGACAAGGGCAGTTGACTTGGATGTTTCCCTTAGTTCTTCAAAGGATAATTTGTGAGCCTCATCATCCTTGGCATCATGACATCCACATTACTTGTTTGCCCCAGAGGCTCTTGAACTGTGCTTTTAAAAAAAATCTATTCTAAAATGAATTTGCTATGGGTATTTTGTGATATTCCTTTCAGTTCTAGTCCAATACTCTTCTTCAGTCTTCAAAACACTCTTTTGCCAAGGATAATTGCTAATGTGACATTTAGTGGGTGTTTTTTCCTCTTTATTTTTTTGTTTATTTATTCATCTTCTTTATCAAAATTATGTTTACTGATGTTTAGTCTTCAATTGATTTAAGTATATCTGATAATCATGTTGTTGATACAGTATTTCATGAAAAGACAAATTTCTGAGACATGCATTACTTTTTTTAACTCATTAAAGCAGCTTATTTGGAAAGAACTTCTAATTTCTCATATGTTTTGTCTTCCTCAAAGGATTTTTTTTTCCTTTTCCCTTTAATTTAATTAGATTTTCATTATTAACTTTTTTTTTTGATGGACACTAAATGAAACTCTGTTAAAAAGCCACTGAAAGAGATAAAATTGTCCCTGTGCTGTAAGATGGATATTGATTTGCCATCAAGAGAACTGTATTTACAATTGTCTGCATTATGGAAGGTGGGAATAGAAAAAAATAACTTCCAGCAATTGTGATGATATGTACAAAAGGTAGGAAATAATGACCTCAACTACAAATGGAACTGGCAAAATGCCACTCAATATTGAAGTCTACAATTTGAAGTAGAATCCTGCTCAAGTAATTTTACTTGATTGTAGAATCACAGAATCATAAAGTGGTTAAAGTTGGAAGGAAACACAGGCAGGGTCATCTGGTCCAGCCTCCCTGCTTATGCAGGATTGTCCTAGGGCACATTGCACATGATTGTGTCTAGATGGTTCTTGAATATCTCCAGTGAGGGAGGCTCCACAACCTCTCTAGATAATCTGTTCCAGTGATCAGTCACCCACACAGTAAAGTTCTTCCTCATATTCAGGCAGAATTTCCTGTGCATCAGTTTCTGCCCACTGCCTCTTGTTCTATTACTTGGCACCACTGAGAAGCGCCTGACTCCATCTCTTGGCACACTCTTTTCAGATGCTTGTATGCAGCAGTAAGATCAATGTGACTATTTTTCTATCAATGGCCAATATCTGCCAGGAAAACTGCTCAAACTACATTGTAAGGATGTGTTTGCATTGTATAGAATGTGTATAGTGTATAGAACACTCAGGATCCTGATCTATTGGTTGTTATGATAGGACATATGATTTTCTGTACCACAATGTCTCATGTGGGATAAGCACCTGCAGTTCTTTTCTGCAGAAAAAAGAGCAGACTCAAGTTCTGCTCTTGAGATAGCTTTGGGTTTCAGCTGTGGTATGCACTCAAACCTTGAGCTTTTCCAAGTTTCTTAGTGGAAATAATGCCTAAGTTGACTCAATTAATAAGGAAATGTGAAAAGTTTGTTGTTATTAGAAACAAACAAACAAACCCTATTCTAGATTTCTAGATTTATATAATGAACATTAATAAGCTCTACTGTGAGAGGAAAAAAGAGTAAAATAATAAATTCTGATTGAAATTACAAGAGAAGCGAACTTTGAGCTATTTTTCTAAGGTAAGTTTGTAAATAAGGAAACCACAGTTGCTGTAATGTTGGAAAGAATATTGCATATGGGAGTATTCCAATTTTCTCTTTCTGGTACTACATTTTTTTGAGCAATTTAAAAGCAGCCTGGAGCATGAAGGTGCCTACAGTGCCAAAGAAAGGCGACTATAGATATGACAGACTAGAAGTAGTTGATCAGATAGCACATTGGTCCCCATTCATCTCCGTTTTCATTTTTTTGAAAGGACTTCTGTGTTCAAATGCCAATGTGGAGATATTTTGTATGTCAGCTATTTGCAGATAGTCTTTCCTACTTAAGAAAGATGGTTTCCACTGCCTGTGTTATGATAATACACTGGAGGCATGCCCATTCAAATCCTCATGCATATTTCTCACATGATGAATTTTTATTGCAGATTAGAAGTGACGAGAACAGGCTCTCTGCCTTAAAAATGCTGTCTATTCATTTACATATATATAACCCAAAGCCTTTCTTTTGTGAAATGAGCCAGTAAGCTACCACTTGAGTCCCTGTACTTTACATACTTACCTCCTAACAATATTAACCTGATGATTATTATTACTTCACCCTTAAAAAACTCTTTTTAAAGGTCCTGGTAAACCTTCAGGGAGCAATACCTTGTTCCTGGGCACCTGGAGCAAAAATGGTTTGCATTTACAAAGTTTATTGATGTAGACTGGCCTGTTCTATAGTGAATAGTGTATAAAGTGAAGTCTGATTCAGTACTTTGCTACAGGCTTACTTCACTACATGCCTACATGGCTGCAGCACCTTATTCCCATTAGACATATCTTTAACCTGCTCTCTGTAGTTTTGTGGATACTCGCCACACACCTTTGTAGGACATACTGTTGCACTGTACCCACAATGCAGAAAATATACATGCAAGACGTTATAAGATGGAAAAGCAATTTTATTTGAAAGAAAAACAGAAACAAAACTTGTTTCACTCCCACCCCCTCTTACCATGCAAGCACTAGATAGTGCATGATGCTCGAGAGGTCAGCTTAGTTGTCAGGGAGTAAGGCAGGAGTGCTCAGGCTGTCTGGCCAGCAGCTGGCCACCTCAGTGCTCGTGTCCAGATATTAGCATACATCCTGTGCAATGACATGGAAGACAGGGGTAGACAATTATCTCTTCATTTCATCTAGAGTGAATGACCACGTACACGTATTGGATATACCTTTTTAAACCCTTTTGGAGCTGGCAATGTATATATCCTGGTAGATACCTGTAAGCCAATACTATCTTTGTTTCTAAATTCATGTATTTTATGAAACTGCAAATAGGTGTGCAGGGATACTGATGACCTGCTAGTCTGGATGTCACTAACACAGGCACTAAGAGCTTGCAATGTGTATCTGATGGTACCTCCAGATCCAGATATTCCCATTTATTCTTGATTCGCTCCAATCTTAGCCTTTCAGATTCAATTCTTTACATCTTTATAGAACCTCATTTACTTTTTTTATTATATATACTGATGCTGAGATTACTTAAATTCACCTGCATCAACCAACCTTACCAGGTCTCTGTGTGGTTAGGGAATGTTCCTGCAACCGAAAGATGAATAAATTATATGTCTGAAGGCTCTGAAAGTGTTGAAATTTACTTGATTTTTGCCAAATGCAATAAGAGAACTGACAAGTCATTTCAGCTGTAGCTGTAGCTGTACCATTGCAGGGACCTACCTGTTTTTCCCTAGAGTGACTCCTGTAAGCAACCTAGAAAATATGGCATCTGAATAATAAATAGAAGGGAAATAGGATGTGATTCAAAATGACAGTGTAGATGTAATGGTAGCACATATCTAGTGTGATTCACTGATATGTGTTACAGAACAATTTGGACCTCTAGCCCATCAGGTGAATAACCTCTGGTACCATGTTCTAGTCCTTTGGATGTTGTACAGATGTGGGGGAAAAGAAAACCAAAACCAAACAAAACCCAACAAACCAACCAACCAACCAACCAACTAAACAAACAAACAAAAAAAAACCCAAAACAAACAAAAAAAACCCAACAAACCCAAACCAGAAAACTGTTTATGAAAAGAGAAAACGTAGAAAAGAGAGGATTTCGTACTAGACACGATATCATTTAATTACAAAGTTATGGCCAGGACTCAATATGTATGCCCGAAACTGTCAAAAAAAGGTAGAATGAAATTTTGTGGTCATACACATTCAAAAGATATGTAATATATAGATAAATAGGTAGACAGACAGATAAATGTTACCCTATACAATGTACATTTAGTTTCAGCAAATAAAATAAATAAATAAATAAATCACAAACACACAAAAAACCCAAACTCCCAGGCAAATGAAGGAACAGACTCCAAACCATGTCCACTCTCTCCCTTTCATATTAGAGACATATGAATACTTAGAAATTTAATTATTTAATTTTTATTACAGAACTCATTTATATCACCATAAGACTGAACCTAAGAAAAAATTATCAGTCAGTTTATTTTCAAATGTCATTGTTAAACAAAAGGCAGAGGCTTAAGTTCAGTGTGGTTATGGTATTTTATGTCCTTTCCTCAGCTCATTGTCTGCCATCACTGTTGTAATCATGAAAATCCCAGGAAAATCACTTTAGAAATTGAACACCAGTGTTGCCTACATTTAAACAGAAAAGTGTGACATCAGAAAAGGTGTATCAGATAGCTGAGGCAAAATCTAGAATCACTTCTCATTTTGAAAGGAAAAAAAATATCTTTGGCTTTTAGTCACATTCATTCTTCATAAATTCAGGAAATGTACTGCGTACAAGGCTGATTTGAATAAACATGGATATCTAGAATGCTGGCATCTGAAGCAGTGTCTTTAAATAACAGAAACACATGACATTTTTGGTTGAAATTGATCTTCGTTTCAGTTAAATCACATGTATTCCATCCCATTTCCTGTCATAAAGCCCAATGACAGTCCAAAGAAGTAAATGTAAACTGTAAATGTAAACCTGCATTTGGGTGTGGTAAACATCATAATTTTTTCCACTGCCATGAACTTAATTAAAACAAACAAAAACACTGTCCCATATACAAAAGAAAAAAAACTAACAAACAATAAATCAAACAAAACTAACCAAACAACACACCAAAAAATGCAAAAAGATATGTTTAAGCTGATATAGAAAAAAAAAAAATGCTCCCTCCTGAAATTATTGATAAACCTCTAGTTCTTTACGTATTGAAATGAGTAATTAATGTCTCATTAAGTAAAGTTGTAGAAATAATACAAATAAATCTTACTGCACAAAATCAGAGGCAAAGAACTTCTATTAAGTCATAAAGAATTAACTGTTACTGTGTAACAATGCTGCAAGCCCAGAATTGAGGTTAGTATTGAAACAGGAATACTGTTTGGGATTTGACATCTGAAGTTGTTTACTCATTTGTAATTTAGGTGCAAGGCAGAGATACTGTTTTTCTTACATGTTAAATTACACTTCAGGTACCACTAACCTCAAGGTAAGAAGTGTAAATATTAGCTGAACTACATACTGAAAGAAATAGGCTTGATATAGATTCCTCACTTTATATTTCTTTGGATACTTACCTTCTTTGAGTTTACTGCTTACTGAGAACACATTACAGAGGCTTAAAGTGTGTTTGTGATAATCTTTGTATTTTGAAATTTTAATAAGGGTGAAGGAGACAATGGCTTTTCCTGACACCGAAAGAGTTTTCAAGCACAGTCCTATCAAAAAACTATAGAATTCAGTAATTTCCTACCCTTCCTTTTGCACCTCAATCATTGTGCCAAAAAATAAGAACAAGTCATGGGACCAACAAAAAAGAAATCAATCTAGAAAAGCACTGACTGTGAAACTCAGACCTAAGTAATCCCTGCATGCAGGAAAAGGGAAAGGGAAAAGGAAACCTGGGCTTTTTACTGGGGTACTTTTTCCACATTCTTAATTAAAAAGCCATCAAACAAAATATGTGAACAATAAAGTCATAAAACAATTCAGAAGAAAGAACAAAGCTAAAAATAGTTCATGTTCTGGATGATTGCTTTACACTGTACAGTTACACGAAAGATTCAAAACAGTACATCTCTGCTTTGCGTGTATAATTTAATAGATTTAATCATGGCTATTCTGCTTTATAGTGAGTTCAATTATTCCTACATGCATTAAAAAATGCTCATAGAATGCCTTTCATCCAAGACTCAGAAGACTCAGATGCAAAAAATGTTTATCTTGTGAAAGTAACAAAAATAAACCTTGTGGTCAGTTTAGTCATGGTGATGATATATGTGAATTATCTGGTTTTCCATCACAAAAACGTAGCTACCTAGGGAGTGAAAGCTACACAAACTTTGGGTTAATTTTTGTGTTAGAATGACACACACTTTTGGAAACTGAGTGAAATTCTGCACAATTCTGAAGAAACTTAGGTGACAAAATAATTATGCAAGTACATAGCCATACAATTGCATAAGTATAAAGCCATCAAGATGAACAATGTAACTAAGGCATTAATTTATTTTTCTGTTGGCACATTCCAGATGGCTTGAACATCACGACCAGCATACTTTCAACTATTCATTCTTACCATACATTGGATTTACTGTAAACTAGAAGCTAATCAATCATTCCTCATCTCTCCAGTATTGCTACTGTTTCTTTGAGTTCATTTTGCAAAGAACTGTGGAACTGTGTCTTTTATTTATAATATAGTTTACATCACTGAGTAACACCATGATCTATACTGAAAATATGTGAAACTTTTTGCTGTTTTCAAGTAGATAAGAAATTCAAGGAGAAAAGCATGAGAGAATGAGCATTGCTTTTAACTTCTCTCTCACACACTAAACCATCAAGAACAACTGAGTCAGAATAAAATCTTTGGTCTGCTTTTGAAGCCTCTATGTAGTTAAGCTGTGTCTTCATTGGGAGCTGTTGTAAAATTTCAATATAGTCTTTATTATGCAGACATTTTAACTCATTTCAGTAAGACTGATTCCACAGGGAGATTTCATTGGCATGTACAATATGAGCAGAAATATTTCTTAGGGCAGAAAGTTTTGATACCTTTTATATATAATTTTAAAAGATCTTCTAATAAAATCATATTAGGTTGTTTTGTGTCTTAAGAATACCAGCAATACAGAATTTTCTCAGTGTCAATTAAGAAAACCAAAACAGCCACTGCCACATTTGAATACATATAGCTCATTAAATAAATAATAAAAGGAAATGTCCAAATGGCAGACAGAATAGAAATTCTACTATGAAATAGGTTTCCACCTTGACTTTTCCTTGAGTAACATGTGGGCATGCATGAGGATAGTTCTGCTAATTAGGATAAGTGTATAGAAATAGCTGAAGGAAGAAATGGAGTAATAGAGGTCCGCCAAAACTGTTACACATTTTTGCTTGAGTAAGTATCAAATTGGCTTTCAAGAATTACAGAGGAAGTAAAGAAAATGAAAGAAAAGGAAGGGGAAATTCCTCTAACTTAGAAGCTAAAGTTGTTAAAGAGAAAAAAATTCAGTCTGAAATAATGGATTATTCAATATAATATGAAGACTGATGTTTTATCCTGCTTTTTTAAAATATATGTAATACAATACAGTACAATGAAATGCAATATATATGTGTGTAATAAAATATTAATTAGGTAAAAATGAAATGTATAGATAATATTTGTGTATTACAAAATAATTGCAAAAATTTAACATGTTTCTATTAGGAAAACAGTTAGTCCTGAAAAACTTTTACAACCACATTAGGCCAAAAGCAGAAATTACTCAAAAGTTTTTACTGAATTTCTAAAGTCTTAAGCTAGCTTGAAAATTGATAGTTCCTGCAGAGAAGGAATAGAGTCTAAATACCTTTTGTTACAGAGGTGTCAGCTGAGACACAGTTAACAGAAACACTTTGCAGCAAAGCCTCCTGAAAAAAATTTCCATCAGGGCACCTTCTTTCCATTAGCATACAACAGTTCCTTTTCATGTGTTTTGAGTCAAGGTTTTGTGCAGCCAGATTATAAATCAGGCTACTAAAATCATTTGAATGGAATAATTCCAAGGAGAATACCTGCAAATACTATTCAGTTTAATCTTAACCTTGAACTCCACAATTTGCAGATGAGGACAAAGGACACAGAAGTGTAAAAAGAAATGAGGCACCAATGACACCTTATGGAACTGATTTTTTAACTAGAAGGGGAAGATACATTACAGCAAACAAAACTGATGAGTTTCTGTCTGTATGGTAGTTTTACTATCATTAATATGAACTTGTAAATTCCTTAGTATCTGTTACCTGTTAGCAAACAGTACTGGTGTGATCCAGAGTAAGCATAAATACACAATCATGATTCTATTAATTCAATCAGGCACAGAATATTGAGTTTATGTCATAATGTTTCTTGTAAATTGACTTTAGGTTAACTATGGGAAAATGGTGTAAGTCCTGCTTAAAATGTACAAACTCAAGGTTATGTCATCATTTTTTAACAAATGTAAAAACTGATGAGTTATTATAGAATCATAGAACATTCTGAGTTGGAAGGGACCCATCAGGATCATCTAGGCTAACTCCTGGTCCTGTGCAGGACACCTTAGCATGATATCAAAAATATTATTGATCTTGTGTGAAAGGTTGATGCCTCCCACCTAAATTTAGGCATCTGAAGTTAACTATCTGTATTTGATGTGTATGTATGTATGAGTACAATTCAGTTCAACTTGAAGTAGATGCTGGCAATGGGACAGAAGAATTGCAATAGGTATGTACTGATTTCTCCATGTTAACTGTAAAGACAAGCCTTGCTCAAATGTAATCTAATCCTAGAAATGCTAAATCTGATTTAGGCTTAAGTAAGGGTGTGTTTTAGAAGAGTGTCTACTCCTTTAAGGGTACGTGGTCAAAGAAGACATAAAGACCTGGCCAACACATAATAAGAAAAGTTATGATGAGAACAAAACTGGCCAGTGGCTCAAATTGGGGTGTGAAAAAGTTTATATTTTAAATTGGGAAGATACGGGAAACCAACACACAGAGGCATAAACCCTGACCTATTAGCATTAACCAACAATAACCTGAAACAAACCTCGCCAGTCAGGCTAATTGATGGTCTGTCAAGAAACGGAGGGCAAATTTGCACTTTGTAACAGATACAGATGCAGTCCTGGAGATTTGGGATGTTGGAAGGTGTTGTGGGACTCTGCCAGCTGATGAGGCAATGTGCAGTAGTAAATATGCTATAGAGAAGTACAATCATGAGAATATAGAGAACTCTCTGTACTATATAAACTTATCTATCTACAGTATTTAATTTGCTAGGTCAGCTTATTTTAGTCTTTAAATATAAACTAGTTTAATTCCTCAATACATCAAAAGTAGAATTTCTTTGTACTTTCCGGTTTTGAAGGTACCTTGCACAAACAGAGGTAATCAGACTGAAAGACAATGTTTCTAAGGGAACAAAACCATAAATATTTTCTTGTGTCTGTAAGAATATGAGACCAAAGATTGCAACATTCTGTGATTTACTAACATCCAAGTTTTCCTTCACCTTCCATATTTCTGTCTGAGGAACTCCCACCTCACTACAAAATGTTTTACTGTTAGCTTCCAAGTATCTGATTTTTATTGTGTTATATTGCTTTTAACTCAGTTGTATTACTGCTGCCCTTTAAATGACCCTGTTTATATTTCCTTTGTATTGGTGCATCCCAGTTTTCTGTCATCAGTATATTATCAATTCTTTCATGCCCAGGGCACTAAATAAAATTTGAACAAAATATAAAGCAAAACCACATCCACACGTAAGACTTGTGAAACCCTACAAGTAACATTTCCAGTGATTTCTTTTTCAGTACAGACTGAATGGTTCATCTATTCTTACATTAATCTACATCTTCTTCATCTTAATTAATAACATCTCCCCTGGCAATATATCAACTTCTCTACTGAAGTCCAGATAAAGTAGTTTAGATAAAGCATTGCCTTTGTTTGAAGAAAAAAAACCATAAATAAATTAGAAGTTTTCTTAACTAAGAAACATAGAAGGTTAATTTGTTACTTTGATATATATCCCCTCTAATTATTATCTGCTATTTAAATAATTGATTTCAATTTCATGAAGTAACTTTTCTTTCCAAAATTAGTAATTTCATTCACACCTTCTCTCATGTTTTGATCTTCATATATAGCAGTGACCACATTTTTTTGTCTATCTGTAAAAATGAACCATGTTTGATTTTGCTACATTACTGAACATACTGATCCCATGAGTTCATGTCCCAATTTTCTCTGAATCTGTAATGAAGAAATATCTTGTCCCTAAGTTAGGCATGATGAATGAGGCCCTGGACAAACTGATTCAAGGGGTACTCAAAAGTCCTAACCACATTCCATTAATCGAATAATTTTCCATCAGGAAAAGTTAGGAGGGCCAACATAGTAAGCAAAAACTAGAGATGCAAATTGGAGTTATGCATTAGGCAGAACTTATTCAGCTCTAATCTTCAAATATCACAGAAGTTGTACCTTGCTATAGGACATCTCTCATACTGTGATCTGTCTATAGGCTTTATATTTTAGGACAGTATTTTTTAGGCTATTTTGTCAAAAAGGAAAGGAAAAACCCCCAATAATTCTGGAAACAAGTCCACTTCTGATTTGAAGATGAAAAGAAGACTCTAATACTGTCTAGCTGAAAATATATTCTGCATATATTCCATTCTGTGATCTGCAGAATCACTGAAACATTTAGAAAGTGATGATCTAGAACCAACATAAAAATGCACTAATACAGTGATATCTTGTTGATATACGAGAAAATCAAAAAACCCTTAATTTCAAAAATATCAAAGTTTTATCACTGCTTGTTTTTTTTCCTCTATGTACCAGATTTATTAACTTGCTGTAATCTTCCAGAGCTCCAGTCAAGATTGTACTTCACCTCTAGACACACACAGGTCCAGACTGTGGATGGTTTTGTGTGATAAGGTTAAAAAGAAAAAGGAAAAAAGACAAAATTTTTGTAGCATTGCAAAAGTCTTTGTGTGATGGGAAAAGAAAGGGCAAAAGTTGAAAACTGAAAAATCCATTAAAGCACCATTTAAGTTTCTGAGAGCTGCACCATTGATTTCAGTGGCTCTGAGGTGTTGTTAAAAGAAAGCTACAAACCAATGTCACTAGTTTTATCATCTTAATGAAGATTTCAGGTGAAAAGTTGAGTTTATAAACACAACAGGATTTTGCAATTATTAAACTGAAATGTGTCCAGTGGTTTCTCAGTTCAGAAAATCTAAATTTCATTTTTGTTGTTGTGGTTTTTTGTTAATTTGTTTTTAATTTACAAGAGTGAAAATCAGTAACAGTAATTATATATATATATATATATATATATATATATATATATATACACACACACACATACGACAGAATTATTGTTACTTGCCTGAAAAGTAACCGAAGCTGCAGATACATGCCATTCAATATCTTGGAAATTGGTTTCAGAAAATAAATGAAGTTAATATCAACACAGTATTTTTTTAACGGAGTTTTGAAGCTTGTTTGTTGTTTTGAAGGCTTGGAATGTGGGCTGACATTTCTCTGAAAGCTTGAAGGTTAGGTTAATATAGAAAGAAAAGAAGGTGAAAATTATGATTAGTTATTGAATTTGGCCAGTGTGCTATTCAAGCTGTGGAAGCCATAAAAATAAAAGAGTGCTTGTGGTGAGAAGTGACTTACCAGGATCTCATGTGGTACAACATCTTCAGCACCCTGCTTTATGTGGCTTTATGATGACTCTTTAAATGGCACACAGATCTCAGGGTGTAATAATGTACTAATAATATAACAGGAACGTAACTCAATGAAATGACTCTTCTCATATGTCATTGCTATGTTTCTCAACAACAAGTACAAAATTAATTTACTCAATAGGTAAGTAGCCCATACTTTCATAATTAATTGTATTTATCTCATGGAATTTTTCATACAAAAAAACATATCATATAAGACACGATTATTCATCATTACTAAATTTGATGGTCATTTTTTGTCCTTGAATTTAAGAAGTTCTGTGTTTCCACATATACCTGTTATGTGAAACTTTGTGTATATATATATATATATATATATATATATATATATTTGCATGTGCATATATGTGTGCATGGATACGTGAATTCCACTCTATTAATATCAGTGTAATGACAAGTAATCTTGTAATAAACAGATTGCTGTCTGGTTTCAGTGAATGTAATACAAAGACGAGTTAATAGCTTGACCAGCTCATCTCCCTGTAGGTCTGTTCTCTAAAGAGCGTTCTGTAGTGACTTAAACACCTAGCTCAAAGGGAATCCTTCTTATCCTAACTTAATGGATCTAAAAGTCATTATAATAAAACTCAGTATGAAAGCATTACTGCTTAAAACTGTTTCATATTGTAGGCCAGAAGGGAAATAGTACAACTGAGAGGTAAAATATAATTATTATCTGCATTTATAATAATGGAAATAATATGTAGGACATTAGATCATTACTAAATTTTCTGTGTAAAAAATCTGGCTGTACTTTCAGGACAGTGATCAAAAAACTTTATTATCAATATCAAAGAACAAAAATATGCAATGTCATTGATGTTTTCAGAGAAAAAAATAAAAAAAAAGTCCTAGTAAAAACCACTGGGTACAGATTTGAATTTTGCTTAAAAAAAGTGTAAGTACTCAATATTCGTTTCTGCATTAACATAAATGCTGCCAGTTTCATAAATATTTCTTCTAGTTCCTATGAGTATTTTAATAATTTGTTGTATGATTTTTAAATAGCCTCCTACTGTAAATTATACTAATTCAGGGTCTGGAAATAATAATTCAAATAGTGTTACTTTGAGCAAAAATTTTGCAAAACAAAGAAATTTTTAAAAAAATTTAATCTCTTATATTTCCATAAAGAAATTATTGCCAAGCCCTCAAACCTTTAACCCAGAATCTAAGAGATTGGTTCCATTCCAAAACCTATTACAATTACCATGGACTTCAGCTGAGTTTGAAAATTTCAGCTTCTGTGAGCAAATAATATTTTTTTTTTTTTGTGTGTTCATGAAATATCTCAAGGTTGACAGTTTGGTTTGAGTTGTTGCAGTTTTTATTTCCCCTTTTTTCTATTATCATAAATAAATAGAATGTAATTTTTTTCCTCTTACTCTGATATATTTTGCTAACTGTTTTAGTAGTCAAGGGCTAATAAAATACCAGTATTCGTTTTACTTTTATTACATCTCTATTTATTGTACCTAAAGGTCAGACAGACAGACAGAAAAATAACAACTTATCAAAGTCTGCCTCTTAGAATTTTCTTCCTGTCTCCAGCTTCATCAAACAATCAGCAGTGGTTAGAGATAAATGGATAGATAGATAGATAGATAGATAGATAGATAGATAGATAGATAGATAGATAGATAGATAGAGATAGACAGATTGATTCGTAAGTAGAGATGCATGTTACAGTACTTGCATTGATAAATGGCATAATAATATTTCTGACCATGAAAATGGTATTTTCAGCTGACCCACTGGTCAAAAAAGAAGAAACAGCTTTCACCTAATTAGACTTGTTACCGAAAACATCTTGGCTGCATTCTACCTATTGCTTTACCAGTACTGTGGATCATTAAAACCATTTATGTGCTTATGCTATTCCCTCTATAAATTTTTGTGATATTTCTTTCACTGGTGAAGATTATAATATATAAAGTATCTATATGTGAAATGTCCCATTTTTTTTAATCACTACATATTTTTACAGGACATGATAATTGAAACAAATAGTTGAATATGGCTATTTGAAGACTAGCTGACATTTCAGCTTTACTTTTACACGTAAAACGGTAACTACTGGTAATGAAATAAGAAAACTTGAAAAGGCTACAGGTTAAAATAAAATTTTATCTCCTTGAAAGACATGTAGTACTAAAAATAGTTGTCTCTTGCCTGACAGAATTTGCAATTAAATAACCTTCCAAGTGAATCAGTATGGCAGTCTCAGGAACACTATTGCATTTCAGCATAAGTTTATCAGACTAAATTCAAAAGAAAGGTCTGTAACAGAGTGTGAAGGTGCCATTTCAGGTTTCAGAGCATCATATGATTTACTGCAACTTACAGGATTCCCAACAGTATGATAATTCATCACCACAAATCTTAAAAAAAAAGTGAAAACTCGTGTATTCAGAAATTAATAACATAACATTTTCATTATCCTGCTCAAAACAAATATTTTCTATTCAGAATCTATGAAGCTTAGCATCATTATTTTTGCTCTGGGTGATGAGGCTTGTCATAAAGAAGGTTAACTTTAAAAACAAAATCCCAGAAGAAAAAAAGTAGATCAATAAATGTCATGAAAGCTATTGCAAGAAAAGTTTTCTATTTGATACATTTTATTTAATCTAAACAGTACAACTTTTCTTTGAATAGAAAACTTTTCTTTGGCAATGATAGGCCTGCAAATGAGCAATAATATTTTTTAACTAGTCAGTGCTTATCTGATTATTTTAAATATATGCAATTTAGTCCAAACTATAAACTTCAACATGGAAGGGAATGTGAAAATGAGGGGAAGGCCAGTATTTTTATGGGATTCACTTTAACAGGCTAAAGTTTTCACCACTGAGAGTCATAGCAGAGCTTCATTTATATTTATAGTTAAAAATTATGCTTATATTATAGAAAAATGTTTTGCAGCTCATTTTGAAGGAAAAAAAATTCTTAAAACCCTATTCATCTTCAGAGATTTTGATTGTCCTTTTTGATTGCCCTTTTTCTAATTTTAAAGTGAGTGCTCCAAAAATAGATATGACCCCCAGTTTATGTTCTCTACACTTTGATGAATATTGAACACCTACATAGACAAAAGTACCAAATGTCAGGGAAGTAGCCAACACCTTTCATCTTATGTTAGACTTGCAATTCAGCTGTAGTATTTCACATGTTTTGAAGCAATGTGATTTTTTTCTTCTGATTTTATTTTGTACTAATACCAAATAGGAATGGCATACGTGTTAATGTATGATAGGTCTTATATTTTGAATAACCTACTTGATTGTCATCAAGGGATTGCATTATTCATTCTGATCAGCAAGCAGAATGTCTAAGCTATCAATTTTTAAAAAATCTATTATTTCACTAACTAGCTTGTTAATACAATAAAGTAACTGATATTACTTCAAGAAGTTTATAGATAGAAAATTTATGTCACTTAGTGAGCCAAAATAATATTCTAAATTAATGAATTAATTAATTCTAAATTACTAGCTTTTTTCTGCTCAAAAGCTAGTTGTCTAGTCTAAGCTAGTCTGAGCTAATTCTCATATCTGGAATCGTAGAATCATCAAATCATAGAATCATCAAGATTGGAGAACTGTTCAAGATCCTCCAATCCAACTCCACCAAGCAGTATCACTGTTACCCCTGAACCACATCACCGAGCACCAGATCCAGGTGACTTTTAAACACCTTCAGGGAAGGTGAATCCACCACCTCCCTGGGCAACCTATGCCAATGCCTGACCACCCTAAGAGTGAATTTTTTTCTAATATATAATCTGAGTCTCTCCTCTCTCATCTTCAGGCCATTTCCTCTAATCTTCTCACTATGGGCATGGCAGAAGAGACCAGCTCCCTCACTACAAAGTCCTTTCAGGTAATTGTAGTGAGCGATGAGGTGCCTCTGATTCTCCTCTTCTCTAGACTAAAGAAACTAAACTCCCTCGGCCGTTCCTCATAAGACATTTTCCAGACCCTTCATGAGCCTTGTTGCTCTTCTCTGGACACAAATATAGAATCAAAGAATATCCTGACTTATAGGGATCCACAAGGATCAAAGTCCACTTCTTGGCCCTGCACAGGACCATCCCCAACAGTCACACCATGGGCCTGAGAGTATTGTCCAAGCCCTTCTTGAACTCTGTCAGGCTTGGTGCTGTGACCACTTCCCTGGGGAGCCTGTTCCAGTGCCCAACCACCCTTTGGGGGAAGAAACTTTTTCTAATATCCAACCTAAACCTTCCCCTGGCACAACTTCAGGCCATTCCCTCAAGTTCTGTCACTGGTTCACAGAGAGAGGAGATCAGCACCTGTCCCTCTTACTTAAAATGTTACCAGTCATAATTACCTTCTTATGATGCTGGATTTTTTTCTTATCATTGGATTACTTATTTTCTAAAGACAGAATACTTATCAGCATGCAGATTCTGAATCTTGCTTATTTTTTAAAGTACTGGTTTTATCTTTGCTGAAACACAAAACTTTTTATCATGCTTTCTGTCATGTCATAAAATCTTTCATTTATTTGCTTTATGCTTATCTTAATCATAAATTCTTAATATAATCATGCTAGTGTTCTTGTTTATCATAGATCTGATAACTGAAGTAAAGTATTATCTTTACCTACTAATAACATTCCTATGCAGTACTAGTATGGAAAGTAACACAAACTTAGGCATGCTATTAGTGTCTTGATAATGGTGAGGACATTGCTTCTGCCAAAGTCAGCTACTTTTTCAATAACATCACTTCAATCAAGGGACATCTGCTTGTGTTTCCTTTGTGACTTTTTTTTTTTTTTTTAATGCTAGAATGATCTTTTAATGCCAGACATACTTCCTGAATTAAAAGAGTGAGTTCTTAAGAGTTCTTCAACAATTCATAGATTTTGAAACTATGGTAACAGGGAAAATGAAATGAGCAATTTCCTACTTTTCCCCTCACATCAAAACAGAAAAAAAAGGGTTAAGAAAGCCCTTCTACTAGCAATATTAACTCTAACAGGAATATTTTATCAGCTTTGACAGTGTCAAGAACCTGAAGGTCACGTGCCTGGAAAGCTAAAGTTCCTTTTGCTTAAGAAATATTTCAAGCTACTTTGGGTTGTTCAGTGAACTCTGGTCCAGTCTAGAACTTTCCCTTGAGAAATTACATTCTAGAGGCAAAGTCTATGAATCATTCTTTGAAGTAATGATCAATGACTAAGAAGTCAAATACAAATCCCAGCTCCAGCAGTAATTATCAAGCTATCTCATTTATTAAGTTTGTCAATATCCTGGACAAAACAAATGAATTAGCCATAATCTAAGATTATTTCAATTTCTAAGGTCAAGTAGATCATGTGAAATGCAGTTTTGACTGTATCAAGATGAAGAAATGTATTGATTTTTAGATATACTTTTTCAGTAAATGTTACATTTCATCTTTCTTCCTTTTTTTTCCCTGTTGTTGTCTACTTGGTTTTGTTGTGTTTTTTTTTGTTTTGTTTTGTTTTCTTTTGTTTTGTTTTTTTTCCCCAAATGTATTAAAATCAAGGACAATATCAAGAACTTTACCCATATTTTAATTTTCTCCTATCAAAGATATTATCAGAATGTGCCATTAATTAAAGCACACAATGACTTGATAGTATCAGACTACAAAGGATACAATTAGAATTTATATTACCTCTCTATGAAGCAGAGAAGTTTTTACAAGCACTCTTGGAAAACACCTTCCATTCCCCGAATCAAGGAATTTCTAAAGGAACAGTAATACTACTTTGAGATGATGCTTCAATAGGTAAGCATACTAAAGCAATCTGTAGTGTTAAACTCAAATAGTGTTTCATATTTGTACTTCATATGGCTTGAGTTTTTGTCACAAAATCTGTTTTTTTCCATAGTGTTAGGAAAAAAAAAAAAAGTGATAAAACTTATGAAACATTTTACAGTGCAAATCTTCTTAATACGTTCAGAACAAAATGGTACATAAAGTCATCACTTTGCTTGTGAAAATACATGCAAGTACAATAATTATGATAAAAATTTTGCAATAAAACACTGGATCTGGGATTCTAAGTTTGCACTTTGGCTTCTGAAAAGAAGAGTTTGAAAACTGTTGAATAATAAGTACCTCTTAGTGAAAGGGAGGATTATTTGTTAACTGAACTTTGAAGTTGGAAGGAAGATGAAGCATTTCCTGAGCCAAAACTTTTCTTAGAAACCTCAGTAGTAAGCTCTTTTTTTTTTTTTCTGAGAAGAAAAAAACATGTTTATATACATAGAACATTTGTTATAGCACACCCTAACAGAAAAACTAGTGATTAGAAATGGATAGATTTAATAATAAAACGCAAAACTGCTTGATGGGATCTCCTTTCCTATACTGCAGTCCTCTGTAATTGTAAGTGTTCTAGCCTCCAAAGCAGTAACAACAAATGCTTCCTTTCTTTCTAAGCCCTTGGAAATAAAAGGCTGCTAAAATAACCTGGTTTATTCTTACCTCAGGATACACTATTACAGAATTCAAATACATGATTTAATCTTAAGGAAAATTACACATGATTCCCAAAGAATTTAGGAAACATGTATCTGATTGACAAGTTAGCTGGTGTTCCTGTGTAATACTCTCAGGTTTCAAGATACTAATTTTTCAAGTTTTTTGTGCAGTATATTTCAGGGTGTCATACTCTCCTTATTATAACTAACACAAACAATTGCATGTGTTACTAGAAGTTGTAATCTAGGAGCAGCAAGCCACATACTTTCTCTGTTTATCTCCAGAAAAATTATAACTGTTTTCCCAAATCTGTTATTTTACTTTTTCTACCTACTACTTCTTTCTTCTCCATTCCTAGGATTTTCAAACCCATAATCCTCTCATCAAACTCTTATTTTCCCATGTGACTCACTAGAATACACCGCTGTTTGTCTGCTGTCTCTTTACTGTGCCATTCCACTTTCTTCATCCATTTCAACCAAGAAGCAAGTTATTTCTCCTAATGTTCTACTGTGGTTAGTAAAACACTAGACATCATATTTTCCAGTCCTGTTTTAATTTGAAAATGTCAAGGCCTGTTATAGGTCACCAATATCCACCTACCTTGCAAGGGTGAACAAATCAAAACTTAAGTTTTCAGCTGCTGATTAACTTTTAAGGGGTCAGTCATTCAATATTAGCTTCATGAACATCTTAACTACCCACCAAGCAGCTGATCATTACATCAGTTACCATCATTGTCGCTGTCGGCTCTTGTTCAGCTGCTACACATAGGAATAGCTATTTGGAGATTTAGAAGATGAAATTTTCTATCTAGTGAGCAAAATGTGACAGGCAAAGCAAGATCAAATGCAAAAGGTAGAAGAATCTGTTCTATAGTTTATATGCATTCAGTTCCTTCTTTGTTTTGAAAACTTGCATGATAATAGTGAAGCTTGTACTCAGATCCTCAGCACATTCCCTTTCAATACACTGTCCTTTGCTGTTCATATAGTCACAGCATCACAAGGTCTTGAAAAACTGTCCCTCTAAAGCATAACATAGACACACTGCATTTCACATTTGTAGCTTTAAATCCATTTTTTTCAGTTCCTGGAATTCTTCATTTTAAAAATAGAGTTGTTCTGCAATACTGACGTGCCATGCTTACATAATTTATAAAGACTGATAGTTCCAGTTAACAGTTTATAACAAATTCAGGGGAAAAGAGAGCTGTCCTTTTCTGTGCTTCTCAAACTATGACAGAGAAGGGAGAAAGCTAGGCATTGTTTACTTTGACTAGCAATATGCACACTTCTCTGTTTCCTTTTTCTCTCAGGAACAGTTGCAGTTCAATCAGTATTATGTGAATTAAAAATTCCATTTTACTGGCTGTTGTCAGACAACCTCTTTTTCCTAACATTTACCATTTAACTTAAAATATGTGTTCCTATGTAAAACAAAACATAAGTGACAAGTCTTGATATTTAACTCATTATATTATCTGGAATAATATATGTAAAAATCTGAACTTCTGAAAAATGTTTGCACATTTTTCGTATTTTCATTTCAGAGTAGGGTAGAGAGTGAGAAACAGAAATGAAACAGCCTTAGGGAAGAGATATTTAAGAAAGACCATAGAATTCTGGACAGAGAGAGAAGGAAGAAACAAAAAGTTTGAGAATTGGCTGATTTTTTTCAACACACAGATGTTATGTCTGATCCAGGGAAAACCTTTGCAAAGACAAACCACCCACAATATATACTGAGTCTGTGGATTTTGGTGAGGTATCTAATATTCTCTGAGGATCAAATATGGAGCTGCCTATCCTGTGCAACAATTTTAATTACTAAGTTGGTGTTAACAATGTCTCATTCTTGAAGTAGGGTTCAGATTCTTTTTACACAGAAGTAGTAATTAGTCACTGTTTTCCACTTCTCTTACAAGAATACTACATAGACATTGTTTGCTACTTGTCTTTTCAGTTCGGTGGCAGTCTTTCTAGTTCAGATTCTCAAAAAATGTCATATAAATGTCAGATGTCATTAGGAAGGCAGAAGGAAACTGGAGACAACACCTAGAAACACAAGAACAGATAAGAAGGGATAGTGAGTGAAAACAAGGAGATAAAATCAGGCACATAGACTTCTGGAAACATCACTGCAATTTCCAGGGTGAATTTTTGTCTTTCATGCAGAATCCTAGAAAGAGCAATGACCAAAAGTACAGTTTTAGAAAATATCTGTACTTAAAGATCAGACTTGTTTAAAAACTCAATCCAAAGTGAAGGACTAACCATTTATTACCCTGTTCTGAAGAAGTTTGAAGGAGATAATAAGAATGCAAAATTTGAAAACTGTCACTTTAAAAGTCAAGAATTTGAAAAGAATAATATTTTTTAGCAGAATCTGAGGAAATTAGGTCAAGCAAATTCTGGAGAGCATATGCTCACTTTGCCATTAAAAAAAAAAAAAAAAAAAAAGAAGAAAATTTTATTTTCCATGCTGAAAGACAAAATTTGTTCCAAGGTAAAATAACTAAAGGTAAAACTAGGTGACGACCTAGTGAACTGGGTTAGCAATCAGGAAGACAGGAAGAAGCTGAGTGAAAATACACCTGAAAACTGTGAAAAGAAGCGTGCAAAAGCTAAAAACCAGAGGCAATTCTATATATTATCTTTCCTATGCATATCTGCATTTACAGTAAATGGAGCTAGTTTGCAAAAAACAGTCAAAAGGGAGATGAGCTAGTAAAAAAAATCTTCTCATGCTAAAAAAAAAATAAAAAAAATCAACATTACTCTGTAAAGCAGTAGCTTTAGAGAATAAATATTGTTTTGAATTACTGAAACATGCAGATGTAACAACTGGATGAAATCTTTGTTCCTCGTAGGGCGACATGTTATTACTTCTGAGCTGCACACAAGTACATTCTTTTATGTAATATCTTGAGTTACAGAAGATGGCTGGAATTAAAAAAGCCATTTTGAAAACAGGAAGCCAACAATTTAACTGCATGATTGAAAGGCTTTCTTATAGTAGGTATATGTGAAAGAGATGCAAAAATAACATTAAATATTGAAAATATTTGGTCTAGAGGCCTAGTTGCAGGGTAGCAGTATACCCCAGATCCAGTCTTGTTTAACTTCATCATTAATGATTTGGACGACAAGACAGAGTTTGCAGATGACAACAAACTTAGAGCAGTGACTGATAAGACAGAGGCTGGTGCTGCCATCCAGAGGGACCTCTGACAGTGTGGAGAAAAGGATCGAAAGGAACCTCATGCAGTTCAAACAAGGGAAGTGAAAAGGTGTGCAATTAGAGAAGAATAACACCAGGCACTAGTATATGTTGGAAATGATCTGCTGGAAAACAGCTCTGCAGAAATGGATTTGGGACTTCTGGTGGATAACAAGCTAAACATGAGCCAGAAATGTGCTCCTGCTGCAAAGGCTAATGGTACCTTGGGCTGCATAAAGAGTAGTGTTGCCAACACAATGATGGACTTGATTACGCTCCTCTACTCAGCACGGGTGATGGCACACTTGGAGTCCTGTGTCCAGTTCAGGGCTCTCCAGTGCAAGGGAGACATGGGCACAATGGAGAGAGTTCTGTGAAGGGTTGCAAAAGTAATTAAGGAGAATGTCACATATGAGGAAAGGCTGAGAGATCTGGGACTGTTTAGCCTGAAGAAGAGAAAGTTCAGGGGACTCTCATTGTATTTAAATACCTGAAGGGAGGAGAGTGTAAGGAGGACAGAATCAGGCTCTTCTCAGTGGTGCCCAGTGACAGGATCAGAGGCAATGGGGCACAAAATGAAACACAAGAGGCTCCCTTTGAACATCAGAAAACACTTCTGTCCAAGCACTGGCATAGATTGCCCAGAGAGTCTGCAGAATCCTCCTCTTCTGAGATATTCAAAAGCTGCTTAGACATGGCCCTGGGCAACCTGCTGTAGCTGTCTATACTTGAACAGTGAGGTTGGACCAGACTACCTCCAGAGGTCACTTCCAATCTCAGCCATTCTGTGATTCTCTTATTCTCTGTTTTCTTGTCTTTATTTCTGATTTTTTTTTTTTTTTTAGAAACCTGTCTAAGTTTCTGAAAATTGAAAACATTTTAGTTTCAACTAGAGACTCAAGACAAATTAGTCTAGGAAACAAACAATATAGATTTATTTCCCTATCACATCCTTTCTTGATATTCTTATTATTTGCCTGTTATATTTATCATCATTGTCACATCAGATGTAAATTCATTGCCTTGCTTAATTAATATAGCAGAATATAATACAAAAGCTCAGGACTAGATTACTAATTCTACCTTCAAACAGTAGTTGTGCTCTGTGCAGTCAAGGGCATACAGATTTAACAGTAAATAAAACAAAATGCTAGTGTGCAATAATGCAACTCTATTCTATAATATAAGACATGTTTTAGGAAAAAACAAAAAAGGTCAACCTGGGCTTTTTAATTTTTTCACAATAAATATACGAAATATTTTAAATACATCATCTTAATTTGTATTTTAAACTTCTGTTTTAATCTTATTAAAACAATTTTTATGTATAGCATAAAAGCTTATGTGTGGTAGGTGACAAAGAATAAGAATGAAGTGAGAAAGTAACTGAAGTTACATTCTGATGATAAAACATAACTGGTTTTCCTGGTACTAGGTGTAATACAGTTCAGAGTTCATGAACCTTTGTTACCCATGCATATTTTCTGAGACATAGAAAATTACTTTGACAAATTTTATAACTAAATTTAGGAAAATTGCAGTTATAATCTTAATTCGTATGTGAGTTGCAAAAAATAGTTTACAAATTTCATCCACAGAAAGAAGCATATGCATTTGTAAATTTCATTCCACATCGTATTCTCTTTTTTTTATTTACATTTCAGTTTGCATAGAGGTGTTAGACACCTTTTAGTATTTTAGTCATATTTATCAAACTTTTCCTTGTTTCCCTCTTTACCCAGCTTCATCAATTTCAGAACAATTTTATAAATTGCAGAAAACAAAATCTCATCCAATACAGCAGTAGAATTAAATTATGTAATATCTGTGTTTCATTTTAACAGTTTTCATCCTAGTCTTTAGATCTAAACATTTCATGAATGCTCCCTAAAGATGTTTAGCATCTAAAGGCAACACAAAATGTTGATGAGTACACTGAAAAGAATGTAAAATATATTATTGCTATAGAATTACTTAGGAAACTCATTACAGCTTTGGAAACATATTAACTGATCAAGTCATCAAATTTATCCAAGTTGTAAAGGCACCTTCAGATTAATTTCCTGAAAAAGACCATAGTAGGCAGTTTACAAACATGAACAAAGTTAATTTTATTCTTATAACACTGAAAATAATTGCAGATAGGATGCTCTTAATGGAAGGTACATGATTTGCTGACAGAATAGCTATTTCCCATAAGGTCTGTAAAAATTGAGTCAGCCATATCCATTTATTTTGTGTGTATGCAAAGACATAAAATTATAAGAAATACATATATTTTACATTAGGTAGAATCTGTTTCTTTCCACTCAAAGAAAGAAAAGAAAGAGACAGAGAAAGAAAGAAAAGAAAGAAAAGAAAGAAAAGAAAGAAAAGAAAGAAAAGAAAGAAAGAAAGAAAGAAAGAAAGAAAG
>JAWWTY010000001.1:74117761-74130786 GCA_035222235.1 Margarornis squamiger
GAAAGAAAGAAAGAAAGAAAGAAAGAAAGAAAGAAAGAAAGAAAGAAAGAAAGAAAGAAAAAGAAAGAAAGAAAGTTCACTGTTACCAATTAGTTATGTTAGGATTACATATCTTATGCATGAAATCAAATGAAAGCCAATTAGAGTTTATTTTACTTAATATTTGACACTTTTGTGAATCTTGGGGCTGGAATCTTTTATTCACATGGCATATATCACTGAAGAGTACTAGATGTCTCCAGTTTTCCCTCCCGTCTGATCTTAACATTTAACCAGAGTGATTACAGCCAGGATGTAAAAGGTAGTTCACTCTCCTTGCTCAGGCTGCCCTGGCCTCTTTCCTGAGGTTTCTGACAGGCATACAAAACATTGCCAACTAGGCTGGTCTTTTTAGGGGGTCAGACATCTTCTTATTAACAATAAGGGAGAAAATCAATTTCACCTCCCTTTAAGCAGCAATGCCACACTTTGTCTGGTTCCTTCCCTCCCCAGATTTCACCTTTTTCTGACTTCCCAATCTTCTTCACAGAGACATAATGCTATAATTGGGCAATGATTAAATTTTAACAGATTAAGTTAGAAGAGACATAGAGCCAATAAATAATCAGAAGTCCAGATACTGTTCTTTAGGCTTCAATAGAAATGAGTGAATGCACTTTTTCAGGGGTTTTGAGTTTTGCTGTGTTTTTTTGTTTGTTTGCTTTTTTGTTTTTGCATTTTCACAGACTGCTTCTGATACTATTCAATTCAACAATACACACTTTTACCATCATGATCTCTACAGCTTGAAAAATCACTGAGTGTAGCACTGTCTGTGCACTGAGAGCCTTGGGCTCAGTTTTCAGCCAGAGATCCACCCATATCTGGCAAGGGTGAAGTAGATTTTAAGATAACACACAAATAATTCTTGCCTTACTAAACTGAAAATTACAGCTACTGCTTTGCACTTTTGTGGAATTTCAGACACACATCTGTTGGTTTCTTTGTTGTTGAAGCACTGTGAATAAGAGATGGATTTGATACATTAATCATTATTTCAGTTTTCGGTACCACCATAAACTGTCCTTTTCACTGAGATCTTTTTGTATTTAGTTTTTCCCAAAGGGAAAAAAGAATGAGGCACTTGTCCTTTAGCAGAATGTGAGGGCTTTGAGGGGGTAGGTGGTTTGCTTATTTATTAGTTTCATTTTAACATGGCATAGCAACTACACAGAAAACATACTGGAATAGATCAGATTTCACCCTTTGATCAAAAGCAGCATACAGCAGTAGCAGAATTGAAAGAATATTTTTTTAAAAAACCCCCAAAATAGCAGAAGAAGAGCAAAATGCACGTCTTTGTTATACCCTTGTTCTTACATTTAAAATACTTTTTCTCTCAGACTTATAAAAATTTACTTAAGCCTTTATTTAGTAATTGCAACAATATCACACCAGCTCTCAAATTTAGAATGGCTATTACTGAAATGACAGCTTTTACTTTTGGTTACAATACAATAATTGTTACTATTCTTTCCCATTCTATCACATTACTCTTTCGTATTTCTTTAATACATTTTATGAGAAGAGTATCATTACTGTACCTCAAGAGATTTAATATTCTCAGGAGTATGATCTACCGCAAGAAAACAAGAGTTCTCAAGGGACAAAAATTATGTACAACAGGAAGGAAATATTTAATTCCAGAATGAAAACCTACAAATTACTGAGCCACTTGAAACACACTTCTTTATTTGTACAAATGAGTCTCTTCATTTAAAGTAGTTCATTACAATGAATAAGACAGCTGTAGCACTTTAGCCATGATGGAAACATTTCTTTTCTTTGGAAAAGATCATTATTGAATATAAAGAAGTAATGTAGGGGTAATTACTACTTACAGATCCTTGAAAACTCTTGATATGTCTTCTTATACACAATACTAGCGTAGACAGTATGTTTGAAAAAGGCTTTATTAAGGGTAAAATTAATAGTAAGAGTACTGTGGGGAAACTATAAATCTCCAGTACAAGTCTGCATCAGGTTTCCTTTTTTTAAAGCTCCACCTCATGTTTACAGTCATGACCTCCAGGATTTGCTTTCCATCTTTCACCATGTTTCAGACATGTAATGTTAAGGGACACCCTTGAGCAACTCTAGCATAGAACCTGGAGACAGGCACGCAGGGAGGCATACACACAAAGCTGCACACACACAAAGCTACCCACACATACTCATTCCACAGGCACCCCACACTCATGCAAGTGCAGATTTTAGGGGGTCAAACATCAGTTCATTCAAGCGCAAACACTCTGCTGGCCTCATACCTTACCTTATTCCAGACCTAAGGAACCCTACCTGTCAGATAATCCAGCTCAATGTTTGCTAGTGGATATTCAAGCATACCCCAAGTATATTCAATTTGGTAATGATGTACTCACCTCCAGCAACTGATACCAGACACATGGGCTGTAACCTGTGGTCCAGCTCCATCTGCTAGCACTGAGCCCCTCACCTGCCTCATTCACCCCAGTACCCCCAGTAACTGGTTTTGGGGACACACAGTGTTCGCACCTCAGTGTCTGGAGGTTAAAGAACCCCACTGGCTCCAGCACCTGATGATGAAACTGCACTGACTCTGATTACTGACACCTCAGTCTATTGGCACCCACGCTCAAAGTTTCAGTCCTTACAGCAAGAATATATACAGGGAGAGAGTGAGATTACACAGAGACAAATAAGAAAAGATTTACTAAAATGATATGAGCAGACAGGAAAGACTGCAGTGATCAAGGGCTGTGCTCAGCCAGACAAGCATTGTGGCCAGTCTGGTTTCACACATGATTGACGCCTTTTATACCTCTTTATAACCCCATCCCTGTTCCTCCCCAGCCCCACTTTCTCTGCAAATTACCTCATAAGTTGGTTCAGTCCTAGAGATTCTTTCCAACATCCTGAATGTTTAGGTTTGCATCTTTATCAGTTGCAGAATCCAGTTTGGTTCTGCAATTTCTTAATAGTAAATTAATTATTAATGATGAGGTTATTTCTTCTGCCTTGTTGCCAGGCAGGCCAGGCAGGTCTATGTCTCTGTATATTTTTTCTTACTGCCTTCCCCTTGCCTCCTGTCACCCCATTTTGATCAAGGTCCTCAGTGAGGTGATCTTACCAAACTAAATGTCCTCAAACTCCATCCTTATCAATTGCTGTAATTGACCAGACTTCTTTGCTGTTTGCCAGCCAGGTTTTTGACTCTGTGTTTGGCTGCCTATTTTATTGTACTATCCCATGAAACAAGAATAAACCCCAGAAATAGTTAATAGGATTGGTAGAAGCTGTTTAGCACCTGCTTTGCTTGAGTTTATTGGAGAACATGGAGATGTGTTCTGTTCAAACCACTGGACTTGATCTTAGAAAACCAGATACAAACAACCTACTGCTGTTAATCATGACAATGTACAGAAGCAAAATGAATAGAGCAAAATGGCCTTAAGCCAGTAGTTTCTGTAAGCTTTAGTGACTAGGTCATGAACAATGAAGGCTGAAGAGGTCAAGGTGAAGAAGAGGAGTTAAAGACCCCTAGAGTGAGGGTGAAGATCAGAAACAACCACCTAACCCTGATGCCAAAAGATTTTGGAAGGCTCCACCCAGACTCTGCCTAGTCTCCGCCTAATCATTAATATGCATAATCAGATATTGTAATCTTATTACTATGCAAAATTGCATGTTGTAATCATGTAGTGAAATGTATAAAATGGCTCATTTTGCAGTGTTGATTTGAAGCTAGTTTGTCCAGCGAGAGCTGGCTAGCTTTCCAGCACTGCTCGAATAAATACCTTTTCTGATAAAAGAACAAACTGTCTTAGCAGTTCCTTTCATACCGAGGTTTTTCGGCATCACCCATTTGACAAAGTCCTTAATCAGAAAACTGCAAGGCAGTTCCTCTTGTCTTCTACATACCCATCCACTAAACAGAAATAAATACTGAGGGCAGTAAAAAAAATTTTAAAAAATAATAAAAATCACCATAACCAAAAAACCTTTCCACTTCTTGACAGACAGATGTTTTGAATGGGTGTACCATTTTTTGCTGCTCTTCTTGATATGGATTTCAGAAACAGAGGCACTATTAGAGAGAGATGGGGTAAGACACAGGAGATCTTGCTCTAAGCAGCTACTCTGACCCAGAAAGACCCCGATCAGTCAAGCATTTTTGTTGTCAAACAACTCTGCCGACTGGACGGTTGTAGGATTATAGTATTTCTTCTGGCCTTCATGAAATTCCAAGCAGGTTAAAGTTGCATTCCACCACTAAGGAAAAACAAATATTGTAAGTTAAATTCTGCTTTTTATTTTCACCTTGAAAATAGTTGTTGTCTAGACCACATCAATGATAATGAAAAAGTAATAAATAAAGTCAAGGTTTCAGATATTTACTTGCAGAAAAGCATATGATCAAAAGTCTACTTTTTTATTTTTCAAGGTAGGATTTATCATTGACTGCTTATATGATCTAAAGTCAGACTTTGATTCTGGCTTTAACTGTAAAAGTGATACTTAAATAAACCAGACAATGGTATTATAGTGAGGATAATTTATTTTTAAAATGTTCTAAGGCTCAGAAAGATTACATAATTTTAAGTCATTATTAGTAATTTTTGAATCAGTTTGCTTTTTTGATAAGTGCTGACTAGCAGAGAAAAAACCCTGGACAACGAATAATCGAAATACTTTTCTTCAGAAGGCTTGTGAAGCTCTATATGAAAATAATTAAGGTTAAAAATACTGTGGCAGATGTGGTCTATTCCCTGAAAACAGCATAGACAAGTACTATGATATCTTTTCCTCTGATTTTTTTTTTTTTTCTTTATGCACAAAGCCTAACAGAATCCCAATGATTCAGTGACAAACTGAAAACTTTATTGGAAGCATTTTTTGGTAAGGCAATGAGCTTGCCTTACAATCAAAACATTAAAAAGTTACATCAATATTTTACTTCAACAATATAAAATTTAAAAAAAAAAACAAAACAAAAGACGTGAGTGCTGTAACTTATTCAGAATTTTTTTAGTATTAAGATAAATTTATAACTGAATATAACAAATATAATTAATGCAATTAATGTTACATATTGAAAAAAAATGAATAGTAGAAAATGTTTATTAAATATGTGTTTTCTAATCCAACATATCATTGGATAAAATAATCTATGAGATAGAAACTCAGAGTACAGTTTGTAATCTTCGTACACCAATTAACTTGAGACAGATCAGTAACACTTGTGTGGAAATGAGAAAACCTATAAAAATACATGAAACCTAATCTTTATTCAAAACTTACTAGTGTTATACTAGCAATTTAGTTTGAACTTACTGGCAAAAAAATTGGAATAATATAACAGTAAACTGAAGAAATATCCAGCTAATGATAGAGACATTACTCACTGAAAGTAAGTCCAACATTTCACCTCTCTTTGAGACTCTGATTTCTTTATACTCTTCAGTAAATATTAGCACTTTAGTGGTATCATTTAGCCTTAATGACTACACTTTAGGATGTCTTAAAATAAAAGTAAAATGCAATTTACTTCCTCTGCAACACTCCATTACACCACAACAGTAGAAATTATTTTCATTCTGCATAGAAAAGTTGTCCAGATAACTTTTTTTGTTAAGTGAGAATTTCTATTTCTAAACTATTTTTCACGAGTTTGCTTTTTAACTATTTACTTAAGAATTTTTCCTCATGATATACTCATGTTTTCAGCTGTCTTATTTACTTTTTTGTTAATCTCTACTATTATAAAAACAAGCTTACAATTTGCTAATCATGTAATATTGAGTTCTAGATTCATAAAATCTAACTTTAAGCACCTTAAGAGTATTATCTCCCTGGACTTTCAGAATTTGGGACCGTAGTAATTGTTTTTATGAATGCGTCTTTCCTTATTTACTGTTTAGGCAGTTTAGGCTTACGGCACTCTAAAATTAATTCTTAAATGTTTTAATTTAAAGGATAGTTCATGTAGTTAGAAGGAAAGATTGATTGTTTATTACAGTTAACAGTAGAAGGTTTCATACTCTACTTTTGTAAAGAGATGGATGACAATTAGTTGACCTTCAATTAAGGATGGAATTAAAAATCCCTTGAGTGCTTCTAATTAAACTTTGGAACTGTCATCTGAAAGATGCAAGAAAGGAAGCCTGGAGGGAAAAAAAAAGACACAAAACCCAAACAACATTAAAAATTCTAAGGAAATAAGTAAATATCTAAGTGCAGGTTAATATTTGTAAATGACTCCTGTTAACAAGCTAATAAGAATTAGATATATTTTTTAATTTATCCAGAAATCCTACATTTTTTAAAATCTGAAAATTATATCAGCAAAGGTTTGCAGCATTTGCTAATGCACATGCTAAGAGTGCACAAAAAAAATCCTGAAGAAATCTTATATACTCCATTGCTTATCATGAGTACCTTTTGCTTCTGTGCTAAGAGTGGAAAGAACAGCTGCCTTGCATGGTTTTCTTATTGTATCTTTAAATCAGTTTTCTTCTGTGCTGAGCATCAGAAGTTAATTTTGACAGAGATTGGGGAACAAAACTTGCACATAATGGAAAGTACCCAGGGTACACTGGAGAAGCCGTCTCACTCCACTTGAGAAAATGGGATCATTTAGGCCTGATCTGAAGTGTCCGCACACAAACATAGAGAATCTATAAAATAAATGGGAACCAGAGATGACAAACCAGCCCTCATCAGAAAATAGTTGAGTAGGGAGACAAACAACATATAGAATCATAGAATCAGCTAGGTTGGAAAAGACCTCTGAGATCACTGAGTCCAACCTTTGACCTAACACTACCCTGCCTATTAGACCATGGCACTAAGTGCCACATCTAGTCTGAAATACGCCCAGGCACGGTGACTCGATGACCTCCCTGGGCAGCCCATTCCAATGTACAATCACTTCTTCTGTAAAGAACTTTTTTCTAATGTCTAACTTAAACCTCCTCTGGCACATCTTAAGACTGTGCTGTCTTGTTCTACTGCTTGTTTTCTGGGAGAAGAGACCAATCCTCACATTGCTAGAACTTCTTTCAGGTAGTTGTAGAGAGTGATGAGGTCTCTCCTGAGCCTCCTTTTCTCCAGGCTAAACAACCTAAGCTCCCTCAGCCACTCTTCACAGGACTTGTGTTCCAGTCTCTTCACCGGCCTTGTTGCCCTTCTCTGGACCCGCTCCAGCACTTCAATATCCTTCCTAAATTGAGAGGCCCAGAACCGGAAACAGTACTTGAGGTGCAGCCTCACCAGTGCCATGTACACAAGAAGAATCACTTCCCTAGTCCTGCTGGCCACATTATTCCTGATACAGGCCAGGATGCCATTTGCCTTCTTGGCCACATGGACGCACTGCTGACTCCCAGGTCCCTTTCTGCCTGCTCACTCTGCAGCCACTCTGGCCCCAGCCTGTAGTGCTGCAGAGGGTTGTTGTGGTCAAAGTGCAGGACCCGGCACTTGGCCTTGTTAAACTTCAGCCTGTAGGATTTGGCCCATCTCTCCAGCCTTTCAAGGCCCTTCTCCAGAGCCCTCCTACCCTCCAACAGATTGACACTCCTTCCCAACTTGATGTCATCTGCAAATTTGCTGATGGTGGACTTGATCCTCTCACCCAGATCATCAGTAAAAATATTAAACAGAACTGGGCCCAACACTGACCCCTGAGGGACACCACTGGTGACTGTCCACCAGTTGGGTGCAGCACCATTCACCAGAACTCTCTGGGCCTGGCCATCCAACCAGTTTCTAAACCAGCAGAGAGTACAGCTGTCCAAGCCTTGGGCTGCAGCTTTTCCAGGAGAATGTTATGGGAGATGGTGTCAAAGGTTTTGCCAAGTTCTGGTAGACTACATCCACAGCCTTCCCCTCATCCACCAGGCAGGTCACCCAGTCATAAAAGGAGATCAAGTTGGTCAGGCGGGACCTGTCCCTCCTAAACCCATGCTGGCTGGGTCTGATCCCCCATTCATCCTGCAGGTGCTGTGTGATATCACTCAGGATGACCTGTTCCATAACCTTGCTCAGTACTGAGGTCAGGCTGACAGGTCTGTAGTTTCCTGGATCTTCCTCCTGGCCCTTTTCATGGACGGGTTTCACATTGGTCAACTTCCAGTCATCCAGGACCTTCCTGGTGAGCCAAGACTTGATAAATGATGGAGAGTGGCTTGGCAAGCTCTTCCACCAGTTCCCTCAACGCCATAGGATGGATCCCACCTGATCCTATAGACTTGTGAGGATCCAAGTGCCTCAGCAGGGCATTAACTTCCTCCTCCTGAATTATAGGGAGGCTATTCAGCTCCCCATCACTGTCTACCAGCTCAAGAGGCCAGTTGTCCTGAAGAGGACCTGTCATTGTTGAAAACTGAGGCAAAGAAGGTGTTAAGTACCTCAGCCTTTTCCTCATCTTGGTTAACTATCTTGCACCCCACCCATGTCCAACAAAGAATAGAGGTTTTCCTTTTCCTTCCTTTTACTATTAAAGTGTTTATAAAAACACTTTTTTTTATCCTTAACAGAAATGACCAGATTAAGTTCAAATTTTGCTTTTGCCTCTCTAATTTTTTTTCTTCAAGACCTGACAACATTCTTAACCACTACATGAATTTCCTGCCCTTTTTTCCAAAGGTGATAAACTCTCTTTATTCCCTAAGTTCCTGAAAAAGCTTCCTGTCTGGCCAGGCTGGTCATCTTCCCCACTGGCTCACCTTTTGGCACATTGGGACAGTCTGCTCCTGTGCCTTCAGGATTTCTTTCTTGAAGTATGTCTATCCTTCCTAGACCCTTTTGTCACTCAGGGCTTTTTCCCAAGGTACACTCTGGACCAGCCTCCTGAATAAGCCAAAGTCTGCCCTCCAGAAGTTCAGGTTTTGTTGATATCCTGCCTTGTTTCATTCACTATGGAAAACTCCATCATTTCACGGTCGCTGTACCCCAGACAGCCTCTGACCACTACATCTCCCACCAGCCCTTCTCTGTTCATAACCAGCAGATCTAGTGGGCCCCAACTCCTGGTAGGTTCATTTATCAGTTGCAACAGGAAGTTATGCTCTGTACATTCCAGGAACCTCTTAGACCACCCTTTCTCTGCTCTGTTGAGCCCCCAGCAGACACGCAGCAGGTTAAAGTCACCCACAAGACCAAGGACTAGTGATTTTGAAACATGCACCAGCTGCTTGTAGAAGAATTCATCCTCCAAATAGGAATTAAAGGAAACCAGTGTTGGAAAGACTGGAAGAAGAAATGAAAAATACAAAGTGGACAAATAAAAAGAGTGGATCTTGTGGCAACCATAAGTCTGTGTTCAGACTTATGGAATTATGATGTCATAGGAATCACAGCAATATAGTGGGGCAAATACTTGCAGTTCTGGAATGAGGTAAATGGCTATAAAGTCCTAAACTCTTTATGGAAGACAAGGCAAGTTGCATTCTATCCAAAGGGGCATCTCACATGCAAGAATTCTTTTATGAAGTGGAACTGTCTTAAGAGCTTTTGAGCTGGGATCAGAGAGGATATAGACACAGGCAGCCCAATCAAAAGAAAAGAGCCAGACAAGTCTTGTTGAAACAACTGGAGATGTCCCCCAGTGTTAGTTCTTATGGGGGACACTAACCACTTTAACACCTCCTAAAAGGGCAACATATTAGGATGCAAATAGTCCAAGAGATCGCTGATGACAATTTTCTGTCAATAAGCACTGGCATAAGTTATCAAGTCCTCTGGGCTTTCTACTTACCAGTATAAGAAAACTGGTCAACACATTTTTTTGACTGCATTTACAGCCATCCCAAGTGAGTGACACTACACTGAGGTAGTGGGAGTGCTGCTGATATTCTGGAGGATAGGGATGTCATTCAGAGGAATCTTATTAAATTGGAATGCTGGACCTGGAGGAACCTGCTCAAGTTCAACAAATACAGAGTCCTGTGTGCACATTTAATGCTCATGTATAAAAAACCTGGAGACTGTTGGGCTATATAGCTGCTATGAAAAATAAAATCAAGGGGTCCCAGAATACAAACCTGACTGTCAGTCAACCTGTTTCCTGGAAGTGAAGGTTGACTGCTTAGTGAGCTAGATCAACAGGAATGTATACATACAGTGGCTCAAGGGATGCAGTAATGCTTCTTGACAGTTGTGAAACTGTATGTGGGGTATCTGACTGCACAATGCACTGAGCAACCTAATGTAACGTGGTCTTTGCTTTGAATTGGATATTAGAAAAAATAATGAGAAAGGGTTCTTTTCAAAGTAAAAAACCAACCAAAGAAAAAAAAAACAAAACCAAACCAAACCAACCAACCAACCAAACAAAAAAACAACAAACAAACCCAATAACAACAACAACAAAAAGCAACAAAAAACCCAAAACCAAACCCATTTTTCTGAGAAAAATATTGCAAAGACCTTAAGGTTTGTAGTAATATTAATACACAGGACCTGGACTCATAAAGATTACAAAGGTTTGTCCCTTGAAAATTTCACTATAGTCATCTAACTTGTGCTTGATGTTTTGGAATGTATGAAAAAAATCAGGATTTGGATGAGGACAGGGCTTTTTTTGTTTGGCTCTGACACTTTTGGCTTGAATGGCACTTATATAATATTGAGGGTTTATCAGTGATGCACAGGAGGAAAAAAAGTATAGAGCTGGAAACAACTGGAATCTGACTGAAAATGCTCCAAATGGAAGCATAATTATTTTATAGACAGCATTAGATAAATTACTTTAGGGTTATAAACCAAAAGATGTTATTCACTGGACCTACAGGACTATAGTGAAGAGTTCAGTGCTGGCAGTAATGATACAATGGTATCAATGATACGTTTTCAGAAAATGTTTTGAAAATTATTTTCAGTGAATTTTATTGCCATAATTGCAAAAAGCTCTTTAAAGTCAAAAGGAGAACAAAGAAACAAAACTGAACTGAGAGATTTGTCCTAGGTCTTGTGCTTTATAGTATAATATAATTAAGAACAATTTTTTTATACCATATTCTCATACAGTGTGTTGATTTTTGACTTAATGAGTTTAACTGAAAAAATACAATTTTTTTAATTTCTAGTTATTGTAATTAATATTTCATTTTCTCTGACGGATTTAACCAACTGACTAAGTCTCAATAAATTGGAATAGGATCATTTTACCTGCTGTTGAAAAATGAACTTCAGTTAGACAGTTCTCCTTCATATTCCACTCCCAGTATTTAGAATAGAAAGTGGTTTGTACTACCTTTTAACAACATCATTTGTATTTTCTATCACAGATGAAAACTGTTATAAAACTTGATTCAGTAGTATCTAATGAAACTTCTAGAAAAGAATTATGGAGCTACCCATTCTTCAAGGGAAAAAAAGTCATCCTAAGAATAATCTATCTAGGATATAAAGCCCAGGAGTCATCCATAATAAAGACCAGAATCCAGATACTATTTTCTGCCTGCATTACTAGTAAAACTGATAGAATCAATAGTTTATGTTGATATTAACTATCCATTTGAAAAAAATCTTTTCATTTTGGAATTTGTCATCAAATTAATATGGTTTCCAGATGAACTCATGCTGCCCTGTTACAATTTCTTGTAGAAATTACAAGTACTGAAGGAAGATTTGAAACAGAAAATGATTCACAAGGTCTTTCTAAACACAAATATGTAGCTTATTTACTACCAGCGATAACGTGGCCATCATCCTTTCTCCTATAGGAAAGTCCTTTGAGTAATTAATATAGGTTCAGAACTGTCTTGCTACAGTTTTTGTGGTCTGTAGGTCTCTTATAGTCTTTAATCCACACGGTTATCAGCACTTTTGGAGCATATGTGGAAACATAGTAAAGTTAAATACTTAATAAATTTAATAATTGAGGCAGTCTGAAACAACTGAGTTGATACAATTTTGGTCTTGACAAGGGGCCTAATTGGATGAAATGCTACTTTGCTCCTGCCCTTTTAGAACTCTAGCTATTGCTTCTTTTGACATTAGAGTGTTATTGGTGATAAAGAAACCACTAAGCACAACCTTTCTTTCACAGTAATTTTCAGGCCCTGTGCTTTGTGACCTGGAATACCTACCAATAACATGGCATGTTTCCTGCTTCCAGATGCCTACCCTCTTCACAATCACACTTGTAAATGTGATCTGAAGGGTTTATTTTCCCCTAGAAATAAATAATCTTGAATTTATTTTCAGCATCCCATATTTCTAGTGCAATAACTCTAGTTCACAGTTTCTATTTAAAACCTGGTACATTCCTGTGGTGCCAGCTAGGTAACATTAATTTTACACCCAGTATATAAAGTTTGATATGAATATTAGGTCAATATAAAACTATCACAAATGGGATGTTATCTTCTCTACTGCCAGGTCTTTTATTTTGCTTTGTTTGAGCCCTGAAGACACACGTATTCTCACCTCTTTTTTTTCTTTTTTTTTTAATTCTTTTTATTTTGTTTTCTAGTGTTTTATTTTATTCTTTTTTTTCCCTGTTGTCCATCAATCTTTTCCTCAATGTCAGGTCATAGGACTTTCTTTAACTGTAAGATTTTGCTGTTATCCTTAGTCTTGTATCTCAAATCATCAGAATTTATCCCAGAATCACCTATTTCACACCTTTCCTTGGGTGACACAGTGAATTTTGCATTGATCACACAAGTATGAAAACCATATCTTTTTTATGTGAGTGATATTTAAGATTCTTCCAGTGAACTGTAAAACCTATTCTGCCACAATCACCTTCTTGCTGTGCACAAGTTCAGCACAGTTGAGAGCCTCATAGTACGAATCAAGAGTCAAACAATGTGGGTGTCATCATGGGAGTCTCCTATAGACCTTCCAGCCAGGATGCTGACACCAACAAATCATTCTTCGAGGAACGAAGGGACACTGCCAAAACACTGCCCTTGTCCTTACGGAGGACTTCTACTTGCCAGAAATTAACTGGGAATATCACAATGCTAGAACAACCCGAGTCAAAAGATTCATAAAAT
>JAWWTY010000001.1:74130886-74144562 GCA_035222235.1 Margarornis squamiger
TTAAGTCCTCTCCCTGATCCGTGGGGTCCCTCCCCCTCCTTCTCCTCTTCTCCTCCTGCACTGACCTTGATGTCTGCTTTGCGATGTTGTTAATCCATGGTTGCCAATTTCTAACTGCGCAACAACTTCTTAAATATGTTTTCAAGGAGGGGTGTAACTTAATGGTTCAAAAGCAGGAAGTTTTCCTTGAAGATGGCCCTAATTAGCTCTGCTCCATAGGATGGAGGGAAACTTCCAGAGACTTCTGACAGAAGCCAATCTTCCTCTTATTAAAAAAACAAACAAACAAACAAAAAACCCTAATCAGAAAAACCCACGACAGTCACTTATGCCACAGTCACAACTTTATTCTTTATGCCATGATATCAGGAGAGAGTGGTCAGTAATAGAGGTGTAACATGAAAACTTTGCCACCTGTCATTGGATTCCATCTATGACCAATTTCAGTCACATCCCTTAATATCATGCCAAATAACGAACATAACATCTGATTCTGGATTTTTCAAAGGTCCTCATGTTTCTTTTGTGATTTTGTTTGTTTTGTTTGTTTGTTTTGTTGGGTTTTTTTCTTCCTTTTGAGATTATCAAGCGTCAGTCATTTAAAACGAAAGTCTTCTCTAATGTTACTATGTGATTCTGACATTTTGCATTTTCCTTACTATTATTCATATAAGTAGACATAATATGACATAATATTCTGATTCAGGAAATGTAGTTTTTCACCAAATTACACTAGATTCATACTTTTATTGAAATCAGTGGAGTAAAAAATTGTGAAAAATCCAGATGAGAATTAGAATCTTGCCCACTGTAAAAAACTTCCTGTGTTATTGTATAGACATTATAACATTATTGTTAGAATTTTTAAAAGGATCCAGGCCATGAAATTGCAAGTAGTTTGGGACTGATGTTCCTAACACATAGTGTTTTTTGTAATCCTTAATCTAAATCATCTTTTGTGGTAGGAAAATATGGCCAAATATGGCCATATATGGTCTAATGAAATGGCTTGCTTTTTTCATCTTTGCTACCCCTTCTCTAGACTAAAGATTTGTTGTTCTGTGCTCTGAACTACTTTTGCAACCCCAGTTATTTATCAATTGTCTTCTCTGCTGTAAAATCAAGCTTGTTAACTATGAGCTCTGGAGGAATGTTGACACTTTTATAAAAGCATCTACTCTGATTTTCTGTCCTACCACAGGGATCTGCACCATTCTTTTCCAAAACTGTTTTTAGAACATTTCAACATGAGCTGTCTAGGACTTTGAAATTGTATTTTCCTATTTCATTGATTTTATTTTAATTTTTCACTGTATCTATTAAAAAGTCTATCCAAATGGATTTAGATTCAGCACTTATACACTTTTTTTTTTTTTTTTTTTTTTTTTTTTTTTTTTTTTTTTTTTTTTAATTCTAACGTCTGTACAGGTGTTTTATGTGAAATGTTAGCAGGCCATAGTACATAAAAGACCAAAATGTCCTTTGAAAACGTATCCGATCCATTTATTTATTTTGCACTGAAAATTAAAAATATACACAAAGAACTTTTAAACACTCTGTTATAAATGGTCTTTTGTAACAGGCATTGCATAATTGAATTACATAATATAGACATTGAAAATTGATTATAAGTAAAGATCACATTTTTTACATGGATCAGCATCTAGAAATTCCTGGTTTTATCAGAGTGAGCTGAGAAAGCTGACCATTTTTGAAAATATTTCTATTATGTTATTACCCATGTTATAAAAAAAACCCACAAACAAAAAACAACAAACAAAAAAAACCAAACCAAACAAACAAACAAAACCCCCTAAGCAAAACAAACAAACAAAAAACCCTAAGCAAAACAAACAACAAAAATCCCTTCTTGTTTATGAGGTCTGGGTATATATTTTAACTTCATTTTCTCTCTGGAATTGAAATCCAATTCTTTACTCTGTGTTCTGCCTCATGTTGTAGGTCCTTGCCCTAATTACCATCTTCAGTACTTGTGTTTTTACCAGATGGAAATATTGTACAAGAATTCACCTTTTGTACTTTAGAACTGTACTGATCAGCCTTGCAAAATCCTTTTCTGTACTTCACTCTAATTGAGAAATACACCAAGCCTCATATATGTCAAATGTTGTTCACATTGTTCAGTAGTAGGTATTTTTATAATTTAATTGAGCATGTGCAAATCAGCCTGTTACTCCTTTTGTATTCACATATTCATCAAATTCCCACATTACTTATAAGAGAGTATCCTGTCTGGATACACCTTGTCAGCTTGCAGAAAAATGAAATAACTGTTCCCTGCAGAGATGGCTTTGTGAGTTGTGAGTGTTTTTGATATTCTGCAGGAAAATAAGTGGCACTGTTGCACTTGAAGTACAGTTCATGCTGCGTTGATTTAGCAGATTAGTACCTAGCTCTTGCCGTTCAAGGTAGTTTCCATTTTGATTGAGTATTATAGGCTGAAGATTTTATTGTAAAGGTAAATCTTACCAGAGAGGGAATAAACCTTACTTCTGTCTTTTGTGTGTTCTCAGAGCATAACTGAACACTGATCTCCCTGTTTTTGAGCTCATTCTTCATTTCAGATGAATGAGGAGGGACTGCAGGCTTTCTATATATCCTATTATGTATTTGATGTTTCCCCATGTTTAGTAACAGAGTAAGACTTAAAAACTGGAGATTGCACCTCCATATTTACATGCATCCACACATCTACTTCATATATAATTGTTGAATCTTTTCCAATCAAAGGGTAAAAAAAGACACTTTTAGGCTATAAGTATTCATCTGACATATTTTATAACTCCACTTTTCAGTGAGATTATCATGGCTCTCTATGATTACTATGAAAAAATATTAACCTGATCTAATGAAAGATAAAGATAGTACAAACAAAAACTTTTTCACTTTCATGTAAGCAGAGATGTAGGAATAATTTAAATTCTAGATGTAGGATCCTAGACTGAACTAAGCGAAACAGATGCAGTTGTGTGCTGAAAATGTAACTGTGACAGAATGTAGAAAAAAAGGTTAAAAATGTTACTACTTATGAAGCAGACTCTTACCGTAAAATTTTGGGAAATGTTATGTATTTATATTTCTGCATAGCAAGTATTTCCACGTCATAAAAGACAACTGCATTATGAACAATGTGACCAATACAATAAAGCATGAAGATAAACATCTACCCTGTGATAGAGCAATACTGAATATTAATGTGATAATGACTTCTCTTAAATAAAAATTCCAAAAAAAACCCTGTTAAGTACATATGGTGACAGTAAAGTTTATTCTCATCTGTGCTTTATGTGTAGAAGCAAACCACCATTAGTTTCTTTTTGCCTTGTTTTAGTTTTTTTTTACTATTTTGCAGCAAAAGAAAGTTTGTCTTATGCCCTACGATGAGAAAAAAACAAAAAAAAACCAAAAAAAACAAAGAGATTTTATGCCACTTCCCTTTTACCCCTCTGCTTTTGTCTCTCACTCTCAGTGGGGATTCTCAGTTTTCCTAAAAAAAAAAAAAGCCCCAAAATCAAGAAAATATTAGTTTTATCATTTGCAGTTGAAGGAAGCAAGAAAGGAAGACCTGAGACATTACAATTAATTAGTAAAAATTTTTAAAATTCATTTAAAACTAAATTTATAATGTAAACCAGGTATGCAGTTTGAATTATGAAATTATGCCAACAGTTGTAGCATAACAAAATTAAGATGTGCACATACATAGAGCACTGCAACATCAGAAATGGATTCACACATGTTGAAGGTGGTTACAGTAGTATTCCATCCCTCCTTAGATATCTACAGTGATTTTGTGTCTAAGCTAACTACCTTTGACTTTGTCTGAAGTCAATGCAGAAAAACAAATATATTTTGCTTTCAATTTTGCAGATTTGTTGTTAGATAAAATATTTATTTTGTGCTGAGAAAATTACATGTGATCCTTGCATTAACAGTAAAGAGAACATAGAATCACACACATAAATATTTAAGGTGTCTGCTCAGATTACTCCTGCCTCTGGAGCTTGCTAGTTCAGATCTTCTATATTATCAGTGGATTCACAGAAAGTGGATTCAGCAAAAGTATGGCTTTATTGTGTGATTTCTGTAAAATATCTGGAAGAGATTGCATTATTCAGTAACTTTAAACAGTACACTACAGTGCTTAGTGCTTATCTATATATCATGGTAGATGTTGCTGAGTAGAACTCCCATTCCTTCACTGCTTCATTCCTTCCATGCTTTCACCTTCACTATTTTAATGCCATTAAAATAAGAGGGCTGCACTGGCATATTGGATAGAAGGACTTAAACGATAAGCTGCAAATTACTGACACTATATGTGGCTGATTCTAAATTGTTTGTCTTTTATATATTTTTTTCCTTAGGCAAATAAAGAAGAAAAATATTTGGCAGAGGCTAAATTAATTGTTGCATGGCTAACTTTTTTTTATTATTTTTTTTTTTATTTTTTTAATCCAAAGCCAGTAGTTTGACTATTGACAATTTGACTATTGGTCCTTGGTATTTTGTACTTGAAATTCATTCAGTAAACACTCAAACAATATAACTGCAGAAGCCATTGACATGAAATATTATCTGAACTATTACTTCAGACTGTAGTGCTGCTCCCTAACTACAGCAGCTGAGTGAACATCAGAATTCACTTCAAAAAGAGAAAAGTGAGAAATGAATCTGCTGTTAATTTGAGATCTTCTAAGCCAATAAATATGAAATGTTTGGCCCAAATATATGCACATGCTATTTTTTGAGTACTAAATATTTTTTACATCATAATAGTTAAGTAGTTTCAAAGGTGTACAGTAAAAATGCTCCTAATATGACAACTTTCTGCCATGAACACTAAAATTATTAGATTACTTACATGTGCATTATTCCTACAGAAACTTTTTTACCAAAATCTTCAACAAAAGCAACATCAAAAGATACTTCCTCCAGACAACAGCTCTTTTGCATAATTTATTTTCAGTCGTGCACATTAAATGAATGAAGGATCAGGACCAAACCTACACAGGCTACCTACGCATCCATGTAAATGATTTTCTTTACTTCAAAATACACAAACATTTTACTATACAGATTTCTTACATTGAAATTTCTTTTTAATGTTGTTGTTTTTGTTTCTGGGGGTTTTCTGTTTGTTTGGGGTTTTTTTTTGTCGTTTTTTTTTTTGTGTGTGTGTTTTTTTTGGTTTGTTTGCGTTTTTTTTTTTGTTTGTTTTTTGGGTTTTTTTTAATATTTCAGTACCAGAGTCCATTCTTTCAGTGTGTCCCTGTCTCTGTTGCCTGCTATCTTTGTTTTTCACATATTTTTACTCCTGGCCTTCCTTATATTCTACAGAAGATCAGTACAAGCTCTTTCCCTCTCTCTGCCTTTTGATACATTTATATTGAAATTGCCACAGCCTATATTTTAGTTTGTCAGAATGCAGTAAGAGCTTGGTGTATATAAGCATGATCTACTTAGTCCTCTTCCAATCAGAACACTTTAATGAAATGTATGATTATATTTCCCATTTAAATTATCTTTATCTCATGAAGAAGAATGTAACTTTTTAAAATGATTGTTTGGTCCACAGTCATACTGCCTAACTCTAGCCAGTAACAGTGGTGCAGGGTGCCTTCTAGAGGGCACTCCTTGCTTCCAGTGGAGAAAACCAATCTTTTCCAGAGAGAGAAACTAAGAGCACCTGCATTAAGCTTTGTCTCTTGATGATTCACCAGAAAAGGCTGTCATTTTCTCTTTTTCTATTAACCTTATCTTCATTAAAGAACTTCAGATACGTAGTCTAAGTATGGTCTGTAAAAGCAAGCAAATGTATTTCAATTCTCCTCGCTCAGAATGTGCTGTGGATTTGTATGAATTAAAGCAGGTTCTTGCACCGGACAGGGGAAGGCAGGAAAGAAAAATGGGACTAATACTAGAGCTAGTGAAAGTTCTTTACATAGCCAGCTGTCTGGGTTCCTGCTCTATGATTATCTATACTAGAATGTAAAAATTTTATTTAAACTATTGTTTCTCTTGTTATTATTTATCTCAAGTATCCTGGACAAGAAGATTATTCTTTTTTACTATGACAAAACATGAAGAATACTTTCTTAGTAGATTCTTAATAGCATCAGCCCTATATGTGGACAGACATGACAAATATGTGGAATTTGATAGGATTACTTCTGCAGTCAAGACATACCAAGCTACTCAAGCTACTATGCATCATATATTTTTTCTTAGATTTTCCCTTTCTGTCTCATAAAGTTGACTTAATTGAGTCCATGGAGATTCTTTAAATGCAGAGTGGTGTCCATGTGATATAATGCCTATATAAAATTCATGTCTTTATGCAACCTTGCCATATCCATTTGAAACTCACCATGAGGGACATGCCAGCAGCACAATGTAGCAAATATTTGTAAAAACCTGAATGGGGACTGGTATGAGCAGATACCTATTGTACCTATTGTACAGCATTGCTCTGCAGGATTTATGAGAGAAAAGAAACAAACTTGAGAAAGAAAAAAAAAAAGCATCATTTAAATTTCTCAAAAGAAAGGGAACAGAAGAAGATGCGGTACTAAATGAACCTCAAGGGAAAAAAAAAATAAGTTTAAAACATTATTTTGTGTTTGTAATGAATTAAAGGATTTAATGGAAACCTGCAGTTGCAATCCTGTAAATTGTATGATTCATTTTTAGAGGATATTTGTAACAAAATATTGACATCCTCCATTTTGCTCTATGAAATGTTTTCAAAAGCCATGTTTAACTGCCAGCATCTTTTCCTAGACACTCCTTGAGCAAATATTCCATTTCTACTTTGCAATTGCCTACACAAGAGAAACTCCTTCATATTTTCTGTGAGGTCAGAGTGTGATAAGGTGTCATAGTCTGTGAAACATGCCCCTGACCAAACTTTTGACAGGAAAAGGTGCTTTTCTACTGATTTGAGTTTGGCATTCTAAATTTCTATAAATACCATGAAAAAGCAGTTGTATAATACAAACACGGGACAGAAAGTTTTTAAGCACAGCCACTACCTTATCAGCAAGATTCCTACAGTGGCAAATGTGAAATTCAATTTTGCACAAAGGGACAATCACACAGGCAGCAATTTTATTGTATGAAAGAAGAAAGTATTTGGAGAATATATTTAGTTTGCTGAGATAAGAAGTCTCACATAAACTGCACTATTTCCTTTTGCAAAAATCTCAAGTGTGCTATTCTACTTAAAAAGGAACTGAGTTAAACAATTTACTCTAGCTCTGCTCACTGAGGCACTGGAAGATACATGTAGATGTTAAACTGTACATGAACAACAAAGGCAGAAAATGTGCAGATGTGACAGGCCTTCAGATTTTTCTCTTATAGCTTTTCCAATCACTCAGAAAATTGTCTGTCTGCTCATGACAGTAAGTACAGTATGTTATTCTGCAGCAACAATTGCTTACTAAAGGTCTGTGTGGTTTCTACTGTTTAACCAAGCTCAGAATCATAGTCAATTCATTACAGGGTGTATGTCAGTCCAGTGATGTGGAAAACTATGCTACCGACATGAAAGGGTCAGATACTAGATAAAATCGAGAGGGATATGGGCTGTGAAATCTGAGTGAGAAGAGAATCATGGTCTCTTGAGAAATGACAAAACATGCACTGACGTTAGTGTGTTTCATCCTCTGATCTGGCCACAGCAGATGGCACTGGCAGTAGCTCCAGAGAAATCAGACTCAAAAATAGTAATTTTCAGGGGAGTTGCTTAATTACTAAGAAACCACACTATAAGTAATAAAGTACAGTTTAATTGCTTGACACTGTTGTAGACAAATTCAAACTCTCCTCTACATTTCAGACTTAGATCTAGGTGAGAAATATTGGGGGCAGTACTAAGGAAATTAAGTTATTAATTTGCTGAAGTGTTTTGTCAGTTTGCCTCAAGTAAGCCTCTTCATCCTTTTTGCTATCTAACACAACATACAGGAAGTAAACATTAGACCACGCTTTTCTATCAATAAAAGGAAGATTCACCTGGGTGTCAGCATTGCATAAATTTCATCACAATAGCATGCAGTTTTTGATGGTCTATCTTCAAATATACACTTTTGTGCTTCTACTGTTCATTTTCTTAATAAAAGAATGGGATGGGGCATAGTAACTACTAAAGTAAATCTGTAGGTAGTGAGAATTTTAGATTTGGTGACATAAATCAGAACTCAGACACAGCTGAAAGCAGCAGGTCTGAGATTTTTTGTTGTGTTGTGTCTACGTTTACAAAGACAAATCCATAATTTCTCAAACAAAACCTCCTCAATCTCATTTAGATATGAAAACAGTGCTCGCTTTCTGATGGCCTTCTGAATTTTCCACCTTATCTTTCCTTAAGAAAAGCTGTTCAAGCAATAAACTAACTCATCTTACCCTGATCAGAACACCAGCTTTCTGCTGCTGTGATGATGTGCAGATGCAGTAGTCATCTACTGTTGAGGAAATAGCCTTTTCTTCTAGCAGTTGCTGCAGACAGTCTGACAAATCTTATCAGAATCAGTGAAAAGTCTGTTCAGGGTAGGCAAAGATATTTGGTTCCTGTCACTGCACATACTGGAGAGAAAGGGCTATCCATAAGGGGAATAAGAGCAGAAAGAGCTGTTACTGTGAGGCACAGTGAGTGCAGCTTGGGTGGTACACAACTTAGATCCTGTCTTCAAGGATTCTCAGATACAATGTATAGTGCCGTAAATACAACTGTGTCTTTACATAGATAGAGGATCCAGGAGTATCCTGCATGTTGCTGCTGCAAGGCATCATTCAAAATTTTGACCTCATTTCCATGGAAGCTGTTTGCAAAAAAAGACTAAGATTTTCAAGATTTAAGTGCAGATTCTGCAGACTTTATTTTATATGGTTAATGGATCCTTGTTAAAAATACACCCACTGGATAATTTAAATTATTTTAACCATTGAAATTAAGTTTACATAAACCTTATCAGTTATTTTCTTTGACAATGAATTCTATGTGACAGCAGATACAGAATTTCTCATTCTTTCTCTAGTTCTTCCACATTCTTTTTCAAGCTGTTGGATGATGCAAAATGGAAATGATTTTTTACTTTTTAAAGAAAAAAGATCCACAATATCTTGTTGGTTTCTGGTCTTTTCATTTTTCAGTCAGCACTTGTTACAGTTGAGTCATGTCAAATGCAAAAGCTGAAGTTCCCATAGTAACATTGTCACATCCACAAGTGACAATAAAGTCTTTAGGGTACCCCATAGTACTGTTTACGTCATTTGTGTCTTTAGTTTGGTTCTTCATTTTAATCTGTTTTTTTGTATGCTTGTACTATTTCTCCTCTGAGTTATATTAGTTGCTATGAGACTAATGCTGTAGATAAGGATGAAACATACTGGTACCCACAAGAATTATATAAAATCAGTTTGCCTGAAATCTGAGATATGTACTTTGGAACACCAACTCTCTATGAAAAACAATTTTTATTTTTTTGTTTAAAAATCTAAAATATAAAAAAAACCAACAAACAGAAGTTAACACTATACTTCAGATTGGAAGAAATATTTTAGAATGGAATAAGCAATGCATATTTTAGTAAATTTTAAGCATGATATGCTGCTCAGTGAGCATAACAAAACACCTTTAGCTAGAAACTGGCCTAGAGAGGATTCAAGCTTCTTCAGAAAATAATTTGAAGATTAAGCTAAAATTTAAGTAAAGAAATCGTAAGTAAAAAAAAAAAAATCAAAATAAAAAAAAATCACATGTTCAACACTGAATGCCATTGACTTCTCTGCTGGTAATGCAATCACAATGAGAGACATCTACAATATGGAATGTAATACATGTTTGATAAAATTCGGCAAAGAGGAAGGACTTGAGACTTTATAAACTAAAAGAGAACTTTAACTTAAAATTTCATGATTTCAGTAGTCAATGTTTTACAGAATGAGGAGAAAAAGGAATAATCTCAGTGTTAAATTGATAGTGCATGATACAGAAGGTTTGTGGGGGGCTCTTAGTGTCAGATTTAGAGATGTGAGAAGGAAGAGTTGTATGGCTTATCTCAGTACCTGTCATTTAAGTTGTTGCCTCAATAGAAGCACAGAAATCACAGAATTACATGAAAAAGAGCTTTGAACAGGACCTCTGCAGATCACCTGACCTACTCTTCTATTAAAAAAAGAGGGACTACAGTGAGGTTATCCATTATTCCATCAAGCAAATTCTTAAATCTACCCACTGCCACTTCTGCAGGCATTTTATCCCAACATTAAATTGTCCTCAAATTTCATTATAGTGCAGGCTTTTTTGTTTGCTTTTGGGGTTTTGGTATTGCTGCTTGTTTGTTGGTTTTAATATATATAGATTCAGTCACTTCAGGCATTTGCCTTCAGATGACTTCATGTCTGTTTCTTCTTTCCCTGTCACTGTGCACATTATGAAGAGGGCAGGTCCTGGAAGACTATGATTAGATCTCCCATGAACTACTAAGTATTAGTCTGACCCAGACGCAAGAGTTTTATATTTCTTTTTGTTGAACCTTATGTGTTTTCTACTGGCCTAGTTTTCCATTTTTTGCTTCCCTCCTATCTAAGTCTCTCCTCAGGTTGTTTTTACTTGCAAATGAGATAACAGTGCATTCATTGCTGTCATGAAGATCATTTATAGGGATATCAAATAGTATTGAACCCAATATCAACTCTGGAGGGACTCCATTCTTTGTTATTTTCGTTAACCACCATCCTTTGAACTTGTCTGTTGAAGCAGTTTTTCATACAACTTAAGGTCCACCCATCCAACCCATTTTACAAAAAAAATATGTAATTGGGAAACCATGTCAAAAGTCCCTCATTCTTCCCTTCATCTGCTTACTACGCTACTTCATTATACAAAGCAATCAAGTTGGCCAAGCAAAATTTCCTCTTGGTAAATACTTATTGCCTTTTTCCAGACTCCTTCATGTGCCTGGTAATAGTTACTGTGAGGACCTCTTCCACCTTCTGAATTGAGACTGGTTGTTCTTTCCTGGATTTTCCTTTTTAAGCTTTCTGTACACATGCACCATATTTATCACCCAGTCTCAGTCACTTTGAACATCATTCATGCTGTTTTACACTAGAAGTTCAGGGGATAATTTTTTTTTTTTTATTATTATTATTATTTTTTTATTTCCAATGTACTTTTTATAAAGAAACAAAAAGCATCAAAATATTTGTGCACTTCAAGAAGCTTAAAAATTTTCTTTACTAAATCAGTCAGCCTCTGACTGATTGCAGGTAGAAATTTGAATAACTTTTTTTTTTTTTTTTTACTGGGACATTGAAGCCTTGAACAATGGAAATACATTTTCTACTTACTGCAAGAAACATTGTACATTTTTCATTTTCCCAATATCCCTTGTGTAAAGGCATCAAGCACCTTGTTCTTGGCCAGATGGTAAAAATGCACATTTGGCCATTTTCCTATTTTTTGGGTTGTCTGTGTTATTTTGTGTTCTGTTTCCCTTCTACATATTTGTTCTAGAATGTGTTCCCCTGTGCCCTTGCTTTGCCATAAAATTGTCTTTACTCAAAGCAACAGCAAGCTGTGTGTTCATGTTGTATAGGTTTGACACTGTTTTCTCTCAGTGGGCTTCCCAGCACCTGCTGCAATATCCATAATCTAAACCTTCTTTTCCTTCGCTGTTGAAGTATTTTTTATTTTTGGAATGTAAGTGTCAACAGATGTGATTGAAGATAATGAGACATTGTACCACTGTGAGATTACAGTTGGGGGGACAGCAGGGAGAAATTGTGCAGAATAGAAGGCTTTTGCAGATTTACACTGCTTATCTATCTGTAATCAAGATGATTTTGAGTATACTCTCTGGATTGAATGAGTAGATTAATTTTGGCTAATCAAATCAATAGAAGTTAATAAAACTGCTCTGATACAACCTATAAATACAGACATTAGGTAGAGAAATTTAGAAATTACTTAAACTCCAATAAAAACATTTTATGTCATGCCTGACGCAATGCACCTTCAGTATAGTAAATACAACACAAGTAATTTGTTCAACAGTTCAAGAAGCCTTATGCTGCTTTGAAAATGGAAGATCAAATTCTCACCAATCGTATTCCTATCATAGCATGCTTCTATACTGTTTTTATCATGAAAAAGAAGGGAAATAAAAGACTAATTATTTGATAATGTTGGAAGCAAGTACAATTGATTAGGGTAGTGCAGGGTAGTTTTGATTTTTATAGCTCATTAGTTCAAGGCTGGAGGGTGTTGTTACATTGTCACTGCTGTTGTATGAAGCACACAGTTGTAAAAATTTTGATTTGACAAAGACGTGTCTACTCGAGCTGAACTGTAGTTGAAAGTAGAGAGTACAAATGGCAATATGTGATCCCAGCCTTTATTTCTGTAGTGTATTTCCTCATGAAGTTGCAATTCATTGTAAATGTGACCCTCAAAATCTATCCTTAGAAGTCAGAAATGCAGTTTAGATTTCAAGCTTCAGTGGGCAGTGAGAATAGAAAAACTGTGGTGATATTTTTTCAGATATTTTCTGATGTGATTTGTCCCTGTCAGATGTTAGAAAGACTTTCAGGTAAAGACTCCAACTCATAACTCTTCAGTTAAACCTGTGCTGCCACATCATTACCAAACAATAAATCACCTGTATGTATAAGCATGGAATCTCATAGTATAGGCAACCCTATGGTAAGTTTCTTGTCAATTCAAGATATTGAAAAATTTTGTATACAAATGTATTGGAAAACTCTATTTTTCTCTAATTCTCTTAGGAACAAGGTAGGAGACTCTAACATATTTGTTTGATATCTGCTCTCAATTTTGATTCTCTGGAAAATAAATTGATTCTTTTAAGCTTTTATTGAATTGTATAATTTGAGGTTCTTATGGTAACTGTAGTTCTCTATTTTTAGTTTTCCATTTGTTGCTCTATCTTGCTTTAATTGCTTCTGTGTAAGAATCAAAACCGATTTTTGAAAAGCAGAATTCTTTCATGGTACCTTAATCTTTCCTAAAGCTTTTTGACCCAATATCAAAATAAAAAACCCATCCAGATTGACTGACAATATCCAGTTATGACCACATTGCAAGGACTGCATCAACACTCACTCTGCTGCATCTCAGTTTTTTAAGGTTTTCCTGCTTCCTTTATTACTTTCTACTGGCGTAGTAGAAGAGGGATGTAGAAACTGATGTTTCTTGCTTCATATATATTTTGGTAGGGAAAATGAGGACTGTGCTGAGAGGGATCAGATACAGTGTCAGAAAGACTTAGTAATGTAATTATATCTCTAGAAGGTGTTCTGAAGCTGTTCATATCTCAGCATAAGCTCATCCAGACCATAACCCACCAACTTCTTAGCCTCACATTGGCCCTGGACATTTTTATGCTGGTGATGCCTTAGGGTTTTCATGAATTTGTAGATTTTTATACTTCTAGGTAGTTTTTCACATATAGAGTAGCTAGCAACCTCTAACCCTGTGCTAGCTGTCTTAAGTGTCAGATAATAGCTGGAACACCATGCTTGGGAAACATGTACCAGAGCTAAGACAACTAGATACCGTGTTAGTCAAAACAAGAAAGCAAAGCCCAGCAACCTTGGAGAAGCTCCAATAAGGGAAAGTGGTGTGA
>JAWWTY010000001.1:74149594-74174502 GCA_035222235.1 Margarornis squamiger
CCTGTTCACTTTTTTTTCACTATTTCTCTACTTAGACAATTCCATCTGGCAAGGCATCCTGTTTTTCTCTTTTTGCTGTATTCTGATTGGTTACAAAGATTCTATAGTGAATAGAGTTAGTAATATATATATATATCCTTCTCTTCTAATTTACGTGACCAAAAGCACCTTTGCAGACATCCTGTTATATGTTAGACAGTTCATAAATTCTAATACAGAAATGGCTTTCTTATATCAAGTATATAAATGGATTAATAATTCATATATTTTAATACATAAATGGCTTTCTTATATCACTTTGATTGTCTTTTTGTTTGTTTGTTTGTTTGTTTTTTTAACTTAAAATTGTGTGTATTTGATCTCTCTCTCTCTCTTCCTCTATTGGGCAGAACCAAGGGTATTGAAACAGAGGAAAACTTCCGTCTGAGGTCTTTGCCTCTCCAAATTGTCTCAAATTGAGACACCCTACAATTAAAGTTATAATAATGATGTAAAATATCACACAGATGACGTTTTTTCTCCTAGACATGGAGTCAAGAAGACAATTCAGGTGTTGAAGAAAACATTGTCCAGAAGTATGGACCTCACCACAGAGATGGCCATAAGAAACACTACAAAATAGGGTATGCTGGTCAGGAAAACTCCTTATAAGACATTATAATGAGCTGGAGTCATGATATTTGCACAGGAAAATAATTTTGGGAAGGGAAACCTGTTTGAGAAAATAGGAAGTTAATAAATGATTCACGGGTATACAGAATGATCTTCAACATGAAACATACCTAAGCAAACTGGTTGACCTCAAAAATCATCACACTTCTTATTTAGCAAGACTCGTGGTAAAAGACAGACTGTCACAGCTTTTTCCTCTTTAGATGCTTGAAATTCCATCAAAATTTTTGGATCTAAGCAGTTTCATTTCTCACCAATGTCTGTGGGAGTTAATGAGTCTCAGTGCCATGCAGGTTTATAACAATAAATTACTGCAGAGTACTTATTTTTTTTTCTTTTTTTTTTTTTTTAATTTATTATTTTTTTATTCTTAATGGGGTTAGGAACATTTTGCAGCCTTGGAATTTCGTAAGCAAGAGTATATCTAGACTTATATAATAATCCTACTTAAAATGCTATAAAATCCATTAGAAAATCCCACTCTCATAAATAAAACTAGCTCTATGGAGCTGCTAGTGTTATTTCTGTATTATTCAGCTCATTACATGATTAAGTCTGACACAATTTCACTGGTTTTGAAGCCGTACCTCGTATCTGTAGAATTTTTTGCTGAATGATCCCGTATCAAACTGTCTCTTATAGTGAAATTTGGTACTCTGAAACCTTAAAATCTCTACTGACACTAAAGCAAATACATTTATTTCTAAAGTATGTTTCATTTATCATCTGGAGTACTGCATGTAGGTCTGGGTTCCTCAACAAAAGAAGGATTTGTACCTGTTGGAGTCAGTCTAGAGGAGGGCCACTAAAATGATCAGAGGTTTGAAAACCTCTCTTTCAAAGACAGGTTAAGAGAGCTGAATTTGTTCAGCCTGGAAGGTCTCTAGGGAGATATTTTTGAAGCCTTTCAGTTCTTGCGAGGTGCTTATAAAAAAGAAAGAGGGTGACTTTTTACATGGAGAGGGAGATATAGGACAAGAAGAGATTTAGATTAGATGTTAGAAAGAAGTTCTTTACTCAGAAGGCAGTGAGACCCAGGAAAAAGTTGCCCAGAGAAGTTGTGGATTACCCATCTCTGGAACTGTTCCAGGCCTTGTTGGATGTGGCTTTGAGCAACCAGCTCTAGTGGGTGTTATCCCTGCTCATGCTGGTGGGATTGAAACTATATGATCTTTATGTCCCTTCCAACCCAGGCCATTCTATTATTCTATCAAGGAATCAACACACAAACTTTTCAAAGTTATTAATATAAGCTTTTCTTATTATATTCATAGTAAATAACTTACAAAAATATTATAATCTAAACTATTTGAAATAAAATATAATTGATTTTTTTTTCTCCCCAAATTCTGCTACTTAACACTACCACTTGACGTTTCTATCATGCAATTCATTCAAGGATATGAGAATGCTTTATAAACTTGAATTAATTAAATCCACATTGGTCTCATGTGGAAGAAGAGGAACAGAGGAGTCATTTTACATGCGACTTAAATGCAAACACCTTCATGGGGATACGTGCCAGCTCTTTAAGACTTCATAGCATCATTAGGCAGTAGATTAAGACAAGAAGTGATTAATATTCAATTGAAACTACAGAATTAATATATTTACATAAAACCTGCTTACTTATATGGTGGTTTAATCAAAGCACTAAAAATGAGTCACAAAATTTTATGTAAAGCATTTATCCTTTTATTTGTTCTTCCTGCCTCTGGGTAGGCAACGAATCTGTAGAAGGAAATCTCCCTGAATTTCTAACTCTTCTTATTGCTAATACTTATTAAGGTACATTATAACTAGCATATCCAACTATTACAAGGTAATAGTAATGAAAACATTTTCTTCTTCCTAGTCTTTGTATTTAAAACATTCCACAGAAAGCAAATTCCTTTATAAAAAGGCTTTCTTCAGTTATTTTATCTCTCATACTGCAGAATGATTTTTTGTTTTAATTAATCTCTGATATAAAGAAAAAACAAAAACAACAAACAACACAACTGTTCACTGAGAGAGAAGCCAATAGTTTATTCAATTTATATAGTAATATAATATTTATAATTTGTATAATTTAATAGTTTATATAGTAATACCACAATAGCTGTGTTAAAAGCAGAGATTTTTCAAGACATCATAAGTGCATATCATGTCTTAATACATTAAATAAAGAAACATATGGAACACAACATTATGAATTCATAAAACAACTAAACTAGTTTAGAAACTAAAGTATAATAGAGAATTAAAAAAAATGTGTCCACAGAAACATAGCATGTGGTGATTTGTTTTGACAGATGACCACCTTTGAAAATTACATTCTGCAGCCAGGACCCATGTGAGTCCCCAGATTAACTAGCCTTATACAGGATTTTTTTGCAAAAAATTGATATGTTTACATTTATGTAATATAATTTCAACCACTTAAGAATAATTTAATGTTTTAAAAACATACTGTCCTGAACGGATTTCCAAACACTCATAAACTCCAGATTTTGCAAACAGTAACCTGTTCTGTACTATTCTCATCTCTACTTTATTGTCCTAGCCTGAAAAACAAGGAAATATGTCTGCTTTGTGGTCCTTCTACTCATTCATTTTCATTAACCTCACAAGACTGCAGCTTTGAAGCATTAATTTTTCTGTGTAGTAAGTTAATAGTTACTATTCTAGTTATATAAATGGAGGAACCAAAAGCCTTAAACTAGGAAAAATTCTGTAGGCATGTAAAGAAAGTACTAGAAGACAGAAAAGAAACTCCTGAAACATATTTTAGGCTTGCTCAAAATCTATTGATTCTAATGTCAGCAGAAATGAAGAGTAAGAGAAATGAGACGATTTGTTTCATGATCTATCAAGTTGCAAAAACTCAGCACAACAGATCTAGAGATGGGAAAGAGGAAAAACAACATGCATTTTTTGATTATTAAAATAATAGTGAACGAAAATAAAGCACATCAGGATTTTGAGTAACTTGAAAATATTTTTATCCTATATTCAAATTATTATTGTACAAAGTGTTAGCAAATAGCATTTTCTGGACAAAAGGTACAGAAAATGCTATTAATTTGCAGGACTTAAATTCTTTGTCTCTGCCTCTGACCTCAGCATGTCTTTTTGTGTTATAACCATGAATATTTGCTTGTATTAAAAAGAAAAAAAAAGTATATTTATTGCATTGAATATCACAGTGTAAACATACACGCAAGAAATAACAGTAGGCCATCTATGCAACCTTCTCAACTATGTAAAAAGAAACTGAATTGTTCCCTCTAAGATATGGACAGAAGCATTCATTTGTAAGCATGAGCATTCAGTTTTAGATTGTTGGCTTGATAAGCTATGAGGTGGAAGAATGTATGATCATGCTGGGAAGGTGGTTTGGTTTGTACTTTGACAGCAACTCAAGGCTCTGTTATGCTAAAATGCAATGGACTGTCCTTATGGAGAACATGTGGTTGCAGTCTGCCAGTTTAGTAAGCAATGTAGGTCTTCTCCCTGCTTATTTTCTTCTGGCACCTACCCATCCCTATATTTTCTTCCATGGGATGGAACTTTTCATCTCTGAGATTGTTCTTTCACGTGCTCACTAATGTCACACATACACATTTGATCCACATTTCTTTTTTGTTTTAGGTTTCCCTCTAGGGGGAGAAAAGATCTAATGAGCATGACTCAGCTTACTGACCCACTCAAAATCCTGATATGTCCAAAAGGGAGAACACACGAAGTATGTGGAACCAAAACCTTAGTTAGTACAATTAACATTTTAAAAAGAAAGACTTTGCTCCAGACTCTGGCAGGCTAATGCTGCCATGGGGGCCACACTTCTCCAGGGGTGAAGGACATGGAATCAGAGATCAGAATTATATTTTATATTTATTGCAGATGGAGAAAAGGACTGTGCCCTCTTATAATCACACAGCTGTGCACACAAATATAGATGGGATTAATCTAATCTAAAGTGTATTAAAACCTTGGGGAAGGAGCATGTTTGGGGTATTTATATATCTATTTAGTACTTCTGCTTATATTATTATATTACATTTAAGATGTCCTTTCTATTAAGTACCATGATGATTAGACAAGTTACTTTCATTTTTAAAGGAAAACTGAATTTACTATGGCTCCACAAATTGGTCTGTAGGGAAAATGGAAGCAATGAGAATTTTCTGCCCTTGAAACTAGGGAGATTTTATTCATTATCTTTACTGTAAGCAAGTATTTTAAAGAAACACTGTAAAATTTATAAGAAAATTTAATTGGCATAGCTGAGAGCTTAGTATTCGTGTTTATCACTTTTTCTTTCTGCCCTCTCCTGACCATTGAATGCTTAACCAAGCAAACTTAGTGTTCTGTTATCACACATTTGGTATGGAGTAGTATTAAATCATATATATATATATATAACCTTTCCTTGCCAAGCTGGTTTTGATTTTGGTCCTCTCATAGTCTGTGACAGGTGGAGAGAGATACTGAGGGCAACAAGTGAGCATCTCAGGCTCCCTCCAGTGGAGTCTCCTGAGCTCCCTTTGTCCTGTTGCTAAGAAACAGGACAAGCATACAGTTGCTGCTCCTCTCCCTGAAAACCACAACACCTACAAATGTGATTAAGAACTGTCTGTTTTCATGTTGAGGAGTCATAAGTTTTTAAGCTTCAAGCCCAGGAATCTTTGAAGCATAATGGAGAAAGGAATAAATTAAAGAGTGGGGGAAAATATCTTACTAAAAATGTCCCAAGAAAGCTGCTGCTCTTTTAGTTAGAGCTATGTATAAATACAGTTATTTATAATCTGCTGCTGCAATCATTATGTCAGTATACTAAGTGCAAAACTCTTTACAAATAGTGCTGTGACTCAGAAGGTACAGATTTTTCTTTCAAGGGCAAGCACTGTACAGCTTGGATCTCCCTTATATCTTTGAGAGTTTTGTGACTCTGAGTCATTGATCTCCAAGTTGGAAATTATGAAGGGCATAAATAACACTATGGCCTATTATTAATGATGCTTAGAATACTAAGAATACTTAGGATACTTAATTGATACTTGGAATACTTAGGATAATTGAAACTTAGAATCAACCCATACTGTTACAAAACTTTCCAAAATACAATCACTATACAAGTCACAATACTTTTCACAATACAATCCAAAACTTTCCTCACCTCATATAGCTCATGATTATGAAAAGATGTAACAAGGCAGTTATGTTGATATATATATATATATATTTGTAGCTGAAAAGAAAGGACATAGCAAAGCTGAAGCTTTTGCCTGAGTTCAGTCTCAAACAGAAAATGGACTTTTCTTATAAAGACAGCAACATGTACAGCTTGAAAGGAATCTCAGCATTCCAAACATAATTCCAAACAACATTAAAAGCAGAGGTCACTGAAGATAGAGATTCCTTTATAGTTCTTACACTGGAGTGTAACAGTCATTTTCATGTTGCCATATGCACAGTCTGAATTATTATGTATATAGTATATACAAGTATATCAGGCACAAATTATGTTGTGTCTATATGGTCATTATGAAATGTGTTTGTGTGCATGTATAAGAAGATTTATGCACATATGACTGTTATACAGGAACACCAATTAATTGCAAGCTAGACTTAAATTGTTCAACAAGGTACTTCCAGGGAGAAAAAAAACAAGTAAGCAAACAAACCCCTATAAGCATAAACAGTAAAGAGAACATGTGACTATGCAAGAACTATTGAAGTGCTAGGAATCTGTATCCAAGGTCAGATGCAAACACTCTAAATGCTGTTTGAAGGGAAAAGCAACAAGACTGTTTTTGTTAACTCCAAAATACATCTCAACAAAGCATCAAAGTTTGGATGAACTCTAAATATAAAACACATCAGGAGCACCCATTCTTGAACTGTTGGGAGTGGAAGAAGCACAAACAAGCATTAAATCCTGTCAATGAGGTTTAAACAGGCATAGGCACCACCATTTCTTTCCTTTATATAAAAAAAGTAGCTTCTTATTTTTCCAGCTATTGTTTAAAGGCAAATTTCACATCATGTTGGAGCTCCATTGATGAGCAGCTATAACCGGCTATCACAGTGTTTTGGTAAGTTATAAGAGTGTGGTTTTGAAAAAAAATCTCTGTATCGTACTGCTTACTGTGCTTGCCTCAAGAAATGAATGTTGTTCTCCTGAGCTGGATTTCATCTGGATTTAATTGAGCTCAGAGGCTCAGGAGCATATCAACACATAAGTGAGCATTGAGTCTCTAGAATAATCCAAAGTTATTTCTGATACAATTAAATTAATACATGAATAAATGAATTAAATAAGAAAGATAGCTAGTGTAGATTTCTCAGGACAACTTATTATATTGTATGTCTGCTTCTACCTGCTACTGCAGGTGTAGTCTATAAGGACCAAGTAAGTTCCACTGTCAAGTCACAGTAATTTTTATGGAAGGTCAGTCTAGGTTTATATGTACAAATGGATTTTACAGTCACAAAACAAGTTAATGAGTTAATATATTGCAGTCTGCAAAGTTCATTATTGTCTAACACCAACTAATGATCTGGTCCTATATATGATTTTCTATACAAGAAGATGCAGAAGTTTCCTCTAATCCATAAAACAAACTAACTTTGAAAGTTGTTTTGGTTTTCTAACAGTTTAAGCCAGAATTTTTATGAAGATGAATGAAAGATCCTTTTTTTTATCTGCTGTTTCTGCAAACTTGATCTTTCAAATACAAATTCTAATTAGTTCTAAAAATTCAAAAATTATTTCTTAAAATACAGTTTTATACTCAATGTATCTAAGAAATTACTGTCATTTAAAACAATCCAGTCAAAATGATAGATCAAAAGCCAACATGAATAATGCTAGCAGATAAAAAAAACCCTTCTATACTAAACTTACTTGGAAAATAAGTAGATGAAAGCATTTTTGTCCAGAACACTAATTTCTATTTCTAATTTCTAATTTCACTAATTTCTAATTTCTATTTCTTTTATACATAAAATAATGCAGATACAAAGCATCTCTCACACTGAAATGTTTTAAACGTCTAAACTAATGCATCCTTTAAAAATATTAATTATGGTATTATGTATTATATATATTGTATATATAATATATATATAGTCTGTATGTATATATATATACATTATCTATGACATTATGTATATTAGCTTTCACTTTGTGATTCTGTATGGAATGGAAATGAAGTGGCTTTTCTGCCTTAGGACCTCACCTGTTTCCTGTATACATGCTGCAGAATACCGCAATGGGAACCTTATTTCATAAGTAGAAGGACATCAGTCCTCATCCTCTACAAATCTTGATCAGGGAGCTAGCTTTTAATGTGGAATGTTGATGGGTTACATTTTGGATTGTTATGGATACTGAACAATGGAGCATATTGACATAGTTGACATACTGTTAAATAAATTTTTTTTGTTTGTTTTCCCTAATCTTAGTTTTTGGACTAATTTCCTTCTGTTATAATCTGTTAAAACTTTTGTCCTGGAATTCAAGACTACTTGGATCTCAGAGAATTTCAAATTTCATCTGGTCTTGCTTACAACTTAGGAGTAAGCAAGGCCTGTATAGAAAAGCTCCATACATTTATTGTCTTTTTTTTTTTTTCTTTTTTTTTTTTTTTTTGTGTGTGAATATAATGAAGTGCCAGGTGATCACTCCTAAAGCAAAAAGTAGGAGACAAAGACATTGCAACACCAGCTGGAGTGTAGTTAATAGAAATGGTTCACTTCTGAGTGTTCAGGTCATTCTTTTTTTAAAGAATATTGCAATAGAAAGGTTTCCTCTACACATTAGGAAGCTTCAACAGGTGCCATATTGGACTGATAATTCAAAGATCAGTGTGTTTCTAGGCATTTCTTGGCAGTTTGAGTTCACCAGCTTGTCAGTTATCAGACTTGACAGTCTTGCATGCATCCGTATGTAATGTCAAATAATTTTCCAGGTTTCTCTGATACATTTTGATTAAATTGACACAGTGGTTTTGCTGTATTTTCAGACAGAGATGCATTGCTTTGTCTTGCTGATTATGTAGCTGCTGATAAAGAAGTTCCACTTCAGCAGTTTCAGAATCAATAGCAAGAAATGCAACTGCATGCCATATGCTTGCTCCTTACTTTATTACTTTCCTTTTTGGTGTTATTGCAGTCTGGGGGCTCCCTAGCTATCTGACGTGGTGGTTTTTGATCTTTTAAAATGTCAAATTGATGCCAGGACACTGTTTGAATGAGTTTACTCTCATCATTTCAGAAAGATAACAATAGCAAAAGAAAACGTGGAGAAAAAACATTTTCCCCTTATTGATTTTGACCGGAAGGGTGCATGCAGCACACATCTGTTATCCATGAAAAATATCAGCTAGCATATTTGCTGATTGCTTTTACTTTTTAATATATACTGAGTAACAATTACCAAATTAATTTTCCTGAGAAATGGTTTGTATTTTGCAGACATATCTTCAGTTTCATGCGTGCAACATAAAAGCTTTCCCTGTGCCTAGCAGTGAAATCGTATTCACAAATGTTACAGGATCAAAAAAAATTCAAAAGCACCTTCACCTACTCTTGAAGACTTCTTTACATAGTTGCATAAATTGATTGCATAATCCAGCTGCTGTCAGCTTCAGTCTGAGTCTTGTCAGAAGTATTTCTCAAAGTACCTACTTTGATGGAACCTTTCTATTTCTTCTGTTCCTTTCTTCTTAGATGACACTGTCACTCTCAGTAAGCCTTGATAACCCCTTCAATTTTAAATTAACAGAAAAGACATAGATATTGAAGGAGGGGAACAGTTACCAGTAAAGAAAAAAAAATGGACTTTAATTGGAAATATTTAAATCTTAACTAAATGGCTTATGCAGTGTTTGAAGACCACCATTTACATGTACAATTAAAAATACCATGAATAAGATCTGAAAAGTAAGATACATTCTGAGATATGTTGAGAAGTATCCTGTTCCTCACCTCTTTCTCTAGATCCTGTGAATCTCTGCATATTTATAAATATTTTAAAATTTTAGTTATTGGGAAAAAATATCACTCTGTAGCTGACAAAAAAAATAGTACTTATATCAATCAAGACAAACCATTTCTATTTTAGGGGAAGAAATTAGTATGTAGAGATATGCTTTAAAATTCACTGTGCAGGTAATTTTGTCTGGCACTTCTTGCTTTGATGAGTTTCTAGGCAGTGTCACTACCCACTGGTAGGGGCTGTGATGTTCGTTATTAATTCTTGTCAGGCTGAACAAAATCGCTGGACCATGTGTCAGGGAATCTTATGTTTTTATTATACAGTCAACATAACTCCAGCAACCAGCACACTATTTAGACTGAAAAGGTATTGGCTAATAAGCCTTTAAATTTATACACTAGACTTCCAAAAAGTGGAGGTGAACAAGCCCTTAATTTTGTACAGTACAATTTAATAAATTATCAATTCCCACAACACACCTCAAAGGTGCTGACTCACAAGGCACAACACATGATTATCCCACAACAAAGTTCACTATGGAGTACAATGTGATAGTCATGCTTTGCTCAGGCAAAGCAAGGGAAGAAGACAAAGAACATCACCAGTCCTTTAGATTTCACATTAGTCCTGCTGCATGGATGGTCCGGAGGTGGGTCAAACAAACAAAATGAAAGAGAAAGAGAGAAGAAAGAGAGGCACAGAAAAAAGAGGGAAAAGAGAGTGAGGAGGTCTTATCAGTTTCATTTTATAGTTAATCTATAACCTTTCTGGTGCATGTCTCTTGTGTAAATTAGACTTTCCATTTTGTTCACACGTGCACAGCCAGCCTTTCTCCAGGAAGTGTGTTGGGGGCGGGGTGGTGGAATGAGCACCAGTCTCAGGGTGGAGCAGAACAGAGGTTGGCTCAGAACACCACTGCCCCATATCTTCAGGACCCTCTCCTTCGGTCCCCTTTCCTATAGCAATATTCAGAATGTTTGAGACAAAGCATGTTTAGGTCTGGTCCTATACAAACTGGAAGTTCACAGATCAAGGCTGGAAGAGACCTTCAAGTCCAACTCTCCACTTAGCACCATCATTATTTCCCCTACAATCAAGACAATCCCTAATACAGAGTATTATACCATCACCTCCAGTGCTTCTACCCCTTCTGCAAAGTTTAATAGCCATCCGTTGCATCATTCCAGCTAGGAGAGTCATCCCACCACACTTCTGTGATAGTGACTACATCATAGCTTTCCTGCTGCCCAATGTCTTGCAGCTCCTCCTGCCTGTTATCTGCGCAATGCCTTGCTGCACTTTGGCTGGGCTGTTGACTTAACCCTCAGGCTCATCTCTTCTAAGGATGGCTGTATCCTCTTCTGCTTAAAAATGTAGTTTAAAACCTTCTTAATCAGTCCCACTAACTCATGAGCCATAATCATTTTCCCCCTCTGTGGAATCCATCTGTCATGAGCAGACCTAGTGCCATTTAAACTGTCCCAAAATTCCCCCAAATAGCACTGGCCTCTAAGTCATGTATTAATCAGGTTAGTTTTTCTGTTCTTTTCAGTATTCACTGTTGGTATTGAAGGGTTGGAGGAGAACATAACCTTTGCACCTACTCCTTTGACCAAATATCCCAGTATCCTGAAGCCCTTTTTGTTTGCTCTAGGACTTCTTCCTTCAATTCAGCACTACCAACCTGGACAACCAATAGAGGATAGTAGTCAGTGTCACACTAGATCAGGAAATTGAATATATATAAATTGTATCTAAGATTGCTAAAAGTAAAAAAGCTTGTTTTGACCACGCTCCAGAAACAGTTCAAAACCTTTGCTTAGTCAGAGGGAACAAAAGAAAATAGTCAAATAAAGTACTGCAACAGGTAAGCATAACTTATAAGTTCCTTAAATAACTCAATATTGTCAGGTATGAAAATCTAATTCAGAATCCAGGCAGATGAGTATCTGTAAACAACCAGTACTAAATAGCTGATCAAACAGAAGCAATTTGGAAATCCATAAAAAAAAAAATAAAATACAACCCACAACCTAACCCTAGCTGTGCTGGACATGATTGGTTCTTCACATGCCAGATAAATCTAAGCAAAAGGCAAGGATGTCTGAAGGATATTTCATGAACAGTATATTCCTGCTGCACTTCTCACCAGATGAGATTGATTCATCAACGTACTTTGTACTCTAAGATTTAGGTTGGGAATAGACTTAGCAATTTCAGTGCCAGCAATCATTAACCTAAAAGGTTCTTCCAAAGAAAGCTGAATAGATATCTAGCCCCAAATCTTTCTATTGTGACAATGATTGTTCAATGCCTTTGATTTATAGGGCAGGAAGAAAATATGAGTCTTTTAAGCAAAACAAGAATGTTACCTTATCAGAGCCAGAATCAACAGTTCAACTATGCATCTTTTATCTATCCTAAAAAATAGGTATGAAGTAGTCTTTCCAGAATACATGGAAAACAAATCTAGATATATTAAACAAGTAATTGTATTTGTTGCAGAGTGTAGTATAGAGACTGAAGACCATAGTCTTCTACCTTTACGTGTGATTGATAGAGGGGAACTACACAAAATTTGATTTATGCTCTTCATTCAAATCACAAGAATATTTTTTTTTTTTTTCCCCTGTGGAGTCACAGAGATGTTCATACTTGTAGATCTGTCTACTCTTTGATTTTTTTTTTAGTGTAATCTAAATCCAGCTGCAGTCCCACCATCTGCAGATCCCTGCTCCCCAGAAAAATAGCTCAACACAGCTAATACACAACACTTTCTTGAAATAATTTTCATAAAATTATATAACAGGCTTAAATAAAAAGCAATGGATCTCAGTAAAATTGCCTAGTGGGTACTACTAAAAATTAAGTGACTGTATTATAAGGGAGAATTTTTTCTGAAAATGTGGTCAGAGCTGATTCTCTTAGAGAAGTTTACTGTCATCAAAGTGCAAAAATGAGCACTTGGATGGCATTAGGATGATGATGAAGATAATATGTGTTCTAGAGTAGTGAAGTTATTGTAACTGGTTTAGAACAACAAGGAAAAGAGCAAGTTTCATGACCGTTTTCTTACTCTGTGAACAAGTTGGGTTGTTACTTTTTTTTTTTTTTTCCCCCAATTACTAGATGAAGATAAAGAAACAAATCTTTTGATATGTAACACATTATGATCTATAGAACTCATAACAATTTCATAGCATAATTGAAGTGATAATATTGTAAAAGGTAATATATATTCTTCATAGTTAAATTTCTTGGAATTTTAAACTGAAAGACTAACTTGGTTATTTTAAAGCAGAAATTGGTTTAAATCCTGGCTGATGGCATACATTTCTATTATAGCAGTGACAAATGTATGTTAACCATGAAATAATAGTGTGGTTTTGTTTTGTTTTTTTATGCAGGCCTCAGTTCAATCTTAGAATGTTCACCACATCTTGCTAATTATAGCCTAATAATTAGATTATTATTTTGAGATACCTACCAATTATACTATGCTTTAATGTACAATTAATATTTGCATTTTATAAGATAGGTAATTGTGAGTTATGATAAGGAAGCTTAAACATTCTCAAAGTAAAAAAAAAAAAAAAAATCACATACTTATTTGCTGAATATAAAGAAAAAAAACAAACAATCTCATAATACAAGCAAAAATCTGAGGTTGTGGAAGAACAGAGAAGATCTATATGTTGTATTTCTTGAATGCATTATTTTGCATTGTTTTTACTTAAATATTTGCTGCCAAGGATGGACTAGTCAATAAAGATTTGCAAACTGGAAAATCTGATTACATGTGAAAAGATCTATTTTTAATACAGAATTTTGAGAAAGTACTTTAGATCTTTAAATAGGAATAATAACCTCTCTTAAAATCACACCTAAATTTTAGCTTTCTTCAGAAGCATTGCTTAGGACCAGGTAAGAATTCCTGACTTTGATCAAAGACAAGAATATATACCTTTAAATGGCATAGCATAATTCAATAGTTTGGATTGGAAAGGAACTCTAAAAATCATCTAGTCCAAATTTCCTGCGATGAGAAGAAAGATCCTATTCAACTTGACCTTGAACGTTTCCGGGGATTGGGCATCTGCCACCAATCTGGGTAACCCATTTCAGTGTTTCACCACCCTCATTTTACAAAAATTCTTTGTTATATCTACTGTCTTTTACTTAAAACCCATTACTCATTGTCCTATTGTAAGCGGTCTTACTAAATTGCTCATTCCCATCTTTTGTTGGAACCCCCTTTAAGTATTGAAAGGACACAATAAGGTCTCCCTGGAGCCTTCTCTTCTCCAGGCTGAACAACTGCAAGTCTCCCTCAGCCTGTCTTCATAGGAGAGGTGCTCCAGCCCTCTAATTACTTACTTGGCTCTCATTTGGACCTGTTCCTACCAACAGGTCCATGGTTTTATTTTACTGAGGACCCCAGAGGTGGAGGCAGTACTCCAGGTGGGGTCTCATGAAGGCAGAGTAAATGGGCAGAATCACTTCCCCTGACCTGTTGATCACGCTGCATTTGATGCAGCCGATGATATGACTGGATTTTGGGGCTTCAAGTGCACATTGCTTGCTATTGTCCAGCCTCACATCCACCAGTACCCTCAAGTCCTTCACCACAGAACTGCTCTCGATCTTTTGTACCTCAACCTGCATTGGTACCAGGCCTTGTAATCCCTTGATCGGACCTCATGAGCTGGTAAACTGAATTTTAAATATATGATAGAGAGAACAGAGAAATAAAACACAGTCCCCTACTAATTTGGTATTTTTATCTTATCCTTTTGAAATTAAACCAAAGACCTTTGAATTTAGCACAAAAGAACTTCAGAAGCTACAAAGTTATTTTTCACAGTAAGAGAGGGTTTCATGTCCTTCACTAGCTTATACAAGCTCTAACATAGTATTTTAACATTATTATTATTACAGGGAAATTTGATTAATTTAATAGCATTATAATATCTATGCTATATTTTCCATATAATTTAGGTTTTATTTATATATGCTATCAATCTTATTTAGTGTGCTGCATAATTATTCTTAGAATCATAACTAACCCAGAAAGTTCATCAGGTAATGTATATAATTGAGTATATATTATATAGCAAGCAAATGTAATGTACTCTATTCTATACAGACCAGTAGTCTTGGAATACAGATTCTCACTAACTAAATTAAAGAGTTTAAAGTCAATATGTTGAATACATATCAGACTAGATGAGAGTCTGGAAAACAGGAATTGACATTATAGGCAGAACCACATGCTGTTTTCTGTTGTCTTTAACACCTTTAAAGGATTTTAAAGTGCTTGTAAGTTTACTAATTCTGCTTACAGGTGGATAGTGGTCCTTAGAATATACCTTTTTGGTTCAGCGTTTACAACAGAAGATTAAGAAAACCTGGTTTTATATCTCACTTAAGGAATATATATTGTAAATTCTTCAAGAAAAATGTACAGATATCCCAACTGAGTTTAAGAAGTGATACAAAACCAGGGCACTAAAAGAGTTATTAATTCAGTCAATTTTTATCCATCCAATTTCATGAATTAATATATTGCAAAACATCATACATCAGAGAATAAGAGGGTAGAGAAGTTGACATAGTAGGGCTGTTTGAACCACCATAGTTGAGAAAAACAATACTTTGTCTGTATTGACAATTTTCTGTAGTAGGTTTATGAATAGAGGTGCACAAACTACTATATAGGCACAGACATCATAAGTGGCTCATCTCAAATAAAATTCAGTCTCTCGAGGTCTGGCAAGTCAGGTACATTTGTATTTCTTGCAGCCTAACTTCATAATCCACTATATGTAAGAATCTCTGATTTTATTCATGTGGGCATTGAAGTGAAAACACATCTCTTATGTCATGTACATATATTAGTAAGAGGCTGCTTTTTATATTTCAATTTGAATTTTTGCTCAGCATTTCCACTTCACTTATTTTAAGTATATTGTGCAGTTACACGGGATGGCTAGGATCGGTATGGCCAACTTTATTTTCAATATTTTTTTATTCACCATAAAAAAAAAAAAAAAAAAAAAAAGGAAAAGCCTAGAGTTTATTGTTTATAAATTTTAAAAGTTCATTTAAACTCCTTTTACATCGCAGTTGTGTTAATTTCCAGGAATTCTTCTCATGTTTTGTCAGTTTGTCAGATGATTGCTCTATAAATATACCAGCTTGATGGAAGCTGGTTTTCTACCCCCTGAAACCAATCTTTTCATGCTGTTAAGTTCAGATTCTGCTAACTACAGATAGTTTTCCTTTTAATCTGCTCTTGTTGATGGCATTCACTGTTAATTTCAGTTATATAGACCTTTTAGATCAGTACTAATTTTTAGATTAGTATTTTGCAGTGGATGTAATGAAAACTATTTGAGGGAATTCAGTCATTAGTGGTGATATTCAGCTTGATATTCAGAAGCATAACTTCAGAAGATTGATTCAATTGTCCATTTGAGATGCACATTTTCATTTCTATCTCTAGTTCCTTTTGAGAAGGTCTATGATATTTGAAAGTCCAGAGGAGGCTGGCAGGTACAAGAGAGGACTTTAGGGACCTCTGCTCTTCGTCTAGGGCTTGATCCAGCTGCTGGAAATTGGATGTCCAAGAGTCACTTGTAATATCCTCAGGTATTTTTATTGTCCTGCAGGTGCTTTTTCAGATTTGTGCATCTCTCTAGGAATGGCAACCAGGAACTAGACAGATTAGAAAATCTCTAGTCAGATTCACCTGAAAACTTTGGCCTCCTTGGTCTTCCTTCATGTGTGAAATCATGATAAAGTTAAATCAAGATAAAGTTAAAGTTTGTAACCTGTTATTGCACATGGAGAAACATATTTATGAATGGGTTGAATATGGGGCTGTCCCAGACTTCATCCCATCTTTATGCATAATATTGCTATTTCATTTTAGAAAGTTCACTAGCCAGATTAATCTACTGCTCTAATGTATAACAAATCACTAATAGAAATGTTTTGACACCAGTATCTTCAAAGTTAATTTGGAGAAAACATGTATATGATTTAACATATTGATCCATTTTAAATAAATAAGCCTTTAAAAAAGCTCTACTCTGTCAATGAGAGAGTTCCAAACAATCATTTAAAATATTCATTGTTATCAAGAAGATTGATTTGAGAAAAATAAAACTTCATAATAAAACAGGATCAAATTCTCAATATTGTTTTCTAATACAGTATTTATTGTAGTAAGGACAGCACATTTATTACAAGAAATCTCAAAGATAAAAGTTAATATCTTGCTTTTTTTTCCAAAATCATTCATTTTCTGTAAAGTTTGTCTTCTGACATAATTTGAAAATAGGTCAAAGAATAATTCAATCAATATATTTTAGAAGTGCACATAAAAGAGAAATAATAATACTTTTTTTTAATGAATGAATTTTATATTACATCATTAGGAGTTGATGGGTTATTATTCTTCAGAAATTATTTTTGTAAACCACTTTAGGGTACCTTACCTCTGTTACCTTACCTTAGTTCTCATTTAAGTATGTTTTAGAAAGAAATACTGGCAGATATAGTAAACATCTATATTTTGAAGATTTGTTCTAAATATAGAACTGAAAATGCTTTTATGTTAAAATAGCTGATCTAATTTTTCTCATTGCTTGAACATTTAAAAAATTCATTTTGTACAACTATTTAATATCAGTACTAATGGTAATAATAATAGCAATAGTAATAATAATGTATCCAGGTTTTTGTTTTTGACTGAGAGTCCTATGATGTACCTTTTTCTCACTTTTGTATCTAGTTGTACTAATGGACTTTTAGATTTTCTGGTTTTGAGTTGCCTATTTTTGAAAGCTTCTTGTTCTGTTATTTTTTCCCAGATATGTAATGATGGAAGGTAGAATCAGAAAAGCCATTTGGTTTTTATTTGTTTAATGTTTGTGATTCCAAAGTACTTCTTATGAAACCATTATTAAGAGCATTTTAGGGCCAATTTTCATCACAAAATATTTACCTAGTGAATTCTACCTCAGGTTTTCCTTTATCATATAGCGAATTTATGACAATAACTCCTCTTTGTTGGTTTTTGGCATACATTTGTCCAAAATAATTTGTTAATAAACAAAATACATGTCTATACAGATGAATAGGTGTAAATTATCTGCACTTTTCTTTTGACTCAAAGAATGCAGAGTCCAAATTTGTGGCACTTTATCATACATACATGTTCTGATTTTCAAACTTGTCTGGTTCTATTAAATATACACACAAATTTGCTAACTAATAAATATTTTAAAAAGCACATAAAATCATTAACAAGCCAAACAGAATTTTTTTGTTACATCCATGAACTTAGGTCCCGCAGTTTACATACAAGGAAGCATGCCTTGTTGTCATGAAATTTTAAGGTACTTAGCATGGAACAGTAGAGTACTTCAATTTGAAATACAAAATCACACTTTCTGTAATAAATATAATTCAAGATCTCAAACATCTTTCACTTTTCAGTGTGAAAATGAGGGCTTTATCATTTCTTTTTCTTGTTTTTTGATGGTATAGATTCTCATGAAATATGTTGTCTTGGCTTCTACAAAGAAACAGTCCTATAAAAGCATCAAGCAGCAGTGAAATTTGTTTACAGTTTTTTAAGTGAAATACGTCTTCTCAATATCCTTTTCTCTTTAGAATCCAAGAATATGATTAACTCCACCACATTGTTTTAAATCTTCCAGGTTTTATATTAACTGAACAATTCCTTCAGCGGCAATAAGGAGGTACTACTCAGATTACTCCCATGGTGATTATGATTAAAGAATTTATCTGTCATGGTGTTACAATCTGTATTCTAAACTTCCATATGAAAACTGAATATTCATGTGAGTGTATACTTATTGTCAATTTCACACATTTGTAATTCTTGTATGAAGATATTGATGATCTATGGAAGAAGGATGGCCTATTGATAGCAGTGTCAAAGCTGATCCATGATTCATGTTGTGGTGTAACTTGGGCTGTAATTGATCCTTTAGAAACAGGGGTATAATATTAATTAATTAAATTATTTTACTTAATGGAAAGGCTTGAACTATGTATCCACGGAACACTGCATCTCTAGCTCTTTTCCTGGCTCTGCTATGTACCATCCCAGTTACCTCTTTCCAAGACAAAGCTGCAATGGATGTCAGTAGTAATAAACAGCTTCTGATGTCAGCCAAACATCTTAGAATCACAGCATTATAGAATTGTTTGGCTTGGAAAAGACCTTTAAGATCACTAAGTCCAACCATTAAGCTAACACTGTCATGTCCACCACTAAACTTCCTAAATGCCAGGCAGTCAATGAAGGATATGAAAACTAAAGCAAAATTCAGTGCAGGAGTTGGGTCCAAAATTGTAAGAAAAATAGATGAATGAATTACCATTTACATGGTTGACTCTACAGTAACAATAACTACTCAAGTATATTGTCTACCCAAATGGATGCCTGTTTTCATTCATGCAGTTGTTAGTCTGGCCTTTGGTTTCATTTAGAATCTAATCCCTGTGCAAATTAGACTCTGTTGTATGAATTATAATTTTCTCATTTATTCTAAGACTAGGTTTGTATTATCTGAGTGACTGTATAAAAGATCTTGAGTTTTCTCTCTGCTCATGATTACCTCTGGACAACAGTACAGTTGTTCTATCCAGGAGTATCTGCAGACCTCACAGACACTGCAGAGCTCATCAGTGTTGAAGCTCCAGTGGGAGAATTCAGAAATACATGGATACAGTCATAAAGACATTGGCAATACTTGTCTACTTACCTGAGGATGAATATCCTTGCTGCAAAAATTACTTTAAATACACATTAAAAATACAGAAATGCATAAGGGATTCCCTTCCAATGTCAATATGTTAAAAGCTACAGCTAACTCTAGGTATTCTGTCAAAGTGCTTACAAAAGTCAATAGAACTTTTGACCCATTAAGAAAAAAAAAAAACACAAACAAACAAAAAAAACCCAACCAAACAAAAAACCAAAAACAAAACCCACCAATACTAGATTCTGTCAGTAAACCATTTAAAAATTAAATAAAACAGAAAAAGGCATGCACAAGGAAGTCTTGATTCTGTTTAAGTTCCTGAAGATGAAGAATTCTGTCTCATTTATATGTGAGGAATAACTACAGCAGAACTGAAAATAAGTTTTTAAAAAATAACCCAAATCCAATATATTACACTTGAAAACAAAAGGTGCTGGAAAAGTGACTTTAATTTATACAATTATACCAGGGGTTGGGAAGTGGGTGTGGGAAAGTTTAACCAGAAATTCCAAACCTAATAATGGACAGGATAAAGAAAAAGATTTTCATATTGTAAATAAATATAACATAAATCTCCCGTGTAACTATAATGAAATACTGTAAAAAGAGCCAAACATTGAGAGGCGGGCAAGATAAAAGTATTTTTAGATGGATTTTGAAACAGATGGAGAATCACGTGGCCAAAACCCCATTTAAATATACGACACTTTAAAAATTCAGGCAAATGTTGGTGTTGTTAGGCTGAAAATAGATATCTATATAGCAGGATAAATTCAAAAAATACAAGAAGTGTAACTTAGATGGTGACCTGAGGGAAATAGAGAGGAGGGAAGACATTTAGGGAGAAAGTGAGGGGGAGAGTGAAATGCTTCTCGTATCTGCTTACAATTCCTTAATGTTTGTTAATCTTAGTTGCCAAGAAGTTGAAAAAAATGTACAAGAAGGTAGAAGTTAAAATTAACCTATGTCCTACATCCATTCATAACTTCTGTTTCTCCAGTCTCTTAAATATGTCATTTATGCTGATTTACTCTTTCTGAGATATATTAAAGCCCTTTTAAAAAGGGCTTTAAAAACACTGCTCTTAATATTCTTTGGGACATGAACAGCTGCAGCAAAACATTTTATACTGTCCTAGTTCCAGCCAGGACAGGGTTAATTTTTGCAGTAGCCAGGACTGGGCATGGCTAGGACCCAGAGGCTATTCTATACCACCTCACAGAATTTTCTGGGAACAGGGGAAGAGAGGTGAGTAATAATGCTTCTTTTCCTGTACTCTCTGTCATTAGTATTGCTGTTACTGTTTGGGTTTTTTGTTATCGCAATGCTGTTTCCAGTAAATTGTTCTTATCTCAACCCATGATCTTTACCTTCTGTGCCTCCAATTTACCTCTCCAGCCAATGCCAGAAGAAGGGGAGAGCAGAAGGAAGTGGATCAAACAGCACATGGTTTGGAGTAGTTTCAGTGGGAATATTAAGTTGAAGAATACCATTCCTAAGCCACAACATATACATATAGTAATTGAGAATTTAATAAATTATATTTTTACTATATTATTTACTACTATATTTCTCTACTTGTGTTTACTGAAACTTGGGACTTCAATTTATTTTTCTAGCACCCATAAAATTGTTATCTATCAGCTAAATAAAAAAAAAGTCTAGATTAAATATTGTTGAAATGTTAATATGATTATAGAGTGCTAGTGCTGATACATGTTCCATTGTTACTAAACTGATTTTTCAGTATTATTGCATAAAAGTTCCATTTGGCATTTGGGCCATACTTTATTGAGTATTAGGAACAAATTTGTGGTGGACTGACTGTGGCTGGTTACTAGATGCCCACCCAGATGCACTCTCAATTCCCTTCTCAATAGGACAAAAGAAAAAAGTGAGAAAGAAAAGCTCACAGTTTAAGATAAAGACAGGCACATTACTCAATAGTTACTGTGATGGCAATACCAGACTTGATTTAGAGAAAATTAATGTCATTTGTTGCCAGTGTAAAACAGAGTAGGATAGTGAGAAACAAAACCAAAAACTAAAGCAGCTTCACCCCACCCCTGCCTTCCTCCCAGGCTTGGCTTCATTCTGTCATTCCCAGCTCCTCTAGCTCTACATTGGCAAGCAGAGTAGGGGAGGATGGGGCAAGAGGTTTGTGATCAGTCCATAACACTTCATATCTGCCTCTTCTTACTCTTCACACTACTCCCTTGCTCCAACATGTAGTTCCTGCAATGGGATTAAGTGCTTCAGGGAAAGACTGCTCCAGTGTCTTGTGCTCCATGTCCAGTGCTCCATGGGATGCAATCAAGTGGCATATCTGCCTGCTGCAGTGTGGGCTCCTCCATGGGCTGCAGTGTGGTTATCTGCCCTGATGCAGTCCCTTCCATGGCTGCAGGGTTCCTCACAGGCTGCAGGGGGTCAACCTCCATCACCAGAAGAGAAGGAAAACCCACATGTTTCAAGTAATATCTTGACATATACCTGTCAGAGACTCAAATCAGAGACTGAATCAGTCATAGTATATATTTTGAAACATTAATTTAGAAAGACTGAGAGTCAATTCCCTTTAAGAAATAAATGAACTACTACTAACTGCACAAAAACTCTGGCATAACATCTAAAATCTCCATCAGAAATTAATAGTCAGAGATTAGATCTCACTGGGTTTGTGATCATTTTAAGCAAATATAAATTTGTATGTTTATAAGTCTGAGTAAAACAATGTGTAACCATCCATGTTTGAGATATGGGAAATGGAACTGTATATAAATCATGTCTGTCCTTCTGGGGATTTAATTTTTGACTTGTTTTGTATTTATGTCCAAAAATGGTTCTTTATGTTTCACATATTGGAAATGGCTGCCTATTACAGTAAATGATACCTTATGCAGACCAAGACATTTAAAAAAAATTATTGAGTTGGATCAGCATGTTGGATCTGTCCTAAGGGAATTAATTTTAAAGTCATTACTGTGTGCATTGAGAATATTTAATATTCATCTATCTGTTCTCAATCCTGGATCCAAGTTGCACATGTGCTCACCACAGAAGGACGTGGAAGGCCAATATTCATTTGGCACTTTGCCTTTAAGCTTCCTCTATATGTCATGCATTTCCAATGTTATTCAGTTTGAGGTTGTGGACACAGAGCTAATGTGTATGTTGTACAAAAGCCACCTAAACCAGCTATGTGCCAGTGTTTTCATTTTCTGATCAAGTGTCTTACATTTCCAGAAAGCCAGGGGCATTTAATATGCTTGCCTGACAAATAAGATCAATATGCATGTTTAGGGGGTCTAGGGGAAGAAAGAAATTAATGAAGATTCATGTATCAATCAATTCTTTGGAAGAATGGAAAGTAAATGTAAAACATTAAATTAATGAAAGTTCAGGTTCCACAAATTAAAGCTGTATTTTATGTTATATATCTTTGGGCATAAAGCTAATATATCTTGCAGTACATACTGCCTTCCAAGCAACAATGAAACAGATGATAAACATAGGTGAAATAAGGCTGACTGTCTACTTCCCATATTTTTAAACATTTTCTGTAAGTCGTTACAAGAGTAATGTTAAATGTTCTACAAAATAAAGTCTTTATATCTAATTATACTTTGTTTTTTGCATAATAGGTCACCAGAACACCATATTTTCTAAAAGAAGTTGCTACAAGGACCCATATCAATACAACTTGCAGATTCCTTCTTTAAACATGAAGTTTATAGTTTAAACGTCTGAGGGATCCAACCTCCTTGTTCAAATAGACTACACCAGAGAGAATTTTTTAGGCCTTAGAAAAGTTCTCAAAATTTCTCATGGAAAATAAATAAACCTAGAGTGACAGAAAAAAACCCAAAAACAACAACAACAAAAATCAACAACCAAAAAAAAAAAAAAAAAAACCAAAAAAAACCCCCCACACACACACACACACAAAAACAAAACCCAAAAACAAACAAAAAAAACCAAACAAAAAAACAAACAAACAAACAAAAAAACAAAAACAAAAACCAACCAAACAAAAAAACTGAAATGGTGAAGTCCAAGTCATGATCAAGACTTTTATAGAGGTTTGTGCTTATATTAACTCTTCTAAAATGACAATGTACCATTTAAAAATTGATTTTTTTTTTTTTCAGTACATAAAGGAAAATTGTTAAGAAAAATGTAGTCAAAGGTCAGTACTGGGTTGTCTAATATTTTAATATTTAAAAACATACTTAAAGATTCTCCCTTAAATTAAATGGGACTTAGAGGTATAACCTGAAATAAATAAAGTAATGAAAAGAGACTTTAAAGACTTATAGTAATTTTTTATATATATATATATATACACAAACACATTATGCATATACATACTTTTAATTAAAAATCATTATACTAATAATTAAAAATATCCTTCTTTAAATAATTCTGGAGAGATTCTTAAACCTTATTTCAGGAAAGAAAAAAAAAAAGTTTTCCATTTTGAAAAAGGTAAGGTACATGGTCAGGTCTTTTCAAGATATATAATTGATTCTGCCCTCTCAAATCAACTTTTAATGTTGCATGAAAAGATAAAACCCACAGTCATTACTAAATAGCTAAACATTAGATAACAAAACATTTCAGTATGGTGAAAGACAGTTTGTAATTCAGTCAAAATAAACTGTTTTGTTTTTCTGCTCTACTTTTTGCACATTTAGTAGATTTTCATAAGGTGCATCTGTTTAATATGAGTAACCTTTTTTTGATTGGCCACTACTTGTCCCCTATCCCAATGCTCAGAGAAATACAATACATGGAAAGAGATTTCTAATCTCTCCAAAAGATTTTTAGACTACTTGCATCAAAATAGGATGCAAATTAGTAAATAAAACAAGTGAAACAATATATATAGTGGCAGTAGTAATTAATTTTGAAATACAGAACATCTCATGAAGGCAAACCAATTATACTTTGTACATTACAGTTTGTAATGTACAAGGTTTGCATATATTTGCAATATTTTGAAAGAAATGAAATGAAGTGGTGTGATTTCAGAAGGCTTTAACTGAAGATGTCAAACAAATTTATTTTTAATAAAGTTAAGCCTGAACTATGTTCACAGAGTCAAAAAAAAAGAAACCCAAAAAACAAACTCTGAACTAGGGATTGTGTAAATGGCCTAAAACAAAGGTCCATGATAAGCATTTTCAAACTGCTAGCAGCTTAAAATTTGAAACCAGTTTATGCTGTTTGAGACCATCTTACCAACAGTTTGCAAAATGGCTGTTCCAAGAGCCAATATGTCTGTCCTTTTTCTGACCAGGAGAGGGCTAATTCTTACAGTAGCCAGGAGGGGGTTAGGACACAGAGGTGTCTACACCACCTCAAGTCATTGCCATGGAGTGGGGGGAAAAGTCTTTTTGGAGGAGAAAGGGTCTCTTCCTGGTCAGTGTAGTCTGGGTGGAGGGAGC
>JAWWTY010000001.1:74189035-74224129 GCA_035222235.1 Margarornis squamiger
CCCCCCCCCCCCCCCCCCCCGCCCCCCCCCCCCCCCCCCCCCCCCCCCCCCCCCCCAGGAATAGACAAAAACTCCCATAAGAATATTTCTCTAGAAAAATCCTCAAGAACTGCATGCAGTATTGAGTTTTCCTCAATTAAAAAAAAAACAACTTGTCTTTGGAGTTCATTGCAATCTATAGTAACTAGAGAGAGACACAATTTGCAAGGTGATGCTCTTTATGTAGGGTAGCTGAGTCTCACTGATAGGTGAATTCTGCCATAGTTAAGAGCATCAATTTAACAGACTCTTTAAGTAGGTGCAAAGGTTAAGGGCCTTAAGTAGCTGTTATGCAATGTTCATCCCTGAGGAATACAACTTGTTCACCAAGCCATTGACCACAACTCTTTTGAGTTCAAATTCCTTAGAGTTCTCCATCCAGAAAATCTGTCTCTCCAGTTTAGAAACAAGAATATCATGTGAGACAGTGTCAAAAGCTTTGCACATGTCAGTTGCTCTTCCCTCAGCCACCAACCCTGTAAACCCACCATAGAAAGCCACCAAATTTGTCAGGCATGATTTGCCTTTAGTGAAGCCGTGCTGGCCATCACAAATCACCTCTTTATTTTCCATGTGTCTTAGCATAGTTTTCAGGAGGATCTGCTCCACGATCTTGAGAGGCACAGAGGTGAGACGGACTGGCCCAGACCTTCCTTATTTCCTTTTTAAATTTTGGGTTTTTTTCCCCTTTCTCCAGTCAGAACATGACCAGACTGTCACAAATATCATGGATGGTGGCTTAGGCACTTCCTCCACCTGTGGATGCCTCTCATCAGTTCCCAAGGATTTATGGCCCTTCAGGTTCTATAGATGTTCTCAAAACTGGTCTTCTCCTACAGTGGGTCAGTCTTCATTCTCACAGTCCCCATCTTTGCCTTCCATGACTTGGTGGTGTGGCTGGAGCACATCAGTGAAGACCAAGGAAAAAGAGCCATTGAGTACCCCAGACTTCTCCATATAGCAGGTAACCAGGTCTTCAGTTTCCTGCTGGAGAGGGTCTGCATTTTTCCTAGTATTCCTGTTAGTACTGACATACCTATAGAAGCTTTTCTTCTTGATCTAGATGTCCCCACACAAATTTAATTCTATCAGGGCTTTAGCTTTCCTAACATGATCTTGCTCAAACAATATCTCTATAGTCCTCACAGACTTTTTGCAAAGCAGTGGACTGCCTGTCTATGCTTCCATTCCTGTAGGTTCCTTTCTGTGTTTGAGTTTGTCCAGGTACTCCCTGTTCATCCATACAGACCTCCTGCCATTCTGACCTGTCTTCCACTTCTTTGGATTGCATTGTTACTGATCTTGGAGAAGGTGCCCCTTGACTATTGACTATGTGGAAAATGTCAGTCTCTTAGGAAACATTCATGCATCATTAGATGTTTCAAGAACTGCTTTGCAAAAATGCAGTCTCACCCTGCTCTTAACCCAATACAAAAAGTAAATCATATGCAAATATTGAGCTCCAACACCTGTGACATGTTATGTACAATTGTATGCTCTTTGGGAACACCATAAAATTAATTTATACAGAAGGAAGAAAATATATATAATAAAGGGAATTCTTTGACAAACCAAATGAGCTAAACATTTTTTGTAGAACTGTTTCAAAAATATTTGTAGGTTGAGTAAATTTATTCCTTTGCCATTTGAACTTACCTCCCTTATGCAGGGCAATCCTTCATTCTGTTCAGCTTCAGTTATAATAATTGTGAAGTAAACTTCCCTGTATGCCAAGGTCAGTTATGATACCTATGAGATACTTAGTTTTGGATGGATAGAACGGAAATTTGTCAGAAGCCTGAAAACTACATAACATAAGGCATGTGTGACATGCTTTAAACATGGTGACTTAACTCTTGCAAAAAATCAATGATCATTTAGCTGCTAAGGTTTAAATAAGAAAAAAATAATGGGATTACATGTAAGATAGACAACAGGGGGAAAAGAAAATAAAATCTTCAGTTGTCTTGCAGCAAGACTTATTGTTAGTTCCCTGTTTATACCTGGAAATGCCTGTAATCTAACACATAGAGGCTCCTGTAATGGGTCATTCAGTCTAAGTTAGTTGCCATATTTCCACAGGAAAATTCGTATGGGTTCACTCAAACTTTCTGCTTTAGAAAGTATAAATCATTATCAAATCTGAGACATAGCAATTTGGAAGAGATCACTATGAACTTGACAAATATTCTTTTCATATGTTATCTAAACACAGTGTCTAAAAGACCTGCAGAGAGTAAGAATATCAAGATAAACAAGTACAGTTGCTGCATAATGCAAAAAGGCAGCTCTTTTCATTCTCCATGCTTAAGTTCTCTGAGTTGCATCTTACTTCTACAGTTATTCCTTTTATATTTAGTGTACAAAATTTTTCAGTTTTAAAAATGTTTGCTAATGTTTTTAATCCTATTGAAGATGTTTTATCAGATAATCCTATACAATTATATATAAATCATATGTTGATTATATGTTAATATATCTGTAGCCCAGAAAAAAAAATAGTTATTTCATCTGCATATAAAACACTATATCATAAATGTAATCAGAAATATATTTGAAAGTAAACGAAAAATACAAAGCTTTGTAAAAAATCTTGTCCCACATGATGCCAATAAAACTTCTTGCTATTTTGAGATAGGATAACTTGGTTGCTGTTTCTAAAGCATGTAAATTAACCTTCAAAAATGTTAGGTATGCAATAATGTAAATATTTCCCAGACATAAAAAGTCTATGATTGCACTGATCACAGTTATGCTTTCTCATTAAATGTGTACACAATAAAAATATAGTTGTCATGCAAAAAGGTAGGTCTGAATGCACCCACTTTGGTAATACCTGTCACTGGAGGATTAAGTCAAAGACCTACTGGTGCATTTCTCTGAATTACTACTTTGAAAGACTGCATAAGCTCTTGGAGTGATGGTATTTACCCAAATCAGTAATGAATTAACTATTTGGGGCAAACAGATACTTCAGTCAAATCTCTGGTTTTTGTCAGTCAGCAGTCCACATGATTTACACAAATTAAAGGTTAATGTAAAACATATAACAATAACTTTATTGCATAAGTAACATCAGTTAAAAGTACAGCCTAATTCTTACTCACATTTTTGCTGTCATTTCTTATGAGTCTTTTCTTGATTCCTTTGTGCTCCCTTCTGTGTAGCTACCATCTCTGCTACTGTCTCTCTCTTCCTATTTCTGTTCTATCTAGAACTACTCAGTCACCTCATCCTGCAAGTAAATTACCTTATTTTCTTTTAAATGCTTCCTAAAATGATCTCTCTGTAAAATATACAAATGTTAACTTAGGTCAAAAGATAACACTTTTGCCACAATATTAAATATTGTTTTTTAAATAGTCTGGAAAAATCCCATTTCCTTTGTTTATTTGTTAGACACTGATTTGCAATTAAAATGTTGAGAGCTTTGGGATATGTTCTGTTGACTTTTTTGATGTCTTTCACATTAGAATCACTCTAACTTTATCACTGAAATAGCAACAATAATAATATCAACAGCAAAAAACCAAGACAATAGTAATAAAGAAAATACCAAAACAAAGCAAAACCCAAACCAAATAAATGAAGCTATTGTCTATGGTCAAGAAACACCAACCAAGAACAAAAACAGATCATTGAAAGACTAAAATTTAATGTAACATCTTTTACATGCTCATTTCTTAATACTCAATGAATATAGAAATTCTTTAATATGATGTTATGTGGTTAACAAAATACAGAATTGACCCCTGAATCTACATTTTATATATGGACAAAAGAGAGGAGTATCTGATTGAAGCTGAACAAATATGTTCAGTGTTGAATGGGGTGAATGAATTAACAATGACAATAGGCACAGATAAGACTGAAGTGTTCTACATGTTGTTTGCTTCAGTCATTAAGAAGTCCTTGCAGACCTTTACACTTAATTGAAGGGTCTTAGGAGAATGACCAGCAATGGATAAGGATGAAGTCAGGTGTTACTTCAACAAACTTGACCTATATAAAGCAGGACCCAAAAGACTGCATCCATGGCTGCTCAAGGAGCTGTCATTGTTCTATGCCTTAATCTTAAAGTTTGCATCAAAGAAAATTCTGTTGGGTTTAAACTTCATTTCATGCCCTGCACTTATCAAGAATCTGGAATACTCTTGGATATGGCAGTGAAAGCAAAATTAGGTTATTCCAGTATTTCGTGTTAGGTTCTAGAGAGACTCTTACAGAGCACCATGTTTTAATGGAGTATTAAGCATACCTTATAAATTTGTGGCAATATTGAATATTGATATTTTAGCACAATATATAGGCACTTCCCCCAACCCTCCATATTTCAATAAGGGATGGGATTTTTCAAATTAAATATTATATCATATGATTAAAAAAATGGAATTTTAAGTAACTCTGTGAAACTTTGAGAAACTTTGAAGCATCATTCACCTTTAATTAAAAAAAAAAAAAATATTTTTGATGACATTTTCCTGATGCAAGTCTTTTTTTTCTGTACACAGATCTATTGTCATGATGTCTGACAATGATAAAGAGGGAGCAATGTTTAAGCATCAAGAGAAAACCTCTATGACTTAGAAACCTTTGAGTTTATGGGATGCTTGGGGATCTAACAGAACAAATGCCATTTGTCAAGAGAATATATGTTGTTATTGATTATGCAGGCTATCTAGTATCAGTGGGAGAAATCCTAACTCTTTAGACATTCATAGAAAGTTTTAATGCTAACTTCAAGAAAAAATAAAAAATTATCCTATGTTTCCTAAGAGGAATCTGTAAAAATTCGAATGAGAAACTATGTAACTTTATAAGGAATGCCAAAAATATGTGAGTAATTAATTACACAACTTCAAGATTGTCAGTATCCTTTAACATAATATGGAATTAAAAGAGGTATAGAATGGAAGTTATGCACTGTTTTCCAGGCCCCAATACACCATACGTGTGCATGGTTTGTGTACTTGTTTTAAGAGAAACAATTTAGCTTTAAAAGCCTTTCTGCTGTGCTGATAAGCTCTATTTTTGGAAGTGCTCTTTAATGAGTGTAGATTTATAAGGCAAATATATTCAAAACGGTGTAAGTCACATCTCGATTTTATAGTCTCCACCCACCACCCCAAACCTGAGAATTCATAAATTTCAGTACAATATCATTAACCTCTTTCATATATTTATGTTCTCATACAGACTACGATTGATCAGCTATTGACTTGGTTCCATAACAGGAAAAAAATGTGGTGCTGTGTAGCAGCCAGGGAGTATATAACAGTCTTGTAAAACTTGAAGGAAAACAGATTGGGGTTAGTTGCTCAACTTCCTTGTGTCTGTTTAGTATTGATTGTATTCTGATTAGTACTATTTGTTGTCTCTTTAAAAACACATTACAGAAAGTTGAGGCTGTGATCTTACAGGCAAATTTTAAGTAATAGTTGCATTCCATAACTGTAATTTGCATAACTATGGAATTACTTAGATTGAGAAGGACATCTGGAGGTACAACTGCCTGGTCAGAGTAATGACAGATTATATTAAGTTGTTTAGGACCGTGTCAATCTTTCAAGTGATGGAGACTAGACAACTTCTGGGCAGGCTGGTCCACTTTTTGATGATTGTCACTATGATTTTTGCTTGTTTAGTTGTTTTTATGTCTATTTGAAATTGTCCTTGCTGCCATTTGTGCCTGTTGACTGTCTCTTTCACTGTATACCTCTGAGAAGAGTTTGGTATTTTTTTTCTCTATTACTATTCATTAGGCAGCTAAAGACAAACAATTGCCACTTCAGTGAGCAGGCCAAGGGAATTAGCTCTCTTCTTCAGGATGAATCTTGATCTCCTCATCCAAGCCTTCAGCCATCTTTGTGGCAACTTGTTTTCCTCATATTTGGGTGCTTCAGTGTGTGTCAGTATCATGCACTTCTGCAGATACAGTCTTATCAGTGGGTGAATAGTGAAGAATAATTACTTCCTTGCACCCAGTGACTACTTCTAACAGGGGGCTGTGCTTTCACTGATGTAGCCCACTGTTGAGCTGGTCTTCTCCACCACAAATATGCGTTGCCTAGTCTTGCTCATTTCTTCAACACGGCTTTCAAGTATCACTAGGTAATCTCCATTTCACTGCTAATGTGAATGATATCAAGACTGACATCTATTTATAAGCCAAGTAGAAGTTAACTGCAATTTACAGAAAATTATAAGGAAAATGACATTACCCCAGATGAAGAAAGGGATCAATTTTTTGTGAAGAGAAAAATGGCACAGCACCTGGATCAAGTTGTCCAACTTGAGTAAACAGAAAGTAGGTTGATTTGTTCCATGAAACTATTTATAGACATGTATACTTATGGAGAAAGAACATGAGACAACTGAATGGCTGAAATATTAGAGGAGCAGCCAGAGAAACAATATTCTAAGCTAGAGAGGAACAGAAGACAATAGATGAGCAGTAAAATGATAAGCGGTTAAAATCCATTGAGCAAGAATAAACTGTAAGAGTTAAGCCTGACAGTAGAATACAGTAAATTGACAAAACAGAAATTGAATACAGGAACAAACAATAAGCAAAGAATGCAAAGCAGCAAAAGAATATGGGGGCAGTAATGTGCCTTGGGCCTTGTGTGATGAGATAAGACAAGTGACTGGAAGACCTGAATTGAAGATATTGGCAGTGAGAGACAAGTGCTGACAAATTACTAAGGATATGAAATGAATAAGCGATGGCAAAAAGATTTTGATAAACTGTACAGTGTGCAATTACAGGAGCTGAAATAAGCCTGGAGAACATTCTCTCAGGAGAGATATACCTCAAGCAAGTGAGGAAAAGCAAATCTCAGAATTCTTGCAAGAAAAAGTACAAATATCAATATAAAGCTTGTCAAGCATGAATCGAGGAGGGGGAAATAATGTGGACTAAAAAACGTGAGACTTTCACAATCACACAAGACAACATGAGAAACACAAGAATTGCAACATCCAGAAGATAGTTAATATTAATTCCAGAAAATAGCAAGCATGAGGAAATGAGAAAACTCATCTACAAGAAGGGTTAGAAGAACAAGTGAAAGAAATATTGAGCATTAACCTGTTCATTCTACTGGCATTTACAAGGATGCTGGAGACATGAATGACAATCTATCAGTGACTTTTCCAGAGGAGTGAATAACACAAATCAGATTCTTGTGATAATAGAGATTCAGGAAAATATCATCTGTTGAATAACACACCACAATAACTCCACAGGACTCAAAAACACTTTAGATTACATTTCAAATAGCAGAATATAGAATGCCAAACAAGAAAACAAGAACAAGTGGCATTTTCAAGCAGATAGACTTGTTGCTACAAAATGTCTTTAGGAAATTAGTGATAGCAAGAAGAGCAGATGAGAAACTGACCACACGATTACAGGCCAACAGAGAACACAATCAAAGATACTCATACCAGACGTGCTCATTTTAGTGATTAAAAGTGAAAAAAAAAAAAAAAAAAAAAGAAAAGCACTTTTCTACTGGAAACCATAAAAAGGAAAATTCATTGTGAGAAGTCAGTGAGGCAACCAAAGGGGGAACCTTAGACGCACAAATGATCATAGAATCATAGCCCTGTTCAACAGGTCTTTACAGAGAATGATAAGAGAGACTCATTGATGCATTGAAGAAATTACTTTAAATCAGGCCCTGAATTAAAAAGAGTTGAACCAACCCTGAAAGGCAGATGTGTTAAAGTACTCACGCAGAAGAGGTCTTCTTTTATTTTACTTTGAAATTGAACATCAATAAAACCAAGACAAGAGTGAATTGGACAAGTCTCCCGAAGAGGAAGACAAGTCCTTTAAACTTTCAGTATTTACCACACAAAGAAACTTCCATTCAATCATAGCAACAACAAAATTTTCTTTCACTTTTTACATTTTAGATTGTTCAGATATAAAATTTTCACTTCCTGTATGGTTAATGCAAGCTTTTTTTTAACTTCTACAATTAACAAACTCAACAAAATTTGACAAAGAATATCATGCCATGAAGATGAACAGGAAACAACAAGTTTAAAAGTTTAACCCTTGAGAACACAATGCAATTCTAGTTCTTCCAGAGCTAGAAGAAATAGAAGTTTTACATTTCTTATGATGAAAAAGTTATTATTTCATATATTAATCCTCTAGTAGAACTATTATACATTCAATATTGCTTCTTTTATAACACTCCATCTCTTCTGGAAACTACCCAAAAAAGGACTGGAGAGATAGTGGTCTTGCAAAGACTTTGCAAGAAAGAGAGGTCATTAAAATTGGTTTAATTTTGCTTCCTTCTCTGTTACTGTTGTAATTTGGCCAATTAATATCATATTTACAGAATTTTAGCAGAATCAGATGATTTCTGCAAAGTCGGTCACTGAGTGTTTCTTTGTGCTGCTTGTCAGCACTGGACGAAAGCTTATAATTGTGAGACATGAGGGCTTATGCTCCTCTACAGTTTTGAGATGGTCCCTATCTCCAAACACTACCTAGGGTTCCATTATAAACCTCTTGTGTGTGTTAAAAACAGACAGGCTATTGTATGTCAGAATAGCATCTTTTGCATCATTGAAAAATGACATTTAACACATTTGTCTTTTCTTTCCTCACCTTTTTCTTCCATTGAAGAAGTCATTGCTTTTTAAATACGCCAAAACCTAAAAGCAACCTGAATCCTTGAAGACTTTTTTGTTTCTCTGGGCCTCTTCAGTCTATTACTGAGTCTGACTGTTGTAGCAGTCATATTAATCCCATCCTTCACAATGTACTATGCAGTTTTAATGTACACCTACATTCATCCCCTTTCATACTGCCATGGTTGTAACACATCTTGCCCTCTTACCTTTGTTGACAAAACAATTTTAATTTATTAATAATTTTTTTTTTTTTTTTTCCAGAAATGTTCATATTAACCACAGTGGATTGACCTTGTCTAGTCTTCACATGCCCACCAAGCTGCTCTGTCACTCTTTCTTCTCAGCAGAAAAAGAGAAGGAAATATGATGAAAAAAAATTTGTGGATCAGCATTAATTACCATTTTAGGCAAAAGACTTGAGGAAAATTCATTCAATTTGTTGTTGATCAATAACAGAGTAGGACAATAAGAACTCAAATAAAACTAAGAAATACTTTCCTCATCCCCCTCATTCTTCCTTGTATTAATTATACTGATTAGTTTTCTAACTCCTCCTGCTCAGTTTTGCAGGAGAGATGGGGGGTGTGGGTTGTAGACAGCTCGTAATACCTTGTTTCTGATGCTCCTTCCTTTCCACTCTTTTTTCCTGCTCTGTTGTGGGACTTCTACCATAAGATACAGACTTTCATGAGCTTCTGCAATGTTGGTCCTTCCCACAGGCTGCAATTCTTCAAGAACTGCTCTAGGTTGGGTTTCCTGCAGGCTACAGTTGTTTCCAGAAAGCTTGATCCTGTGTGTATTCTTCAGAGGCCTCAGTTCCTGCCAGGACCCTGCTCCAGCTTGGGCTCTTCATGGCATGCAGCTTTCTTCAGGGCACATCCATCTGCTCTGGTGTGCCCTGCTCTTCAGAGCAGATCCACCTGCTCCACGGGCTGCACGTGGATCTATGCTCCACTGTGAACCTACATGGTCTGCAGGGAGACATACTGACTCACCATGGTCTACATCATGGACTGCAGGGGAATCTCTGCCCCAGCACCTGGAGCACCTCCTACCCCTCCTTCTTTGCTGGCCTTGGTACCTGCAGAGGTGTTTGTCTCACATTTTCTCACTGCTTTCTCACACAGGTGCTGCACAGCAGGTTTTACCCTTTCTGAAATGTATTGCCACAGAGGCTCAGTCAGCACTGCTGATAGGTTCAGCCTTGACCAGTGAAGGGTCTGTCTTGGAACTGACTCTGTAGGACACAGGGGCAGCTCCCGGAGTTTTCTCACAGAAACCTTATCTTAAGTCTTCATCCTGTTAGTAAAGCCTTGTCACACGAACCCAGTGCGTTAAGAAATTATAATTATTTATTTAATATTTACAGGATGTTTGCTAAAAGTATGTGGCTGGGTGGCAGAAAGAAGGTTTCCGGCTTCTAAAATGCTGGCTTGAGCAGTCTAGCTCAGACAGAACCTTTTGTAAACAGAAAATGTAACCAGAGTTTCTGGAGTGACATGGAGCAAAGAGAGACTAAAACTGAGGTAAGAATGAGGTGTGCAGCATTAACAGAAACTGGAAGGAAAAAGATATACTGTCAGTACTCAGAGATAATAAAAAGAGATTTTCTACTTTGAACATTTTGGTCCACTACAACTTGTTCTTCTTTTTTAAGCCCCCAATTTCTTCTGCTGAGGTGCAACTTAATCTAGTCATGCCTATTATTAACATATATAATGAAAAAGATCCATGATTCTCAGCCCTGGATTTTGTCACTCTACTGTTGATGAAAGATAGCTGCAAAGGATACCCCAGAGTCTACTGTTCTCATATAGAACTGCCAAGTAGTGCACCAAACCGGATTGCTAAGGATGCTTGGAAAACAGCCCTTACTTGTGCAGGGTGGTAAGAAGGGAAGGGGATAACAAAAAATTTGTGAAGTGCTGGGTAGCTTCTCCCACAACTACTATAAGAATTCACTCGATCTCAGTACCGATGAGGAGAGAAAGGAAAGACTGGTATTGCACCATCTTCCCCTCTGCCTTTCTTTTTCAATAGCTTTATTTGGTGCAGACCAGAGCTGTATTTCATTTAATCACTTTAATCATACCAGAGATACACAGGAAGCACCCTTCAGCGAACCTGGCCAGAATGATGTACAACACATCACCTTATAAGCTGAAAATGCACAAAAAGGCAATTTTGGCAGCTCTCTGAGAGACGTTGCAATATAGATTTCATGTTGTAACACAAGAGGAAGAGCAGATATAACTTCTATACTAACTCTGTCTAAGCAGCCATGGAATCTCTTGCTGAAGGAGGATTAACTTCTTGTCAGGTATTAAAATCTATAATAAGAAATATAATAACTGAATGGTCTTGGTGGGTGTATTTTTTTCAATGCAGAAGGGATCTAGAAGGTCTGCCAAGAAGATGAAAGCTTTGAAATGGGAAACTAATTAAGTGCTATAAGCACTTAAGCAGTTAAAGATTAAGAGAACTGTGAGATAAGCATGCAGATTTAAAAGATTGAGATGTTAATAAATAACAACAAATAAAACATTATGATTAAGCAATTTATATTTGTCATAAATTATACAATTCTCTTCCTAAAAAAAAATTTCACTGACTTCCTGATTCTTTGGCCAAATGGACTGAAAAATATGCACATAAGACTGAACAACAGTTTTCTTTTAAGTGAGTACTTTTGATAAATGTTATTGAACATAGGCTTTACAAGCAATGCTTTTGATGAAGGTATTACTGCTTATTGTAGCTGACATAAGAATGACCCTTTAGCTTCATGATAATATTCAAGGTTTCAAATTTGATCTACACGTCATATTGGAGCTTTTGTTCTTAAGATAGAACTACCTTGAAAAACCTTTTTTAGGATATTTTCATTAAGGTTGCACACTGGTCTGGGTGTACAACCCTTGACAAATTATTTTGTGGCAGGGGAAGTGAGGGGAGAGGTAAAAAAAAAAAAAAAAATCAGTAATTTGGTTTTATGATATAGAAAGTTTTAAAAAAAATAAATAAAGCATTCTGATCTAAAAGCTTGGATATAGAGTACTGTTTATTTAAATTTTATTTATACAACAGAAAAAGAAACTTTAACTGACAAAATGTCAACAGAATTTCTATGCTGCTATTCACTTTGTGAGCAGAACTACAAAATTATTTACTTTGTTTGCAAAATCAGTTGGGAATGTATATCACTCTGTCCCAATAACATTTATTGGGACACCAAGAATATAATTAGCCAGAATTATCAGATTTTCCCCTCAGCTAAAATGAAATGTTTCTACTGAAATAAAATGATTGCCCCATTAGGGCTTATTTTTTCATTAGTTTACCTTATCTAGTAACAGGCAGAAGTACATGTGAGTCAGTGAAAGTGCTGCATGCATTGCAAAATGCAAACTAGGAGCAGGAAACGGTCCTAAGATTACATCAATAGTGGGAATAATCCCAGCAGTTCTCCTACTGATTTATTAGCTAATGACATTGTCAAATATTGAAATAGGGCTCCAAAGAATTTTAAAGCTTTAAAATGCTAGGTAAGTTCTAAACTATAATGCAATCAATAGATTATTTTGTGGTTTTGTTTGTTTGTTTGTTTGTTTTTTGAGAAAGCAAAAATAAAATCTATTTATGTGTTTCTATTATTATATTGCTTGGTAATATTTTACAGAACTGCAAGATTGTCTATTAAAAAAAAAAAAAAAAAAAAGTTTTTCTGTGCCATAGGATCTAAAAAGCCCATTTTCTCATTGGTTTGTATTCATTATTCTCTTCACGTTCTGCTGCAGCCAAATGCCTGTGACAAGTTTTTATACCTACAATGGTATTTTTTTCCATGTGCCTCAGTGCATGCTACATGTGCATGTAACTTTTAGATCCTAAGCTGGTCGAGCAAGAAATTGCAGATCTGTGTCTGCTTTGGAACTGTGCTTCTGCCTGCCTGGCAAACACATGTATAAAACAAACTTAAGGAGTACTTATTTCTCTTAATTTCTTCCTCAGTGCAAGTGTAATAATAGCTCCAAGCTCTACTTTATTTCTTAGGTCCTTGAAAACATTTAGAGTGAGATTTAGGTCTCTAACAGCTCAAACTACCTACCTTAAGGCAGGTTACTACTATCTATTAAGGTCCTTAGGATATCTGAGAAAACAGAGCAGATTCAACACAGAAGATATGGAATATATCAACATGTTTCCAGGTTAGTAGCTGGAGGTCAAAATGGATAATTTAGGACACTCCAGGTTGTATTGCATGCTTAGGGAACACCTGAGGACAACATTGAACATAGGAATCTACATGAAAACCAGGTCTCTCAAATCTCATTATATTTAACAGAGATAGTCAATACAGTCAGCTACAGCTCTAACAGGAACTCTACAGTCTAAAGTTAATATTTACTAAAACATCGGACAACAATCTATAGATTTTCAAATCTGTGAGTCTAATTATGGCCTGCATGATGAGTCCATCCCTATCATTCAATCCAGTTGTGTCTCTGCAAGTGTGTGTGTGTGTGTGTGTGTGTGTAATTATCAACCTGCTCAAACAGATGATGAGAGTTTTGAACAAGGTACATCAAGAGAGGGAGAAGATGAGTCACAGTCAGCTGAGAAAGCCGTGGGCCAGGCTGGCAAATAAAGGATGAAGGATAAAAGATGATCTTGAAAGTAATAAAAAGAAACCACAATCAAGACTGAGGGAAGACCACCCTGAGCCTATGCACATAAATATAGATGTGTTGAGAAGACATTATGAGAAAATCAAGCCATGACACTAATCCGTGTTATTTATTTATTTATTGGATTTACATTCTGGTGGTCCAAACTTTTACCTCGTTTCACTTGTAAAATCTTGTGGTGGGTTGACCCTGGGCAGATGTCAGGTGCCAACCAAAAACGCTCTATCATCCATCTCCTCAACTGGACAAGGGAGACAAAATACAACAAAAGGCTTATGGATTGAGGTAAGAACAAGGAGAAATCTCTCAGCAATTACTGTCATGGGCAAAACAAACTGAAGATGAGGAAATTAATTTAATTTATTATCTATCAAATCAGAGTAAGATAATGAGAAATAAAACCTAAACCTTAAAACACCTTCCCTCTACCCCTTTCTTCTTTATAGGCTCAACTTTAGTCCTGAGCTCTCTACCTATTCCCCCTCAGTGGCGGAGGGGGAAGGGGGGAATGGGGACTGCAGTCAGCAGAGACATGTTGCCTCTGCTGCTCCTCCTGCCTCACAGGTAGGACTCCTCACAGTCTGTCCCTGCTCCAGTGTGGAGTCCCTCCTATGCATGACAGTCCTTCAGGAATGGACTACTCCAGCATCAGTTCCCCATGGGATCACAGATCCTCCCAGCAAACCTGCTCCAGTGGAGACTTCTCTTTCCTATATATGTTATCCCCAAGGCACTGTCACTGATGTGCTCAGCCTTGAACAGCAGTGAGTCCATCTTGGAACCAGCTGGCATTGGCCACTGGCATTGGGGGAAGCTTCTGGCAGCTTCTCACACAAGTCACTCCTGTCACTGCCCTGCTACCAAAGCCTGTCTGCACAAACTCAATACAAGGTTACAGCAACAATGAAAATAAATGACAGAATATTCTAGAAGGTAATTCTTTTAAGTATTTTTTTTTATTATTATTTTTTTTTAATTCTTTTAAGTATTAGATATCTATGATAGTAAGGTTGAGTGGCAATCTGGATAAATGTATTTTCCCCTTTAAATATAGAAACATTTTATATCACTAATCTAACAAAAATATTCATCTTTTGAATGTCTGAATGTGAGATAAAAGTCAATGTTGATGATTTCTTGAAACTAAAGTTTAAAAATTAGGTTTTGCACATTGCATGAAATTTTCTACCCAGAAAAAGAGAAGGGGAATCCCTTTGCTCTACTAATGAGTTGATATTTGTTTTTAAGAGTACAAAATACTTCTCTGTGTGATTTAAAACCCACTTTTCTTATTTTCCCTGCAAGTAAAGTGTTTAAGTAGAATTCAGAGCTCCATCAACAATAGTAGATCCTTTATCCAAATACTACATAGTGTAAGCAGTTATTTGAATATTTCCAGATTAGAATCTTGCCCTTTAGAAACACATTTGATACATACAGAGGGCCTGTTGGCTGATTATTTTCTATCACATCTGTTTGCATGGCATCATGCCCATTCATAAGCTCATCAAACTTTGCCTGAGGGCAAAGCTACCAACTAAGCAAGCACTAGATTTAAAAAAAAAAAAAAAAGAAAAAAAAAAGCCAACTAAGAAGATACAGTAGACTAAAATAACATACCGTGAGGTAAGGAAAATAGGAAGCTCCATAGATGCTTCAAATATAGAATAGCCTTTGGTTATATTGAAGGCAAAGCTTGGAGAAATGACATATTTTTTTCTGAGACAGTAGCATACTAGAGTTGGTGAAATGCTATCCGAGACAACAGGCAACACTTTGTTAAGCGTATCATGGTAGGAGCAAATATGTGTGCAAATAAGACAAATATTATTTTTGTTAACAAATTATTTTGAGAAGGCAATAATAGTGCTACTAGTAAGATCAGTAAGCAAGCAGATGGTGATACATGTATTTGTAGTACTTCACTCAGTGAGCATTTGAAGCACTTTAATTAGTTCAGCTGTCCAATCCTCTTTCTCCCCCATGTCATCCTTCATGTATTATGTCAATAGACAAGGAAATATCAAGCTTATTATCCTTATAGTACAGATGGAAAAAGTGGAATAAAATTATGGAGGTCATAAAACGAGAATGTAGAAATGCCTCGGAAAAAATACAATTTTTTTTTTCCAGTCACGCAATATAATTTCAGAGAAAAAAATTGAAATTGACAGAGACCTTAAAGCTACAGCATATAAAGAAAAGCAGATTGATCTCGATATCTAGAGATTTAAAAAAGCAGAATGAAATACTGTTTATGATCACAATAATGGGTGGTACTTACTGTATATTCTAAGTAATATTAAAAACCAACACTGTATTTAACAAGATCACCTAAAATATTGTTGTTGAAGGTATTGAGAATAATTACTAATAACAATCACAATAACTGCTGTCTGGAGAATAATGCTGGGTAAAAAAAAGTGGGATTTTCATTCTAGTTTTCTCCATATCTTTCACCATACAACAAATTTTTCAAGAACTCCTTTACTTCTAATGTTAGTAAGCAAACAGAAAGAAAGTGTGTCCAATCCTGGTTCGCACATCAGGCTTTCAGAACTTGTTAAGCAAGGACTTTTTATGTTAAAATAGTAAAGAAGTGAAAAAAACTTCTAGGCATAGTTTCTGAACTTATAATTTCTAAGTCTAATTAAAATTAATTATTAAATTAAGAATTATTTAATGAACACAGTATTTCATTTTTTCTTTTTAAAAATTCAGCTATTTTAATTGCTTTTACTTTGCCCTGGGATGGCTTTTCTGTGTTTCTTTCTCCCTCAACATGAAGATGTGCCTATGGTATTCTATACAACTTCAGTTTGCATGGAGTCTCTGCTATTTATTCAACAAAACTAAATTTATCAACAGCATTTAGTTCCAGATTCATACAACTAACTTGCATCTATATGTGAGTCAGATGTCTTCACAATCAATATATCCATATTGAGATATAGTCAGTACTGTCAACCATCTCAAGACTGATCCATTTCATCATAATATAAGCAACCAGATGGATCAGTTGGATAGTTCTCTAAGATCGATTACCTAGATTCACTACATACATCTCCATTAAGTGTAAAGGGAATTTAAATACACTTAGTTCATATACAGTCGTCTTTATTAAAGACATGGAAAGTGAGGTTGAACTCTGCTTCTTAAGTTTGTGACGTGGATAATCTTGATTATTCTTGCTGTAAGGGACACTGAAGTGGCACATTTTTAATAAGTAAAATTTAACGGGTTAGATTTAGCTAGACTGAGAAACAATGCCAGCATTATCGTGCTGGACAAGATCTAGATTCAAATAGGAAGACAAGTGTCTCTCCTGTGTAAGTCTCACACAAAACCCATCATTTAGAAACGTTGTAAATTTTTTCAAATCTGTTTAAACCTTTATTGTTGGAGCATTGTGGAGGATGGTGGGCAGTTGTTTGGTTGTGGTTGTTGAGTTTTTCATTTGTTTGACCTTTTTTTGTTCTTACTCCAACCTGTTTCTGAAATGTCTAGGAGAAACATCGAGGAGATTGGCAAGACAAAGGAATGCAAGTCCAAACTTTGCTACTCTACACATTTGGACAAAAAACCTCTCAATAAAATTTATGAAAAAATCTATTATGTTCAAAGTACATCTGACTCCTTCACATGTTCTGCAGCAACAGACCTATACTTGAAGCACCTGACTGATGACAACATATACTTACAAAATGTGAAGCCTAAGAGTTTAAAACTATAGCTTATGCTTTTGAGGATACTGTTCCAACTAGTGAGTTTTTATCTGGCATGAAAGATATATAGATCTGGAACAGAAACAATCCAAAAGAAACTGATTCAGTGATCCAGACACCTCAGGTTAAGAGATATGGGGTGCCATATTTTTATTTGTCTACATCAAAATACCATACACATCATAATCTTCTTCAAGGAATTTGCTTGTGAAGCAAGTAGAATAATGAAAGCAGGGTAAACTTTGAAAGACCTGCATTATTTCTCAAAAGCCAAACTGGGCCTAAATTTATAGGTCTCACTTTTGCAGACAGTCATGACCCTAAGTGAGATTATTACTATGGAAATAAGACAGGATAACAGGATATCACTTAAAATTTCTAGCATATGTCTGTGTACTGTAGTTTCATGTGCTTTTCTATCCACACATAGTTATTCCACACGTAATCTGTTTCTAGTCTTTGCCTTCAGCTTATGACATAATGCTACCATTTCCTATTCAAAATGGTAGCATGTATAACCTTGGGTGTTGCAAAACAAAAAGTAGCAAATTGTGAATACAGCCAGGAAATGTTAATATTAACAATGCATGATTCAGAATTATAAAAAGAAGTGTTCTGAGGCCACAAAAAAAAATGAAAGTTTTCTAAAAACTGTGGAGATCTTGATGACATACTGTAACTACTTTAAACTCTCCAAGGAGTTCCACACAGCTCTGTTCACTTACATGCTGGAAAACATAGTATAAAATGGGGAAGAAACAAATAATGTACACAGGTACATACACACTTGTGGACAATAATTTTGATCACAATAGCCCTGCTTATCTGAATAGTGTTTACCTGTGTAGAATTTTACTAGTTTTGATAATATTGTTTCCCTGAATAAAACTTGCATTTGGGGCAGAATACAATGTTCAAGAAAAGTTATCTGTAAAGAATTACAGTTCTTTCAAGAAAAGAAAAACAACCCCATAAATCATCAAGAATATTCAGGCTATTCTATTTAGCAACACAATCTTTATTAGAATTCTGGATTCTTGTAGGATTTAGATTTTGATACAAAATTGAGTCAATAAAAATAATAGAACTAGCAGTAATAAAATTAGTCTACATAAGATTCTGATAATCTGTGCCAGTAAAGAGGGAAATCTCACTTATTAAATCCCTTCAAGGGTAATAGTGAAGAAACTGCTTTGAAATAGAAGTTTTAGAACTGAAGCCCAGGTTTGTTCCATGGTAATACTTGTGGTGTGGATGGGTATGATGACTGTGCCTGTGCACACTTACAGCACTCTTAAATCATTAGTTCTCTTTGTGGTCCACGATCTCCTCAGCTAGTAAACCATATAGATAACCTAATGATATTTGATACAGTGAACAGATGTCAGTCAAAGTGATGGACTAAACTCCAGATCTCCACAATAAAAGTTTTAACTGATTTGTGTAAGAACTCTTTCAATATGAGTTTTTGGCTGTCCTGCAGATTGCTGCAGGAAGCTTCTGCTCTGCATAGACCAATTGGAATGTTCTAGCATGTTGAGAAATACCTTGGATAAAATCTCATGAGTCTTCTCCTCTCCAGGCTGAACAACCCCAATTCTCACAGCCTGTTTTATAGTAAAGTTGTTCCAGCCCTGTGATCAACTTAGTGGCTCTCCTCTGGACTCTTCAACAAGTCCACATTTTTATTGTGTCGGGAGCCCTAGAGCTGGAAACAGTACTCCAGGTGGAGTCTCACAAGAGCAGACTAGTGGGGGAGCCTAGGATGTGGTTGGCCTTCTGGGCTGCAGGCATGCGTTACTGGTTGATGTTGAGCTTTTCACCCACAAACACTCTTAAGTTCTTCTCTTCAGGACTCTTGTCAATTCATTTTCCACCCAGAATGTATTTGTGCTTGGTACTGCCCTATCCCAGGAGCCTTGTTGAACTTCATGAGAATCACATAGGACCGCCTCTGAAGCCTGTCAAGGTCCCACTGGATGGCATCCCTTTCCTCCAGAGTGTCTACTGCACCACACAGTTTGGTGTTGTTGGAAAACTTGTTAAGGCTGCTCTCAATCCCACTGCTCATGATGCTGACAAGACACTAAAAAATGCAGGAATACTTTCCATTTAAGAGACATTTGAAATTTGTCAGATTTGGTTCAGGCAGCTCTTAACAGTTCAAATTTGCAACACCTTCACTGATCCATTTAACACATCCCTAATGAGAAATGTTTGCAATCGGCAAGGTAAATTTGCATAACAAACTCTTTCAAGTACTTCTGTTTAATCTGTGTTAATTATTCATTATTTTTTGCTGTCTGTATTTTTAAACTCCTGTCCTCATTTTAGTTTGGGACCCTTTATTTACTCAACACCCGGATATTTATTTATTTTCCCTTTGCTGAAGGACACTTCAGAATACATATCCTACTATGAAAGGCACAATGTCTTTGTCTTCCTCAAAGTTTTGTACAGGTTTCTGTTTCTGTACTGTTTCTACAATTATTATATAGAATTCTACTTAAAGCTGAGCTTAAGGAAAATATATAAGAAGAAGCTGAGGAATATATATATATGACCAGAAATCAGTTATTGTATTTTAAGTTACTGAAAACACAATTTTTAATTTTTTTTCCAATTGATTTTAATTTCTGCATGGCATAGAATATGAAGCAGTTATGTTGAAATTAAAAGCATAATATTGACATAATTAATGAGACATTTGGGATGAAACAGAGAGTAGACTAGTTTAGTCTACTAGAGTAGACTATTGCTGAATCTGGTAGCTGGGAAAAGGCAAAGTTTTTTCAGCTCTGTGATCCCAAGTCCCACCAGTAGGCAGGGTAAGCTTATGTTCTCCATAGATACACAAGATCACACCTATGCAATACATATCTACTTGCAAGTACAGACAGACACAGAGATTAGCACAGTCAGGATACATAGAAGTCATGCAAACACAAACAACAGCAATGGTCTTGTTCCATTCTTTTCTATGGCAGTTTAGGATGAAGGTCTCCTAGTGGATCCCCAAATCGTCCCTGTATTCTCTTTCTCCTCAGCTGCTGGTATTTTGTCATGTGAGTCACTGAGCCCTACAGGTTAACATGTACACACATCCCCAGCTACACACAGATGCCCCTTTGGAATTTCCTGTCTCCATTTGCCTCATGCATGGACACACACATGCAAATGTGTTTCTCAGTTGACCAAACAACTTCTCCAGTAGTTGACTTGGACTTACTGGTCCCTCCAATAGCCAGTTTGCAGACCCTCCCATTTCTCCATTATCTGGTCTGATCCAAACTTAGGGCTCCCAAGAATTTATCCAACTTGCTGACTAATCTGGCTTTTTATTTGCTCGTTATCACACACCAGTGTATATACTCCTCCTTGCTCCAAGAGTATCAGAGAAACATTATCCCCTCTGACCTACGATCCCAGTCCATCTGCTGGCATATAAATCTCAAGAGACACACACACAAATGCACAGAATATATGAAAGAACATTTCACACAGGAAAATAATTAGAAATGGAGTTCAATATGACAAAACTGTTCATCAGGTACAGAACATGGTCAAACATGTACTGAGCAGCATCCTGTTAAACACATAACCATACCCTTTATACATCAATTTTCTCATGATTGATCCCTTCTAAATTTTGACAGTTTCTTTTCCCTTCCTTTGATTCTTCTTCTAAACATCCCATATGTCCTGTACAATCCCAAAATGCACTTCTCCTGCATCTTATAATGTGTCCCATACCCACTAGAAAGTAACACTTCTCAGCTTGTAAGGTGATCTGGAAAACCTCTTCCATTTACTCATAGTAGTGATTGTCATTCCTGGCTCATGAACCTGATCATCCTGGAGGAGCAGAATTAGCATTCTTGTTTCTCTGATTAGGTTATTAGGGTTTCACTGCTTGTCATTATAACTCTGTGCTTCTTCATGCTTGTAGAGATCAACATTTTATCATATATCCTATAACATTATTAGAATAACTTTTTAATTAAAAGGGCACCACTAAAAAAGGAAAACCAAGGTGTTAGAAAAATTTTGATTAGGACTCAAAATTCTGCAGAGGAAACAAGCAAATGCAAATAAGATTTTCAGTCTTGTGTTGACAAATAGCAGCAAAGTTCAATATTCTACAGTAACTTTGGGGATGAGAATCATTGGGAATTGTGTTTTCTGAGTGGCAAATGAACAATTGAGACAAGTAATACTCATGTTATCTCTCTTCTGTTCCCTTCCTTTCTTTTCTGCCTCTCTTCTTCTCTATCTTCCTTTGTTTCCTCTTCTTTCTTCTCTTCAGGTAATATGGACTATTGAATATTTAAAGATTTTAAAATTGGTTTTACCCTTTCTGTTTACCTACATTACTTATTGGCAGCTAAAAACATCCTTCTAATCTATCCCTCCCATGAAGTATCTTTGAGACTTCAGGTTTTGTCCTTAGTGTTGAAAAAGAATAATGGATACAAGTTTTACTGAAATATAGAATGGAAGCAATTTTGAAATATGTTTGCTGATTTTTTTTTTATTTTTTTTTCATGACTACTTTCTAGCTATATCTTAGAACTGGAGAACAAGAATTTGTTTTGCAAGGATTCCCAAGCATATTATTTTATTTGGGGATACAACAGGGTGCAGAGATCAGTGATAATGTGATATGTACTTGCATCATAGATTAAAGAAAAGACAAATAAGTAAGCCCCTATAGTTAATTTACCATGAGGCAATGACATATGTTTTAAAATGTAACATAAATAAATATATTATTTATTCTGTGCATGAAAAATAAATAGAAGTAAACTGTATACCATAAACATTGTTCAAGTGACATTTGAACAGTATAAAAGAGAGAAAACAGAATATTCACCCACAGAGAAGAAATAATATCCAAAATCACACTGTAGACCGAGAGAATATTTGAATAACCTTTCAGAGGGTAAAGCATAAGATATGATTATGTTAAAATATTATAAATTTTTACAGTCATCTGTTTCAAAGGAATCATGAATTCATAGTGAAATGGAAAAGAAAATGTTTGCAATATCTTGATACCCTTTTTAATCCTGATTTTTTCTGACAGTTTTTTTTGATATCTGGACAACTGAGGAGCAACAGTAATAAACCCCAAATTAGTTTCAAGTTCTTCTGAATCCCCTCATAAAAGCCATTGGTCACACATTGCAGTTAGAGATACAGTCAGACTTTACAGTCAGGGTTTATAGTTTTCCACAGTCACACACCTTCTGGGAAACTTCAGTGATCCCCTTTTGCAAAAATCATATTCCTCATATTAATTTCTGGAGCAAAAGTAGGTAGTGATGGTCTTCTAGTAAGAAACTGTTAAAAGATTAAGTCTCCAGATGGTTCTCCAGAATTAGGACAACCTTCTGGGATGCTACAGAACAGATCCCCATACATTCAGTTCTATGGTCAAAATAGATAAAAAGAGAGCTTTATTGCATATTATAAGAAGAGCTATCTTAAATGTTCCTGGGAATAAATGTAACCCTCTTCAAACTGGTGCATAAAATACCCTCTAGCATACTGTCGTTTCCATTTTCTCTCCCTTAAATAGGCTTTCAAAAAGAGATGGCTCCAGCTTTTTCTTCACAGCGTCCACTAATTATAGCTAAGAAAAATATAAAGGAGAATTACCATTTTTTTTTAATGTGCTTACTATGGATACTCTGTCAAAAAAATTATTGTAAGAGATCATTATTTTGAAGCTACTTATTTAATCTGTCTGTGGGCAGGCCACTGTGTGATCTGCAAAACTAAACTGACAAAACAAGGGAGTAAATTCTACCCTTTAAAACATTCAAATAATATCCAGCTGACAAAAAAAATGCTGTGTAGAAACTTTATTTAATTTTAATTATCTGAAATTAAGTCATAGTTGGACATCTTGACAAAACAAGTCTTCTGCATGCCTTCCTGTGCAGAAAGACAGGGCTTTCTTTCCCAAGGAGGCTTGAAATGGTTAATCTTCTTGTGCATATCTATACCAACAAATATAGGTCTAGATACCAGTGCTTTGGTGAAATAATGCTGAGTTTACCATCCCAATATATATTTCAGCAGTTCTCTTTCAGTATTTTATTTTTAAGTGAAGAACGAGATTTTAAATGGAAATGAAGTTGATAATGAAAGTGCTCTGTAACACACTAACTGCTTTACATTTACTCTTGCAAGTGTTATGAGAGTAAAAAAGCTCTAGATTGAGAAATGAACTACCATGTTCAGGGAAAAAAAACCACAAAAAAAAAAAAATAAAATTAAAAAAATAATTAAAAAAAAAATTAAAAAAAAAAAATTAAAAAAAAAAAAAAAAAAGGCACGTCTCAGTAGATATGAAAGCTGTATATCCTTCCTGAACAGGAAGTTGAAGATATATAACATGTTCAATAGCAAAGAGGTCTTGAGGGCATGAGCTAAGCAGGGCGGTCACAGGGACTTTGCATTTGATCATGAGAAGAGGAGAAGCAATCTAAAATAAGCAATGTCATCCCAAGCAAAATGCACATTTCCACTGGAAAACTGAGCTTACAGTAGTCACTGTTAAACAATCTATTTCTGAATAAAATACAATTTTCTGCAAACCATCTGATTCTATTGAATTGAATCTACTCCATCTCTGGTTTAGACAGTTAGGAATGCTATATGATAATCTTTTATAAACTATCCAGAGACAATGAATTTTAAACCTAATTAGCAAAAAAAAATGGTGATTTTTTTTTTCCTTACTCTCCCTTATACCCTTCTCAGAATTGGACTCCAACTTCTTCTTTTTTTTTTTTTTTTTTTTTGTATGGCAGATATATCTACCATTCATTTTGTAATTAACAAAATGGTAAATATTTTACATTTACAGAATAAATAAAAATTATTTATTTTTACATATTTCTTTTTTAAGATGAAATAATCTAGCATTTAGCTGTGCAACCCACTTAACTTGGACTTCTTGACTGTCAATTGTAGAAAGCTTTGTCATACAAGGAGAAAACACATGGTGACAATAAATTACATCAATCTCTCTTTTTCTGAAATAACTTGTTTTCCTCTGAGACTGGACTTTAAAAGTGAACTTATTCTGATAACTTGTTTTGTCTTTGCTTTCCATGAGACATCCATCTTTTTTTTGAAAATAGAGTTAGAGAGCAGTCTTCTAATACCTGCTGTTAAAAGATTTTAAGCTTAAGGTTCATGGCAATTAGATTAGCCAATGGATACTATGAAGTGTAAAGCATTTTCTAGAAAGGTGTTTCACTTTTGCATTTGTCTGTTCTAGAAAAGTGCTTCACTTTTTACGTTTTTCTCCCTCAGTTTTTTTTCAGGTTTCTGAAATAGGTTCTGAGAAATTGTTCAGTTGGTGGGCATCTGGATAGTCATTTATGTAAATTTAGAAGATCAACATAGACTATACTGCCCAATGTATGCATGCAAGTACAACAGTTATGGTTTCCTCAGGCTTTAAGCAAGAAAAGATGATAATCCATTAAAGATTTGTTTCTAAAAAACCAGAAGTTCTTGAGACATCTTCAGATAAATTCTTCTGGGAATGAAGTTTTGTCTTCTAATGAAGATTTCCTTGAATACGCAATGACTTTATAAGTAGTTAAACCCAAAAATAATATATCAGGGGGAAAAAAAAAATGTTTATTTAAATTTATTTTTAAAAAAATGTTTATAACTTTTGCAATTTTCTTGTATCAGCCACTAGGACTGTCTCACCTGCTGGAAGCCCAATATTTTCAAGCTAGACACAATACTTAATCAAAGGTAAATATAGTTATCAGTCTCATATAGCTACCTAAATATGTTTGTATTCTGTGTCACCCATTTTTTTATAAACTGTATCCATAAAAAAACCCCCAACATTAGCCCCCTCTCTGAATATTCTTCCCCACTGCTATACACAAACAGTGTGTTTGACATATTCAGGGCATGTTGAATTTATTCAGCTAACACAGATTGTTGGCATCAGCAGCAGATCTGATTCACACCCAATATATTATATATTTCATTTATATTGTGCCAGCGATCTGTGTACTAGATGTTTGACAGTTCTGGTTGTCCTGTGGCCTTGTCAAAACTGCAAACTCTGAACATGTCAGAAGTCCTCAAGCTCCACTGGAACAAAATTTACACGTAGAAAGAAGAAATATCTTGGCAAACATGAACATATGGTAGGCTCAGTCTTACTTCCTGCAATCTTATTTTTTCCTTGAAAACGATAAAGCTGAAGGACACTGAATGTGAATTAGCTTAGATGTGTTACCTAGGAAACTTCTAGTCAGAATTCACTACTGTTCCATTCTGCTCCTTTCTATTTTGATAGAATCATAGAATCATTAGCTGGAAAAGACCTCCAAGATCACCGAGTCCAACCTTTAACCAAACACCGCCACGTCAACTAAACCATAGCACCAAGTGCCACGTCCAATCATTTCTTGAACACTTTCAGGGATGATGTCTCCACCCCTTCTCTGGGAAGCCTGTTCCAATGCTTAACCACTCTTTCAATGAAAAAATTCTTCCTGATGTCCAAACTGAATGTTTCCTGGCACAGGCTGAGGTCTTTTCCTCTTGTCCTGTTGCTAGTTGCCTGTGACAGTCCTACCTCACCCTTTCTCCCCAGATCACAAACCCAAGATAATACAAAAGTCTAGTTTTCTACAGCATACATTTAGGCAGGCCTTGAAGCTCAAAAGACTTCTATTGCAAATGCAAACATTTTTTTTTTTTTTTTTTTAATTCATTGTTAAAACATTACACTAGTTTTTTGGTTTTGGTTTGGGTTTTTTTGTTTGTTTGGAATTTTTTTGTTTGTCTTTTGGGGTTTGTTTGCCTTTTTTTTTTTTTTTATAACTTTAATACAAGATAATGTTAAATTGCACAGGTATGTGGAATTGATGGACTTTCAAGAAACTGAGGGAAACTGGAACTTTGTAATGGATGAAGATGAGAGCCGGGTGCTTCTGTATCTTGTAGGGGGTTGGTGGGACTGTGCCACCTGATGTGCAGGGGGAGAGGGAGGAGAGAGGGAAATAGGGGGTGATAGGGAGAAAGGCATATAAAGGGCATTGGTAGTGTAAAACAGGACTGGTTGGTACGCTTGTCTGGCTGTGCCCTGTGCATGATCACTACAGTGTGTCCTGTCTTCCTGTATCTCCTTGTTAAATCTTTTCTTAACTACCTTTCACCATAATCTCACTCTCTATGCTGTGTGTGTGTGTGTGTGTGTGTGTGCTGCAAGGTACAGGAGAGACCTGAGTGTGTGTGAATGAAACTTGGGAGCATCCCTGGCCATTGGAGTTAGCTATGGGACATCAGCAGGTGCATCTGTAGCTCACACCCACATTGCAGGGCATGGGTCTGGTCTCCAGGTACTGGGGCAGAAGGGATTCTGTGCTGCAGCAACTGGATAAAGGAGGGATTCTGTGTTGGAGCAACTGTTAGGACAACAGTCCTAACATCCCTAACACAAATCATTCTCATCTTCACTTGCGGATGATTAACTGTGGAGGTATTTATAGAGAAAGAACAATTTCTGTGGTGAAGTATAATCTCTCACTAGTGCCCTAGACTTCTATTCCCAAATCATTAACACAATTGAATTTGATTGTTACACTGAAAATCTTGCCACAGAAAAAAATGAAGCATGCCTTATAGGTGGAGCTGAGATCTACTGTCAGTCTAGTTTGTGTTTTAGCAGTATCCTAGTCCGCGTAATTAGTCCCATTACAGAAATTCCTAGTTTAGAGCACTGCAGTAAATTGTCCTCCTGCCTGGAGGGATGTGAAGTTTTTGTTGGAGTTCCTGTCGACTTGGAGGAGCACTGTTCCAATACTGACATTGGGCCTTACTTTCCCTGTAGCCTGGGAATGACGCTTGGAGATCTGGGTGTGCATTTCCTACCTTCTGGGGTCACCACTCAGGAGGGGAGCAGGAGGGAGGAGCCACTTCCAACCAGTGAAGGCTTCTCTGGCCCTCAGAAATCTCTGCCCTGCCCCTGCTAGGTCTGGCAACAGGGGATGGGGATTCTGCTCATTTTTATGTCTTCAGAAGCACATTGATTTTGCTTGAATTCGTGGTCACCAACTCATAATCTGCATGGAAATAATGGCAATGCTCAAAATATTCCTTTTGTTTTCCACAGTTAACATTCATTTTTTTTCCTGTTCTGTTTTTCATAGCTTTAAGCACAGAAAGGGAAAACTGTTTCCATGGAAATAGAGGAAAATGTGTTAAAAAAATTTGAGTTGTTTATTTTTAGCATTATACCACTAATAGACTGATTGCTTAGTACTGTAAAAAGTTCACAGAAATAATGAACCCACATGCAAAATTTTGCATCATCTCTTTTGGGTGGGGATGATTTTTAAGTACACGGGTCCTTTGAGAGCAGAGGTCATGCATAGCTCAGATAACATCGATGTTCCACAAACTGATTAATTCTGGTAAAAAATTCTTTGAAACTCCTATTTAGCCAGCATTATTCAAGATCTATGACTCTGATTGCCTGTCTAGAGGTACAAATGCCCTCTTGTATGAAGCCATGCAAAGGGAGCTGAACCACAGCTGTCAAAAGACAGAGGGAAAATCTATTAGCTTCTTCAAGAGTATTATTACATAGATCAATTCCTCATTCCCTGTCTTAGCCAATAAGTTTTCCAACACACTAAACCTTTAACAAAAATTTAGATCTGTCTCAAAGAGAAGAAGAAAGGATTCTTCATAGACATTGCTGTTTGCTTTTAAGTTTTGAAAGCTGGATATGCAAATAGGTTCTGTCAAATGCCAGTGGCAATGTACTATATATATACTATGAATTTGTAATTATTGTTTGCCAGCTTTTATTGTCGTAGCAACGAATTCACTTTAGTTGGAGATCTGTACTACTTCCAGCATGGCAACTTGCTGGAGTTTGAATATATAAACTTATACCATTACTGATTTCATGCATCTTCCTAAATATAACATACAATAACAAAGGATTCTTTGTTGGATTAAATGTTCAGACAATATGCTTGTCTATTCAAAAAATTTTTTTGCTGGGTTAGGCAGTGCAATATTTCTGCAGCACATTCATCTACGTTCTCCTTCAGACTGGAGGGGGTAGGGAAAAGAGGAAAAAAAAAAAGAAAAAAGAAAAAGGAATGGAAAAACATTGTTAGATGGTGAAATATCTATTTGCACTCAGTGGAAATGCATTCACTTTGGTCTACCTCTACAAGTATTTTTAACTGAGTACAAGAAAGGGAGAGAAGCTACAGTTCTTTAGAACTTGGTAAACATTCCTCCTTCTCTGTACCACCCCTTATATCACCTAATCAATACCATTTTCAATAGGTAAAAGATATGCAAAAAAATGTTGAGGCAGTTTTTTTAGCTGCATGAGAGGGAACTATTTTTGCAGTCATTTATTGTCAGGAATTTCAGGATCCAATAAGATCTCAATGAGTCTATGAACTAGTTACTGCATGACATTCTCTTATATCCTGATTTAGATGGGTTTACAACAAATGTATAATCACACTTTTAGGATGGGAAGACCAGATAAAGGCAATATTGTACTCACTTCCATGACCTCTGATTTTTCAGTGATGACCATCTGAAATTCTTATCGCACTCTAGCATACTGACTTAGATATGAGGGAGATGGGTAGAAATGGGCAAGAAAAAAATCCATGTCAAAGTTTAAAAAATCTGGTTGACTATCAGGGGGATCATTTACAGGAACATTGAGTTGTTTGTATTGGTATTTAGGTGCCCAAGTTCTATTGTTCTTAATGTATGGAATTTTGTCATTAGGGCATTTAGATGACAGATTTAATTCCTATTCAGTTTGTTATGTTTGGGGTTTGGGGTGGTATTTTTTTTTTTTTTTGTGTGTTTTTGTTTTGTTTGTTGTTTTTTTTTTTTTTGCGTTTGTTTTTGTTTTTATTTTTTTCCCTAGACCAAAGAATGTAAAGTATAAACTGAAAAAAATTAGAGTAGAAAAGACACCTTAGGTCTACATATTCTTAGCTATGTGTTGAACTCATTGGAAAACTCACATTTCTTTCAATATGCCTTCTGAATTCAGGTGTGTTCTTGACTTCACAGTGACCCAGTTTCAAAAAAGTACTGTCTGGCCTGTGTGCAGGTAGATGGGATTTTTGAAAATAATTATTTTTTTCTTTTTCCCTAGAGAGACCCTAGGTGTCCTAACTTTTGGTGAGCTATAGTTCTACAGAAATATAATTTTTGCATCCATTGCTAAGTCTCTCTTTTCAAAAGGCAGTTCAGTGTTTTAAACTCCAGGTGAAAACTAACATTACAAAACCACATGTGAAGGGCTTCTCTTCATCATCCTTCTGGTTTCTTATTTTTCTAATAGATGCCTGCTATACAATAAATGAAACAGAGGCATTTAACTTTATATTTAGCAGATGGAAAAGATTCTCTTTAACACCCTGATGGGGCATTTAAAAGTTTTCAGTTTTCTTCACTGACAATACTGGTTTACTAACAACTGTATTAGGAATGCAAACAAGTAGTAACCATTGGGAAGGTGATCTTTGATATTACAAAGCGAAAATAAGAAATTTAATGTAGGAGGTTAAGAGTAGCTTACTGATTTGTTTTACTTTAAGCTAGCTCCACCCATTCAAGCACGGGGACCTCAAGATGAATCTCGAAGTGTAATCACAGAGGTTTCTCTGGGAAATTCAGGCAAAATACCAACTACTATTCTGTCTGCTATTCTTTTCAGCATAAAAGAACAAAAATACAAGTCTGGCATACCAGAATGCTTTTTCAAGCCCAGATAAAGTTCAAAACAAGCCACAGCTGAAAATGGAAATAAATTATTTGGGTATTTTTCCTCTCTCTTCTGGAATTATTTTGTGGCTAAGAACCATAGTGTGAGTGAATTCTATGGCCCTAAAAGAAACTAATTTAGCAACAAGAAGCCCTCTAATAATACGTCTGCTTCCCCTTTCCACCTACAGTCTTTCAGGAAAGAGAATGAGGACATGTCCCATTTTCAAAATCAGAAAACTCATGTCTAAAGAAACGTATGAAATATTTTTTTCTTTCTTCAGTAGTGCTGATGTTCACAGGAAGAGATGACCTATCAAAAACACTTACAAGTAAGACTTTAGAAATCTTGTTATATTATTAAAAATCAAAGCCAACAAGGAAAAAAAAAATCACAAAACAAACAAAAGAAACTGCCACTGCCTATACAAATCACATTTCTTTTCAGTATGACACAAGTTACACACACTGAAAGAAATTAAGCAAGGTCCAATAGAGTTTAGAGAAGATATAAACAGCTTGTGATGAATTATACTGGTAACTGGTAGTAAACCTGAGAAAAAAATAAATCCAGAAGAGGAAGAATAAAAGCAACCTGACTTTTGACTTTTCCTATGCACAAATGGTCTTTTATTTTTCATACGAAAGAAGTTAGATGAGGAAGTTTTGCAACAATAACAAGATATGAATTATTCAGGAATATATTCTGTGGAAAAACAAAACAAAAAAAATTTTGATAGTGAGTCAGTGGTTTTACAGTAATTAATAAAAAAAATCAGTTACAAGTGTCTGTCTGTACATTCTTGAATGCATGTGTGTCTTTTAATGGATCACATATTGTGTACAGTTGACTTTTTGGTGACCTTAAAACTGTAGTCACAAGTGACTGGGCTATGCAAATAAAACTACAGTTAAAAGGCTGCTGAAGAAATATAGGATTGCATCAGGGACTCCCCAAAGGGCAATCAGAAGCTGACAGCAATAGCCTTGAAAGGGCAAGCATGGGACAATAGACAAGATCCCAGGCTATAATCACAAATCACTAATGATTAATTACCGATCACTAAAGGAACACAACCTTGGCAGCTGAGTGAAACCCATTTCAGGATTAAAAAAGAAAACAGAAATGAAGTCTCAAGCATTTGTAAAACACACCATATAGAGTAAAACTTGGATGTGACATGGAGTTTATGGATTAGAGAACAGAGAGTAAGTAAACTGTATTAACAATTATTTTAAGAAATGACCCAAGCAAATCCAAAAGCCAGGAAGAAGATTAATTAATCCACTTTTACTTTTGGTATGTATTGCAAAAATACCTGAAATTGACAGGTTACTGAAAATACAGGATAAAATGAGATGTGAAGTGTCAATCCATATAGCAAGGAAGTACCTTTACAATAACTTAAAAAAATGCCTTCACAATTTGACTGTGATCACCAATACACAGCAAGAGTGCCTATTTCCGCCTCCACAAACACGTGTGCATTGTGATATTGTGATTATATATGAACTGTGTTTCCTAAGTTTTGTCATGAAATGACATGTGTGATAGTAACACCAGTGAAAAGTAAAAAGCTACTATTCCCTCTACAGATTAGAACAGTTAGGCTGATAAGGAATGAAGCTGGATTAATTTTGCATTTTTGACAAAGATATCCTTTTTCTTATGCTACTTCCTTTAAAACTGATTTTTAAAATAATACATTGACAAGTCATTTCCCAGATAAAAATTAGGCTGACAAATATGTCATTCCTCCAGACCTCCTTTTCTTTAGTTCTTAGGGCATGCATATTCTTTTTCTATAAACTCTATAAAGTTGCAAACATTACTTGAAATATCCTTTTGACTAGTTCTGTTGCTTTAGGGTCAATTTCTTTATGCGTCACTCTACTCAAGATAACACAAAACTTTTGTTTCTTGTTCTTTCTATCTTCTGGCCTATATTCTTATATCTCTGTCAAAATTATTTGCATGCTATGCAGTATATGATTAGAATTAGCCTTTTTTCCTTTTTTTTTTTTTTTGGTGATGACTGAAACAAAAAAGTGTAACAAGCTATTGAAGGCATTTTTATATCTATTGTATTTTTTTCTGTTCCTCTGCTGTGCTCTATCTGTATTTTTCTTCTCTGTTTATCTATATGCAGAAGGTTTACTTATCACCTTTTTTTTTACTAATGAATGTCACTATTTCTAGCTTTAGTATCACTTACTTGATGTATTTCTTCTTACTGATCCTTCATGATGGGGTTGTCTTTCCACTTATACAATCTCTTTTAGATTTTCTTGTCACTGACCAACTGTTGGTGCACTTGTTACAATATCACACCATCTTTATTTCATAGTGAGTTTGTTATTTCAAGTTAATATACTTCATTAAAATAAATTCCAGTTCCTTTCCACTGCTTTAGCCAGCAGAATATTTTTCCAGTGATTGTACAAACGTTTCAAGTATTAACTACAAATCATGTAGTTAATCTATTGACCATGTATGTTTCAAAAATATGTGTTTTATTTATTTAACAGAACTTCAGAATGAATATTTAATTTATATTATTCTCATTAGTATTTTAAAGGGATTTATTTATGTTTAATTATACTTTTAAGTACAGAGGCAGTTGTCTATTTCAGAGCTTGAAGTCTTCATGAAACAGCTTGTAAGGATAAAACACCCTTTCCGAAAGATTTTACTTTGAGGAGATTAGGTCTTTTTGCTTAAGAAAGCCTTCCTGCCTAGAAGAAGCATCTTTCCCAAAGACAGTTTTAAATGTTTTCTCCTTCCACATTCCACAGAGGATCCTTCTGGTATGAGGAAAGAGATAAACACAGGCATGTTAAGGGTATTCACGGTGGCAAGGGCCAGGGAAACCAGTGATGATAAAAGCCCTGAGAAGAACAAGGGATGTGTCTTTCTCAGGCCTGTTGTTTGGAGCACGGTTAGGATAATCTTTTAAGTCAAGTTTTCTTGACTCTGGAAGTAAATTTACCTACAGTCTTCCCCGTGCCTGGCATTTTGGGGGCACCTACATATTAGCTTACTCCACACAGTTGATGAACCCAGATGAAAGCCAATACATATGTCTTTTCATAATAAAGGTATGTTTGAATTTTTAAAACAAAAAAAAAACTATGTCTTCTTCAGGCAAAAGGATGTCTATACTCATATTTCATGTACATTGCCCTTAACAAAATTTCAGACTCATGCATTACTTTTACAGATCAGTTTAATACTTAAGAACGACCCTATACTAAAGTCTCATTGTAGTAATTTTTGTAAGAATATATGATAATTTCTAAGATGAAATCAATTATAGCTTGGCCACCTAGAAGAACAAAACAAGTATATATTCTCCAGGAAAGATGTGTAAAGTTAGAAATTACAGTACCTAGCAACAGTTAGGGCCTCTGGTGTCCCACAACATGACAAAGTTACAACACATGACTTGTCATTATCCATTCTCTGTTCAGGTGACTTATATCTGGTGGGATTCAGGTCACAGATAAAAACAACTATAACCTATAAAGAATATGGGGTGTGTGTGTGTGTGTATATATATATATCTGGGACAGATACAAGTATGATGTCTGCATGTATGTTAGTTAGTCATTTAATGTCTTATTATAGCCAAGACATATAGTTTGACTACAGCCAGTAGTGTAGAAAATTGGTCAGTAAATTGGGTACATGTTTTCGTTTCAGGGAGACCTGTGTAATTTCAGTGACTGTTCTGATTAAATATCAGATGGCTGATGGGAGTTTAAGAAATCCAGCTTACATTTATATATCTTTTTTTTAGAAAATGTCAATTAGAAATAATGAAAAGTATTATGAAATTGTTTTCTTTAATTGAAGCTGTTTTCTCACACAAAAGACAATTTCCAGTTGTAGTTAACTGGAAATGTTACATCTTAGCCCTCATTTCCTCTTGTTTTTTGAACATGACTCCTAGAAGAACTATATTACATTTTATAAATAGAATTCATTGTCAAAATACATAATTTTATGAAAAATTTGCCCCAAAGTAACATTGTGTGGATATGCTATAAATCTTTGCAAAGCAAAGTTTAGCCTCTGTATTGGTAGACTTCTGTAAAATGACCAAAATTCGAGATATGGCTTGTAGCATAAACCTTATAAAGCTTTTACAAAAGCACACAAATCAATGGATCATTAAGGATAAAGAAAATCAAAATAAATATTTGAAAATAGAAAATGGATATTAATGACACACAACTAATAGTTTGACTTTATTAAAATAGTTTTTACTTTTCTTTAAAAAAAGGAAAAATAGCCAGTTGTAAAATTATAAGTAGCTACTGTTCTGTTTATTGAAGTAAAAACGAATATGGATTTTAACTTGAAGCAATACTATTTTGACACACAGTATTACACATTAATTTTTATTTCTTCTATAAATTGACAGTGATCATATGTGTACTACTAAATGCACTCTCTGAGTGTGAATGACAGAGCACAGATCATACAGTTATGTTTTTTTTTCTCTTTCAGATGGTGTGGGTCTCATCAAGAGGTTTGGTGCTAATGGTTCCTGCCCATGTCTAACCCAGGCATTATTTGGGAAAGTGATGTTTGATCCAGGTTAACCCATGTTAGGATTGTGTTAAAATTTTACAGTAAGGACAATAAAATGCCGATGTTGTAGCATTTGCTCTTTTTACTATAAAAAGCATAGATGCAGCTATTATGTACCTGTAGTCCTCATTCAGCAAGTAAATATAAAAATACTTCTATTAAATTTAAGAGGACTAATCACACTCATAAAGTTATGTACTTAAACTTGTTGGATGAATGCTATAAATGAAAAAACAAAAAAAAAACAAAAAACAAAAACATCTGTTTCATCTCATTAGGAAATGTTATTCCTTTCAAGTAATCTCATAATCCTGAAAAACAGTATAGCATGGGATATGAAGTAGGCATACAGCTAGAAAGAGATTAATGGCTAGATCATGATGTGGAAGGTTGAGTTGGCTCTGTGCCAAACCCAACTGCCGGCCACACAGATTCCCCCCCACCAAAGGAAAGGGAAAAAAGTACAAAAAGACAATTGTATTAAAGATATATATATATACTCACATATATTACAACTATATACAATCAAACACTATGAATCTACAGAACAAAACCCAAAGCAACCCCAAAAGGGAAA
>JAWWTY010000001.1:74231082-74262060 GCA_035222235.1 Margarornis squamiger
CCAAAACAAAACAAAAAAAAAAAAAAAAAAACAAAAACCAACCAAGCCAAACCATAACTAATTAAAACTACAAACAGCATTTCACACTGTCATAAAGCAGTCTTTAACCTAGTGCAACCACTTCAGTGTTTTAATTGCATTTTATTCAGTGTTTTATTCCTTGTCATTAATTTGGTCTGAACAGTCTGTAAAACCACACATAATTTCACTTGTGTTACGAATTCATGCCACAGAATTTATAATATTCTTTCTCTTTTTGTCAATGGAATAAGTATAATTGATAACTCACCAAGAACAGACACACATACATTAGGAATAGAATAAGAACATGTTCTTATTTTGGTTTCTAGATGTATGTATGTATGTACAGGTTTTTTAGGCAAAGAGAAAAAACAAGTATATTAGATCTGGCTGAGATGAAGTTAATTTTCCTCATAGCAGCCCTCCTAGTGTTGAGCCTTGGATTGGCAGTGGGAGTGTTTATAACACACTACTGTTTTGGCTACTGATGAGCAGTGCTGGCACAGAATCAGTGCTTGTCTCCCTGACGTTTTGCCCCCCCCATCAGTAGGCTGGGGGTGGGCAGGATCTTAGGAGGGGACACAAGGACAGCTGACCCAAACTGACCAAAAGGATATTCCATACCATATGATGTTGGCTCAGGTGTAAAAGCAGGAAGATAGAATAGAATGAAGGGAGGTGAGGGGATTGGGTGTGGTACTTGTCACAATGTTTGTCTTCCAGAGCAATTACTACATTGCTCTGGAATGTAGTGAAAGCAGTGTGGAAGCCCTGCTTTTCAGGAAGTGGCCATACAACACTTGTTAATGGAAAATAATGAATAAAATTGTTGTGCTTTTTTTTTTTTTTTTTTTTTTATTTTTTATTTTGTTTGTGCGTACTCAACCTTTCACTTTTGCTTTAATAAACTGCCTTATCTCAGCTTATGAGTTGCTTTCCATCTTATTTTCTGTCCCCTGTCCAGCTGAGAAAGGGGAGCGATAGAGCAGCTTGGTGGGCACCTGGTGACCAGCAAAGCTCAACTCAATACAGAAAGAAGAGGTGAAAGCAAATGAGAACTTATTATCAATTTTCAAACTCTTTTCCAAATTATCATAATTACTTATAGTGATGTGTTTAGGACTCATGTCAACCCATTCTGTTAGAATGTTTTCAGGAGAAGTGAATCACACATTCTCATACATGTATAAATTTATAACTTATATGTTTAATATAGACTTCCTGATGATGTTTCCCTGACATTCCTTATGACTTTATGGTGCACAAAGTGGACTGCTAACCCATGCTGTCATTTTAGTAATACCTGTTTGTCAATTTACATCTCAGAAGAAATTATGGGATCTATGTGAATTAAAGCAGAGATCTATCTGGTTGACTAATACACAAATTCAGTCATAGGTTGTTAATAGAACTGAAGACAGCATTTCTAGGCCAGCTTGCATTATGCTAAAGGAATTCAAAATTTCTTAAATGAAACAAACAAGAGAGCTTGTTCCTTCTGCACTGAATATTAACAAAATATGTGACAGCTTAGTCACATATTAAGTTGTACCTCTTACTATGTGTATGCACACATAGTAAGTTGTACCTCTGATCTCACCCTTTAATATCTACTGTAGAGATCCTGTCAGTATTTCTCTCACTAACATCTTACTAAATTGTCTATTACCAGCAAAGATTGCCCAGGGCAAAGAAAGATTTCTGGGAGACAATTGGTCTTAGAAGATCAGTTCTTCTTCAGAATTTCTGTGTACAATGAGGACAAAACTAAATTATATGAACTTGTTTACTACTATATTACTTAAGGTCTATATTTTTTGGCATGGATAACCAATTCCAGACTGAACCAAACACTTAGTCAATAGCTAAGCAACATGAAGAATCAGGGGTCTAATGCTTCAACTCCCTCCTTGACAGCTTTATTTATCAGGATTTTATATATAAGATACAGAGGAGGAAACTATTATGCTCAAAAGATGACAATCTTTACTTGTAAAACTGGATGGCTCCAGAAATAAAAAATAAAACACAATGCTTAATTTATCTTCCAAAGGAGCAACAGAAATGTGACCAAAACAAAACAAAATAAAACAAACAAACAAAAAAGCATACATTAATTCAACCAATGCTGTTGCAGTTTCAATATCTGGGGTTAAAAAGAAAAGAATTTTTTTTATTATTATTTTTGACTCCTTTATTTAATTTATTATTATTTTATTGTTTCTAGGGAAGATTGAATTAAGCATTGACTATTATTTTAAAATTTTCATTAACATATTAATTAATATTACAGGACATAATTAGTAAGATATCTAAGAATCAAACTAGCAGACTTTAAGATTTTATTTGATTTGAAATAAAATTTAAAGGTCTCAGAATATTAGTAAGTGAGGCTCTGGACAGATAAATTCTTCCATGTGCAGTTCTGGAAGCAGGAAGTGTTTCACCACTAGTCCTGGCAACAATCACCTCTGCTGTCTTGGCAGTGGTATGTACAAAACTCTGTGTCAGTAAAGACAAACTAGGCAGTAATTGGGCAGAAAATCGCTGGTACTGACCAAATGGCAATGCATATGGTGGAGATTTGAAAAACAGGGATTACTTCTGATGAGGGAGTTGGGTTGTTTAATTTATTAGATACCATCTGGGAGAATAACAAGCAGCAGTTCTCTCCCTCCCATCTCTTCATAGTCAGAAGAGCAGCACACCCCGTTCTCTGGCATGCTCCCTTGCTTACAGTTGTACATATCCCTCCCTTCCTTTTTCTCTTAGAGTAGGAGCAGAAATTTGACACTACATGTACCGTTGCCCTCCCTTTTCAAGTCACATTTGATTGCAAAAACAATACCAACAAATTTTAAGTCCTAAGATGTGACTTCTAATCCTCTTCAGACAAAATGGGTAATACTAGATTAAGAGATTCAACTGTATAGTCTTTTTAAACTTGGCTAATTTTAACAGATTAAGAAGTGTTTTAATGAACAGCTCTACCAGCAGTAGTGGTGGGGGAAATGTTTCATTAAAAGTGGTGGCTTGACCCTGCCTGGATGTCAAGTGCAAATCGAAGTTGCTCTATCACTCCCCTCCTCTGAACGGCAGAGAATAATATAATAAAGGACTTGTGTGTTGAGATAAAAACAGAGAGAGATCAATCACCAGTTACTGTCACAGTCAAAGTAGGTTTGACTTAGAGAAATTAATTTAATTTACTATCAATCAAATTAGAGTAGGATAATGAAAAATAAAGTCAATTGTTAAAACAACTTTCCTCCACCCCTTCTTCCTGGGCTCATATTTACTAACAATTTTCTCTACTTCTTTTCCCTAACAGGACAGGGGGTTGGGAAATGGGGGTTGCAGTCAATTGCTCATCTGTTTTCTGCTGCTCCTTCCTCCTCATGCTCTTTCCCTGCACCAGCATAGGGTCATTCCCACAGCAGAGAGTTCCCCATGAACTTCTCCAATGTGAGTCCTTAAAATGGGCTGTAGTTTTCATAAACTGATCCAATGATTCTTCCACAGGGTGCAGTCTTTCAGGAACAGCATGGAGTCCCTCTGGGGTCACAGGTCTTGCCAGTAAACCTGCCCTAGCAATCACTTTCTGTGGGGTCACAATGGAATCCACTTATCTGGGCATGTGGACTTCCATGGGCTGCAGGTGGATATCTGCTCCAGTGTGGACCTCCATGGGCTGCAGGAGGACAGCCTGCCTTGCTGCAGCCTTAACCACGGGCTGAAGGGGAATCTCTGCTCTGGAGCCTGGACACCTTCCACCTTCTACTCCTTCTTCACCGACCTTTGTGTCTGCAGGGCTGTTTCACATATTCTCTCTCCTCTTTCCAGCTGTTTGTGGTGGTGCACCTTCCCCCTCCCTTTCCTGGAGCAGCTCTAAAACATCAGGAATTCCCATTATGCCTTTGCCTGTGTGTAATGAGTTGGGCAGTGAAATGTCCCTTGACTGTACCAGGAACTCTTGCATGGGTAAGGTGGGAATTGCACTGAGGTGAAGGACAAGAGTGAGTATAGTGAGTTGTTCCTGACAGCCTTGGTACATTCGCTACCTGAACCATAGTCTAAGAGGAGTGGTATCATCGTTCCCGGAAAACTAAAGCCAAACATCTCATGACCCTATAAACAGCAGTCCTCAGTGAGGCCTTTTGAGTCATCCTGGACAGCATCAAGCCGTAACCAGCATCTTCCCCTAAGTGGAACACCTATCAGAGATCATGAACTTGCAGGTTTTATGGAAATTGAAGAAGTGTCACCAAAAGATGTCGCCTGGGCTGATACCCACTCAGTCACTGAGGCTCAACCCTCATCAGTTGAGGAATGCAAAAACATTCAATGTATTTCACTGACTCAAGGGAAATGTTTAGCAGGTACCCTTGTACATTTGTACCTCTTTGTGTCTGTGTGTGTGCATGTAGGAATGAATATAAATACATGGTAGCAAGTATAGCATAAATATTGCACTCTCAGATCTATAATTGAGTCACTGCTGCCATTGACCAAAATTGTGGAAAATTCTATTGAATCACTTTATTAATGTTAAATTAGTCAATTGATTAAGTGCTGCTAATTCCTTCAGACATAAACCATTGATCAAGTCTGTGGCTATGTTCACAAGGCTGTCCACTCTGATCCTTAAGACTCAACAGAAGGGTCTCCCTTGCCATTTTCAATCCTTACTCCTTTGATTCCCAGTCTCCATGCAATTCACTCTAAATTGATTATGATTTTATTTTACCTTGTATGTTTCATCCATGTAGTAAGCTATAGAGTGAACCTTTCCATCAAATTTTGTCAGGCTTTTTCAAATTTATATTAAAACTGCTTTTGCTAATACCTTTGCTGATAATGTCTTAAGCAAATTAAACCACCTATTGACAACATTTCTGTTATGCAGCAGGTTTTACTCCTTCTTAAATATGTTATCACACAGACACTGTCAGTGATGGGCTCAGCTTTGACAGCAGTGGGTCTGTCTTGGAGCCAGCTGGCATTGGCTCTGTCAGACACAGGGAAAGCTTCTGGCACCTTCTCACAGAAGACACCACTGAAGTCTCTCCCCTGCATCCCCTTAAAATTTTGCCACAAAAGTAAATACAGTAAAGAAAAGGAAAAAAGAGCAATTTTTCTTTTCTACTACTATCTTCTGAGTGCAAAAGATTGTTCCCCTCTTGTTTATACCTGAATTCATCATTTACATTCGCCCACTGCTAACAGTAGTTTTCCAAAGCTGACCCCAAATAGCCAGGGGCTATTTCAATGAATGCAAGCCACAGATCTTTTTCATTTAATAATTTATAGACTGTTTCAGTAATTTTACATGTTGAGCATCATGTATCTCATGATTGTTAACTGGCTAATTACATTATATGCTAAACACACACTCAAATGCCAATCACTAACAGTGTTTTTTATTAAATCCCTGTTATGTGTCTCAGATTGTCAATTATGTAATTTTCTGTTTTCTTTCTAAAATATCAGAACTGTCCTGTGTAGGCTTTGCTAATTTTGATCGACTTCATGCATCCTTCTCATTTAATTTATTATTTTCCTACTCATTAGTCATAGACACATCTATGTTTTTTGCATCAGGTATCTGATTTGGGAATTATTTTTTCAGCCTTTATTTCTTAGGTCAGGGTGGAAAGAATGTAAGACTACCCTCTGGTTCAGCTGGTTTCAGAACTGAATATGTTTCAGTCACGATACAGCTAAGTTCCAGTCAAAAGCTTCACAAATAGTTTCAAGGGTAAAAGTTCTCATAGCCTCATGACTTCATCAGATTGAGAAGAAGACTAATGGAATACAAATAAGAAAAACATAAGTACAGTTGTACAGGATGTCATACTATATACTATATACCACAGGTATATGCTCAGTGCAATGAAACTGAGGAAAGTGAATGAAAAACTAAGTTAATACTGTAGCAGCAAATAAGAAATCAAAAATGTAAGAGTTGGAAAAATGAAATAAAGAAAAATGTTTATATCCTAGGGATAAATTAAAATGGATAAGTGAATGCTGTCACTTTCCCAAGCCACTCATGCTGATCAAAACAAGAGGTATATACAATTCAAATGTTATCATGTACGAAACCAGGGGACGAAAAAGAAAAAAAAAAAACAGGCAGGGTTTTAGGCTGGGCTTTGGAACTTTTTTGAGCACAGGGATTTTTTTTATTCTGATTTAGGAAAACCGTTGGAACAGATAAGGCTACTATTTTTCCTAGCGCCTCAAAGCTGGAAGCTTGCACACAAATACTTTATATAAGTATCTAGTAGTTTTAATCCTCTTTTTCAGTTTTTTGGTTTTTTTTTCCTTCCAGCTTCATTCTAAAGTGAGAAATCAGAATTTTAATAGGAATTTCAAAGTGTTAAAAATCCAAATTATAAGCTATTCTTTTAATTCTTACTACATTTAGTATTGCAATAGCATCAAAGGATATTAAAAGTTTCCTGTTCTCATGCACTTTTTTCTAACCTGTTATGCTTTGGTAGGCTGACTTAGGGCAGCTGCCAGAGAGTCACCCAGCTGCTCTTACAACCTACCCCCACCTTAAACAGGAAAGGGGAGAAAATAAGATGAAAATGTTTCTCAGTTGCAATAAACACAGGGTATTCACTTAAAAATTGTTGTCCCTGGTGATAAAGAGACTCAACTTGGGAAAAAAATAACTTTTTTAGTGTCCAACTCAAAATGGAGCTAGATGATGAGAAACAAAACAGAACCAAAACAACCTTCTTTCCACCATCTTCTCCCCAACTCCTTTCCTTTGTTTCTAACTGTTTTACCTCCTCCTTATCCTGAAGCGCCTCCTCTCTTTCCTCATTCTATCATCTTGGTGACTGCAAGACTTACTTTTCTGTCACTTCTCACACACTGCCAGTGAGTGTTTTTATCCTTTCTTGAATATGATTTCCCTGAGCTGTCAGCACCTCAGGGTGTCGGTACAATGGAACTCAGCCACGTCCTGTGGTGGGTCCACTACAGCTGCCTGGAACCAGCTGTGTCTGGCACAGGGCAGCCCTGCTTCTCTGGAAGATTAAGGCAATTAAGATTTATTTTTTTTTTTTTTTTGTTTTTAACATACAAACATTGTAGAGTAATGGAGACATCAGCAATTTATATGCTTTCCCTTAAAAAAATCCTTATTTTCTCTTCAAAAGGGAAAATTATTTTTTTTTTAAATGAAAATTTAAGGAAAAGTGAAACAAGTTGTCTCTTCACTATGTTTATTGAAAAAAGCATCTAAAATAGCACCACTGAAAGGTTGTTTAACAGAAACAGGCATCAATTTGCCAAGTCTTTCAAATTCAGCTAAGCTTGGAGAATGTCTTTTAGCATCAATTGAATGGTTTAGGCCAGTTGTTCCCAATGTTTTTGTAGCCAACTGTAATTTAAAAGTTAGGGAATATTTGAGTCTTGATTTAAATCCCTCCTGCTTGAATTAAAGACATTGCTTGAGAATTGATGTTAAGAAAACCAAAGCTCAGCTGAATTTGAGACTTGCAGAGGATATCAAGGATAACAAGAATGGCTTTTACCATTTTGTCAGTATTAAAAAGCTGAACAAAAAAAAGTGTAGGATTATTGCAGAGCGGGGTAGGTGTATTTAGTAACAGTAGACACAGTAGAGCTTTGACTCACTCTTCACCAAGAGGAAGGCTTCTGTGATTAGTCAAAGAGTTAAAGGAGAAGGAGAACAACCAGAGTGGATAGGAGTTGAGTCAGGGGTTGCTTGAGACAACTAGACCTGTACAATTCCCTGACACCCAAAGGGATGCATCAAAGAATGCTAAGAGAGGTGTCATAATTCCTTGTGAGGGAGCTTTCTACCATGTTTCAAATGTGTTGGATCCTGGAGAAGGTCTCAGACAACAGAAGTGTTGATAAACGTTTTAAACCACCTAACTGACATTCTTAGGACAGCACTCAACATCATTAATAGTTCTTACACAGTATTTTTCACCTGAAGGTCTGAAAATTCTTTGTAGTGGACTAGACAAAGCTCTGAGTTTCTTGGTCTTGCATCAGAGTTGACCCTGTTTTGAGCAGAATGTTGGACTGGAGGTCTCCTGAAGTCCTTTCCCATCAAAACAAATCTGTAACCCTATGATTTATGCAGATACATGGTGGACAGTTTTCATTCTTTTGGAACTATCTAATTTACTCTTTTTTTGTTTGTTTGTTTTTTGTTTTGTTTTGTTGGGTTTTTTTCCCCCAATATTTCTGTGCATGTAAATTTTAGGTTTCCACTAAGAATACAGGACTATCACAGGGTGACTGACTAACTTGGTAAGAGTTGAAGAGCTAAAAAATACAACAAAATAAGATGTTGTGATCAGCATTATTATTTTTTGTGACATCCTGAATAACATTAATATGATCTTAAGAGTGGGAATTCATAAAGGGAACATGAGGTAGCAACATAGATTTTTTTGCCCTATAGTTGTTCAGTTTACTTAAATTGAAAGAGATCTTTTGACTAGTGAAGCGATGTCCTGTGTTACTCGAATTCCTCATCTATAAAGCTGGATAAATTGCATTTCTTTTTCAAAGTTATTTTAGACTAATTTTAAAAAGTACATAGAAGGCTGGACTATCACATACAATAATATTTATCTTCCTTTCCACCCCCCCACCCCCTTCCCGCCCCCAGAAATACGCATAACCAAGAAAGCATTATGGCAACTAAAGATATTAGCCAAGGATCACTCAGCACACAGTTTGGGAGGATGAGATTGTTGGGACATTTATACACTCTAAAGTGCTTTTGCAGAAGATGGAGAATCCTACTAGAGTGAAATATTCAGGACAGAATTAAAAGCAAATGATAAAAGATTTCATTTTTCCTAGCAGACAGTCAGATAAATGTTGATTTTTCAAGTGGTACTGCATAAAAGTTATTATTTGAATAGATTTGAGCTTCAGACATACTCAAATCAAATGTCTAAACTCCCGCTATGATAATTGTGAGCTATTAAGTTGCCCTACATCACATTTGTAAATCTACTTAGCTGTAGCAGGAGTCCATTCCTTAAACAATATTTCCTAAAGCCATTTTAGATGTCCTAATTCACTCCATCTGGCCTCTCACTCCTGCTCCAGAAGATCATAGGTAAACTGGGTCCTCTGCCATGTCCATATGATTGTGCTGAATAGCCTACGGTGTCTCAGAAAATAATATTGAGCATCTGAACTTGGGCAAGTGGATCACACATTTGAACATATCAACTCCCTGTATATATACTCTAGGGATTTTAATTGAAATTTAATGTAATTAATGAGTTGGTGACTGAAATGAGAGATGAATTAAATAACCTGTGACAGATGAGCATGAAAAGGGAGTTGATATACTTGAATTCTGGCCAAAGCTCCACTGCAGCTTGTTGTAAAGCCTCTATTTTTGTTTCTTTTTCTTGAAAATAGTGAGACTTGCCTTCCATTATATAGCACTCTCATATCTTAAGATGAAAAATGGTGAGTAAGAACTATTAAAATTACTCAGTCCTGCCCTAGGGATGCCAATTAATGACTAATTCTTTTATTACCAATGTTGTTACCGGTTATAGTCACTGGTGAAAAGAAAAATGTACGCTTTCTTTATATCAACTGTTTCAAAGAAAATGTTTCCAAAATTTCAGGATACGTTGCCTATACTCTAACCTTTGGATCTACAAGTTTACCTAAACCAGGCAATACTTTCTCCAAATCACTCTGGAATCATTAGCCATCAGAGCTTCTGTCAAGCTATCATCATTCTGTTAGTTTCTTAGCTATACAAGAACCTATTTTTTTCCTTCTATCTCAAGTTAGAGATATTTATACCCCGTAGTCTGAAGCAGCATGGGAACTGAAAGAGAAATATATGTTTTGATACCTCAAAGTATGCCTGTGAAAATATACATGCACGCACACTTTTTCTTTTTTTTTTCCCAAACATTGACCATAATTTGTTTTCCCCCTAACTAAACAAATTAGGCATTTGAGATTACTAACTGCAAAATAAAGTATACTATCAAATTATTTTTGCTGAGAGTGGAGAACAGCTCATACAACTCAAATTTATTTCATCTCTCCAGAACATTATTTTTATTTCTATTCATAAACATGTTTCATGGAAGCAGCCAAGTTATCCTTTTACATCATTCAATCCACCCTTCTATACATACAGTAGTGATGGTTTGTGTGCTGTTCCAAAAAATCTGGTAACGAACTCTGAATGTGTTGCAAAATACATCAGAAGGAAAGGTTAAATGATTTTATATGCCACTTCACTGCTGTGTTTATTCTGATAATGAGATTATGAGTAGAAAGATGAGAAATCTCTTACTGTACATGTTTTGAAAACTAAGAATCAAAAATTAGAGACTTAAAACATAAATTCAGTTAGATGTGTTATGAACAATAATTCCCTTACCCACAAAAAATTGTCTCTTTTCCTTTTCTTATAAGTTTCATTTCTTACATTTTATGTCCTCTTTCTTTTGTCCTTATAACTCTTTGGGTCCTCATTTAAGTTTAGCTTTTTAGCATATATTTCAAGGGTTGGGTTGTTGGAGTCTTTTTCCTTCCCTATTTTCAAATGCCTGAAGACTTTTTAAGGTAAATCCTCTTAGTTCAGCATTGTTATGGTACTTGAAGGTATAACAAGTTTTTAATTACAGCTGTCTCCATTGTACTTTTTAGATATGTTTTTAGTTTTTCAGGCATTTCCCTTTTAATGCCGTTTTGTTATTCCATTATTGCTTCTAATTTTACTCATTTGAGAAGCCATTAAGAAATACTAAGCTAATTAAATAAGGTGGATTTCAGTAGCAAAGAAGATTTATTTTTTTCATTGTGCAGGAAGAAGAAAAGAGGAAGATTAAAGAAATTAATCCATTTGTAATGAATTATTGAAGGAAAAATACTGAATATATATTTATGAAGAATATTGTTCCCTAGTGAAGAGAACAGTGGTCTGATACTCATAGATGAGTATTTGATTTCTTTGCTAGACTACCTTGAGCGAGGTACCTCACCTTACTGTCTTTCTTTTAGTCTGTTAAATCAAGGTAGTTTCAATGGTACAAAAAATTTGCTTTTAGCTAAATTTTGTTAGCTTTTCACAATGGAATTTAATTTTTAAGGAAACTACTGATGCATCTACTTAGATCACACATTCTGGGAGTATGTTTGGATTACAGAATCACAGAAACAGAATATGGCCAACAAGGATCATCAAGGCGAGCCCTTAGCCCTGCACAGGACCATCCCCAGGAGTCACACCATGTTCCCAAGAGTACCATCCAAATGCTTCTTGGACTCTGTCATTTTTGGTGCTGTGACCTCTTCCCTGGGGAGCCTGTTCCAGTGCCCAACCACCCTCTGGGTGAAGAACCTTTTTCTAACATCCACCCTAAACCTCCCCTGACACAACTTCACATGCCCTCTGATCCTCTCCCTGGTCACCACAGAGAAGAGATCAGTGCCTGCTTCTCTTCTTCCCCTCATGAGAAGTAACTACAGTGAGGTCTCCCCTTAGACCTTTGGATGGTCTCTAATGGCTTAATATCTTTCTTATATTGTGGTGCCCAAAACTGCACACCAGTGCAGATCAGGGCAGGACAATCCACTCCCTCGATGGGCTGATGATGCTTTGCCTGATGCCCCCCAGGACAGGGTTGGTCCTCCTGCCTGCCAGGGCACTGCTGACTCATATTCAGCTTGCCATCAACCAGGACCCCCAAGTCTGTTTCTGTGGCACTGCTTTCCAGCATTTCATTCCCCAGTCTGTACAAACACCCAGAGTTGCCCCATTCCAGGCGCAGAATCTTGCACTTCCCCTTTTTGAACTTCATATCCTTGGTGATTGCCCAATGCTCTAATTTGTTGAGGTCTCTCTGCAGGTCCTCCCTGCCTTTGAGGAATCAGCAGCTGCTCCTTTTTTTGTGTTATCTGCAAACTTGCCTAGTACCCCTTCCAGTCCTGCATCCAAGTCATTGATGAAGATGTTGAAGAGCACAGGGCCTCAGATGGAACTCTGTGGAACCCCATTAGTGACAGGTCACCAGATGTTCCCTCATTCATTATTAACCTCTGTGCTTGACCCATGAGCCAATTGCTCACCCACCACATGATGTGTTTATCCAGCTGTGTGCTGGACAGTTTGTCCAGAAGGATCCTGTGAGAGACAGTATAAAAAGCTTTACTGAAATCCAAGCAGATTACGTCAACGGGCTCCCCGTGATCAGCTAGGTTGGTTACCTTGTTGATAGGTACATGAATCCACATCTGTATTTGACTACTGGATGGAGGAAATTAGAAAATCAGAGCCATTTTTTTTCAGTACTGAAGTTTAATAAAGTCTGAGAATCCCAATACATGACAAAGTGTTCAACAAAACTATTTTTCTCATTGCCTACTTTACATGTGGTGACTGGTAACACTGCATGTAAGAAATAAGCATGTATGAAGCATTGACTACATTACTGGAAAGATGCTGAAATTATCAAATTGAGTGAAAAGTTAATTGAACTAGCATTTTAAATATGAAACTAAAGTGATCTAAAATTTCACATGTTGTTCCTTGACAAACATCAAAGTAAAAGCTACAAGTTTTACACTTGAGTCCTCTGCAACATGCCGACATACAGACAAATGTGTCTAAAATAAGTTCTGTGCAACCATAGGGACCTTAAATCTAGCAAATCAGTTGCAGAAATCTGTTCTTCCATCTCAGGGAACATGTTTTATAAAGTTAACAAAAAAACAGGGAAGACAAAAAAAAAAGACAAATTCAGGATTGATGTAAATTACATACAAAAATAAGCACTCTCTAAAGGTGCTCAAGTATGAAAATCTCTGTATGTTTCTAATCAGGAATAATGGTAGTTGAACATTTTAAAGTTCAAGAATATATCTAGCTTTGTACAATCAAATTGACAACAAATAGCTAAATATGTTATTAGCAAGGTTTTTACAAGCTCTCTCCTTAAAACTAAATGCAATTACCTTGAGATCTCCTCTTTATACAGGTTGAAGTCCCAGTAGAACTTCAACAAACATTGCACAAATTTCTAATCAATGGAGAGTAAATTGCTCTGTTTAGAAAGGAGAAAGAGAGCCATCTTGTCTATATATTTAATAGGAGGTCACGCAATTTATTGAAGGGGAGAAAAGTAGGTGGAAATATGAGTATGTATATTCCTCTTCAGAAGCAAAGTTCTTAATAATTACTTACTTCTATTGACTGTAGCACTGTGATAATACTAGAACAAAATTAATCCATAACATTGTCTACTGATGGTGGCTATACAACTTTACAAGCACACACTCACCTGTTTTAATAGTCATTAATATGATTTCAAAGTCAAGAAATGAAAAGACTAGGGACATGAATTTGCTTCAGAAACCTTAATTTGATCACCCTTTCTATATAAATTTTGAAACCACCTTTACTTGTATGAACTTTTCCCACGACACCAATGATGAGGATAAAGTTCCGTTAAGCTCTTCAGTTCTTTTGTTCCCCCAATATTAAATGCATTGTTGTAGGTTTTATTTGTCTTGTGCTAATCGAGAACTGTTCTAAATTCAAAATTATTATTTCACAGGTAATTAAAGTTCCTCTTTTTATTACAACATTATTGGAATACTGTGTTAATTTGGCAGCATATACTGTGTTTATATCAGTGTGAAAGAAGCATTACTACATGGATTTTATGAAGAGTGGAGACAAAGCCAACAGCATTATCTTCAACTTCCCAATTTTAAAAAACTATAGAATGATTTTTCAGACTATTTAGTGTACTGTATTCTGCACATTCAAAGTCCATTGACTCAGCACTTCTACTGAGTGGACTATTGCTTTTTCATAAAATTAATTTAGTCTATAAAATTAAAATTATTAGAAAGCCACAAAGGACTGTTTTCATTATAGTGATGATAATATAGCAAGGAACTAGTTATAAAAAACCTTAAGTAGCCATATGTCGTTTAATCCACACTTTAGATGCCGAAGTAAAGAACAACAAAATTTTCTCATCATGCATTGCTAATCCATAAGGTAAATAGGGTATTCATCTGAAAAAGAGCAGCTGAGAAAACCTAGGTTTCCTTAGATAATTTCAGTCAGTTTAATTTCCCCACAACAATCCTGTAGTTTTGAAAGTTTTAGATGTGGTATAAAATCCAGGTTATATATCCAATATCACAGTTTGGAGAAGTGAAAAACATGGTACATTAAGATCAAGTTATGGGCCATTTAAACTAACTAGACATACAAAAGTTCATGAGACCTGATGTGATGTATTCAGAGGAGCTGAAATACTTGACTCTCTATCATCTGTGAAAAGTCATGGTAATCAGAGAGGAAAAAATGAGGTGTCACCTTCAAGGAGAGACAAAGATTCAGGGAAGTATGGGCCAGTCAGCCTATCTTCAAACACTGGGAAAATTATAAAGTCCTCTTTAAAGCTATTTCCAAACCCACGAAGAACAAAGCGATTTTTAACAGCCAGCATGAACATCCTGATTGTATTCTGTGGTGTGTTGACTGGTTTTGTATATAACAACAAAAGAGAGGATTATGTTTTTCTGACTTTAGCAACATGTTTGGCATTCTCTTCAACAATTCTCTCCAATTATACTGCCAGGGCTCTGGGTGCACTAATAAAACCTATTGAACCTGAGCAGCATCACCTGGGGCTTCACATACACACACCCTACCCATAAGCACAAGACCTCTATTTAAGGTCTTGTCCTAGGTTTTACTTCCCTGTCTGAAGTACGTTGGAAGAATATTTGTCTCTAGCATGCTTTGTTGATACACTGTGTTGAAGCTGTGGCTTGCCTTTCAGCCATAACAATCACTAGCCTGATGATCATGGGATTTGTTTCTAGCTCTGGCTTGTGGATAGACTTCCTGGTTTAATTTTGGATCTGTCTTTTCACTATGAACTTGCTTGATGATTTAGACTACTGGATGGACTTGTTATGCCATGCTGTCTCTTCTGGCAGCCCTTGAACTGTTAATTGCTGCCACCACTCTGTTCTCTTTGTCTGGTGTTGGCATTGTGGTCTCTTGGTAAAGTTACTGCTTGGCAATGTGTGTGAGGCAGTCATGAAAACCAAATCTGATTATTCACATTTAATCATAAGAGTATGTGGGAGTGCGAGAATCTCTATTCCAGCAAGATTACGTGGTCAGAAACCTCATAACTGGGAGTATGAAAAGCATAACAAAAGATTCTAAACAGAGAGAGACATAAACCTGGCCAAATTAACATGGAGACAATGAGAGGAATCAAATCTTGCTAGTCACACTAATTGATGGATTATCAAGAAACTATGAGTAAATGGAGGGAAATCCCTGTCACCAGACTAGGAGAAGTGAGAGAATATACAGGATTTTACAAGCTTATGGTGTGAGGGAGGAAGGGCAAGGAAGTGAGAAAGGAGGAACAAGAAGGTGCTATATAGACAGCAGAAGTATTAAAAATGTTAGGACATATGTAAACCAGGAACAGTCAGTATGCTTGCCTGGTTGAGCTCTGTGCTGATTGCTGCAGTTTGTCCTGTCTTACTAAACATATGAGTTTACGTGTATGTGAGTCTTTGAGTATGTGTATGTGAGTATGTGAGTCTACAAAGATTCAGTGCAAACTACCGGAGAGAATAGCATGATAGTAGTGGTTGTTCAGTTAGAATAGGGCTGTGGGTGCCCAGTCTGAGGTGTGAGCTACTGTAGCTCATGGGGTTTCATCAGCACTGGAGACAGCCAGCACTGTCAACCTCCAGCCAGAGGTGGGGATGCTTTGTGTCTGAAAACCAGCTACTGGGCAGACCAGAGTGAGTGAGACAGTGCCAGCCACTGGAGCAGGACTGCCTGGTCAGAGCTCATGTCTGGGACTGGCGGCTGGAAGCATGTGTCTCCACCAAACCAGTTGTGCATGTGTATTTGCTGTCAACTTTCAATTCTGATGTGGTGGTGAACGGGGGGATGTCAGGTTCAGAACTGGTTAGGTCAAGGGTCCGTGCTGATTTTCAAGGGGATCCATTAGTGTGGGGTGCCTGTGGGATAACTGTGTGAGTGCTGCATTTTGCAGTGAGCATCCAGCTGCAACAGCTGGAGTACTGGAGACCTGTGGGATGGGTAAAAAATGTCAGGATCCAGTCAGGGATGCCAGCCAGCAGATGAGCTGTGCAGGATCTCAGGAAATGTGTAACTGTGTGTGTGCTTTTGAACCTGGAGAGTGCTGTGTGTGTGCACGAGTGACCTCCTGCCTCTGCCAGACCAAGAAGGGGAAAGGATGTAGCTATCTGGACTTGTGTCTAGTGTGAATCATGTGTGTGGCTGCTGAAGACAGAGTCTCGTCTGTGGTGACCTCTGTAACCACCCTTGTTAGTGTCCTCTAAGTATGTCTGGGACATGTGCTCAGCTTTGCTGCCAGTTGAGCCTGTAAATGGGAAGGCAGCATCTGTATCCTTCAGCATGGGCAGAGAACCTGAGACCCCTGGACACTGGGCTGGACTTCAGCAAACAGGCAAAAGGGAACCTTGGACTGGAGCTTCTAGAGGTGACTGTGCCTCTCCTAGGCACAGTCCTTACCTTACCTCCTTACCTCCTCCTTACCACAAGGCAAATCATTATCTAATGAAGGGCAGTATATATTTGGTCCTAAACTCAATTCACAGGGTTGTACATCAAAACATGCCAGAAGAAAGAGGATCATTTGAAGGACTGGACTAGGTGACCTCAAAAAGTTCCTTCACTCCCAAACAATGATGTGATTTGGCAACTAAGCTAGCGACACAGCAATGGTTTCAATGAAAAGAAGTCTTTAACTTCACAAGCAACCAGAGTGCAGCTGAAATCTGAAATTCTTATAGAAATCTTTAATGTGAACACTTAAGCAGTTTTTCATATCTGTAACCAGAGCTAGAGTATTTGTAAAGGATGTTCTGTAGAAACATTTTTCGTGTGAATTCATGAATTGCAACTCATGTCTCAGAGTTACCTTGAAAATGTTGGGCAAAGATCTTCAAATTAGGTAGAGCAGAGGATGCTTTTTATTTTAAAAGGAAAAAAAATGCATATGACGATAAGATTACTAGAAATAGACATATGACACTGAAACTATGTATTCATGGAAGCACTTCAAGCAAGCTTGCAAAAGCTTCTTTGGACTGCTGTAGACATGAATGTCAAAACTATGGAATGAAAATGTTCATTAATGGAGCTTTGCAGCCAGGCATTTTACGTTTAGTATTAATGCAACTGAGCAGAGCACAGCTACCATTCATAACAGAATATTTAACAATTACCGTTCAGTTAACCAAAAGGTTTCTATGAGTATATATGCCACACCTTCATCTTACTTCCTCATAACAGTAATATATGAGAGATTCAACTGCTGTTTACTGCCCATTTTATTAAAGAGTTCAACACCAGTTTGATAATTTTTATCTTAATGAGTAGGTAATTATTTCCACTACCAGTCAAAACTACTTCAAAATTATTTTTTTCACAAATAAGAACACAGTATAAGACAGAAAATTAAATACACAGTAAAATTATCCAGGAAGTATAACCATATTAATCCTGTTTCCTTATACATCAGAGAAGATAGAGAATTACGGCCTCTACAAAGAGAAGTGCTCAATTTAGAGAATACAAAGTGCACACAGTCTTTTGTGTGAAAACTGAAAGTTAAGCTATTCATAAGAATTATTGTTTTCTTTTGTCCTACTCAACACAGAGCTGAAAAGAGTAATTTAGAATGAGTACGTTCCCGCAGTAGCAGCATTAAAAAGCTTTTCTTCCTTACACAACGTTCAGAAAAGACAAACAATTTTAAATAATTTATTGGAAATATAAGACTCATCAAGCAGTATAATAGGTTGGCCAGAGGTATTGTGCACTCTTTGTCTTGAAGGTTTCCAAAACCCCACTTGAAAAAATCTTAGTTGCCTTCTAATCTAATTTTACAGCTTATCCTGTTTTGAGCAGGAGATTGGACTCGAGACCTAAGACCTCTGAATTACTGAATAATAGTATGATCCTGTGAAGTCTTTACTATGTGATAAAACCTTCTCTGCCTAAATGCACCAAGCTGGGGCACAAGTACAATTTTGGAGAGAGTCTGAAATATGTTTTGAAGTGAAATATGGGAACAGAAATCTGCAAATATACTCCTATGTGCAGACAAATTGCTTCTCTGAACAGAGCAGTAAAAGATAGTATTCTGACAATATAGACAAAATATCTTTTGAAGAAAATCTCTGACTGCTATGTGTTAATAAAAATCCATTGGCTTTTCACCTGCAAGCATCAGATTGGTCCATTTAGTTCTGTTACACTGCATTTTATTTAATATTCTGACAAAGATACTGAAAAAAAAAAAAAAAAAAAAGGAGGAATGAAGGTCAGGCCAACTTTTAATTTCACAAAAAGAGGTCTGGGATCTTTAGAACAATCACTGCTCAAGACGCAATGCCATAACAGAACAGTGTCTTAGAAACTAATGTAATTCAAGTTTTTTGAGTGACTGAAGCACTGTAATTGCTTTTTATTAGTTTATTTTTCAAGTTTATTCTGATGGATAGTCACAAAATATCACCACAGGCTGAATCTGCAAAAAAACACAAACAACCAAATAAAAAAATTAAAGCTTTGGAAAATAAAAAGTAGTATAACCTTGCCATCTGAAGTGGAATTGGATCATCTTTAATGTGGTTTCAGGGTGAGGCAGAACACTTATTCACATCATCTAAAAATAAGCCACTGTTTTTCAGTATTGTATTTGGTTTCCTATTTTAGATGAGGCATGATATTGCCAACCAGTTGTACTACAGTAATTTCTTATGTATGAATCCTCCTTACCTTTAGATGGCTATACATGCAGGTTAATTGAAGAAGGACTTCTTAAAATCTTTATGTACATTCACTTTATATGGCAACAATATGGAAAGAAAAAGCCCAAGGAAAATGAGTGTTAAATTTTTCAGTGTGGAAAAATCAGAAATTATTTTAACAAGACCATCCTGTAAAAAAATATTCACTAGTAAATTCTCAAATGTTTCCATTTCTCATATGCCATATGACTAACATGTAATGTAACCCATGATATTAAACTGAGGTGTAATATTGAGTATATACAGAAACTGTACTGACTACCTAGATATCCCTATATATTTAGTATTTTTTCCAGCTGAAATTTTAATTATTTAACACTAGTGTTGATAAAAATGAAGCAAATAGACAAGATAAAAAAACCCTGAGTTTTAAAGATATGTCATTAGTGTTGAATCTGATTTTTCATAGCCTACTTTTCCTACTTTCTCCACCTACTTATTGCATTGAAATTACTACTGAGGTTGACTCCACAGGGTTTTTTTTCCACCGCAAATAGTGTATCTTATATGGAACAGAGAAAGATGCTTTATATGAAAATTCAACACAATGTTTAATTGCAACCTACATACTCTAATAAAATAACTATTATTGATCCAGACCTATTTTTCACAAGAAAAAGAAAGGACTTAAAAAAAAAATATATATTTGTGGAAATGTCTTAAAATTGTTACACATGCATTTGCAATACTCTTTTTAATATGTTTTACATATGCTGGGTACCTGCTCTTTGAAATGTTGAAACTCCTAGCTCCTAAGACCTTCAATAAGCATTACCTTATCTCTGGTGGTCTAATAATAGCCCTGGTATTTCAGTATCATGCTGGTTTCACACATAAAAGGCATTTCCCTGACCTGCATTCTTATTCTAAGGTCCTAAGCAGCAAAAGACACAGAGGCATCTGCAAGTAATAAAATTATTAGTTAGAATATAGGTGGTAATGGTTTTCCATAAATCCAAATGGAAGCATATATTTAGACTTGTCAGAGTCACTAGCAGAGCATAAGTACTCTATAACACTGTCATGCCATAGTTAAACATAACACGAGCATTTTTCAAAAGTATGTGAGCAAATCTGACCACCAGTGGGTCAAAGACATGTATAATTGCACTTAGGGGGCACAGAAAAATGTGTGAACAGTGACCCAAAAAGAAATAGATAGAGAAATAAGAAAAAAAATCAGCACAATGGACTAGTAAAAGGCAGAGCATCCCGCTGAGCACACCAGAAGGGTGACTGGCCAGACTGAAAACAAGATTAATCAGCATCAGAACAGGAGACAAGGGAAGGGTGAGTAGACAACACAAAAACACCAGGCAGAAGTAGGGATGATGGGGGAAGAAAAAGTCACAGGCTTCTTTGGTGCTATTTAGCATCACCTCTGCTGTAAAGTACACTCACAGCTAATTTAGAAGTGTTAAAACCTAACAGGTTTTTATATGTGGTGATAAATAGTGATAATGATTAAGAATTAACCATTAGCACAAAAGGTGCTGATAGTAAATAGTTTTGTTCTTAAAGTTTTTTAACTGGACTAAATTTAGTCTTCTAAATAGTCTCATCATAGAGATACCTATTTCCAAACTGATATGTGTGTGTACATAAATATGCATGCACAAACACACACATATTCAGTTTTATCACAAAACTTCACTCTACACAAGCTATCAAGTTGTCATTGGTATCTAGTTTTTACTTAAATGTATCAAAATTACTATGATGATAAGCTTTATACAAAAACAACAATAGAAAATGAAGCTAATATTAAAACAATCAAGTTATTAGACAGTTACCATTACAGCTACACAAACTGAAATAAAACTCCAGGCAGCGCAAGATAAGTTCAGATAAAGAACCTGTCAAGTCCTTGTCATGGAGGTTTAATGTCTCTACAACAGAGACTTACAGGGGAAAAAAAAAAAAATATAAAAAAATCAGAGTGCTTTGAGTTCTAACTTCTGGACTGTTACAAAAAAAAAAAAAAATCTAAAAATTCTAAAATAAATGTCATGCAAAGAACAGTGTAATCAATCACCATTTTTCTATTCAAGTGTCTAATTTTGGATTTAGTTTGTTAAATATGCCCAGTAAATAGGTACCACAATGAGATAATTCTTTTCAAATATGAAATATTTGACACATAAGCATTATATAAGATTGAATAAAACTTTCAGGGAGAGAAGAGAAAAAAAAGTTTCTTACAGGTGCCTGCAGTCAAAACAATCTGTGAGTGGATATATCTCTTATATTAAGAAAATATCATGTATGTCCTCTCTTGAGAGCTGATGATTCATCAGATAGCAAGAGCTGCAAGGAAACTGTAGCTTATGATATTGTATATGACACAGGAAATTATAGCCAATGTCTTATGTCATATATGATATTCAAATACTAGTTGCTTCAACGGTTTTCTGATCAGTTTGAAAGTAGTTCAGACTGAGCAAAGGAAATTAGCCTATAGAGGTTGTCCAGAAGCAAAAAAGAAACAGCAGTTAAAGATGATGGGTCCTTCAAAATCATTAATCATGCTTGGGCAAAAAAAAATACAAAGCCTAGTAAAATAAAGAAGAAGGAAAACAGCATTAAATAATTTCAGAAAATAATTACAGCATATGTGCTCGTATATCAAGTTCTCACTTCATAGGGATAAATGTTCAAGTAAGACAAGATGGAAATGTGCTCTTGACAATTTTTAGCTATGAAACATGGATTTCGAACTCCATTAGCTCCAATATGCCCCAGACAAATTTAGACTACGATATTAAAGCAGTTAGTAAGAATTCCTGCCAAGTATGAACTAAAACTCTATTTTCTTTAAAAGTTTATAGCCACTAATGACAGCAAAAACAACTAAAGACAATTACAAAAGTTTTGCAAATATTTTTTTAAAAATATCCATTCAAAACCCCAAAAACTTTTTAGTCTATAAAGCTGTTAAGAATGGAGGGCAAGATGGACTAACTTCATGAATGTAGCAAGGTAAATTAAAAAAAAAAACCCTCTTCATGAGCAATATTTAGAGACTAATTCATCTGAATATGTTTTCTTTTTTGTTTTGTTTTGAAAAGGAACTCACAGGGTTTGGGAGCAATTTACATCTCTGACAGAGACAGAATATAGAAAAACAATCTTATGCTTATGAGGTAAACTTCCAAATACCATAATAAATATTTTTTGAGGCTTTACACAAAAAAAAAAAGAAAAACAAAAAAACCAAACCAAACCAAACCAAACAAACAAAAAAAAAACCAAACAAAAAAACCCACCTCTTTTTTTTAGCAATATTAAAACTGTATTCTAAATGGAAGTGATTTTGTATAAATGAATTTTTCTTTCAGTTGTTAAAAACCTTGAAATATAAATATTTAAACCACATCTTTTTTTTTTTTTTTCCAGTCAGTCTACTCTCTTCTGTTTTGTTTTCTACCTACAAAACTAGATGTTAGAGAGAACAGAAATTTAAAACAAACATATCATTTTGTTTTTGAATTATTTAACATACCTCTTTGTCCCCTTCTCCACCCATGTCTAAGAATACATTAGCATCTATTTCCAACAAAATTAAATATCTCACCTTCCAAATCACATTGCTCTTAATACATTTTCCTGTATTTTGCCTGAATCAGTAACTGTAGTCCCCTTGTGTAGTTATATTCTTTAGAGGAATTTCACTTTTCAGAAATAAATATTGTACTTCTAGTTTTGATTAAAGGTACTACAGCTTTTATTTATATGTTTATCAGGACATTTTGCCTTGTTCAGCTTTTAGGATCAAAGTCTGTTTAAAACCTGTAAAGCTGACAGAGAATAAGTATTTTTCTCCCTGTTAAGCTCCTTTATTCTTCCATACAGCGAGCAAGAACATAGTTTGCCAGCATAGCTCCTAAAACAATTTCCTTATGGTCAGTTTTCTGGTTCTTTTAATGCCTCATGTTCTGCTCTCTAATATGCATCCTCGTAAGTCTTGCTCTATACTGGTAACAGTAAGAAAGGAAAAGAAAAAAACCCAAAAAAACCAGAAACCTCAACTGCTTTTTTTTGTTTCATAAGGGCAGAGTTATCAGTCATAACTTAATTTTTTTAAGAAGGCTGGAAGAAGAAAGATCATCAGTGCAGAGGAATCAATTGTTATATGTCTTACAAATACTGTCAGAGAAGACAATCACTGATATGCTGCAATATGCCTTAGCAGAAACACCTTTCAGTTGCATTTAGTAGGTATAGTAGATAGAACAAGTTAAGATATCACATTAAGCTTTGAAAACAAAACAAAACAAAACAAAACAAAAAACACTAATGCACCATAAAAATTAATTGGAATTAACTTTCTGATCCTCCTTTTACATGGAATTTTTTTGTTATCTTATACGTAAATTCCATACATCTGTAAAATTTAAGTATAATCCTAGGCAAATAGAAAAGAATAAACATCAATCAGAACTAAATATTCCAACTACAGGGTCACTGTGAAAAACAGTCTGTCTTTGATTATTCATGGACTCTAGAAGCCACTAACTTAGCTTATATGTAATAGATTGTAATAGAAATTAGAAGAGAGATGTTCTGCTCCCTTAAAGGTGTAGAGTCTGTGACTTTTCAATGCAAAAAAGAGTAAGAAAAAGTGAAAGCCATAAACAAAACATAGAGACATAAATCAGACACACAAATGGTTAATCAGGCAGTAACAAGAACCAAAACTGGTGAGTCAGACTAATTTATAAGGGTATCTAGAACGTGGGAATGTTTATTCCAGTAAAATTCTCTGATCAAAGATGATGTCAAATGGGATATTAAGGAAAAAGAGAAAGCCATAAAAAAAATAAAAAATAAAAAATAAATCCAGAGAAACAAATCTGACAGATAAATATGATGACAGACAAATATGATGAAGAAAAACATGACAAACAATCCTTACAAGTCACACTTCTTAAGGGGCCATGAAAAAACTGTGGGCAAACCTGAGCTTTGATAGTACTGAGGATGCAGACCTGATAGTCTGTGATGCAGGAAAGATGTATAAGACCCATTGGGTGGATAAGAAAACCTGGGATCCAGGTAATGGTGTCAGACCAGTGGCTGAGGGATTCACAAGTGCAGTATGTGCAGTTGTGAACCTGAAAAGTGTAATGTGTGTGCCTCTAGACTGCTGCACTAATGCCCTCCTACCTCTGGCAGCCCAAGGGGAGGGGACATGGCTGTCTGGGGATGCGCGTGGTGTGATTTTGGTCCGTGGGTGCTGCTGAAGGCAGCACCTTGTCTGTGGCCATCTGTGTGACTGGTCCTGTTGATGTTATATGTATGTATGTGTGTGCATGTCAGTGTGAATGTGTCTTTTGGATACTCATTCGGTCTTACTGCCAGCTGAAACTGCAAACAGGAAAGTGGCAGACACATTCCTCAACATGGGCGGACACCTGATTTCTGAGTGAGTGAGGATGGGTTCCAGCAACTGACAGGCAGGGTCTTAGGCCAGGGGTTTTGGAGGCAGTGAACGTTTATAACATCCCTTAGCAATGACATTTTCATATAGGTGATGATTTTTTGGAGTCTCTAAGCAAGATATTATTATTAAAATTTCTGTATAGAGCAGTTATGATAGAATAGTCACAAACCATAGTCTTCTGTAAGAAAAAAAAAATGGTTATGAAATGGTTTTTTCCTTTATGAGATGCAATTTATTTTTTTAATCAAAAAGTCAGAAGCAAGAATTCTGCCAGAGAATCAAAAAAAGCATGAGAGGCAATCAGAGTGTAAAATAGGATTTCAAAGAGAACAAAACCAGTGCAAACGAAGATAAATTAATTACTTGCCTCAAAGTTTGTAAGAGAGGCCAGTAGAAAGGTTTGAACATTGAAACTATTTTCATTGGGGATTAGTCAGAATATTGCACCTGAGTAAAGAGGTTTTAAAAGAAATAACTGAAAAGAACAGTAAAAAAAAAAAAAAAAAAAAAAGATGCATATGAAATGTGTTCTAGGGGAATTCAAATACGAAAACAGCTTTGCTGAAAAGGACCTGGGGGTTCTAGTAAACCACAAGCTGAACACAGAGCAGCAATACACTCTTGCAGCAAATAAAACCAAGAGCTTCCTGCATTACATCAGGAAAAGTGTCACCATCAAGTCAGAGAAGATGGTCCTTCATCTCTACTTTGCACTGGTGAGGCCATCTGGAGTGCTGGGTCTAGTTCTGGATTCCCCAGTACACGGACACACTGAAGAGAGTCCAGGGAAGGGCCACCAAGATGGTGAAGGAATTGGAGCATCTGTCACATGAGGAGAGGATGAGAGATCTAGGACTCTTCAACTTGGTAGAGTGAAGTCTTGAGGGTTATGGGGATCTCATCGATGTATACAAATACTTGATGGTGAGGGAATAAATAAAAGCCAGGCTCCTTGTAGTGGTGCCTGGTGGCAGTATGAGAAACAATCATCAAAGTAGATACGAAGGGAATTCTTATGCATAAGAGTACTTTTACTATGAAAGTTGTATGGATGTAGGTTTCAAGGTCTGGGGAATGGGGTGGGCTGCAGTGGTGGCATCTGTGAAGAGAGGCCAGGGACTGCCCTGTGCCAGACACAGACTGTTCCAGACAGTTCCAATGCACCATAACGCACAGGTGAGCCCTGTAGCCAAGATGATGGCATCTTGAAGAAAGCATATTTAAGAAAGGAAAAAAATGCAGGAGCAGCTGTATGGGTACTTAGCTATCAGATGGGGTAAATCCACAGCAGCAGTCAAAAAGTGGAACAGCTATCTGGGAGCCTGTGGAATCTCCAGCCTTGGAGACACTAAAAACCCAATCAGGCATGGTCCCGTGCACCTTACTCTAGCTGAGCCCCCTTTGATCAGGGGGTGTGGGCTAAATGATCTCCAGAGGTCCCTTCTGATTTCAACAATCCTGTGATTCTAAGAAATGTTATATCTGACCCTAGGACTCTTTAACTAGGCACAGTTGTGTATAGATGTGTTTTCAGTCCACAGTATCTACAAGAACTTTGTTTTGTTTGTGTTTTTTTGTTTTGTTTTGATGTTGTGTTTTCCTTTTTTTTTTGTTTTGTTTTGTTTTGTTGTTGTTGTTTGTTGTTGTTTTGTTTTTTTGTTTTTGTTTTTGTTTTGTTTTGTTTTGTTTTGTTTTTAAGAGAGCAGACTAGTGCTATTCAAGTGTTTATAGTATTCATTAGAATTCCTTATACATTGCAAAAAATCATGCAGGGGGTTTTGAGATGTAAAATTTTTTGAGACAAGATCTGAGGAATGTGAAGGACACTGTAAAGAAAACGTTTACCTTGCCCATGTTATTGATAAAGATGATGACTAGAATGACCGTCCTGAGTTTTGTTTTAGAAGTAGCTCCTTAGCTAACTCTCTGAAAGAAATTAAAGCTTATGAGATGTGTCTGATCAAAGGACTGGAATATGCAAGTGAATGGGAAAATTGGTTATCTGACATATGAGTGCACTCCTCCATGCACTCTGACTTCCATCAGTTGGATGAAAAAAGTCCCTCACAAATTACCGGGTTAAAAAAAAAAAAAAAATAAATAAATAAAAATCATGCACAGAGCAAACAATACAGCTCTTCCTTTACATAGACGGGCTAAAACAAATGGTCATTTGTTGTCTTATGATAATGTATATACCGTTCATCATCTTGGACCATCTGTAAGAGAAACCATTACTTCTGCAGGTACAGCATTATATACAGTAGCAGGTGCACTGGTAAGTCTGACAATACCCAAGTAAAGACAGATTGTGTGGAGGCTTTACTAGATGTATTTGCTTGCACACAAGCAAAATAAACATCTTGTAAATCAGCAAAATGTAGACAGATTGGCACAATAATATGAGGAAGAAGTATCCTTGCTGAAAAGGCCAACGGTTCATTTAAGTAATGTAAAAACATAAGAACTCTAGTAATTTTCTCAGTCATATGATCATGTAATCCAAAAGTTTCCCAGAAGTCAGGCTGATGCAGACTATCGTTATACAGAAGTTCAGTTCAGAAATCCAAAAACACCACTATATGAAAATCAGGTCAGAAAAAGGAAGTCAGACACTAATAATCAGGTACTATTACAAAGATTACTGTGCCTACGTAGTAAATCCATACTTGAAAGTATGTTAAATTGTATGTCATAAGCACTATTACTATTTTTATCTACTTATATTTCCCACCACACTGCTTACTATATGTGTCCATCTATATAAAATGATGAAATAGATTGTGTTGGAAGGGACTTTTAAAGGTCATCTACTCCACCATCCAATATATATTATAGACTAAATCTTATGCTTCAGAGTTTTTAATATATTTGCCACATTAAGTCAGAATAAACCAGGTTGTTCAAGAAAGTAATTTTGAAAATAGCACTGTAATGTCTCATAGAAGTGAAAATTAAGAACTTTATCTTTTTGTTTGCCTGATTCCTTAATAATATAATGTTTACTTTGATAATTTGATGTTGACTTCTCCCTCAATGTTGAAATTACAGAGTATATCCTATACATCTCATCCAGGTGGCATATTAAAAAATAAATTAAAAAGCATAAAACACATGTATTACATCTTTTCTGAAATACTTATCTTTTTTTTTCCAGAAACGAACTTAAAACTTCTGCAACTTTTTTTTTTTCCCAATTCTCTGCAGTAATGTTTTATTGCTGACATGATAAATCTAGTATTAATAACATTTAACTCGCTAATGTTGCTCTTTCAGGGAAATAAATCTGTATTGCAACAACAATCCCTATCAGTCATCCTTCACAGATCAAGATACTCTGATTATATAAATGTTCCTTCTAATTTCTCTTAGGAGACACTTCCAGGGAATGTATATTTATGTACATATGAAGTTTGTCACTTATTTTAAGAAGATGTGATAAGGGTAGAAGATATTCTTAATGAAACATACAAATCTATGATTGCTTTCATCATGCAAATACTTGTGAAGCAAAAGGAAACAACTTTAACCATTTTCAGAAACAGTGGCCTAAATCACTCTGACAGTACAACATGTGATGGGAATATTTTCAAGGGAAAAAAAAAATCACCATAAGCTGTTTACTGTCAAGAATAGCAAGACAAAAGGTTAGTTCAGTAGGAGGAGAAACTAGATGTTAAAGTTGAGGCTTAAGCCTCAATTAAATAATATGCTTTTTTTCTATAACATTGTACTGGTAAAAGATTTTCTGCATGTTGGTAAAAGTAAGCACATATGCATATTTTAGTAAGAATCCATGTTAAGTATTTAATGTATGATTTATTCTGAATATATATTAATAGTTTTCTCTATGTTGCCAAATCAGTGTAATGCAGTAGGAGAAATAAATTATAATGCTTTGTATCATAGAAAAGAGATGATAATAATTCTCAGATTATTCCATTTTACCTTTAAATATAGGTAAATAAACAATAAACTAAAATATTATGGGTCTTCATGAATACAAATTCAATAGTGTACCATTTCACAGTGACTTACTTGTCACAAATTGTTTATTCAAAACAGTGCTTGAGTAAAAAACTCTCATATATTTAAACACTCCTTGCAGAAATCTGTGTAGGCCAGCAAGCTTAGAATTGATCAAAAGAATCAGAATATTTCAAGGTGTTCTATTAATTTCTCAGGTAAAATAACTCTTTACAATAGAAAAATTGCATTTGTGCTATTTCTGAATGCTGCCAGATTTTATTCCACTTCATCAATGAACAGTAGACACATATTTTGTGTACTACATATGTAACCTAATTACTAACTCATAGTATTGAAAAAAATTCAGAAAAAAAAAGCTCTTGAATGAATAATGACAAATATTTCTGCAATTACATGGAATTACCTGTAACAATATATTGAGATATTATTTTTCCATGACTTTTCAATACAACTTTTTTTTATGTTAATATTTACGCTATCGTATTGAATTTTAACTTTTAGTGTCTATAGATAGCTCAACATTCAGTGCAAAATTGCTCTTATTTTGTATTAATTTGTATTTTCACACAATACAATTAGCAATTTATATTACTATATGGAGAAAAAAAAATGGAGGTGATCCAACAGAAGAAAAAAATATTTTAATGGTTTAATGGTTAATTTATTTTAATGCTGATCTGTACAGCACTGCTCCGTATTGTTGGGTCTTCTAGTCTAACTCAACAAATGCCCTCCTAAAACACAGAAAATGTTTTACTGGCTTTTTAATTTTAGTTCACTCTAGCATATGGATGTCAATACAGTTGAATATCAAGTTGTAAACTGTATAAAACTGTGTAGATAGATGCTATTTGGGTATAATATCATGCATTAGCAAGCTAGTACCTGTGAATACTTGCATGAAATTGGAAGAAATTTCTGTTTTATAATTGATTACTATAAACATCACGCGTTTAAAGTTCACATTGTTACACAGTAACTTTATTCTGTTACACAGAAACTAACCATCATAATTAGTGATTGTATTAATTACACATTCAAAAGGTCTGTATTTCTAATGTTTCCTCTCAAAAGACCTCTCTCTATCATTCCTATAAATCCTCTTGAAGAACTGAAAGCCTGCAATATGGTCTCCTAGGAGCCTTCTCGAGGCTGAGCAACCCCATCTCTCTCAGCCTGTTTTCATAGGAGAGTTTCTCAAGCCCCCGATCACCTTTGTGGACCTTCTCCAGATCTGCTCTAAACAGGTGCGTCTTTCCTGTGCTGCGGACCTTAGAACCAGATGCAGGACTGCATGTTAAAGTACAGGTGTTAGAAAAAAAAATATACATCATCTGAAAAAGAAAGTTAGCACTTATTCTTTGCCTTGGGACCCTGAGATTAGCTCAGTTTGTTAGAGTCTGGTGCTAATACTGTCAAGGTTGTGGGTTTGATCCCTTTATAGACCATTCACATATGAGCTGGACTCGATGGTTATTGTGGTTTCCTTCCAACTCAGAATGTTCTGTGATATTCTGTGAAGTCAATAACAGATTTACAAGCACTGTGAATGATCACAGATTGCCTGCTTATCTTTAAGCCATCAACACATATTTTACATGTCTTGAAGAAGTATCATGTTAGTGATGGAGGATGGACAAGCTTTTTGAGGCTTCTTGGGTGCAATATGCAGATGCTGAGTAATGGGTATCATAAGGCCCCTGTGTGAACAGATGGAACAAAGGTCAGAGAGCATGCTGCGTTTCAGCCTGCTTTCAAGCCATCCCACTGAGGACCTGAAAATATACCTATAAATAAATATATCTTCATTAACTCAAATGAAGCCCTGCTTTCACTGTGCTAGCTGTATCACAGTTCAACAGATATTTACAATATAATGATATTAAGCAGAAATTATTTTTTTGTGGACACAGAAAATAATGTGTGTGGACAAAGCAATTTAGAAAGTTTAATTCAAATCAATTAGAACTACAACAACTAGTACTATGATAATTTTAGCCTAATTTTATAGTTTTTTCCTCAAAACCAATCAGGTTATATTCACTGTTTCTCACTGTGCACACCAAAATATTCTTCTTCAAGCTGATTTCCTTTCATGAAATTATTAGTAGTAAACTCTGAACCTAAGAATTGTAAAAATGCTCATGATCTATTCAAATACCAAATACAGTTTATGGAATTATTGTTGATATATGGTTTTGAATAAACAAAACCTAGAATATTGCTTTGTTTCAAAAGTTATGTATTCATATTGGATTTTACTTTGGAAAATCTACCTTTCCTTCATAACCCTAAAATTCCGATTTCTTTTGTAATCTTTTCTGAATCAACTGACACCAGTATATACAGTCTAAATTTTGCTGGAACTCCATACTATTGATTACTAAATTATAATAAGTAGAGTCTAAGGAATTCACATTGGTGAATAAAAGATATTACTATAGCTTTTGATAGAAACTGCTGCAATTCTGAGAACGTGAGACTGAGGGTGAATGACCATATTGTTATTCTGCTGATCCAGTCAGTGTTATTTTTTTTGTGTGAATTGTAGAACCACAATTCCCTTGAAGTATGCAATATCTCTTCTTAAAGTCTCATTAACAACTTTTGCTGTT
>JAWWTY010000001.1:74278377-74288650 GCA_035222235.1 Margarornis squamiger
TTAAAAAAAAAAAAAAAAAAAAAAAAAAAAAAAAAAAGAATGAATCTACTGTGACTTGAAGCTCTGCAAAATAATGTTTCTCCTCCTAACATGTTACTTAGGACCATTGTCCAGAGGAAAGGTGCAAAGGCTGCATAAAGAAAATTTTCATGTGAACTTGATATTATATTCTGAATAGTCTGCAGTACAATCCCTACTTCAGCTCATTCTGAAAGCAGGGAAAAGAGAGGCAGAAGCAGTTTTATTGAGCTCAAGCAATGAATACACATTTACAGAGGCCAATCAAGTCTATTATCTAGGAAAAGAGAAAATTGTATTCTAGTTCAAATTTCAACATAAAGGTTGGGAGACAAGTTATCTAAGTAAGAAGGTGAATCAGAAACTACTTTCTGATGGACCAGGTCTTCTCTTCTTCCACCAGTCGTTATTATGCAGGTATAACACATGCAAGAAGCCAACTGAAGAGCAATAAGAGGTGACAAAAAAGTGGAACCAGCTGACTTTTCTGTGGAAATAGTATCAGCTGTCATTTAGTTGCTTCTCAAAACACAGGATTTGCTTTAGAGAAATTTACTGACTCCCTGGACACTGGTCTCTGAGTGACAGACTAAAAGTGCTAAGTAGCAGCAGAGGAGAAATTTGTCAGTTCGTATGAATGACTCTTTGCAGGCAAATGATGCTATAAAAACAGGCACACTGGTACAGGAAACGTTACCCTGAAAACAAAGAATAAGCATGCCTTTTTAAGATCCTGTTTTGTTAATAATAAACTAACAAAGGTCAGTCCTATTTTATGTAACAGTGGTGTCCACAGTTTATAACTGTTTTGACAAGACTGAACCTTCATGTTCCTGTGACTCTGTGGCCATCTGAAAATAAAACAAGTAAATATTTCATAGGACATAACCATAGAATGTCTATACATTCAATTTAGTGGAGCAATCAAATAGATTGTTTTACATTCCCCATGCAAAATAAAACTAAAAAATCATCAGTACATAAATTATTTATCACAATTAGTTAATCAAGGCCTATACATAGACAATATGAAAGCCTGTGTTAGATTTAAAGATTTCTTTTTCGGGAAACCACGGCAAATATAAGCATCAATCTTTTAAATTCTGTGAGTTGCTGTTTTTCAAAGGTCAAAAGGTCTTTTTTTGTATTTAGCTGTCTTGGATTATTTCATCACACTCCTCAAACCATCCCTACTGGGCTTTCTTTTTTTTTTTTTTTTTTAATTGTTTAATTTATTCATGTACTATAAACATTTGAGCATAAATGAAAACTAAAATGAAACAAACTGTCAATGGTGAAAATTCTTTAATTTTCACTTTGTGTAAAAAGATTTCTTTGTGTGATAGGTTTGCCATTGAGGAAACAAAACTAATTTTGTCTTTTTTGTTTTAAGAGCTGAAAGAATAACCCTCATTTACAAGGCTTCATGATTATGGTAGCTAATTATGGATTTTTTTTTTTTTTTTGGTAGTTGTGGAGCACATGTTTTTATTTGAGAACAATACAGAACAGCTATGTAGATCACTTGTTTCTGAAGCACAATTTCAACACTAAAAAACTGAACCATCTTCACAGTTTTGAAGTTTTTAATGGAAACTGTCTCACATCTTGCTTCTATATTGACTGTAAATAATATGAAGAAAAATATTAATCGAAATTATATTATCATGGTGTAATGTCCCACTAATTGATAAAAAAGTTGTATTATTTTATGACATAATTACTTACTGTTAAAGTACTAATAAATATTATGTATCAGAGATTAACAATGTAGGGCTGTTTTTAATTTTGATTTTAACCATGAAAATTTATTGTCCAAGTAATCAAATAAATATATCTATTTTGAGCCAATAGTCCTTTGCTGCTATTTTGTTGACCTTATTCTGACAAAAGGGCTATGGTACTTGTGAAAAGCATACACATTGACTGATATGGCCCACTACACAAGATCAGATGTTAATCTATATGCAACTACTTACAGATCAGCTTAGACACACTAGCAAGGCTTATGAGATGGATAATTGATTATTAGACTGAGCATAAGAGATGCATCATATTATTTAAAAAAAAAAAAATAAAAAAATAAGGAAAGACTGTCCCTCACAGAACTTCCACAGTGCAATTAAGATCCCTATACTCCATTTGTGTATATATTTAGCCAAGAATAATAAGGGAAGACTAATGCTGGAGTTAGAATTTAAGGACTTGAGGAATTTTCAGTCCCTTTACAATAGATTTTTTTTTTTTTTTTTAAATTGTATAGCATCTGTAGGTATTTCAATGCATGCATTTTTTTCCTGAGTTAAAATTTTCTCTGTGTGTATATTTAAAAGTAGGACAAATTTACCAGCTAGTCTGTCTGGAGGAGAAAAAACAAACAAACAAACAAACAAAAAAATGAACAAAAAAAACCAAACCCCCAAAAAACAAAGAAAGCAAAAATTGGGGGTAACTGAAGAAGAATAAATGATATTTTCTGTGATTCTGTGATAGCAATGCTTGTCTGCAGTCCCTTAGGTCAGTGATTTTTGAGGACTCAGATTATGAAAAATTTCAATTCCCTTCTCTGCCAAAGGGATTTAGACAAGTATTTGTACTTTGGGGATTCTAGGTAAACTGCAACAGTGGAAGGAGTAGTGACTTTTTTTCTCCTCAGTACAATTTTACTTCAGAAATATTCCAGTACGCTATTTAGAGAATGTTTCCCTTTGGTCTGGTGAGCAGAATATTAATAGATAAAACAAAAGGGAAATGGCTGCATTCCAGCTCCATGTGCAGCATTTTTTTTTTTTTTTTTTTTTTTTTTTTTAAATTTTAAAAAATGGAAGAGCTCCAGCAATACAGTTTATACCAGACTATGTACTGGTGCTTGTGGTATTGAATTTATAAATGAACTGTGCAGTCTAAACCTATATATATTTTCATCTATTCAACAGCAGATATCTTCAGCCACTCTCATCCCAGTATAAACAAAACAAACAACCCCCAAAATCTGTTGTTTTGAAATAATTAAGTCCTAAATCATAGTGCCAACCTATTTAAACTACTTGAATTAACACTGTGGCAGGTTTTGTAGTTTTTGAAGGCATTTGTAAAAGAATCTATGATCTCTCTTTCCTTTTTAAGATCTACATTTGCTTTGAAGTGTATCTGCTGAGTCTACATGCTTGTCATAGCTGAAGAATATTTAGATCTTACTTGATGAGTAAGATCTTTATGTTTTGCTGATCTAGTACAACTATTATACCAATTCAGAAGACAGGATCTGTCACCTGCTTCTATCATAGTAATAAAGCTGTGTGAAATGATGTGAAAAAGTAGCAACAATTAATATTGCTATAAGTGAATCGAATTGAAGGAATATAGTCCTGAGTAAAAGAGTCACCTGACAATACTTAGCTTACTGACAGGTTGTCTTATATCATCTAGCTTTTCCTATAGGTTATGCTTACATTCTTTCAATTTGGACATAAAAACTAGCAAAAAATAATGTATATACATATTTCTATATATACACATATACACATTCATATATATATATATATATAAATTATATAGAATTTTCCTTAAAATTCCCGATGCTAGAAAGGTGAATGTAATTAACTGTCTTCAGAAAGATATCTCATAAATAAAAATGTCTGACTCTTATTTGTTTGAAAATTCCATTGGCAGACCACATCTTCATTGTTCCTTGTCATAAACTTCCTTGATATGTATATTTACTGGAGAAACAGTATTACCTTTGGAGACATGTATTTGCAAATACAACTTCTGTTCCTTAGACTGTGCTCTCTGACTTTGTTTTATTCTCCATAATTCTAGCCACCTATTCAAAATACATAATTTGGGATTCTGCTCATCATTAACTCATTCTGTGGTTAATTGAAACTGAAAAAAAGAGACCTTAACAAGCAATTCAGCATTAGATAAATCAACATTTGAAGGGGACTATTTCTTCCTACTTATTAGGGAATAAGCCCAGATAAATATATTCTTGCTATCAGCTATATGTTTGTTGTTTGGTGGAAAGACCTTCATTTTTTATCATCTACTTAAGCCAAATTATCTTTTATCAGCCAAATACCTTTCATGCTTCACTAATGACATCATAAACATAGCAACTACTCTTTATATGTGGTTTCCAAAACAGAAAAACAACACATTCCTGTTTTACAGAGGTAGACAGCCTTTGTAGATGAAATGCATTTCCCAAGATAACAGAGAATACAAATCAGAACTTCAGTACATGCAAATTGACCAGTATGCATATGTATTCTCATTATGGATTTGTCTCAGTTAAATCTCACTCTCTAAAAAGTGTAAGGTAGTTGCCCAGTTGTTTGAGACTTTAGAAATGCCTATTTTCTTTCTATGACAATAGAGGGAATTTTCTTGGAGGGATTATACTAGATGCCAAACTTGTTGTAGTTTAAGCCCAGCTGGCAACCAAGCACCACACAGCTGCTCGCTCATGACCTTAATCCTAGTGGAATGGAGAGGAAAATCAGAAGTAAAATTTGTATGCTGAGATAAAAACAGTTTAATAATTAAAACAAAAATAAAATATATTAATATTAAATAGTAGTTATGTCAGTAAAAGGGGAAAAAAACCCCACCAAACCAAACCAAAACCAAAACCAAAACCAAACCAAACCAAACCAAACCAAACCAGGAAAAACAAGGGATGTACAATAAAATTGATCATTACCTTCTGACCAATGCCAGACTCTGTCCCCTATTTGCTCCCCTTTGCAAGTAACTCCCACAGTTTATATGCTGGGCATTGGCCAGTTCAGGTCACCTGTCCCTGTTATGCTCCCTCCCAGTGTTTTTGTGTGCCTCCTCACTGGTAGAGCATGGAATACAAAACAAGTCCTTGACTTAGTATGAACAGCATTCAGCAGCAAGCAAAACATCAGTGTGATATCATTATTCTCATACTGAATCCAAACCACAGCACTGTGCCAGCTACTGAGAAGAAATTAGCTCTATCCCAGCTGAAACCAAGACACTTGTATATGCATGCAGTTAGTTAAGTGAGAATAGTATTTCCTCTGACTAATTTGCAGTTCTCTAACAGTTGCACATGCTGAAAATTTCTTGGTTTTGAGAGCAGAACAGTTAAGAACCAACTGTCTCATTTTAGAAATCAAAGAAAAACATCTAAGGTAGTCATGAGGAGGAACTTTTACATGATTTGAAAATAAATGTTTCTGGGGGATAAACCATGACAAGTTCATATGTATCTCAAACTCTACAATCTGCACTAATTTGATGCCCATCATAAACTACAAATTAAGGTGACTAGCTCATCTTCTAGAGAAAGACAGAGATAGATAGTCACCGGTAAGGTAAATCCTATCCTGAGTGTTTGTATTGAAATTAATATCAGAATATTTGGAAATGCAGAAAATTGGTGAAACAGAATTACAGAATTCCAGATTAAGTCATAGTACTGAGCATATTCATCTCAAGCAATTAAGCAAAGGATTCAGTTCAGTCTAAGATGCAAAAATTATAGATTACTAAATCTGTTTAAAAATGCTAGACTGCCCTTAGAGTCAGAGGTAAAATCAGACACTTCCAGATAACAGTTCATGTAATTTACATCACTTTCTCACAAAATAAGATCAACCACCTCAGGAAGGCATTAATTCTTCTATATTAAAATAAGACAAGTCTAAGGTGACCTACTCATGCTTAGAGATCTAATCTTCACATCCTCAGGCTGGAGCAGATTAATTCCACCTATAAACCTTGGAGATAAATGCAAATAAATATGACCATTAAAAAACATGTTCATATAGTTACAAATGTGTATGTGGCTGCAACTCTGGGAGATACTTCACAGAATAAGAACATCAAGATAACACTCGGGTTTCTTTTTTATCTCTGTTACTCCTTAGCTCTGATTTAATCCCTGAATTATGTCATGTGTCTCATCCCTCAATTTTCCCAGTGAATAAATACAGGCTTGATATCCACAGCTACTAAGTGCCCTCACTGAGTCCTCTATAAAACAATCAGCTGTTCAGTTAATCAATAACATTCACAGTGAAACTGTCCTCAGGGATAAGGAAGCAGAACAGATCTTTAAGGACTGTGCATAACATGCAAGAGCTCTCAATCCCCAGCTGTACGAAATGAAGAAAGGAAAGCAAGAGACTGGAATGGGTGAGTAAAGACCTGCTGGTCAAATTAAAGGGCAAGAAGGAAATGCACAGGCAGTGGAAGGAGGGACAAGTATCCTGGGAAGATGGACAACATGTGCCTGGAGCTGAACTTGGCAAGATATGTAAAGAGTAATAAGAAGGATTTCTACAGGTATCTCAGCTATAAAAGAAAGATCAAAGGACATGTGTAATTGACACTCCTGAGAGACTGAATGCTATCCAGAGGGTCTTGGACATGCTTGAGAAGTGGGTCTATGTGAATCTTATGAGGTTCAAAGCTAAGTGTGAGGTTCTTTATCTGGGTGGGAGAAAACCTCAGTATCATTACAAGCTGGGTAATGAATGGATTGAAAGTAAGCCAGTCATGTCCTGGGCTGCATCAAAAACAGTGTAGCTTTTGGTTGAGACAGATGATTCATCCCCTCTACCTTGCTCTCATGAGACACTACGTGGAGTGCTGCATCCACCTCTGGGGCACCCAACATAGGAAGGACATGGACCTGTTGCAGCGAGTCCAGAGGAGGGTCACACAAATGATCAGAAGGATTAAGCCTTTTCTATGAGAACAGGCTGAGAGAGTTGAGGATGTTCAGTCTGAAGAAAAGAAGGCTCTTGGAAGACCTTCTAGAAGCTTTCCAAGAAATATTTTCAAGAAATCTAGCTTTATCCAAATTTATAATTACTCATGTTAGATTTGAAAATCACTTGAGAAAGTCTTTATCAAGAATTTGTCAGGCTGCAGACTGATCATTATACTACTTACTGTGGTTATTACTTCAAAACAACCCCCAAGAAACAAAAAAAAAAGAAAAAAAAACCACAAAACCAAAAGCAAACAAAAAAACAAGAGAAAACCAAACAAACATAAAACCCTCAAAAAGTATCTATTTGCTATTTACAGGTTGCCATATTTTCCTTATAATGTGCTTTTCTTCCTTTTTTCAACCAGATAAAAGCACTGTCACAGGCAAAGAAACCTTATCCATAGCCATATAACTTTTGGAGTTAATGCAAACTTTTGCAAATATTTGGAATTATTTTCATACTGTGACCATTTAAGGAAACAAATATTTCTTCACTCAGTCTTAGAAAAATTGCACTCTTAACCTTTGACTATTTCCAATGACATTTTTTCTTTATTTCAATAAACAGTTAGACATTATTTTGTAATATTAATCAAGCTCTATTACTAAATAGTTGATTTGTTTTCTTTTTGTAATCAAAACTGAATTTGAAAAAAATAGAGTTGAAATTTTGCAGCTCTTACTGTTTTGAAATTAACTTAATAGAACAAGTAATTTTTTTATTTTATTTTTTTTTTTTTAATGTGAGACAGGTATCTGACCTAGCCTCAGTAAATAAATATTATACTGATGCTTAAAATGGAAGAAAAAAAACAACTTTTGAGACAATATTAGCATAGATAAAATAGAGAGCAGGTCTTTAATTAAAGTGCTTTAAGGTACACTAAATACATAAGTGCAAGATACAGTATAAGGCTCCCACAAATTTTTAACAGAAATTAATTATCATATCTAATGGATACATCCAACCTGAGAGTTGTCCATTCTGAGAACTTCCCTCACCTCTCCTCCTTGACACCCCTCCCTGGAATTGAGTCAGAGGTCTCAAGACTCCTGCCTTCTTTACCATCATCATCTTCACACCACATGCCTTATTTGGAGTTTTTCCAAGATTTCTGGGCTTTCTAGGTTGCTTTGCCAACAATGATATCTTGTTATGTCCTTCTAGGTACATGTTTCAAACAAGAGGTCTTTGCTAAAACCTTTTTCCTTGAAAAAAACATTAAACAAAACTTCAAGAATTTGAAGAATTTGATACAAAGCATGAGAAAGGGAGTTTAGTAACTGTTAACTGCCATTTTAAAATGTTAGAAACTATACAGCTATATTAAAAATCTATGTGCTACAAATCTTAAGAATCTTTAGGCATCAACATAGAAAAAGTTCATAAGGAACATATCAAAAGAGAAGCATCTCATGAAATGGGACCTCTCACAGAGTTGTTCTTGTAAACTGACAGACAAATTAGCAATTACTGACAATTTAGCAGTTATTGAGCCCAGAATTTAAAGATCATTAACTTTTACTTTAAAATCTCTGTCTTAAAAATAGTTTTTCTTACAAATTAGAGGCACAAAAAGAAACAAAAACTTATAGCTCACCAAAGAGTAGTCTATGTCATACTATCTTATCAAATAAGTGGGCAGTTATCATCAGAGAGTTGATTCTTAGAACAGTCTGTGTTTATACACAGTGGGACTAACACTGGATTAGTCACCATGGCTACCAATAGCCTTGTTCTTTCAGGACAGATGGGGTCATCACACTGGGATCCTAGTGTAAGTAGGTGACCATGCTGATTTTACGTTTTTGGTTTGTGTGTGTGTGTGGTTTTGTTTGGTTTTTTTTTTTTTTTTTTCTGTCTGTGCAGTTCATGTTCCCAAGTGAATTGACGTTACCACTCTGCAGAATCCTACAACTTTTTTATTGTTCCTAGCAGACATGTTCCTGGAAGAATTTCTCCCCACCTGCAGAAGTGTTGTTTCTCAGTAGGCACAAAAATGTGGGAGGTAGATGGTAGGTTAAGTGTCGATGTATAAATGCTGTTGATGTTCACCTGTGGTGTTAAAATGAACACCCCTCCCCCCAGAAAAACCCCAAACAAACAACAAAAACTGTTTGGCAGATACAGCTTGACTGTACTCAAATTAGAAAAACAGAAAGTGTACAAATCTTCACAGAACAACAAAGAATAATTTTCAGTGTATATGGATCCTAAAATATCTTTTTACAAACCATGTCTGCCTTTCAGCAGCCTTTCAGAATGAAGTGACATGCAGAAATGGAGTAAAATCTACCTTCAGCCTGACAGGTATTTTATTTTCAAAAGCATAAACAGAAAAGTAAGAATTCAAATTTCTGCAAATAATTGTTACTGATAAATCTTGCCCAATCTGTGTCCTCCTCAGTGTGCAGTTTCAGTGTTCCTTCAAAGCCCAAACATTTTGTTTGTATGGCTCAGCAATGAATTTAGAACTTCCCTACAAATTGGGCGAGTAAATTAATACATAACAAATCAAAATGGTTTATGGCTCTTTTATGTAATCTGAGTATGTACAAGTACAAGTTCATTTTAGATTTAAGGTTCAGTATTTTTAAGTTAATATCTAAGTTAATAAGTGCAATTCCTAATTTCATTGGGTTAGTTCATACTTGGCTGTAAAAGAAACTGTGTATCACTGTGCTAATTCTCACTGCAATGTCTCTGTTAAGGACTATTAATGATGAATATTTTACGAATTTATAATTTTCCAAAGACTCAGTCCAGAAGTTTTTTTTTTTTGTTTGTTTGTTTTTTTTTTTTAAGTTAACCTGGATTCCAAATACAAAATTTTATTCTCAGCTGCTAGCAGTGTATGCTAAAGAGATCAGTAGATATATGTTGTCATTGGAAAGCATATATTTTCAGATCATGAATTCACACAAAGTAAAACAGATTAAAATATCCATTTAGTGAATACTTCAATTGAAAACATTTATTTAACACTAAATTTCTTTTCTACATCTGCTTCCAAAATCACCTTAAATGAAAATTGCAGTGACTCAAACAGTTGTCTTAAAGAATCTTATACACAACTATGTCATATAACTACAGCTGACAGCATTGTAGGAAACTTCTTCTGATGGATTTTGTATCTCTCAGCAATTGAATATCTGGAACACATTTCTGATCCTATTAACTCATAATCACTAGAGGCCAGAGTGTATCATTAGTTTTTCAGGAAGGCTGCCCATTGTGTTTGGAAATTAATGACTCCACCACTGATAGCTGAAAAGCATCAGTGTCTTAATATTTTTCACTAGTCGTATTATTATTGTTGTTGTTGTTATTTATATTGTAGGTGTTATCTTCTATTATTATAGGCTTTATTATTAACTGGTTTTCATTTTGAAACATTTATATCTCTTACTAGGAAAAAAATAATGTTGAATTATGATAAATTTTAACATCTGTGGAATATCCCATATTTGCTATACCACTCAGGAAATAATATTTAA